>JAVGWW010000016.1:3672888-4310730 GCA_036924055.1 Leuresthes tenuis
GCAGAAGCGGGAGGGAGCGGGCGGGAGTGAGCGGGAGCGGGAGGGAGTGGGCGGAAGCGAGCGGGAGCGGGAGGGAGCGAGCGGGATTGAGCAATATGAACTTTGCCGCAGGCAGAAGCGGGAGGGAGCGGGAGCAGGAGGGAGCGAGCGAGAGCGGGCGGGAGCGAGCGAGAGCGGGCGGGAGCGGGCGGGAGCGAGCAATATGACCTTTGCCGCGGGCAGAAGCGGGAGGGAGTGGGCTGGAGCAGGAGGGAGAGGGCGGGAGCGGGTGGGAGCGTGCGGGAGCGTGCGGGAGCGCGCAGTATGAACTTTGCCGCGGGCTGAAGTGGATAGCGGGCGGGAGCGGGTGGGACTGAGCGATATGAACTTTGCCGCGGGCAGAAGTGGGAGGGAGCAGGAGGGAGCGGGCGGGAGTGGGCGGGAGCGAGCAATATGACCTTTGCCGCGGGCAGAAGCAAGAGGGAGCGGGCGGGAGTTAAACTGTCAACAAATGTAGACATTTTTAAATCCAGGTTAAAAACATTTCTTTTCTCATGTGTTTGTGCATGAAATCTGCACGATATCTTTAACTTATCCAGACTGTTGCTTGTTTTAATAATTTTAATTAAATTTTTATTATTTCATTTCTTTCTTTTACAGTTTTAAATAAATAAAAGGCTTAAAATTCATAAAATAAATGAATAACCCCCGATGGTTGACTTCTAAATTGGATTAGACGGGTTAGGGGTTAGGGTTAGGACGTAGGACATGTTTTGTAATTATACCACAACCAGCAATTGTACATGAAATGTGCTACACAAATACATTTGACTTTAAGTTTAGCTCATGGAAAATGGGAGCAAAAAGAAAACTTGCGTTCATATTTTTGTTCATTGTATGTAAATGTGGTCCTGAGAATTGTTAAAAGTTGTAAATTTGCATGCGTGGGTTTTTTAGGGTTAGGTCAGAGAATCGAGGTGTGAATGTGAGACAATGTGGCTCAACAAGTGTTAGGTTGGTGAAACCAACATTAACAGAGAGCAGAAGATGTTCAGGCAGGTAAACCATTCACAGGTGACAGCTTTAGGTTGGTGAAACCAACATTAACAGAGATCAGAAGATGTTCAAGCAGGTAAACCATTCACAGCGGGAGCGGGTGGGAGCGGGTGGGAGCGGGCGGTAGCGGGCGGGAGCGGGAGGGAGTGAGCGGGAGCGGGAGGGAGTGAGCGGGACCGGGCAGGAGCGGGAGGGAGCGGGCAGAAGCGGGAGGGAGCGGGCGGGAGCGGGAGGGAGCGGGCGGGAGCGGGTGGGAGCGAGCGGGAGCGGGAGGGAGTGGGCGGGAGCGAGCGGGACTGGGAGGGAGCGAGAAGTATGAACTTTGCCGCGGGCGGAAGCGGGAGGGAGCGGGCGGGAGCGGGAGGGAGTGAACGGGACCGGGCAGGAGCGGGAGGGAGTGGGCAGTAGGAACTTTGCCGCGGGAAGGAGCGGGAGGGAGCGGGCGGGAGCGAGCGAGCGGGAGCAGGAGAGAGCGAGCGAGAGCTGGCGGGAGCGGGCGGGAGCGAGCATTATGACCTTTGCCGCGGGCAGAAGCGGGAGGGAGGGGGCGGGAGCGGGAGGGAGCAAGCGATATGAACTTGGCCGAAGGCAGAAGTGGGAGGGAGGGGGCGGGAGCAAGCGGGAGCGGGCGGGAGCTAGCGGGAGCGGGAGGGAGCGGGAGGGAGCGGGCGGGAGAGGTAAGGAGTGGGTGGGAGCGAGCGGGAAAGGGCGGGAGCGGGTGGGAGCGAGCAGTATGAACTTTGCCGCAGGCAGAAGCGGGAGGGAGTGGGCGGGAGCAGGAGGGAGCGGGCGGGAGCGGGTGGGAGCGAGCGGGAGCGGGAGGGAGTGGGCGGGAGCGAGCGGGACTGGGAGGGAGCGAGAAGTATGAACTTTGCCGCGGGCGGAAGCGGGAGGGAGCGGGCGGGAGCGGGAGGGAGTGAACGGGACCGGGCAGGAGCGGGAGGGAGTGGGCAGTAGGAACTTTGCCGCGGGAAGGAGCGGGAGGGAGCGGGCGGGAGCGAGCGGGAGCAGGAGAGAGCAAGCGAGAGCTGGCGGGAGCGGGCGGGAGCGAGCATTATGACCTTTGCCGCGGGCAGAAGCGGGAGGGAGGGGGCGGGAGCGGGAGGGAGCAAGCGATATGAACTTGGCCGAAGGCAGAAGTGGGAGGGAGGGGGCGGGAGCGAGCGGGAGCGGGCGGGAGCGAGCGGGAGCGGGCGGGAGCGAGCGGGAGCGGGAGGGAGCGGGAGGGAGCGGGCGGGAGAGGTAAGGAGTGGGTGGGAGCGAGCGGGAAAGGGCGGGAGCGGGTGGGAGCGAGTAGTATGAACTTTGCCGCAGGCAGAAGCGGGAGGGAGTGGGCGGGAGCAGGAGGGAGCGGGCGGGAGCGGGTGGGAGCGAGCGGGAGCGGGAGGGAGTGGGGGGGAGCGAGCGGGACTGGGAGGGAGCGAGAAGTATGAACTTTGCCGCGGGCGGAAGCGGGAGGGAGCGGGCGGGAGCGGGAGGGAGTGAACGGGACCGGGCAGGAGCGGGAGGGAGTGGGCGGGAGCGAGCGGGACTGGGAGGGAGCGAGAAGTATGAACTTTGCCGCGGGAAGGAGCGGGAGGGAGCGGGCGGGAGCGAGCGGGAGCAGGAGAGAGCGAGCGAGAGCTGGCGGGAGCGGGCGGGAGCGAGCATTATGACCTTTGCCGCGGGAAGAAGCGGGAGGGAGGGGGCGGGAGCGGGAGGGAGCAAGCGATATGAACTTGGCCGAAGGCAGAAGTGGGAGGGAGGGGGCGGGACCGAGCGGGAGCGGGCGGGAGCGAGCGGGAGCGGGAGGGAGCGGGAGGGAGCGGGCGGGAGAGGTAAGGAGTGGGTGGGAGCGAGCGGGAAAGGGCGGGAGCGGGTGGGAGCGAGCAATATGAACTTTGCCGCGGGCAGAAGCAGGAGGGAGTGGGCAGGAGCGAGCGGGAGCAGGAGGGAGCGGGCGGAATCGAGCGGGAGCGAGCGGGAGCGAGCAATATGAACTTTGCTGTGGGCAGAAGCGAGAGGGAGCGGGCGGGAGTGAGCGGGAGCGGGAGGGAGCGGGCGGAATCGAGCGGGAGCGGGCGGGTGCGGGAGGGAGCGGGCGGGAGCGAGAGGGAGCGGGAGGGAGCGGGCAATATGAACTTTGCCGCGGGCAGAAGTGGGAGGGAGCGGGCGGGAGCGGGAGGGAGCGAGCGTTATGAACTTTGCCGCGGGCAGAAGTGGGAGGGAGCGGGAGGGAGCGGGAGCGGGAGGGAGCGAGCAATATGAACTTTGCCGCGGGCAGAAGCGGGAGGGAGTGGGCAGAAGCGGGAGGGAGCGGGCGGGAGTGGGAGGGAGTGGGCGGGAGTTAAACTGTCAACAAATGTAGACACTTTTAAATCCAGGTTAAAAACATTTCTTTTCTCATGTGTTTTTGCATGAAATCTGCACGATATCTTTAACTTATCCAGACTGTTGCTTGTTTTAATAATTTTAATTAAATTTTTATTATTTCATTTCTTTCTTTTACAGTTTTAAATAAATAAAAGGCTTAAAATTCATAAAATAAATGAATAACCCCCGATGGTTGACTTCTAAATTGGATTAGACGGGTTAGGGGTTAGGGTTAGGACGTAGGACATGTTTTGTAATTATACCACAACCAGCAATTGTACATGAAATGTGCTACACAAATACATTTGACTTTAAGTTTAGCTCATGGAAAATGGGAGCAAAAAGAAAACTTGCGTTCATATTTTTGTTCATTGTATGTAAATGTGGTCCTGAGAATTGTTAAAAGTTGTAAATTTGCATGCGTGGGTTTTTTAGGGTTAGGTCAGAGAATAGAGGTGTGAATGTGAGACAATGTGGCTCAACAAGTGTTAGGTTGGTGAAACCAACATTAACAGAGAGCAGAAGATGTTCAGGCAGGTAAACCATTCACAGGTGACAGCTTTAGGTTGGTGAAACCAACATTAACAGAGATCAGAAGATGTTCAAGCAGGTAAACCATTCACAGCGGGAGCGGGCGGGACCGGGTAGGAGCGGGCGGGTGCGGGTAGGAGCGGGAGCGGGATGGAGCGGTACCGGGAGAGAGCGGGCGGGAGCGGGAGGGAGTGAGCGGGACCGGGCAGGAGCGGGAGGGAGCGGGCAGAAGCGGGAGGGAGCGGGCGGGAGCGGGAGGGAGCGAGCAGTATGAACTTTGCCGCGGGCAGAAGCGGGAGGGAGTGGGCGGGAGCGGGCGGGAGCAGGAGGGAGCGGGCGGAATCTAGCGGGAGCGAGCGGGAGCGAGCAATATGAACTTTGCTGTGGGCAGAAGCGAGAGGGAGCGGGCGGGAGCGGGAGGGAGCGGGCAATATGAACTTTGCCGCGGGCAGAAGTGGGAGGGAGCGTGTGGGAGCGGGAGGGAGCGAGCAATATGAACTTTGCCGCGGGCAGAAGCGGGAGGGAGTGGGCAGAAGCGGGAGGGAGCGGGCGGGAGTGGGAGGGAGTGGGCGGGAGTTAAACTGTCAACAAATGTAGACACTTTTAAATCCAGGTTAAAAACATTTCTTTTCTCATGTGTTTTTGCATGAAATCTGCACGATATCTTTAACTTATCCAGACTGTTGCTTGTTTTAATAATTTTAATTAAATTTTTATTATTTCATTTCTTTCTTTTACAGTTTTAAATAAATAAAAGGCGTAAAATTCATAAAATAAATGAATAACCCCCGATGGTTGACTTCTAAATTGGATCAGACGGGTTAGGGGTTAGAGTTAGGACGTATGACATGTTTTGTAATTTTACCACAACCAGCAATTGTATATGAAATGTGCTACACAAATACATTTGACTTTAAGTTTAGCTCATGGAAAATGGGAGCAAAAAGAAAACTTGCGTTCATATTTTTGTTCATTGTATGTAAATGTGGTCCTGAGAATTGTTAAAAGTTGTAAATTTGCATGCGTGGGTTTTATAGGGTTAGGTCAGAGAATAGAGGTGTGAATGTGAGACAATGTGGCTAAACAAGTGTTAGGTTGGTGAAACCAACATTAACAGAGAGCAGAAGATGTTCAGGCAGGTAAACCATTCACAGGTGACAGCTTTAGGTTGGTGAAACCAACATTAACAGAGATCAGAAGATGTTCAAGCAGGTAAACCATTCACAGCGGGAGCGGGCGGGACCGGGTAGGAGCGGGCGGGTGCGGGTAGGAGCGGGAGCGGGATGGAGCGGTACCGGGAGAGAGCGGGCGGGAGCGGGAGGGAGTGAGCGGGACCGGGCAGGAGCGGGAGGGAGCGGGCAGAAGCGGGAGGGAGCGGGCGGGAGCGGGAGGGAGCGAGCAGTATGAACTTTGCCGCGGGCAGAAGCGGGAGGGAGTGGGCGGGAGCGGGCGGGAGCGAGCGGGAGCGAGCGGGAGCGGGAGGGAGTGGGCGGGAGCGAGCGGGACTGGGAGGGAGCGAGAAGTATGAACTTTGCCGCGGGCGGAAGCGGGAGGGAGCGGGAGGGAGCGGGAGGGAGTGAACGGGACCAGGCAGGAGCGGGAGGGAGCGAGCATTATGACCTTTGCCGCGGGCAGAAGCGGGAGGGAGGGGGCGGGAGCGGGAGGGAGCGAGCAATATGAACTTTGCCGTGGGCAGAAGCGGGAGGGAGTGTGCGGGAGCGGGAGGGAGCGGGCGGAAGCGGGAGGGAGCGGGTAGGAGCGTTTGGGAGCGAGCAGTATGAACTTTGCCGCGGGAGGGAGCGGGTGGTGCGAACTTTGCCGCGGGTAGAAGTGGGAGGATGCGGGCGGGAGCGGGCGTGAGCGAGCTGGAGCGAGCGGGACAGGGCAGAAGCGGGCGGGAGCGAGCGGGAGCGGGAGGGAGCGAGCGATATGAACTTTGCCACGGGCAGAAGTGGGAGGGAGCGGGCGGGAGCGGGAGGGAGCGAGCAATATGAACTTTGCCGTGGGCAGAAGCGGGAGGGAGTGGGCGGGAGCGGGAGGGAGCGGGCGGAAGCGGGAGGGAGCGGGTAGGAGCGTTTGGGAGTGAGCAGTATGAACTTTGCCGCGGGAAGGAGCGGGAGGGAGCGGGTGGTGTGAACTTTGCCGCGGGTAGAAGTGGGAGGATGCGGGCGGGAGCGAGCTGGAGCGAGCGGGACCGGGCAGAAGCGGGCGGGAGCGAGCGGGAGCGAGTGGGAGCGGGAGGGAGCGAGCGATATCAACTTTGCCGCGGGCAGAAGTGGGAGGGAGCGGGCGGGAGCGGGAGGGAGCGAGCGATATGAACTTCGCCGCGGGCAGAAGTGGGAGGGAGCGGGCGGGAGCGAGCGGGGAGCGGGAGGGAGCGAGCAATATGAACTTTGCCGTGGGCAGAAGCGGGAGGGAGTGGGCGGGAGCGAGCGGGAGTGGGAACGGGAGGGAGCGAGCAGGATGAACTTTGCCGCGGGCGGAAGCGGGAGGGAGCGGGCGGGAGCGAGCGGGAGCAGGAGGGATTGGGCTGGAGCGAGCAATATGAACTTTGCCACGGGCAGAAGCGGGAGGGAGCGGGGTGGAGTGAGCGGGCGGGAGCGAGCGGGAGCGGGAGGGAGCGAGCGGGATTGAGCAATATGAACTTTGCCGGGGGAGAAGCGGGAGGGAGCGGATGGGAGTGAGCGGGCGGGAACGAGCAATATGAACTTTGCCGCGGGCAGAAGCGGGAGGGAGCGGGCGGGAGTCAGCGGGAGCGGGAGGGAGTGGGCGGAAGCGAGCGGGAGCGGGAGGGAGCGAGCGGGATTGAGCAATATGAACTTTGCCGCAGGCAGAAGCGGGAGGGAGCGGGAGCAGGAGGGAGCGAGCGAGAGCGGGCGGGAGCGAGCGAGAGCGGGCGGGAGCGGGCGGGAGCGAGCAATATGACCTTTGCCGCGGGCAGAAGCGGGAGGGAGTGGGCTGGAGCAGGAGGGAGAGGGCGGGAGCGGGTGGGAGCGTGCGGGAGCGTGCGGGAGCGCGCAGTATGAACTTTGCCGCGGGCTGAAGTGGATAGCGGGCGGGAGCGGGTGGGACTGAGCGATATGAACTTTGCCGCGGGCAGAAGTGGGAGGGAGCAGGAGGGAGCGGGCGGGAGTGGGCGGGAGCGAGCAATATGACCTTTGCCGCGGGCAGAAGCAAGAGGGAGCGGGCGGGAGTTAAACTGTCAACAAATGTAGACATTTTTAAATCCAGGTTAAAAACATTTCTTTTCTCATGTGTTTGTGCATGAAATCTGCACGATATCTTTAACTTATCCAGACTGTTGCTTGTTTTAATAATTTTAATTAAATTTTTATTATTTCATTTCTTTCTTTTACAGTTTTAAATAAATAAAAGGCTTAAAATTCATAAAATAAATGAATAACCCCCGATGGTTGACTTCTAAATTGGATTAGACGGGTTAGGGGTTAGGGTTAGGACGTAGGACATGTTTTGTAATTATACCACAACCAGCAATTGTACATGAAATGTGCTACACAAATACATTTGACTTTAAGTTTAGCTCATGGAAAATGGGAGCAAAAAGAAAACTTGCGTTCATATTTTTGTTCATTGTATGTAAATGTGGTCCTGAGAATTGTTAAAAGTTGTAAATTTGCATGCGTGGGTTTTTTAGGGTTAGGTCAGAGAATCGAGGTGTGAATGTGAGACAATGTGTCTCAACAAGTGTTAGGTTGGTGAAACCAACATTAACAGAGAGCAGAAGATGTTCAGGCAGGTAAACCATTCACAGGTGACAGCTTTAGGTTGGTGAAACCAACATTAACAGAGATCAGAAGATGTTCAAGCAGGTAAACCATTCACAGCGGGAGCGGGTGGGAGCGGGTGGGAGCGGGCGGTAGCGGGCGGGAGCGGGAGCAAGTGAGCGGGAGCGGGAGGGAGTGAGCGGGACCGGGCAGGAGCGGGAGGGAGCGGGCAGAAGCGGGAGGGAGCGGGCGGGAGCGGGAGGGAGCGGGCGGGAGCGGGTGGGAGCGAGCGGGAGCGGGAGGGAGTGGGCGGGAGCGAGCGGGACTGGGAGGGAGCGAGAAGTATGAACTTTGCCGCGGGCGGAAGCGGGAGGGAGCGGGCGGGAGCGGGAGGGAGTGAACGGGACCGGGCAGGAGCGGGAGGGAGTGGGCAGTAGGAACTTTGCCGCGGGAAGGAGCGGGAGGGAGCGGGCGGGAGTGAGCGAGCGGGAGCAGGAGAGAGCGAGCGAGAGCTGGCGGGAGCGGGCGGGAGCGAGCATTATGACCTTTGCCGCGGGCAGAAGCGGGAGGGAGGGGGCGGGAGCGGGAGGGAGCAAGCGATATGAACTTGGCCGAAGGCAGAAGTGGGAGGGAGGGGGCGGGAGCAAGCGGGAGCGGGCGGGAGCTAGCGGGAGCGGGAGGGAGCGGGAGGGAGCGGGCGGGAGAGGTAAGGAGTGGGTGGGAGCGAGCGGGAAAGGGCGGGAGCGGGTGGGAGCGAGCAGTATGAACTTTGCCGCAGGCAGAAGCGGGAGGGAGTGGGCGGGAGCAGGAGGGAGCGGGCGGGAGCGGGTGGGAGCGAGCGGGAGCGGGAGGGAGTGGGCGGGAGCGAGCGGGACTGGGAGGGAGCGAGAAGTATGAACTTTGCCGCGGGCGGAAGCGGGAGGGAGCGGGCGGGAGCGGGAGGGAGTGAACGGGACCGGGCAGGAGCGGGAGGGAGTGGGCAGTAGGAACTTTGCCGCGGGAAGGAGCGGGAGGGAGCGGGCGGGAGCGAGCGGGAGCAGGAGAGAGCAAGCGAGAGCTGGCGGGAGCGGGCGGGAGCGAGCATTATGACCTTTGCCGCGGGCAGAAGCGGGAGGGAGGGGGCGGGAGCGGGAGGGAGCAAGCGATATGAACTTGGCCGAAGGCAGAAGTGGGAGGGAGGGGGCGGGAGCGAGCGGGAGCGGGCGGGAGCGAGCGGGAGCGGGAGGGAGCGGGAGGGAGCGGGCGGGAGAGGTAAGGAGTGGGTGGGAGCGAGCGGGAAAGGGCGGGAGCGGGTGGGAGCGAGTAGTATGAACTTTGCCGCAGGCAGAAGCGGGAGGGAGTGGGCGGGAGCAGGAGGGAGCGGGCGGGAGCGGGTGGGAGCGAGCGGGAGCGGGAGGGAGTGGGCGGGAGCGAGCGGGACTGGGAGGGAGCGAGAAGTATGAACTTTGCCGCGGGCGGAAGCGGGAGGGAGCGGGCGGGAGCGGGAGGGAGTGAACGGGACCGGGCAGGAGCGGGAGGGAGTGGGCGGGAGCGAGCGGGACTGGGAGGGAGCGAGAAGTATGAACTTTGCCGCGGGAAGGAGCGGGAGGGAGCGGGCGGGAGCGAGCGGGAGCAGGAGAGAGCGAGCGAGAGCTGGCGGGAGCGGGCGGGAGCGAGCATTATGACCTTTGCCGCGGGAAGAAGCGGGAGGGAGGGGGCGGGAGCGGGAGGGAGCAAGCGATATGAACTTGGCCGAAGGCAGAAGTGGGAGGGAGGGGGCGGGACCGAGCGGGAGCGGGCGGGAGCGAGCGGGAGCGGGAGGGAGCGGGAGGGAGCGGGCGGGAGAGGTAAGGAGTGGGTGGGAGCGAGCGGGAAAGGGCGGGAGCGGGTGGGAGCGAGCAATATGAACTTTGCCGCGGGCAGAAGCAGGAGGGAGTGGGCAGGAGCGAGCGGGAGCAGGAGGGAGCGGGCGGAATCGAGCGGGAGCGAGCGGGAGCGAGCAATATGAACTTTGCTGTGGGCAGAAGCGAGAGGGAGCGGGCGGGAGTGAGCGGGAGCGGGAGGGAGCGGGCGGAATCGAGCGGGAGCGGGCGGGTGCGGGAGGGAGTGGGCGGGAGCGAGAGGGAGCGGGAGGGAGCGGGCAATATGAACTTTGCCGCGGGCAGAAGTGGGAGGGAGCGGGCGGGAGCGGGAGGGAGCGAGCGTTATGAACTTTGCCGCGGGCAGAAGTGGGAGGGAGCGGGAGGGAGCGGGAGCGGGAGGGAGCGAGCAATATGAACTTTGCCGCGGGCAGAAGCGGGAGGGAGTGGGCAGAAGCGGGAGGGAGCGGGCGGGAGTGGGAGGGAGTGGGCGGGAGTTAAACTGTCAACAAATGTAGACACTTTTAAATCCAGGTTAAAAACATTTCTTTTCTCATGTGTTTTTGCATGAAATCTGCACGATATCTTTAACTTATCCAGACTGTTGCTTGTTTTAATAATTTTAATTAAATTTTTATTATTTCATTTCTTTCTTTTACAGTTTTAAATAAATAAAAGGCTTAAAATTCATAAAATAAATGAATAACCCCCGATGGTTGACTTCTAAATTGGATTAGACGGGTTAGGGGTTAGGGTTAGGACGTAGGACATGTTTTGTAATTATACCACAACCAGCAATTGTACATGAAATGTGCTACACAAATACATTTGACTTTAAGTTTAGCTCATGGAAAATGGGAGCAAAAAGAAAACTTGCGTTCATATTTTTGTTCATTGTATGTAAATGTGGTCCTGAGAATTGTTAAAAGTTGTAAATTTGCATGCGTGGGTTTTTTAGGGTTAGGTCAGAGAATAGAGGTGTGAATGTGAGACAATGTGGCTCAACAAGTGTTAGGTTGGTGAAACCAACATTAACAGAGAGCAGAAGATGTTCAGGCAGGTAAACCATTCACAGGTGACAGCTTTAGGTTGGTGAAACCATCATTAACAGAGATCAGAAGATGTTCAAGCAGGTAAACCATTCACAGCGGGAGCGGGTGGGAGCGGGCGGTAGCGGGCGGGAGCGGGAGGGAGTGAGCGGGAGCGGGCGGGAGCGGGAGGGAGTGAGCGGGACCGGGCAGGAGCGGGAGGGAGCGGGAGGGAGCGGGCGGGAGAGGTAAGGAGTGGGTGGGAGCGAGCGGGAAAGGGCGGGAGCGGGTGGGAGCGAGCAATATGAACTTTGCCGCGGGCAGAAGCAGGAGGGAGTGGGCAGGAGCGAGCGGGAGCAGGAGGGAGCGGGCGGAATCTAGCGGGAGCGAGCGGGAGCGAGCAATATGAACTTTGCTGTGGGCAGAAGCGAGAGGGAGCGGGCGGGAGTGAGCGGGAGCGGGAGGGAGCGGGCGGAATCGAGCGGGAGCGGGCGGGTACGGGAGGGAGCGGGCGGGAGCGAGAGGGAGCGGGAGGGAGCGGGCAATATGAACTTTGCCGCGGGCAGAAGTGGGAGGGAGCGGGTGGGAGCGGGAGGGAGCGAGCGATATGAACTTTGCCGCGGGCAGAAGTGGGAGGGAGCGGGAGCGGGAGGGATCGAGCAATATGAACTTTGCCGCGGGCAGAAGCGGGAGGGAGTGGGCAGAAGCGGGAGGGAGCGGGCGGGAGTGGGAGGGAGTGGGCGGGAGTTAAACTGTCAACAAATGTAGACACTTTTAAATCCAGGTTAAAAACATTTCTTTTCTCATGTGTTTTTGCATGAAATCTGCACGATATCTTTAACTTATCCAGACTGTTGCTTGTTTTAATAATTTTAATTAAATTTTTATTATTTCATTTCTTTCTTTTACAGTTTTAAATAAATAAAAGGCGTAAAATTCATAAAATAAATGAATAACCCCCGATGGTTGACTTCTAAATTGGATCAGACGGGTTAGGGGTTAGAGTTAGGACGTATGACATGTTTTGTAATTTTACCACAACCAGCAATTGTATATGAAATGTGCTACACAAATACATTTGACTTTAAGTTTAGCTCATGGAAAATGGGAGCAAAAAGAAAACTTGCGTTCATATTTTTGTTCATTGTATGTAAATGTGGTCCTGAGAATTGTTAAAAGTTGTAAATTTGCATGCGTGGGTTTTATAGGGTTAGGTCAGAGAATAGAGGTGTGAATGTGAGACAATGTGGCTAAACAAGTGTTAGGTTGGTGCAACCAACATTAACAGAGAGCAGAAGATGTTCAGGCAGGTAAACCATTCACAGGTGACAGCTTTAGGTTGGTGAAACCAACATTAACAGAGATCAGAAGACGTTCAAGCAGGTAAACCATTCACAGCGGGAGCGGGCGGGACCGGGTAGGAGCGGGCGGGTGCGGGTAGGAGCGGGAGCGGGATGGAGCGGTACCGGGAGAGAGCGGGCGGGAGCGGGAGGGAGTGAGCGGGACCGGGCAGGAGCGGGAGGGAGCGGGCAGAAGCGGGAGGGAGCGGGCGGGAGCGGGAGGGAGCGAGCAGTATGAACTTTGCCGCGGGCAGAAGCGGGAGGGAGTGGGCGGGAGCGGGCGGGAGCGAGCGGGAGCGAGCGGGAGCGGGAGGGAGTGGGCGGGAGCGAGCGGGACTGGGAGGGAGCGAGAAGTATGAACTTTGCCGCGGGCGGAAGCGGGAGGGAGCGGGAGGGAGCGGGAGGGAGTGAACGGGACCAGGCAGGAGCGGGAGGGAGTGGGCAGTAGGAACTTTGCCGCGGGAAGGAGCAGGAGGGAGCGGGCAGAAGCGGGCGGGAGCGAGCGGGAGCAGGAGAGAGCGAGCGAGAGCTGGCGGGAGCGGGCGGGAGCGAGCATTAAGACCTTTGCCGCGGGCAGAAGCGGGAGGGAGGGGGCGGGAGCGGGAGGGAGCAAGCGATATGAACTTGGCCGAAGGCAGAAGTGGGAGGGAGGGGGCGGGAGCGAGCGGGAGCGGGCGGGAAAGAGCGGGAGCGGGAGGGAGCGGGAGGGAGCGGGCGGGAGAGGTAAGGAGTGGGTGGGAGCGAGCGGGAAAGGGCGGGAGCGGGTGGGAGCGAGCAGTATGAACTTTGCCGCAGGCAGAAGCGGGAGGGAGTGGGCGGGAGCAGGAGGGAGCGGGCGGGAGCGGGTGGGAGCGAGCGGGAGCGGGAGGGAGTGGGCGGGAGCGAGCGGGACTGGGAGGGAGCGAGAAGTATGAACTTTGCCGCGGGCGGAAGCGGGAGGGAGCGGGCGGGAGCGGGAGGGAGTGGGCAGTAGGAACTTTGCCGCGGGAAGGAGCGGGAGGGAGCGGGTGGGAGCGAGCGGGAGCAGGAGAGAGCGAGCGAGAGCTGGCGGGAGCGGGCGGGAGCGAGCATTATGACCTTTGCCGCGGGCAGAAGCGGGAGGGAGGGGGGCGGGAGCGGGATGGAGCAAGCGATATGAACTTGGCCGAAGGCAGAAGTGGGAGGGAGGGGGCGGGAGCGAGCGGGAGCGGGCGGGAGTGAGCGGGAGCGGGAGGGAGCGGGCGGGAGAGGTAAGGAGTGGGTGGGAGCGAGCGGGAAAGGGCGGGAGCGGGTGGGAGCGAGCAATATGAACTTTGCCGCGGGCAGAAGCAGGAGGGAGTGGGCAGGAGCGAGCGGGAGCAGGAGGGAGCGGGCGGAATCGAGCGGGAGCGAGCAATATGAACTTTGCTGTGGGCAGAAGCGAGAGGGAGCGGGCGGGAGTGAGCGGGAGCGGGAGGGAGCGGGCGGAATCGAGCGGGAGCGGGCGGGTGCGGGAGGGAGCGGGCGGGAGCGAGAGGGAGCGGGAGGGAGCGGGCAATATGAACTTTGCCGCGGGCAGAAGTGGGAGGATGTTGGCGGGAGCGGGCGGGAGCGAGCTGGAGCGAGCGGGACCGGGCAGAAGCGGGCGGGAGCGAGCAAGAGCGGGAGCGGGAGGGAGCGAGCGATATGAACTTTGCCGCGGGCAGAAGTGGGAGGGAGCGGGCGGGAGCGGGAGGGAGCGAGCGATATGAACTTTGCCGCGGGCAGAAGTGGGAGGGAGCGGGCGGGAGCGGGAGCGGGAGGGAGCGAGCAATATGAACTTTGCCGCGGGCAGAAGCGGGAGGGAGTGGGCGGGAGCGGGAGGGAGCAGGTGGGAGCGAGCAATATGAACTTTGCCGCGGGCAGAAGCGGGAGGGAGTGGGCAGAAGCGGGAGGGAGCGGGCGGGAGTGGGAGGGAGTGGGCGGGAGTTAAACTGTCAACAAATGTAGACACTTTTAAATCCAGGTTAAAAACATTTCTTTTCTCATGTGTTTTTGCATGAAATCTGCACGATATCTTTAACTTATCCAGACTGTTGCTTGTTTTAATAATTTTAATTAAATTTTTATTATTTCATTTCTTTCTTTTACAGTTTTAAATAAATAAAAGGCATAAAATTCATAAAATAAATGAATAACCCCTGATGGTTGTCTTCAAAATTGCATAAGACGGGTTAGGGGTTAGGGTTAGGACGTAGGACATGTTTTGTAATTATACCACAACCAGCAATTGTATATGAAATGTGCTACACAAATACATTTGACTTTAAGTTTAGCTCATGGAAAATGGGAGCAAAAAGAAAACTTGCGTTCATATTTATGTTCATTGTATGTAAATGTGGTCCTGAGAATTGTTAAAAGTTGTAATTTTGCATCCGTGGGTTTTATAGGGTTAGGTCAGAGAATAGAGGTGAATAGAATGTGAGACAATGTGGCTCAACAAGTGTTAGGTTGGTGAAACCAACATTAACAGAGATCAGAAGATGTTCAAGCAGGTAAACCATTCACAGCGGGAGCGGGAGGGAGCGGGCAGGAGCGGGAGGGAGCGGGCAGGAGCGGGAGGGAACGGGAGGGAGCGAGCGGGACCGGGAGGGAGCGGGCAGGACCGGGAGGGAGTGAGCGGGAGCGGGAGGGAGCGGGCAGGAGCGGGAGGGAGCGGGCAGGAGCGGGAGGGAACGGGAGGGAGTGAGCGGGAGCGGGAGCGAGCTGGAGCGAGCGGGACCGGGCAGAAGCGGGAGAGAGCGGGCGGGAGCTAGCGGGAGCGAGCGGGTGCGGGAGGGAGCGGGCGGGAGCGAGCGATATGAACTTTGCCGCGGGCAGAAGTGGGAGGGAGCGGGCGGGAGCGGGCGGGAGCAGGAGGGAGCGATCGAGAGCGGGCGGGAGCAGGCGGGGAGCGGACGGGAGCGGGAGGGAGCAAGCGATATGAACTTTGCCGCAGGCAGAAGTGGGAGGGAGTGGGCGGGAGCGAGCGGGAGCGGGAGGGAGCGGGCGGGAGCGAGCGGGAAAGGGCGGGAGCGGGTGGGAGCGAGCAATATGAACTTTGCCGCGGGCAGAAGCGGGAGGGAGCGGGCGGGAGCGAGCGGGAGCAGGAGGGAGCGGGCGGAATCAAGCGGGAGCAAGTGAGAGCGGGCGGGAGCGGGCGGGAGCGGGAGGGAGCGGGCGGGAGCGAGCAGTATGAACTTTGCTGTGGGCAGAAGCGGGAGGGAGCGGGGGGGGAGCGAGCGGGAGCAGGAGGGAGCGATCGAGAGCGGGCGGGAGCAGGCGGGAGCGGGCGGGAGCGGGAGGGAGCGGGGGGGAGCGAGCGGGAGCAGGAGGGAGCGGGCGGGAGCGAGCAATATGAACTTTGCCGCGGGCAGAAGTGGGAGGGAGCGGGCGGGGAGCGAGCGGGAGCGGGAGGGAGCGGGCGGGAGCGAGCAATATGAACTTTGCTGTGGGCAGAAGCGGGAGGGAGCGGGGGGGAGCGAGCGGGAGCAGGAGGGAGCGATCGAGAGCGGTTGGGAGCAGGCGGGAGCGGGCGGGAGCGGGAGGGAGCAAGCGATATGAACTTTGCCGCGGGCAGAAGCGGGAGGGAGCGGGGGGGAGCGAGCGGGAGCAGGAGGGAGCGGGCGGGAGCGAGCAATATGAACTTTGCCGCGGGCAGAAGCGGGAGGGAGCAGGAGGGAGTGGGCGGAATCAAGCGGGAGCGAGTGAGAGCGGGCGGGAGCGGGCGGGAGCGGGAGGGAGCGGGCGGGAGCGAGCAATATGAACTTTGCTGTGGGCAGAAGCGGGAGGGAGCGGGCGGGAGCAAGCGGGAGCGGGCGGGAGCGGGTGGGAGAGAGCAATATGAAGTTTGCCGCAGGCAGAAGTGGGAGGGAGCGGGCGGGAGTGAGCGGGAGCGGGAGGGAGCGGGCGGGAGCGAGCGGGAGCGGGAGGGAGTGAACGGGACTGGGTAGGAGCGGGAGGAAGCGGAAGGAGCGAGCTGGAGCGAGCGGGACCAGGCAGAAGCGGGAGGGAGCGGGCGGGTGCGAGCAATATGAACTTTGCCGCGGGCAGAAGCGGGAGGGAGCGGGCGGGAGTGAGCGGGAGCGGGAGGGAACGGGCGGGATTGAGCAATATGAACTTTGCCGTGGGCAGAAGCGGGAGGGAGCGGGCGGGAGTGTGCGGGATTGGGAGGGAGCGGGCGGAAGCGAGCGGGAGCGGGCAGGAGCGGGAGCAAAAAGAAAACTTGCGTTCATATTTTTGTTCATTGTATGTAAATGTGGTCCTGAGAATTGTTAAAAGTTGTAAATTTGAATGCGTGGGTTTTATAGGGTTAGGTCAGAGAATAGAGGTGTGAATGTGAGACAATGTGGCTAAACAAGTGTTAGGTTGGTGAAACCAACATTAACAGAGAGCAGAAGATGTTCAGGCAGGTAAACCATTCACAGGTGACAGCTTTAGGTTGGTGAAACCAACATTAACAGAGATCAGAAGATGTTCAAGCAGGTAAACCATTCACAGCGGGAGCGGGCGGGACCAGGTAGGAGCGGGCGGGTGCGGGTGGGAGCGGGAGCGGGATGGAGCGGTACCGGGAGAGAGCGGGCGGGAGCGAGCGGGAGCGGGAGGGAGCAAGCGGGATTGAGCAATATGAACTTTGCCGCGGGCAGAAGCGGGAGGGAGCGGGTGGGAGTGAGCGGGCGGGAGCGAGCAATATGAACTTTGCCGCGGGCAGAAGCGGGAGGGAGCGGGCGGGAGTGAGCGGGAGCGGGAGGGAGTGGGCGGAAACGAGCGGGAGCGGGAGGGAGCGAGCGGGATTGAGCAATATGAACTTTGCCGCGGGCAGAAGCGGGAGGGAGCGGGAGCAGGAGGGAGCGAGCGAGAATGGGCGGGAGCGAGCGGAACGGGCGGGAGCGAGCGGGATTGGGTGGGAGCGAGCAATATGAACTTTGCCGCGGGCAGAAGCGGGAGGGATCGGGCGGGAGCAGGAGGGAGCGATCGAGAGCGGGCGGGAGCGGGCGGGAGCGAGCAATATGACCTTTGCCGCAGGCAGATGTGGGAGGGAGCGGGCGGGAGCGGGAGGGATTAAGCGATATGAACTTTGCCGCAGGCAGAAGTGGGAGGGAGCGAGCGGGAGTGGGCGGGAGAGAGCGGGAGCGGGAGGGAGCGGGCGGGAGCGGGAGGGAGCGGGCGGGAGTGGGCGGGAGCGAGCAATATGAACTTTGCTGTGGGCAGAAGCGGGAGGGAGTGGGCGGGAGCGAGCGGGAGCAGGAGGGAGCGGGCGGAATCGAGCGGGAGCGGGCGGGATCGAGCGGGAGCGGGAGGGAGCGGGCGGGAGCGAGCAATATGAACTTTGCTGTGGGCAGAAGCGGGAGGGAGCGGGCGGGAGTGAGCGGGAGCGGGAGGGAGCGGGATGGAGCGAGCGGGAGCGGGCGGAAGCGGGAGGGAGGTGGCGGGAGTGAGCGGGAGCGGGAGGGAGCGGGCGGAAGCGAGCGGGAGCAGGTGGGAGTGAGCGATATGAACTTTGCCGCGGGCAGAAGTGGGAGGGAGCAGGCGGGAGCGAGCGGGAGCGGGAGGGAGCGGGCGGGAGCGAGCGGGAGCGGGCGGGAGCGGGTGGGAGCGAGCAATATGAACTTTGCCACGGGCAGAACCGGGAGGGAGCGGGAGGGAGCGAGCGAGAGCGGGCGGGAGCGGGCGGGAGCGAGCAATATGACCTTTGCCGTGGGCAGAAGCGGGAGGGAGTGGGCTGGAGCAGGAGGGAGAGGGCGGGAGCGGGTGGGAGCGTGCGGGAGCGTGCGGGAGCGCGCACTATGAACTTTGCCGCGGGCTGAAGTGGATAGCGGGCGGGAGCAAGCGGGATTGAGCAATATGAACTTTGCCGCGTGCAGAAGCGGGAGGGAGCGGGTGGGAGTGAGCGGGCGGGAGCGAGCAATATGAACTTTGCCGCGGGCAGAAGCGGGTGGGAGCGGGCGGGAGTGAGCGGGAGCGGGAGGGAGTGGGCGGAAACGAGCGGGAGCGGGAGGGAGCGAGCGGGATTGAGCAATATGAACTTTGCCGCGGGCAGAAGCGGGAGGGAGCGGGAGCAGGAGGGAGCGAGCGAGAGCGGGCGGGAGCGAGCGGAACGGGCGGGGGCGATTGGGATTGGGTGGGAGCGAGCAATATGAACTTTGCCGCGGGCAGAAGCGGGAGGGATCGGGCGGGAGCGAGCGGGAGCAGGAGGGAGCGATCGAGAGCGGGCGGGAGCGAGCAATATGACCTTTGCCGCGGGCAGATGTGGGAGGGAGCGGGCGGGAGCGGGAGGGATTAAGCGATATGAACTTTGCCGCAGGCAGAAGTGGGAGGGAGCGAGCGGGAGTGGGCGGGAGAGAGCGGGAGCGGGAGGGAGCGGGCGGGAGCGGGAGGGAGCGGGCGGGAGTGGGCGGGAGCGAGCAATATGAACTTTGCTGTGGGCAGAAGCGGGAGGGAGTGGGCCGGAGCGAGCGGGAGCAGGAGGGAGCGGGCGGAATCGAGCGGGAGCGGGCGGGATCGAGCGGGAGCGGGAGGGAGCGGGCGGGAGCGAGCAATATGAACTTTGCTGTGGGCAGAAGCGGGAGGGAGCGGGCGGGAGTGAGCGGGAGCGGGAGGGAGCGGGATGGAGCGAGCGGGATTGGGCGGAAGCGGGAGGGAGGTGGCGGGAGGGAGCGGGAGTGGGAGGGAGCGGGCGGGAGTTAAACTGTCAACAAATGTAGACTTTTTTAAATCCAGGTTAAAAACATTTCTTTTCTCATGTGTTTGTGCATGAAATCTGCACGATATCTTTAACTTATCCAGACTGTTGCTTGTTTTAATAATTTTAATTTAATTTTTATTATTTCATTTCTTTCTTTTACAGTTTTAAATAAATAAAAGGCGTAAAATTCATAAAATAAATGAATAACCCCCGATGGTTGACTTCTAAATTGGATTAGACGGGTTAGGGGTTAGGGTTAGGACGTAGGACATGTTTTGTAATTATACCACAACCAGCAATTGTACATGAAATGTGCTACACAAATACATTTGACTTTAAGTTTAGCTCATGGAAAATGGGAGCAAAAAGAAAACTTGCGTTCATATTTTTGTTCATTGTATGTAAATGTGGTCCTGAGAATTGTGTGGGTTTTAAAGCGGGCCGAAGCGAGCGGGAGCAGGTGGGAGTGAGCGATATGAAATTTGCCGCGGGCAGAAGTGGGAGGGAGCAGGCGGGAGCGAGCGGGAGCGGGAGGGAGCGGGCGGGAGCGAGCGGGAGCGGGCGGGAGCGGGTGGGAGCGAGCAATATGAACTTTGCCACGGGCAGAAGCGGGAGGGAGCGGGAGGGAGCGAGCGGGAGGGAGCGGGCGGGAGCGGGCGGGAGCGAGCAATATGACCTTTGCCGCGGGCAGAAGCGGGAGGGAGTGGGCTGGAGCAGGAAGGAGAGGGCGGGAGTGGGTGGGAGCGTGCGGGAGCGTGCGGGAGCGCGCAGTATGAACTTTGCCGCGGGCTGAAGTGGATAGCGGGTGGGAGCGGGTGGGAGTGAGCGATATGAACTTTGCCGCGGGCAGAAGTGGGAGGGAGCAGGCGGGAGCGAGCGGGAGCGGGCGGGAGTGAGCGGGAGCGGGAGGGAGCGGGCGGGAGAGGTAAGGAGCGGGCGGGGAGCGAGAGGGAAAGGGCGGGAGCGGGTGGGAGCGAGCAATATGAACTTTGCCGCGGGCAGAAGCAGGAGGGAGTGGGCGGGAGCGAGCGGGAGCAGGAGGGAGCGGGCGGAATCGAGCGGGAGCAAGCGAGAGCGGGAGGGAGAGGGCGGGAGCGAGCAATATGAACTTTGCTGTGGGCAGAAGCGGGAGGGAGCGGGCGGGAGTGAGCGGGAGCGGGAGGGAGGTGGCGGAATCGAGCGGGAGCGGGCGGGTGCGGGAGGGAGCTGGCGGGATTGAGCAATATGAACTTTGCCGCTGGCAGAAGTGAGCGGGAGCGGGTGGGAGTGAGCGATATGAACTTTGCCGCGGGCAGAAGTGGGAGGGAGCAGGCGGGAGCGAGCGGGAGCGGGAGCGAGCGGGCGGGAGCGGGAGGGGGAGCGGGCGGGAGCGAGCGGGCAGGAGCGGGAGGGAGCGGGCAGGAGCGAGCGGGAGCGAGCGGGAGCGGGAGGGAGCGGGCAATATGAACTTTGCCGCGGGCAGAAGTGGGAGGGAGTTGGCGGGAGCGGGCGGGAGCGAGCTGGAGCGAGCGGGACCGGGCAGAAGCGGGCGGGATCGGGAGCGGGAGGGAGCGAGCGATATGAACTTTGCCGTGGGCAGAAGTGGGAGGGAGCGGGCGGGAGCGGGAGGGAGCGAGCGATATGAACTTTGCTGCGGGCAGAAGTGGGAGGGAGCGGGCGGGAGCGAGCGGGAGCGGGAGCGGGAGCGGGAGGGAGCGAGCAATATGAACTTTGCCGCGGGCAGAAGCGGGAGGGAGTGGGCGGGAGCGGGCGGAAGCGGGAGGGAGCGGGTGGGAGCGAGCAATATGAACTTTGCCGCGGGCAGAAGCGGGAGGGAGTGGGCAGAAGCGGGCGGGAGCGGGCGGGAGTGGGAGGGAGTGGGCGGGAGTTAAACTGTCAACAAATGTAGACATTTTTAAATCCAGGTTAAAAGCATTTCTTTTCTCATGTGTTTTTGCATGAAATCTGCACGATATCTTTAACTTATCCAGACTGGTGTTTGTTTTAATAATTTTAATTTAATTTTTATTATTTCATTTCTTTCTTTTACAGTTTTAAATAAATAAAAGGCGTAAAATTCATAAAATAAATGAATAACCCCTGATGGTTGTCTTCAAAATTGCATAAGACGGGTTAGGGGTTAGGGTTAGGACGTAGGACGTTTTGTAATTATACCACAACCAGCAATTGTATATGAAATGTGCTACACAAATACATTTGACTTTAAGTTTAGCTCATGGAAAATGGGAGCAAAAAGAAAACTTGCGTTCATATTTTTGTTCATTGTATGTAAATGTGGTCCTGAGAATTGTTAAAAGTTGTAATTTTGCATCCGTGGGTTTTATAGGGTTAGGTCAGAGAATAGAGGTGTGAATGTGAGACAATGTGGCTCAACAAGTGTTAGGTTGGTGAAACCAACATTAACAGAGAGCAGAAGATGTTCAGGCAGGTAAACCATTCACAGGTGACAGCTTTAGGTTGGTGAAACCAACATTAACAGAGATCAGAAGATGTTCAAGCAGGTAAACCATTCACAGCGGGAGCGGGCGGGACCGGGTAGGAGCGGGCGGGAGCGGGTGGGAGCGGGAGCGGGATGGAGCGGGACCGGGAGAGAGCGGGCGGGAGCGGGCGGGAGCGGGAGGGAGTGAGCGGGACCGGGCAGGAGCGGGAGGGAGCGGGCAGAAGCGGGAGGGAGCGGGCGGGAGCGGGAGGGAGCGAGCAGTATGAACTTTGCCGCGGGCAGAAGCGGGAGGGAGTGGGCGGGAGCGGGCGGGAGTGGGCGGGAGCGAGCGGGACTGGGAGGGAGCGAGAAGTATGAAATTTGCCGCGGGCGGAAGCGGGAGGGAGCGGGAGGGAGTGAACGGGACCGGGCAGGAGCGGGAGGGAGTGGGCAGTAGGAACTTTGCCGCGGGAAGGAGCAGGAGGGAGCGGGCGGGAGCGAGCGGGAGCAGGAGGGAGCGAGCGAGATCGGGCGGGAGCGAGCGTTATGACCTTTGCCGCGGGCAGAAGCGGGAGGGAGCGGGCGGGAGCGGGTGGGAGCGAGCAATATGAACTTTGCCGCGGGCAGAAGCAGGAGGGAGTGGGCGGGAGCGAGCGGGAGCAGGAGGGAGCGGGCGGAATCGAGCGGGAGCGAGCGAGAGCGGGCGGGAGCGGGAGGGAGCGGGCGGGAGCGAGCAATATGAACTTTGCTGCGGGCAGAAGCGGGAGGGAGCGGGCGGGAGTGAGCGGGAGCGGGAGGGAGCGGGCGGAATCGAGCGGGAGCGGGCGGGTGCGGGAGGGAGCGGGCGGGAGTGAGCGGGAGCGGGAGGGAGCGGGCGGGATTGAGCAATATGAACTTTGCCGCTGGCAGAAGTGAACGGGAGCGGGTGGGAGTGAGCGATATAAACTTTGCCGCGGGCAGAAGTGGGAGGGAGCGGGCGGGAGCGAGCGGGAGCAGGAGGGATTGGGCTGGAGCGAGCAATATGAACTTTGCCGCGGGCAGAAGCGGGAGGGAGCGGGCGGGAGTGAGCGGGAGCGGGAGGGAGCGGGCGGCAGCGAGCGGGAGCGGGAGGGAGCGAGCGGGATTGAGCAATATGAACTTTGCCGCGGGCAGAAGCGGGAGGGAGCGGGTGGGAGTGAGCGGGCGGGAGCGAGCAATATGAACTTTGCCGCGGGCAGAAGCGGGAGGGAGCGGGCGGGAGTGAGCGGGAGCGGGAGACAGTGGGCGGAAACGAGCGGGAGCGGGAGGGAGCGAGCGGGATTGAGCAATATGAACTTTGCCGTGGGAAGAAGCGGGAGGGAGCGGGAGCAGGAGGGAGCGAGCGAGAGCGGGCAGGAGCGAGCGGAACGGGCGGGAGCGAGCGGGATTGGGTGGGAGCGAGCAATATGAACTTTGCCGCGGGCAGAAGCGGGAGGGATCGGGCGGGAGCGAGCGGGAGCAGGAGGGAGCGATCGATAGCGGGCGGGAGCGGGCGGGGAGCGAGCAATATGACCTTTGCCGCGGGCAGATGTGGGAGGGAGCGGGCGGGAGCGGGAGGGATTAAGCGATATGAACTTTGCCGCAGGC
This sequence comes from Leuresthes tenuis, assembly GCA_036924055.1. Classification (NCBI taxonomy): domain Eukaryota; kingdom Metazoa; phylum Chordata; class Actinopteri; order Atheriniformes; family Atherinopsidae; genus Leuresthes; species Leuresthes tenuis. The sequence goes on from JAVGWW010000016.1 coordinate 3,695,423, forward strand.
AGAAGTGGGAGGGAGCGAGCGGGAGTGGGCGGGAGAGGGCGGGAGCGGGAGGGAGCGGGCGGGAGCGGGATGGAGCGGGCGGGATCGAGCGGGAGCGGGAGGGAGCGGGCGGGAGCGAGCAATATGAACTTTGCTGTGGGCAGAAGCGGGAGGGAGCGGGCGGGAGTGAGCGGGAGCGGGAGGAAGCGGGATGGAGCGAGCGGGAGCGGGCGGAAGCGGGAGGGAGGTGGCGGGAGTGAGCGGGAGCGGGAGGGAGCGGGCGGAAGCGAGCGGGAGCAGGGGGGAGTGAGCGATATGAACTTTGCCGCGGGCAGAAGTGGGAGGGAGCAGGCGGGAGCGAGCGGGAGCGGGAGGGAGCGGGCGGGAGCGAGCGGGAGCGGGGTGGGAGCGAGCAATATGAACTTTGCCACGGGCAGAAGCGGGAGGGATCGGGAGGGAGCGAGCGGGAGCAGGAGGGAGCGAGCGAGAGCGGGCGGGGAGCGAGCATTATGACCTTTGCCGCGGGCAGAAGCGTGAGGGAGTGGGCTGGAGCAGGAGGGAGAGGGCGGGAGCGGGTGGGAGCGTGCGGGAGCGCGCAGTATGAACTTTGCCGCGGGCTGAAGTGCATAGCGGGCGGGAGCGGGTGGGAGTGAGCGATATGAACTTTGCCGCGGGCAGAAGTGGGAGGGAGCAGGAGGGAGCGGGCGGGAGTGGGCGGGAGTGGGCGGGAGCGAGCAATATGACCTTTGCCGTGGGCAGAAGTGGGAGGGAGCGGGCGGGAGTTAAACTGTCAACAAATGTAGACATTTTTAAATCCAGGTTAAAAACATTTCTTTTCTCATGTGTTTGTGCATGAAATCTGCACGATATCTTTAACTTATCCAGACTGTTGCTTGTTTTAATAATTTTAATTTAATTTTTATTATTTAATTTCTTTCTTTTACAGTTTTAAATAAATAAAAGGCGTAAAATTCATAAAATAAATGAATAACCCCCGATGGTTGACTTCTAAATTGCATAAGACGGGTTAGGGGTTAGGGTTAGGACGTAGGACATGTATTGTAATTATACCACAACCAGCAATTGTATATGAAATGTGCTACACAAATACATTTGACTTTAAGTTTAGCTCATGGAAAATGGGAGCAAAAAGAAAACTTGCGTTCATATTTTTGTTCATTGTATGTAAATGTGGTCCTGAGAATTGTTAAAAGTTGTAATTTTGCATCCGTGGGTTTTATAGGGTTAGGTCAGAGAATAGAGGTGAATAGAATGTGAGACAATGTGGCTCAACAAGTGTTAGGTTGGTGAAACCAACATTAACAGAGATCAGAAGATGTTCAGGCAGGTCAACCATTCACAGGTGACAGCTTTAGGTTGGTGAAACCAACATTAACAGACATCAGAAGATGTTCAAGCAGGTAAACCATTCACAGCGGGAGCGGGTGGGAGCAGGCAGGAGCGGGATGGAGCGGGACCGGGAGAGAGCGGGTGGGAGCGGGCGGGAGCGGGAGGGAGTGAGCGGGACCGGGCAGGAGCGGGAGGGAGCGGGCAGAAGCGGGAGGGAGCGGGCGGGAGCGGGAGGGAGCGAGCAGTATGAACTTTGCCGTGGGCAGAAGCAAGCGGGAGCGGGAGGGAGTGGGCGGGAGCGAGCGGGACTGGGAGGGAGCGAGAAGTATGAACTTTGCCGCGGGCGGAAGCGGGAGGGAGCGGGAGGGAGCGGGAGGGAGCGGGCGGGAGCGGGAGGGAGTGAACGGGACCGGGCAGGAGCGGGAGGGAGTGGGCAGTAGGAACTTTGCCGCGGGAAGGAGCGGGAGGGAGCGGGCGGGAGCGAGCGGGAGCAGGAGGGAGCGAGCGAGAGCGGGCGGGAGCGGGCGGGAGCGAGCATTATGACCTTTGCCGCGGGCAGAAGCGGGAGGGAGCGGGCGGGAGCGGGAGGGAGCAAGCGATATGAACTTGGCCGAAGGCAAAAGTGGGAAGGAGGGGGCAGGAGCGAGCGGGAGCGGGCGGGAGCGAGCGGGAGCGGGAGGGAGCGGGCGGGAGAGGTAAGGAGCGGGCGGGAGCGAGAGGGAAAGGGCGGGAGCGGGTGGGAGCGAGCAATATGAACTTTGCCGCGGGCAGAAGCAGGAGGGAGTGGGAGGGAGCGAGCGGGAGCGGGAGGGAGCGGGCGGAATCGAGCGGGAGCGAGCGAGAGCGGGAGGGAGAGGGCGGGAGCGAGCAATATGAACTTTGCTGTGGGCAGAAGCGGGAGGGAGTGGGCGGGAGTGAGCGGGAGCGGGAGGGAGGTGGCGGAATCGAGCGGGAGCGGGCGGGTGCGGGAGGGAGCTGGCGGGATTGAGCAATATGAACTTTGCCGCTGGCAGAAGTGAGCGGGAGCGGGTGGGAGTGAGCGATATGAACTTTGCCGCGGGCAGAAGTGGGAGGGAGCAGGCGGGAGCGAGCGGGAGCGGGAGCGAGCGGGCAATATGAACTTTGCCGCGGGCAGAAGTGGGAGGGAGTTGGCGGGAGCGGGCGGGAGCGAGCTGGAGCGAGCGGGACCGGGCAGAAGCGGGCGGGATCGGGAGCGGGAGGGAGTGAGCGATATGAACTTTGCCGCGGGAAGAAGTGGGAGGGAGCGGGCGGGAGCGGGAGGGAGCGAGCGATATGAACTTTGCCGCGGGCAGAAGTGGGAGGGAGTTGGCGGGAGCGGGCGGGAGCGAGCTGGAGCGAGCGGGGACCGGGCAGAAGCGGGCGGGATCGGGAGCGGGAGGGAGTGAGCGATATGAACTTTGCCGCGGGAAGAAGTGGGAGGGAGCGGGCGGGAGCGGGAGGGAGCGAGCGATATGAACTTTGCCGCGGGCAGAAGTGGGAGGGAGCGGGCGGGAGCGAGCGGGAGCGGGAGGGAGCGGGCAATATGAACTTTGCCGCGGGCAGAAGTGGGAGGGAGTTGGCGGGAGCGGGCGGGGAGCGAGCTGGAGCGAGCGGGACCGGGCAGAAGCGGGCGGGATCGGGAGCGGGAGGGAGTGAGCGATATGAACTTTGCCGCGGGAAGAAGTGGGAGGGAGCGGGCGGGAGCGGGAGGGAGCGAGCGATATGAACTTTGCCGCGGGCAGAAGTGGGAGGGAGCGGGCGGGAGCGAGCGGGAGCGGGAGCGGGAGCGGGAGGGAGCGAGCAATATGAACTTTGCCGCGGGCAGAAGCGGGAGGGAGTGGGCGGGAGCGGGCGGAAGCGGGAGGGAGCGGGTGGGAGCGAGCAATATGAACTTTGCCGCGGGCAGAAGCGGGAGGGAGTGGGCAGAAGCGGGAGGGAGCGGGCGGGAGTGGGAGGGAGTGGGCGGGAGTTAAACTGTCAACAAATGTAGACATTTTTAAATCCAGGTTAAAAGCATTTCTTTTCTCATGTGTTTTTGCATGAAATCTGCACGATATCTTTAACTTATCCAGACTGGTGCTTGTTTTAATAATTTTAATTTAATTTTTATTATTTCATTTCTTTCTTTTACAGTTTTAAATAAATAAAAGGCGTAAAATTCATAAAATAAATGAATAACCCCTGATGGTTGTCTTCAAAATTGCATAAGACGGGTTAGGGGTTAGGGTTAGGACGTAGGACGTTTTGTAATTATACCACAACCAGCAATTGTATATGAAATGTGCTACACAAATACATTTGACTTTAAGTTTAGCTCATGGAAAATGGGAGCAAAAAGAAAACTTGCGTTCATATTTTTGTTCATTGTATGTAAATGTGGTCCTGAGAATTGTTAAAAGTTGTAATTTTGCATCCGTGGGTTTTATAGGGTTAGGTCAGAGAATAGAGGTGAATAGAATGTGAGACAATGTGGCTCAACAAGTGTTAGGTTGGTGAAACCAACATTAACAGAGATCAGAAGATGTTCAGGCAGGTAAACCATTCACAGGTGACAGCTTTAGGTTGGTGAAACCAACATTAACAGAGATCAGAAGATGTTCAAGCAGGTAAACCATTCACAGCGGGAGCGGGCAGGAGCGGGAGGGAACGGGAGGGAACGGGAGGGAGCGAGCGGGACCGGGAGGGAGCGGGCAGGACCGGGAGGGAGTGAGCGGGAGCGGGTGGGAGCGGGATGGAGCGGGACCGGGAGGGAGCGGGCGGGAGAAGGCGGGAGCGGGCGGGAGCGAGCTGGAGCGAGCGGGACCGGGCAGAAGCGGGAGAGACCGGGCGGGAGCCAGCGGGAGCGAGCTGGAGCGGGAGGGAGCGGGCGGGAGCGAGCGATATGAACTTTGCCGCGGGCAGAAGTGGGAGGGAGCGGGCGGGAGGGAGCGAGCAGTATGAACTTTGCCGCGGGCAGAAGCGGGAGGGAGCGGGCGGAAGCGGGAGGGAGCGGGTGAGAGCGAGCGGGAGCGGGAGGGAGCGGGCGGGAGCGGGTGGGAGCGAGCAATATGAACTTTGCCACGGGCAGAAGTGGGAGGATGCGGGCGGGAGCGAGCTGGAGCGAGCGGGACCGGGCAAAAGTGGGAGGATGCGGGCGGGAGCGGGTGGGAGCGAGCTGGAGAGAGCGGGACCGGGCAGAAGCGGGAGGGAGCGGGCGGGAGCGAGCGGGAGCGGGAGGGAGCGGGCGGGAGCGAGCAATATGAACTTTGCCGTGGGCAGAAGCGGGAGGGAGCGGGCGGGAGCGGACGGGAGCGAGCAATATGAACTTTGCCGTGGGCAGAAGTGGGAGGATGCGGGCGGGAGCGGGCGGGTGCGAGCTGGAGCGAGCGGGACCGGGCAGAAGCGGGCGGGAGCGAGCAAGAGCGGGAGCGGGAGGGAGCGAGCGATATGAACTTTGCCGCGGGCAGTAGTGGGATGGAGCGGGCGGGAGCGGGAGCGGGAGGGAGCGAGCAATATGAACTTTGCCGCGGGCAGAAGCGGGAGGGAGTGGGCGGGAGCGGGAGGGAGCGGGCGGAAGCGGGAGGGAGCGGGTGGGAGCGAGCAATATGAACTTTGCCGCGGGCAGAAGCGGGAGGGAGTGGGCAGAAGCGGGAGGGAGCGGGCGGGAGTGGGAGGGAGTGGGCGGGAGTTAAACTGTCAACAAATGTAGACATTTTTAAATCCAGGTTAAAAACATTTCTTTTCTCATGTGTTTTTGCATGAAATCTGCACGATATCTTTAACTTATCCAGACTGTTGCTTGTTTTAATAATTTTAATTTAATTTTTATTATTTCATTTCTATCTTTTACAGTTTTAAATAAATAAAAGGCGTAAAATTCATAAAATAAATGAATAACCCCTGATGGTTGTCTTCAAAATTGCATAAGACGGGTTAGGGGTTAGGGTTAGGACGTAGGACATGTTTTGTAATTATACCACAACCAGCAATTGTATATGAAATGTGCTACACAAATACATTTGACTTTAAGTTTAGCTCATGGAAAATGGGAGCAAAAAGAAAACTTGCGTTCATATTTTTGTTCATTGTATGTAAATGTGGTCCTGAGAATTGTTAAAAGTTGTAATTTTGCATCCGTGGGTTTTATAGGGTTAGGTCAGAGAATAGAGGTGAATAGAATGTGAGACAATGTAGCTCAACAAGTGTTAGGTTGGTGAAACCAACATTAACAGAGATCAGAAGATGTTCAGGCAGGTAAACCATTCACAGGTGACAGCTTTAGGTTGGTGAAACCAACATTAACAGAGATCAGAAGATGTTCAAGCAGGTAAACCATTCACAGCGGGAGCGGGAGGGAGCGGGCAGGAGCGGGAGGGAACGGGAGGGAACGGGAGGGAGCGAGCGGGACCGGGAGGGAGCGGGCAGGACCGGAAGGGAGTGAGCGGGAGCGGGTGGGAACGGGATGGAGCGGGACCGGGAGGGAGCGGGCGGGAGAAGGCGGGAGCGGGCGGGAGCGAGCTGGAGCGAGCGGGACCGGGCAGAAGCGGGAGAGACCGGGCGGGAGCGAGCGGGAGCGAGCTGGAGCGGGAGGGAGCGGGCGGGAGCGAGCGATATGAACTTTGCCGCGGGCAGAAGTGGGAGGGAGCGGGCGGAAGGGAGCGAGCAGTATGAACTTTGCCGCGGGCAGAAGCGGGAGGGAGCGGGCGGAAGCGGGAGGGAGCGGGTGAGAGCGAGCGGGAGCGGGAGGGAGCGGGCGGGAGCGGGTGGGAGCGAGCAATATGAACTTTGCCACGGGCAGAAGTGGGAGGATGCGGGCGGGAGCGAGCTGGAGCGAGCGGGACCGGGCAAAAGTGGGAGGATGCGGGCGGGAGCGGGTGGGAGCGAGCTGGAGAGAGCGGGACCGGGCAGAAGCGGGAGGGAGCGGGCGGGAGCGAGCGGGAGCGGGAGGGAGCGGGCGGGAGCGAGCAATATGAACTTTGCCGCGGGCAGAAGCGGGAGGGAGCGGGCGGAAGCGGGAGGGAGTGGGCATGAGCGAGCGGGAGCGGGAGGGAGCGGGCGGGAGCGGGTGGGAGCGGGTGGGAGCGAGCAATATGAACTTCGCCGCGGGCAGAAGCGGGAGGGAGCGGGCGGGAGCGAGCGGGAGCAGGAGGGAGCGAGCGAGAGCGGGCGGGAGCGGGCGGGAGCGAGCAATATGACCTTTGCAGCGGGCAGAAGCGGGAGGGAGTGGGCGGGAGCGAGCTGGAGCGAGCGGGACCGGGCAGAAGTTGGAGGGAGCGGGCGGGAGCGAGCGGGAGCGGGAGGGAGTGGGTGGGAGCGAGCGATATGAACTTTGCCGCGGACAGAAGCGGGAGGGAGTGGGCGGGAGCGAGCTGGAGCGAGCGGGACCGGGCAGAAGTGGGAGGGAGCGGGCGGGAGCGAGCGGGAGCGGGAGGGAGTGGGTGGCAGCGAGCGATATGAACTTTGCCGCGGGCAGAAGTGGGAGGATGTGGGCGGGAGCGAGCTGGAGCGAGCGGGACCGGGCAGAAGCGGGAGGGAGCGGGCGGGAGCAAGTGGGAGCGGGAGCGGGAGTGGGCGGGAGCGAGCAATATGACCTTTGCCGCGGGCAGAAGCGGGAGGGAGCGGGCGGGAGTTAAACTGTCAACAAATGTAGACTTTTTTAAATCCAGGTTAAAAACATTTCTTTTCTCATGTGTTTGTGCATGAAATCTGCACGATATCTTTAACTTATCCAGACTGTTGCTTGTTTTAATAATTTTAATTAAATTTTTATTATTTCATTTCTTTCTTTTACAGTTTTAAATAAATAAAAGGCTTAAAATTCATAAAATAAATGAATAACCCCCGATGGTTGACTTCTAAATTGGATCAGACGGGTTAGGGGTTAGGGTTAGGACGTAGGACATGTTTTGTAATTATACCACAACCAGCAATTGTACATGAAATATGCTACACAAATACATTTGACTTTAAGTTTAGCTCATGGAAAATGGGAGCAAAAAGAAAACTTGCGTTCATATTTTTGTTCATTGTATGTAAATGTGGTCCTGAGAATTGTTAAAAGTTGTAAATTTGCATGCGTGGGTTTTATAGGGTTAGGTCAGAGAATAGAGGTGTGAATGTGAGACAATGTGGCTCAACAAGTGTTAGGTTGGTGAAACCAACATTAACAGAGAGCAGAAGATGTTCAGGCAGGTAAACCGTTCACAGGTGACAGCTTTAGGTTGGTGAAACCAACATTAACAGAGATCAGAAGATGTTCAAGCAGGTAAACCATTCACAGCGGGAGCGGGCGGGACCGGGCAGGAGCGGGAGGGAACGGGAGGGAGCTGGAGAGGGATGGAGCGGGCGGTAGCGAGCTGGAGCGGGCGGGAGCGGGTGGGAGCGGGAGCGGGATGGAGCGGGACCGGGAGGGAGCGGTTTGGAGCGGGAGGGAGTGAGCAGTATGAACTTTGCCGCAGGCAGAAGCGGGAGGGAGCGAGCAGTATGAACTTTGCCGCAGGCAGAAGCGGGAGGGAGCGGGCGGAAGCGGGAATTATCGTGGACCAGAGACGGAACATTATCGTGGACCAGAGACGGAACATTACCGTGAAACCTAAACAGAACATTATCGTGAACCAGAGACAGAACATTACCGTGAAACCTAAACAGAACATTATCGTGGACCAGAGACGGAACATTATCGTGGACCAGAGACGGAACATTATCGTGTACCAGAGACAGAACATTACCGTGAAACCTAAACAGAACATTATCGTGGACCAGAAACGGAACATTATCGTGAAACCGAACATTATCGTGGACCAGAGACGGAACATTACCGTGAAACAGAAACACAACATTATCGTGGACCAGAAACGGAACATTACCGTGAAACAGAAACAGAACATTATCGTGGACCAGAGACAGAACATTACCGTGAACCAGAGACAGAACATTACCGTGAAACAAAAACAGAACATTATCGTGGACCAGAAACGGAACATTACCGTGAAACAGAAACACAAAATTATCGTGGACCAGAAATGGAACATTACCGTGAAACAGAAACAGAACATTATCGTGGACCAGAGACGGAACATTACCGTGAAACCGAAAATTATCGTGGATCAGAGATCGAACATTACCGTGGACCAGAGACAGAATATTACCGTGAAACCGAACATTATCGTCGACCAGAAATCGAACATTATCGTGGACCAGAGACAGAACATTACCGTGGACCAGAGACAGAACTTTACCTTGAAACCGAACATTACCGTGGACCAGAGACAGAACATTACTATGGACCAGAGACAGAACATTACCGTGAAACATAACAATATCATGGACCAGAAACGGATCATTACCGTGAAACAGAAACAGAACATTATCGTGGACCAGAAACGGAACATTACCGTGAAACCGAAACAGAACATTATCGTGGACCAGAAACAGAACTTTACCGTGGACCAGAGACAGAACATTACCTTGAAACCAAAACAGAACATTATCGTGGACCAGAAACGGAACATTATCGTGGACCAGAGACAGAACATTACCGTGAAACCTAAACAGAACATTATCGTGGACCAGAAACGGAACATTACCGTGAAACAGAAACATAACATTATCGTGTACCAGAAACGGAACATTACCGTGAAACAGAAACACAAAATTATCGTGGACCAGAAACGGAACATTACCGTGAAACAGAAACAGAACATTATCGTGGACCAAAGACGGAACATTATCGTGGACCAGAGACGGAACATTACCGTGAAACCGAACGTTATCGTGGACCAGAGACGGAACATTACCGTGAAACAGAACCAAAACATTACCGTGGACCAGAGACAGAACATTACCGTGAAACGGAAACAGAACATTACCGTGAAACTGAAACAGAACATTATCGTGGCTAGAAACGGAACATTATCATGGACCAGAGACAGAACATTACCGTGAAACCGAAACAGAACATTATCGTGGACAAGAAACGGAACATTACCGTGAAACAGAAACAGAACATTATCGTGGACCAAAGACGGAACATTATCGTGGACCAGAGACGGAACATTACCGTCAAACAGAAACAGAACATTATCGTGGACCAAAGACGGAACATTATCGTGGACCAGAGACGGAACATTACCGTGAAACTGAACATTATCGTGGACCAGACACAGAACATTACCTTGGACCAGAGACAGAACATTACCGTGAAACCGAACATCATCGTGGACCAGAAACGGAACATTACCGTGAAACAGAAACACAAAATTATCGTGGACCAGAAACGGAACATTACCGTGATACAGAAACAGAACATTATCGTGGACCAGAGACGGAACATTACAGTGAAACCGAACATTATCTTGGACCAGAGACAGAACATTACCGTGGACCAGAGACAGAACATTACCGTGGACCAGAGACAGAACATTACCGTGGACCAGAGACAGAACTTTACTGTGGACCAGAGACCGAACTTTACCTTGAAACCGAACATTACCGTGGACCAGAGACAGAACATTACCATGGACCAGAGACAGAACATTACCGTGAAACAGAACATTATCATGGACCAGAAACGGAACATTACCGTGAAACAGAAACACAACATTATCGTGGACCAGAGACGGAACATTACCGTGGACCAGAGACGGAACATTACCGTGAAACCGAAACAGAACATTACCGTGGAGCAGAAACGGAGCATTACCGTGAAACCGAAACCGAACATTATCGTGGACCACAGATCGAACATTACCGTGGACCAGAGACAGAACATTACCGTGGACCAGAGACAGAACATTACCGTGGACCAGAGACAGAACATTACCGTGGACCAGAGACAGAACATTACTGTGGACCAGAGACCGAACTTTACCTTGAAACCGAACATTACTGTGGACACGAGACAGAACATTACCATGGACCAGAGACAGAACATTACCGTGAAACAGAACATTATCATGGACCAGAAACGGAACATTACCGTGAAAGAGAAACAGAACATTATCGTGGACAAGAAACGGAACATTACCGTGAAACCTAAACAGAACATTATCGTTGACCAGAAACGGAACATTATCGTGAAACCTAACATTATCGTGGACCAGAAACACAACATTATCGTGGACCAGAAACGGAACATTACGGTGAAACAGAAACACAACATTATCGTGGACCAGAGACGGAACATTACCGTGAACCAGAGACAGAACATTACCATGAAACCGAAACAGAACATTATCGTGGACATGAAACGGAACATTACCGTGAAACAGAAACACAACATTATCGTGGACCAGAGACGGAACATTACCGTGAAACCGAACATTACCGTGAACCAGAGACAGAACATTACCATGAAACCGAAACAGAACATTATCGTGGACATGAAACGGAACATTACCGTGAAACAGAAACACAACATTATCGTGGATCAGAGACGGAACATTACCGTGAAACCGAACATTATCGTGGACCAGAGATCGAACATTATCGTGGACCAGAGACAGAACATTACCGTGGACCAGAAATGGAACATTACCGTGAAACCGAACATTATCGTGGACCAGAGACGGAACATTACCGTGAAACCGAACATTATCGTCGACCAGAAATCGAACATTATCGTGGACAAGAGACAGAACATTACCGTGGACCAGAAATGGAACATTACCGTGAAACCGAACATTACCATGGACCAGAGACAGAACATTACCGTTAAACAGAACATTATCATGGACCAGAAACGGAAAATTACCGTGAAACAGAAACAGAACATTATCGTGGACCAGAAACGGAACATTACCGTGAAACCGAAACAGAACATTATCGTGGACCAGAAACGGAACATTACCGTGAAACAGAAACACAACATTATCGTGGACCAGAGACAGAACATTACCGTTGACCAGAGACAGAACATTACTGTGGACCAGAGACCGAACTTTACCTTGAAACCGAACATTACCGTGGACCAGAGAAAGAATATTACCATGGACCAGAGACAGAACATTACCATGAAACAGAACATTATCATGGACCAGAAACGGAACATTACCGTGAAACAGAAACACAACATTATCGTGGACCAGAGACGGAACATTACCGTGAAACCTAAACAGATTATTATCGTGGACCAGAAACGGAACATTATCGTGAAACCGAACATTATCGTGGACCAGAGACGGAACATTACTGTGAAACCAAACATTACCGTGGACCAGAGACAGAACATTACTGTGGACCAGAGACCGAACTTTACCTTGAAACCGAACATTACCGTGGACCAGAGACAGAACATTACCATGGACCAGGGACAGAACATTACCGTGAAACAGAACATTATCATGGACCAGAAACGTAACATTACCGTGAAACAGAAACAGAACATTATCGTGGCTAGAAACGGAACATTATCATGGACCAGAGACAGAACATTACCGTGAAACCGAAACAGAACATTATCGTGGACAAGAAACGGAACATTACCGTGAAACAGAAACAGAACATTATCGTGGACCAAAGACGGAACATTATCGTGGACCAGAGACGGAACATTACCGTCAAACAGAAACAGAACATTATCGTGGACCAAAGACGGAACATTATCGTGGACCAGAGACGGAACATTACCGTGAAACTGAACATTATCGTGGACCAGACACAGAACATTACCGTGGACCAGAGACAGAACATTACCGTGAAACCGAACATCATCGTGGACCAGAAACGGAACATTACCGTGAAACAGAAACACAAAATTATCGTGGACCAGAAACGGAACATTACCGTGATACAGAAACAGAACATTATCGTGGACCAGAGACGGAACATTACAGTGAAACCGAACATTATCTTGGACCAGAGACAGAACATTACCGTGGACCAGAGACAGAACATTACCGTGGACCAGAGACAGAACATTACCGTGGACCAGAGACAGAACATTACTGTGGACCAGAGACCGAACTTTACCTTGAAACCGAACATTACCGTGGACCAGAGACAGAACATTACCATGGACCAGAGACAGAACATTACCGTGAAACAGAACATTATCATGGACCAGAAACGGAAAATTACCGTGAAACAGAAACAAAACATTATCGTGGACCAGAGACGGAACATTACCGTGGACCAGAGACGGAACATTACCGTGAAACCGAAACAGAACATTACCGTGGAGCAGAAACGGAGCATTACCGTGAAACCGAAACCGAACATTATCGTGGACCACAGATCGAACATTACCGTGGACCAGAGACAGAACATTACCGTGGACCAGAGACAGAACATTACCGTGGACCAGAGACAGAACATTACCGTGGACCAGAGACAGAACATTACTGTGGACCAGAGACCGAACTTTACCTTGAAACCGAACATTACTGTGGACACGAGACAGAACATTACCATGGACCAGAGACAGAACATTACCGTGAAACAGAACATTATCATGGACCAGAAACGGAACATTACCGTGAAAGAGAAACAGAACATTATCGTGGACAAGAAACGGAACATTACCGTGAAACCTAAACAGAACATTATCGTGGACCAGAAACGGAACATTATCGTGAAACCTAACATTATCGTGGACCAGAAACACAACATTATCGTGGACCAGAAACGGAACATTACGGTGAAACAGAAACACAACATTATCGTGGACCAGAGACGGAACATTACCGTGAACCAGAGACAGAACATTACCATGAAACCGAAACAGAACATTATCGTGGACATGAAACGGAACATTACCGTGAAACAGAAACACAACATTATCGTGGACCAGAGACGGAACATTACCGTGAAACCGAACATTACCGTGAACCAGAGACAGAACATTACCATGAAACCGAAACAGAACATTATCGTGGACCAGAGACGGAACATTACCGTGATACAGAAACAGAACATTATCGTGGACCAGAGACGGAACATTACCGTGAAACCGAACATTATCGTGGACCAGAGATCGAACATTATCGTGGACCAGAGACAGAACATTACCGTGGACCAGAAATGGAACATTACCGTGAAACCGAACATTATCGTGGACCAGAGACGGAACATTACCGTGAAACCGAACATTATCGTCGACCAGAAATCGAACATTATCGTGGACAAGAGACAGAACATTACCGTGGACCAGAAATGGAACATTACCGTGAAACCGAACATTACCATGGACCAGAGACAGAACATTACCGTTAAACAGAACATTATCATGGACCAGAAACGGAACATTACCGTGAAACAGAAACAGAACATTATCGTGGACCAGAAACGGAACATTACCGTGAAACCGAAACAGAACATTATCGTGGACCAGAAACGGAACATTACCGTGAAACAGAAACACAACATTATCGTGGACCAGAGACAGAACATTACCGTTGACCAGAGACAGAACATTACTGTGGACCAGAGACCGAACTTTACCTTGAAACCGAACATTACCGTGGACCAGAGAAAGAATATTACCATGGACCAGAGACAGAACATTACCATGAAACAGAACATTATCATGGACCAGAAACGGAACATTACCGTGAAACAGAAACACAACATTATCGTGGACCAGAGACGGAACATTACCGTGAAACCTAAACAGATTATTATCGTGGACCAGAAACGGAACATTATCGTGAAACCGAACATTATCGTGGACCAGAGACGGAACATTACTGTGAAACCAAACATTACCGTGGACCAGAGACAGAACATTACTGTGGACCAGAGACCGAACTTTACCTTGAAACCGAACATTACCGTGGACCAGAGACAGAACATTACCATGGACCAGGGACAGAACATTACCGTGAAACAGAACATTATCATGGACCAGAAACGTAACATTACCGTGAAACAGAAACAGAACATTATCGTGGACTAGAAACGGAACATTACCGTGAAACCGAAACAGAACATTATCGTGGACCAGAAACGGAACATTATCGTGGACCAGAGACAGAACATTATCGTGGATCAGAGACAGAACATTATCGTGGACCAGAGACGGAACATTACTGTGGACCAGAGACGGAATATTACCGTGGACCAGAACATTACCCTGGACCAGAACATTACCGTGAAACCGAACATTATCGTGAAACCGAACATTATCGTGGACCAGAGACCGAACATTACCGTGAAACCAAACATTACCGTGGACCAGAGAACAAACATTACCGTGAAACCGAAACAGAACATTATCGTGGACCAGAAACGGAACATTACCGTGAAACAGAAACAGAACATTAGCGTGGACCAGAGACAGAACATTACCGTGAAACAGAAACACAACATTATCGTGGACCAGAAACGGAACATTACCGTGAAACAGAAACAGAACATTAGCGTGGACCAGAGACAGAACATTACCGTGAACCAGAGACAGCACATTACCGTGAAACAGAAACACAACATTACCGTGGACCAGAGACAGAACTTTATCGTGGACCAGAAACGGAACATTATCATGGACCAGAGACAGAACATTATCGTGGACCAAAGACGGAACATTATCGTGGACCAGAGACAGAACATTACCGTGAAACCGAAGCAGAATATTATCGTGGACCAGAAACGGAACATTACCGTGAAACCGAAACAGAACATTATCCTGGACCAGAGACGGAACATTACCGTGGCCCAGAGATCGAACATTACCGTGGACCAGAGACAGAATATTACCGTGGACCAGAGACAGAACATTACCGTGGACCAGAGACAGAACATTACTGTGGACCAGAGACCTAACTTTACCTTGAAACCGAACATTACCGTGGACCAGAGACAGAACATTATCATGGACCAGACACGGAACATTACCGTGAAACCGAACATTATCGTGGACCAGAGATCGAACATTACCGTGGACCAGAGACAGAACATTACCGTGGACCAGAGACAGAACATTACCGTGGACCAGAGACAGAACATTACCATGGACCAGAGACCGAACTTTAGCTTGAAACCGAACATTACCGTGGACCAGAGACATAACATTACCATGGACCAGAGACAGAACATTACCGTTAAACAGAACATTATCATGGACCAGAAACGGAACATTACCGTGAAACAGAAACAGAACATTATCGTGGACCAGAAACGGAACATTACCGTGAAACCGAAACAGAACATTATCGTGGACCAGAAACGGAACATTACCGTGAAACAGAAACACAACATTATCGTGGACCAGAGACGGAACATTACCGTGAAACATAAACAGAACATTAGCGTGGACCAGAGACAGAACATTACCATGAAACAGAAACACAACATTATCGTGGACCAGAAATGGAACATTACCGTGAAACAGAAACAGAATATTAGCGTGGACCAGAGACAGAACATTACCGTGAACCAGAGAAAGAACATTACCGTGAAAAAGAAAAACAACATTACAGTGGACCAGAGACAGAACATTACCGTAAAACGGAAACAGAACATTACCGTGAAACCGAAACAGAACATTATCGTGGACCAGAAACGGAACATTATCACGAACCAGAGACAGAACATTATCGTGGACCAAAGACGGAACATTATCGTGGACCAGAGACGGAACATTACCGTGAAACCGAACATTATCGTGGACCAGACAAAGAACATTACCGTGGACCAGAGACAGAACATTACCATGAAACCGAAACAGAACATTATCGTGGACCAGAAACGGAAAATTACCGTGAAACCGAACATTAGCGTGGACCAGAGATCGAACATTATCGTGAAACCGAACATTATCGTGGACCAGACACAGTACATTACCGTGGACCAGAGACAGAACATTACCATGAAACCGAAACAGAACATTATCGTGGACCAGAAACGGAACATTACCGTGGACCAGAGACAGAACATTACCGTGGACCAGAGACAGAACATTACCGTGGACCAGAGACAGAACATTACTGTGGACCAGAGACAGAACTTTACCTTGAAACCGAACAATACCGTGGACCAGAGACAGAACATTACCATGGACCAGAGACAGAACATTACCGTGAAAAAGAACATTATCATGGACCAGAAACGGAACATTAAGGTGAAACAGAAATACAACATTTTCGTGGACCAGAGACGGAACATTACCGTGGACCAGAGACGGAACATTACCGTGAAACCGAAACAGAACATTATCGTGGACCAGAGACGGAACATTACCGTGAAACCGAACATTATCGTGGACCAGAGATGGAACATTACCGTGGACCAGAGACAGAACATTACCGTGGACCAGAGACAGAACATTACCGTGGACCAGAGACATAACATTACCGTGGACCAGAGACAGAACATTACCGTGGACCAGAGACAGAACATTACTGTGGACCAGAGAACGAACTTTACCTTGAAACCGAACATTACCGTGGACCAGAGACAGAATATTACCATGGACCACGGACAGAACATTACCGTGAAACAGAATATTATCATGGACCAGAAACGGAACATTACCGTGAAACAGAAACAGAACATTATCGTGGACTAGAAACGGAACATTACCGTGAAACCGAAACAGAACATTATCGTGGACCAGAAACGGAACATTACCGTGGACCAGAGACAGAACATTACCTTGAAACCAAAACAGAACATTATTGTTGACCAGAAAGGGAACATTATCGTGGACCAGAGACAGAACATTACCGTGAAACCGAAACAGAACATTATCGTGGACCAGAAACGGAACATTATCGTGGACCAGAGACAGAACATTATCGTGGACCAGAGAAGGAACATTATCGTGAAACCGAACATTATCGTGGACCAGAGACGGAACATTACCGTGAAACAGAAACAAAACATTACCGTGGACCAGAGACAGAACATTACCGTGAAACGGAAACAGAACATTACCGTGAAACTTAAACAGAACATTATCGTGGACCAGAAACGAAACATTATCATGGACCAGAGACAGAACATTACCGTGAAACCGAAACAGAACATTATCGTGGACCAGAAACGGAACATTACCGTGAAACAGAAACAGAACATTATCGTGAAACCGAACATTATCTTGGACCAGAAACGGAACATTACCGTGATACAGAAACAGAACATTACCGTGGACCAGAGACAGAACATTACCGTGGACCAGAGACAGAACATTACCGTGGACCAGAGACAGAACATTACCGTGGACCAGAGACCGAACTTTACCTTGAAACCGAACATTATCGTGGACCAGAAACGGAACATTACCGTGAAACAGAAACACAAAATTATCGTGGACCAGAAACGGAACATTTCCGTGATACAGAAACAGAACATAATCATGGACCAGAGACGGAACATTACCGTGAAACCGAACATTATCGTGGACCAGAGATCGAACATTACCGTGGACCAGAGACAGAACATTACCGTGGACCAGAGACAGAACATTACCGTGGACCAGAGACAGAACATTACCGTGGACCAGAGACAGACCATTACCGTGGACCAGAGACAGAACATTACCGTGAAACAGAACATTATCATGGACCAGAAATGGAACATTACCGTGAAACAGAAACACAACATTATCGTGGACCAGAGACGGAACATTACCGTGGACCAGAGACGGAACATTACCGTGAAACCGAAACAGAACATTATCGTGGACCAGAAACGGAACATTACTGTGAAACCGAAACAGAACATTATCGTGGACCAGAGACGGAACATGACCGTAAAACCGAACATTATCGTGGACCAGAGATCGAACATTACCGTGGACCAGAGACAGAACATTACCGCGGACCAGAGACAGAACATTACTGTGGACCAGAGACCGAAGTTTACCTTGAAACCGAACATTACCGTGGACCAGAGACAGAACATTACCATGGACCAGAGACAGAACATTACCGTGAAACAGAACATTATCATGGACCAGAAACGGAACATTACCGTGAAACAGAAACAGAACATTATCGTGGACCAGAAACGGAACATTACCGTGAAACTGAAACAGAACATTATCGTGGACCAGAAACGGAACATTATCATGGACCAGAGACAGAACATTACCGTGAAACCGAAACAGAACATTATCGTTGACCAGAAACGGAACATTACCGTGAAACAGTAACACAAAATTATCGTGGACCAGAAACGGAACATTACCGTGAAACAGAAACATAACATTATCGTGGACCAAAGACGGTCCATTATCGTGGACCAGAGACGGAACATTACCGTGAAACCGAACATTATCGTGGACCAGACACAGAACATTACCGTGGACCAGAGACAGAACATTACCGTGAAATCGAACATTATCGTGGACCAGAAACGGAACATTACCCTGAAACAGATACACAAAATTATCGTGGACCAGAAACGGAACATTACCGTGATACAGAAACAGAACATTATCGTGGACCAGAGACGGAACATTACCGTGAAACCGAACATTATCGTGGACCAGAGATCGAACATTACCGTGGACCAGAGACAGAACATTACCGTGGACCAGAGACAGAACATTACTGTGGACCAGAGACCGAACTTTACCTTGAAACCCAACATTACCGTGGACCAGAGACAGAACATTACCATGGACCAGGGACAGAACATTACCGTGAAACAGAACATTATCATGGACCAGAAACGGAACATTACCGTGAAACAGAAACAGAACATTACCGTGGACTAGAAACGGAACATTACCGTGAAACCGAAACGGAACATTACCGTGGACCAGAGACAGAACATTACCTTGAAACCAAAACAGAACATTATCGTGGACCAGAAAGGGAACATTATCGTGGACCAGAGACAGAACATTACCGTGAAACTGAAAGAGAACATTATCATGGACCAGAAACGGAACATTATCGTGGACCAGAGACAGAACATTATCGTGGACCAGAGACGGAACATTATCGTGGACCAGAGACGGAACATTATCGTGGACCAGAGACAGAACATTATCGTGGACCAGAGACAGAACATTACTGTGAAACCTAAACAGAACATTATCGTGGACCAGAAACGGAACATTATCGTGGACCAGAAACACAACATTATCGTGGACCAGAAACGGAACATTACCGTGAAACAGAAACACAACATTATCGTGGACCAGAGACGGAACATTACCGTGAAACCGAACATTATCGTGGACCAGAGACGGAACATTACCGTGAAACAGAAACAAAACATTACCGTGGACCAGAGACAGAACATTACCGTGGACCAGAGACAGAACATTACCGTGGACCAGAGACCGAACTTTACCTTGAAACCGAACATTATCGTTGACCAGAAACGGAACATTACCGTGTACCAGAGACAGAACATTACCGTGAAACCGAACATTACCGTGGACCAGAGATCGAACATTACCGTGGACCAGAGACAGAACATTACCGTGGACCAGAGACAGAACATTACCGTGGACCAGAGACAGAACATTACTGTGGACCAGAGACCGAACTTTACCTTGAAACCGAACATTACCGTGGACCAGAGACAGAATATTACCATGGACCACGGACAGAACATTACCGTGAAACAGAATATTATCATGGACCAGAAACGGAACATTACCGTGAAACAGAAACAGAACATTATCGTGGACTAGAAACGGAACATTACCGTGAAACCGAAACAGAACATTATCGTGGACCAGAAACGGAACATTACCGTGGACCAGAGACAGAACATTATTTTGAAACCAAAACAGAACATTATCGTGGACCAGAAAGGGAACATTATCGTGGACCAGAGACACAACATTACCGTGAAACCGAAACAGAACATTATCGTGGACCAGAAACGGAACATTATCGTGGACCAGAGACAGAACATTATCGTGGACCAGAGACGGAACATTATCGTGGACCAGAGACGGAACATTATCGTGGACCAGAGACAGAACATTACCGTGAAACCTAAAAAGAACATTATCGTGGACCAGAAACGGAACATTATCGTGGACCAGAAACACAACATTATCGTGGACCAGAAACGGAACATTACCGTGAAACCGAACATTATCGTGGACCAGAGACGGAACATTACCGTGAAACAGAAACAAAACATTACCGTGGACCAGAGACAGAACATTACCTTGAAACGGAAACAGAACATTACCGTGAAACTTAAACAGAACATTTTCGTGGACCAGAAACGGAACATTATCATGGACCAGAGACAGAACATTACCGTGAAACCGAAACAGAACATTATCGTGGACCAGAAACGGAACATTATCGTGGACCAGAGACAGAACATTATCGTGGACCAGAGACGGAACATTATCGTGGACCAGAGACGGAACATTATCGTGGACCAGAGACGGAACATTATCGTGGACCAGAGACAGAACATTACCGTGAAACCTAAAAAGAACATTATCGTGGACCAGAAACGGAACATTATCGTGGACCAGAAACACAACATTATCGTGGACCAGAAACGGAACATTACCGTGAAACCGAACATTATCGTGGACCAGAGACGGAACATTACCGTGAAACAGAAACAAAACATTACCGTGGACCAGAGACAGAACATTACCTTGAAACGGAAACAGAACATTACCGTGAAACTTAAACAGAACATTTTCGTGGACCAGAAACGGAACATTATCATGGACCAGAGACAGAACATTACCGTGGACCAGAGACCGAACTTTACCTTGAAACCGAACATTATCGTGGACCAGAAACGGAACATTACCGTGAAACAGAAACACAAAATTATCGTGGACCAGAAACGGAACATTTCCGTGATACAGAAACAGAACATAATCATGGACCAGAGACGGAACATTACCGTGAAACCGAACATTATCGTGGACCAGAGATCGAACATTACCGTGGACCAGAGACAGAACATTACCGTGGACCAGAGACAGAACATTACCGTGGACCAGAGACAGAACATTACCGTGGACCAGAGACAGACCATTACCGTGGACCAGAGACAGAACATTACCGTGAAACAGAACATTATCATGGACCAGAAATGGAACATTACCGTGAAACAGAAACACAACATTATCGTGGACCAGAGACGGAACATTACCGTGGACCAGAGACGGAACATTACCGTGAAACCGAAACAGAACATTATCGTGGACCAGAAACGGAACATTACTGTGAAACCGAAACAGAACATTATCGTGGACCAGAGACGGAACATGACCGTAAAACCGAACATTATCGTGGACCAGAGATCGAACATTACCGTGGACCAGAGACAGAACATTACCGCGGACCAGAGACAGAACATTACTGTGGACCAGAGACCGAACTTTACCTTGAAACCGAACATTACCGTGGACCAGAGACAGAACATTACCATGGACCAGAGACAGAACATTACCGTGAAACAGAACATTATCATGGACCAGAAACGGAACATTACCGTGAAACAGAAACAGAACATTATCGTGGACCAGAAACGGAACATTACCGTGAAACAGAAACAGAACATTATCGTGGACCAGAAACGGAACATTACCGTGAAACTGAAACAGAACATTATCGTGGACCAGAAACGGAACATTATCATGGACCAGAGACAGAACATTACCGTGAAACCGAAACAGAACATTATCGTTGACCAGAAACGGAACATTACCGTGAAACAGTAACACAAAATTATCGTGGACCAGAAACGGAACATTACCGTGAAACCGAACATTATCGTGGACCAGACACAGAACATTACCGTGGACCAGAGACAGAACATTACCGTGAAATCGAACATTATCGTGGACCAGAAACGGAACATTACCCTGAAACAGATACACAAAATTATCGTGGACCAGAAACGGAACATTACCGTGATACAGAAACAGAACATTATCGTGGACCAGAGACGGAACATTACCGTGAAACCGAACATTATCGTGGACCAGAGATCGAACATTACCGTGGACCAGAGACAGAACATTACCGTGGACCAGAGACAGAACATTACTGTGGACCAGAGACCGAACTTTACCTTGAAACCCAACATTACCGTGGACCAGAGACAGAACATTACCATGGACCAGGGACAGAACATTACCGTGAAACAGAACATTATCATGGACCAGAAACGGAACATTACCGTGAAACAGAAACAGAACATTATCGTGGACTAGAAACGGAACATTACCGTGAAACCGAAACAGAACATTATCGTGGACCAGAAACGGAACATTACCGTGGACCAGAGACAGAACATTACCTTGAAACCAAAACAGAACATTATCGTGGACCAGAAAGGGAACATTATCGTGGACCAGAGACAGAACATTACCGTGAAACTGAAAGAGAACATTATCATGGACCAGAAACGGAACATTATCGTGGACCAGAGACAGAACATTATCGTGGACCAGAGACGGAACATTATCGTGGACCAGAGACGGAACATTATCGTGGACCAGAGACAGAACATTATCGTGGACCAGAGACAGAACATTACTGTGAAACCTAAACAGAACATTATCGTGGACCAGAAACGGAACATTATCGTGGACCAGAAACACAACATTATCGTGGACCAGAAACGGAACATTACCGTGAAACAGAAACACAACATTATCGTGGACCAGAGACGGAACATTACCGTGAAACCGAACATTATCGTGGACCAGAGACGGAACATTACCGTGAAACAGAAACAAAACATTACCGTGGACCAGAGACAGAACATTACCGTGGACCAGAGACAGAACATTACCGTGGACCAGAGACCGAACTTTACCTTGAAACCGAACATTATCGTTGACCAGAAACGGAACATTACCGTGTACCAGAGACAGAACATTACCGTGAAACCGAACATTACCGTGGACCAGAGATCGAACATTACCGTGGACCAGAGACAGAACATTACCGTGGACCAGAGACAGAACATTACCGTGGACCAGAGACAGAACATTACTGTGGACCAGAGACCGAACTTTACCTTGAAACCGAACATTACCGTGGACCAGAGACAGAATATTACCATGGACCACGGACAGAACATTACCGTGAAACAGAATATTATCATGGACCAGAAACGGAACATTACCGTGAAACAGAAACAGAACATTATCGTGGACTAGAAACGGAACATTACCGTGAAACCGAAACAGAACATTATCGTGGACCAGAAACGGAACATTACCGTGGACCAGAGACAGAACATTATTTTGAAACCAAAACAGAACATTATCGTGGACCAGAAAGGGAACATTATCGTGGACCAGAGACACAACATTACCGTGAAACCGAAACAGAACATTATCGTGGACCAGAAACGGAACATTATCGTGGACCAGAGACAGAACATTATCGTGGACCAGAGACGGAACATTATCGTGGACCAGAGACGGAACATTATCGTGGACCAGAGACAGAACATTACCGTGAAACCTAAAAAGAACATTATCGTGGACCAGAAACGGAACATTATCGTGGACCAGAAACACAACATTATCGTGGACCAGAAACGGAACATTACCGTGAAACCGAACATTATCGTGGACCAGAGACGGAACATTACCGTGAAACAGAAACAAAACATTACCGTGGACCAGAGACAGAACATTACCTTGAAACGGAAACAGAACATTACCGTGAAACTTAAACAGAACATTTTCGTGGACCAGAAACGGAACATTATCATGGACCAGAGACAGAACATTACCGTGAAACCGAAACAGAACATTATCGTGGACCAGAAACGGAACATTATCGTGGACCAGAGACAGAACATTATCGTGGACCAGAGACAGAACATTATCGTGGACCAGAGACGGAACATTATCGTGGACCAGAGACGGAACATTATCGTGGACCAGAGACAGAACATTACCGTGAAACCTAAAAAGAACATTATCGTGGACCAGAAACGGAACATTATCGTGGACCAGAAACACAACATTATCGTGGACCAGAAACGGAACATTACCGTGAAACCGAACATTATCGTGGACCAGAGACGGAACATTACCGTGAAACAGAAACAAAACATTACCGTGGACCAGAGACAGAACATTACCTTGAAACGGAAACAGAACATTACCGTGAAACTTAAACAGAACATTTTCGTGGACCAGAAACGGAACATTATCATGGACCAGAGACAGAACATTACCGTGAAACCGAAACAGAACATTATCGTGGACCAGAAACGGAACATTACCGTGAAACAGAAACAGAACATTATCGTGGAGCAGAGACGGAACATTACCGTGAAACTGAAACAGAACATTATCGTGGACCAGAAACGGAACACTATCATGGAACAGAGACAGAACATTACAGTGAAACCGAAACAGAACATTACCGTGGACCAGAGACAGAACATTACCTTGAAACCGAACATTACCGTGGACCAGAGACAGAACATTACCATGGACCAGGGACAGAACATTACCGTGAAACAGAACATTATCATGGACCAGAAACGGAACATTACCATGAAACAGAAACAGAACATTATCGTGGACTAGAAACGGAACATTACCGTGAAACCGAAACAGAACATTATCGTGGACCAGAAACGGAACATTACCGTGGACCAGAGACAGAACATTACCTTGAAACCAAAACAGAACATTATCGTGGACCAGAAAGGGAACATTATCGTGGACCAGAGACAGAACATTACCGTGAAACCGAAAGAGAACATTAAAGTGGACCAGAAACGGAACATTATTGTGGACCAGAGACAGAACATTATCGTGGACCAGAGACGGAAAATTATCGTGGACCAGAGACGGAACATTATCGTGGACCAGAGACGGAAAATTATCGTGGACCAGAGACGGAACATTATCGTGGACCAGAGACAGAACATTACCGTGAAACCTAAACAGAACATTATCGTGGACCAGAAACGGAACATTATCGTGGACCAGAAACACAACATTATCGTGGACCAGAAACGGAACATTACCGTGAAACAGAAACACAACATTATCGTGGACCAGAGACGGAACATTACCGTGAAACCGAACATTATCGTGGACCAGAGACGGAAGATTACCGTGAAACAGAAACAAAACATTACCGTGGACAAGAGACAGAACATTACCGTGAAACCGAAACAGAACATTACCGTGAAACTGAAACAGAACATTATCGTGGACCAGAAACGGAACATTACCGTGAAAAAGAAACACAAAATTATCGTGGACCAGAAAGGGAACATTATCGTGGACCAGAGACAGAACATTACCGTGAAACCGAAAGAGAACATTAAAGTGGACCAGAAACGGAACATTATTGTGGACCAGAGACAGAACATTATCGTGGACCAGAGACGGAAAATTATCGTGGACCAGAGACGGAACATTATCGTGGACCAGAGACGGAACATTATCGTGGACCAGAGACGGAACATTATCGTGGACCAGAGACAGAACATTACCGTGAAACCTAAACAGAACATTATCGTGGACCAGAAACGGAACATTATCGTGGACCAGAAACACAACATTATCGTGGACCAGAAACGGAACATTACCGTGAAACAGAAACACAACATTATCGTGGACCAGAGACGGAACATTACCGTGAAACCGAACATTATCGTGGACCAGAGACGGAAGATTACCGTGAAACAGAAACAAAACATTACCGTGGACAAGAGACAGAACATTACCGTGAAACCGAAACAGAACATTACCGTGAAACTGAAACAGAACATTATCGTGGACCAGAAACGGAACATTACCGTGAAAAAGAAACACAAAATTATCGTGGACCAGAAACGGAACATTACCGTGAAACAGAAACAGAACATTATCGTGGACCAAAGACGGAACATTATTGTGGACCAGAGACGGAACATTACCGTGAAACCGAACATTATCGTGGACCAGACACAGAACATTACCGTGGACCAGAGACAGATCATTACCTGTAAACCGAACATTATCGTAGACCAGAAACGGAACATTACCGTGAAACAGAAACACAAAATTATCGTGGACCAGAAACGGAACATTACCGTGATACAGAAACAGAACATTATCTTGGACCAGAGACGGAACATTACCGTGAAACCGAACATTATCGTGGACCAGAGATCGAACATTACCGTGGACCAGAGACAGAACATTACCGTGGACCAGAGACAGAACATTACCGTGGACCAGAGACAGAACATTACCGTGGACACGAGACCGAACTTTACCTTGAAACCAAACATTATCGTGGACCAGAAACGGAACATTACCGTGAAACAGAAACACAAAATTATCGTGGACCAGAGACGGAACATTACCGTGGACCAGAGACGGAACATTACCGTGAAACCAAAACAGAACATTATCGTGGACCAGAAACGGAACATTACCGTGAAACCGAAACAGAACATTATCGTGGACCAGAGACGGAACATTACCGTGAAACCGAACATTATCGTGGACCAGAGATCAAACATTACCGTGGACCAGAGACAGAACATTACCGTGGACCAGAGACGGAACATTATCGTGGACCAGAGACGGAAAATTATCGTGGACCAGAGACGGAACATTATCGTGGACCAGAGACAGAACATTACCGTGAAACCTAAACAGAACATTATCGTGGACCAGAAACGGAACATTATCGTGGACCAGAAACACAACATTATCGTGGACCAGAAACGGAACATTACCGTGAAACAGAAACACAACATTATCGTGGACCAGAGACGGAACATTACCGTGAAACCGAACATTATCGTGGACCAGAGACGGAAGATTACCGTGAAACAGAAACAAAACATTACCGTGGACAAGAGACAGAACATTACCGTGAAACCGAAACAGAACATTACCGTGAAACTGAAACAGAACATTATCGTGGACCAGAAACGGAACATTACCGTGAAAAAGAAACACAAAATTATCGTGGACCAGAAAGGGAACATTATCGTGGACCAGAGACAGAACATTACCGTGAAACCGAAAGAGAACATTAAAGTGGACCAGAAACGGAACATTATTGTGGACCAGAGACAGAACATTATCGTGGACCAGAGACGGAAAATTATCGTGGACCAGAGACGGAACATTATCGTGGACCAGAGACGGAACATTATCGTGGACCAGAGACGGAACATTATCGTGGACCAGAGACAGAACATTACCGTGAAACCTAAACAGAACATTATCGTGGACCAGAAACGGAACATTATCGTGGACCAGAAACACAACATTATCGTGGACCAGAAACGGAACATTACCGTGAAACAGAAACACAACATTATCGTGGACCAGAGACGGAACATTACCGTGAAACCGAACATTATCGTGGACCAGAGACGGAAGATTACCGTGAAACAGAAACAAAACATTACCGTGGACAAGAGACAGAACATTACCGTGAAACCGAAACAGAACATT
Organism: Leuresthes tenuis; assembly: GCA_036924055.1. NCBI lineage: Eukaryota > Metazoa > Chordata > Actinopteri > Atheriniformes > Atherinopsidae > Leuresthes > Leuresthes tenuis. The sequence goes on from JAVGWW010000016.1 coordinate 3,723,063, forward strand.
ACCGTGAAACTGAAACAGAACATTATCGTGGACCAGAAACGGAACATTACCGTGAAAAAGAAACACAAAATTATCGTGGACCAGAAACGGAACATTACCGTGAAACAGAAACAGAACATTATCGTGGACCAAAGACGGAACATTATTGTGGACCAGAGACGGAACATTACCGTGAAACCGAACATTATCGTGGACCAGACACAGAACATTACCGTGGACCAGAGACAGATCATTACCTGTAAACCGAACATTATCGTAGACCAGAAACGGAACATTACCGTGAAACAGAAACACAAAATTATCGTGGACCAGAAACGGAACATTACCGTGATACAGAAACAGAACATTATCTTGGACCAGAGACGGAACATTACCGTGAAACCGAACATTATCGTGGACCAGAGATCGAACATTACCGTGGACCAGAGACAGAACATTACCGTGGACCAGAGACAGAACATTACCGTGGACCAGAGACAGAACATTACCGTGGACACGAGACCGAACTTTACCTTGAAACCGAACATTATCGTGGACCAGAAACGGAACATTACCGTGAAACAGAAACACAAAATTATCGTGGACCAGAGACGGAACATTACCGTGGACCAGAGACGGAACATTACCGTGAAACCAAAACAGAACATTATCGTGGACCAGAAACGGAACATTACCGTGAAACCGAAACAGAACATTATCGTGGACCAGAGACGGAACATTACCGTGAAACCGAACATTATCGTGGACCAGAGATCAAACATTACCGTGGACCAGAGACAGAACATTACCGTGGACCAGAGACGGAACATTATCGTGGACCAGAGACGGAAAATTATCGTGGACCAGAGACGGAACATTATCGTGGACCAGAGACAGAACATTACCGTGAAACCTAAACAGAACATTATCGTGGACCAGAAACGGAACATTATCGTGGACCAGAAACACAACATTATCGTGGACCAGAAACGGAACATTACCGTGAAACAGAAACACAACATTATCGTGGACCAGAGACGGAACATTACCGTGAAACCGAACATTATCGTGGACCAGAGACGGAAGATTACCGTGAAACAGAAACAAAACATTACCGTGGACAAGAGACAGAACATTACCGTGAAACCGAAACAGAACATTACCGTGAAACTGAAACAGAACATTATCGTGGACCAGAAACGGAACATTACCGTGAAAAAGAAACACAAAATTATCGTGGACCAGAAAGGGAACATTATCGTGGACCAGAGACAGAACATTACCGTGAAACCGAAAGAGAACATTAAAGTGGACCAGAAACGGAACATTATTGTGGACCAGAGACAGAACATTATCGTGGACCAGAGACGGAAAATTATCGTGGACCAGAGACGGAACATTATCGTGGACCAGAGACGGAACATTATCGTGGACCAGAGACGGAACATTATCGTGGACCAGAGACAGAACATTACCGTGAAACCTAAACAGAACATTATCGTGGACCAGAAACGGAACATTATCGTGGACCAGAAACACAACATTATCGTGGACCAGAAACGGAACATTACCGTGAAACAGAAACACAACATTATCGTGGACCAGAGACGGAACATTACCGTGAAACCGAACATTATCGTGGACCAGAGACGGAAGATTACCGTGAAACAGAAACAAAACATTACCGTGGACAAGAGACAGAACATTACCGTGAAACCGAAACAGAACATTACCGTGAAACTGAAACAGAACATTATCGTGGACCAGAAACGGAACATTACCGTGAAAAAGAAACACAAAATTATCGTGGACCAGAAACGGAACATTACCGTGAAACAGAAACAGAACATTATCGTGGACCAAAGACGGAACATTATTGTGGACCAGAGACGGAACATTACCGTGAAACCGAACATTATCGTGGACCAGACACAGAACATTACCGTGGACCAGAGACAGATCATTACCTGTAAACCGAACATTATCGTAGACCAGAAACGGAACATTACCGTGAAACAGAAACACAAAATTATCGTGGACCAGAAACGGAACATTACCGTGATACAGAAACAGAACATTATCTTGGACCAGAGACGGAACATTACCGTGAAACCGAACATTATCGTGGACCAGAGATCGAACATTACCGTGGACCAGAGACAGAACATTACCGTGGACCAGAGACAGAACATTACCGTGGACCAGAGACAGAACATTACCGTGGACACGAGACCGAACTTTACCTTGAAACCGAACATTATCGTGGACCAGAAACGGAACATTACCGTGAAACAGAAACACAAAATTATCGTGGACCAGAAACGGAACATTACCGTGATACAGAAACAGAACATTATCGTGGACCAGAGACGGAACATTACCGTGAAACCGAACATTATCGTGGACCAGAGATCAAACATTACCGTGGACCAGAGACAGAACATTACCGTGGACCAGAGACCGAACATTACCGGTGACCAGAGACAGAACATTACCGTGGACCAGAGACAGAACATTACTGTGGACCAGAGACAGAACATTACCATGGACCAGAGACAGAACATTACCGTGAAACAGAACATTATCATGGACCAGAAACGGAACATTACCGTGAAACAGAAACAGAACATTATCGTGGACCAGAAACGGAACATTACCGTGAAACTGAAACAGAACATTATCGTGGACCAGAAACGGAACATTATCATGGACCAGAGACAGAACATTACCGTGAAACCGAACAGAACATTATCGTGGACCAGAAACGGAACATTACCGTGAAACCGAAACAGAACATTATCATGTACCAGAGACAGAACATTACCGTGAAACCGAAACAGAACATTATCGTGGACCAGAAACGGAACATTATCGTGAAACAGAAACACAAAATTATCGTGGACCAGAAACGGAACATTACCGTGAAACAGAAACAGAACATTATCGTGGACCAAAGACGGAACATTATCGTGGACCAGAGACGGAACATTACCGTGAAACCGAACATTATCGTGGACCAGACACAGAACATTACCGTGGACCAGAGACAGAAAATTACCGTGAAACCGAACATTATCGTGGACCAGAAACGGAACATTACCGTGAAACAGAAACACAAAATTATCGTGGACCAGAAACGGAACATTACCGTGATACAGAAACAGAACATTATCGTGGACCAGAGACGGAACATTACCGTGAAACCGAACATTATCGTGGACCAGAGATCGAACATTACCTTGGACCAGAGACAGAACATTACCGTGGACCAGAGACACAACATTACCGTGGACCAGAGACAGAACATTACCGTGGACCAGAGACAGAACATTACCATGGACCAGAGACAGAACATTACCGTGAAACAGAACATTATCATGGACCAGAAACGGAACATTACCGTGAAACAGAAACACAACATTATCGTGGACCAGAGACGGAACATTACCGTGGACCAGAGACGGAACATTACCATGAAACCGAAACAGAACATTATCGTGGACCAGAGATCGAACATTACCGTGGACCAGAGACAGAAATTACCGCGGACCAGAGACAGAACATTACTGTGGACCAGAGACCGAACTTTATCTTGAAACCGAACATTACCGTGGACCAGAGACAGAACATTACCATGGACCAGAGACAGAACATTACCGTGAAACAGAACATTATCATGGACCAGAAACGGAACATTACCGTGAAACAGAAACAGAACATTATCGTGGACCAGAAACGGAACATTACCGTGAAACTGAAACAGAACATTATCGTGGACCAGAAACGGAACATTATCATGGACCAGAGACAGAACATTACCGTGAAACCGAAACAGAACATTATCGTGGACCAGAAACGGAACATTACCGTAATACAGAAACAGAACATTATCTTGGACCAGAGACGGAACATTACCTTGAAACCGAACATTATCGTGGACCAGAGATCGAACATTACCGTGGACCAGAGACAGAACATTACCGTGGACCAGAGACAGAACATTACCGTGGACCAGAGACCGAACTTTACCTTGAAACCGAACATTATCGTGGACCAGAAACGGAACATTACCGTGATACAGAAACAGAACATTATTGTGGACCAGAGACGGAACATTACCGTGAAACCGAACATTATCGTGGACCAGAGATCAAACATTACCGTGGACCAGAGACAGAACATTACCGTGGACCAGAGACAGAACATTACCGGTGACCAGAGACAGAACATTACCGTGGACCAGAGACAGAACATTACCGTGGACCAGAGACAGAACATTACCATGGACCAGAGACAGAACATTACCGTGAAACAGAACATTATCATGGACCAGAAACGGAAAATTACCGTGAAACAGAAACACAACATTATCGTGGACCAGAGACGGAACATTACCGTGGACCAGAGACGGAACATTACCGTGAAACCGAAACAGAACATTATCGTGGACCAGAAACGGAACATTACCGTGAAACCGAAACAGAACATTATCGTGGTCCAGAGACGGAACATTACCGTGAAACCGAACATTATCGTGGACCAGAGATCGAACATTACCGGTGACCAGAGACAGAACATTACTGTGGACCAGAGACAGAACATTACCGTGGACCAGAGACGGAACATTATCGTGGACCAGAGACGGAACATTATCGTGGACCAGAGACAGAACATTACCGTGAAACCTAAACAGAACATTATCGTGGACCAGAAACGGAACATTATCGTGGACCAGAAACACAACATTATCGTGGACCAGAAACGGAACATTACCGTGAAACAGAAACACAACATTATCGTGGACCAGAGACGGAACATTACCGTGAAACCGAACATTATCGTGGACCAGAGACGGAAGATTACCGTGAAACAGAAACAAAACATTACCGTGGACAAGAGACAGAACATTACCGTGAAACCGAAACAGAACATTACCGTGAAACTGAAACAGAACATTATCGTGGACCAGAAACGGAACATTACCGTGAAAAAGAAACACAAAATTATCGTGGACCAGAAACGGAACATTACCGTGAAACAGAAACAGAACATTATCGTGGACCAAAGACGGAACATTATCGTGGACCAGAGACGGAACATTACCGTGAAACCGAACATTATCGTGGACCAGACACAGAACATTACCGTGGACCAGAGACAGATCATTACCTGTAAACCGAACATTATCGTAGACCAGAAACGGAACATTACCGTGAAACAGAAACACAAAATTATCGTGGACCAGAAACGGAACATTACCGTGATACAGAAACAGAACATTATCTTGGACCAGAGACGGAACATTACCGTGAAACCGAACATTATCGTGGACCAGAGATCGAACATTACCTTGGACCAGAGACAGAACATTACCGTGGACCAGAGACAGAACATTACCGTGGACCAGAGACAGAACATTACCGTGGACACGAGACCGAACTTTACCTTGAAACCGAACATTATCGTGGACAAGAAACGGAACATTACCGTGAAACAGAAACACAAAATTATCGTGGACCAGAAACGGAACATTACCGTGATACAGAAACAGAACATTATCGTGGACCAGAGACGGAATATTACCGTGAAACCGAACATTATCGTGGACCAGAGATCAAACATTACCGTGGACCAGAGACAGAACATTACCGTGGACCAGAGACAGAACATTACCGGTGACCAGAGACAGAACATTACCGTGGACCAGAGACAGAACATTACCGTGGACCAGAGACAGAACATTACCATGGACCAGAGACAGAACATTACCGTGAAACAGAACATTATCATGGACCAGAAACGGAAAATTACCGTGAAACAGAAACACAACATTATCGTGGACCAGAGACGGAACATTACCGTGGACCAGAGACGGAACATTACCGTGAAACCGAAACAGAACATTATCGTGGACCAGAAACGGAACATTACCGTGAAACCGAAACAGAACATTATCGTGGACCAGAGACGGAACATTACCGTGAAACCGAACATTATCGTGGACCAGAGATCGAACATTACCGTGGACCAGAGACAGAACATTACCGCGGACCAGAGACAGAACATTATCGTGGACCAGAGACCGAACTTTACCTTGAAACCGAACATTACCGTGGACCAGAGACAGAACATTACCATGGACCAGAGACAGAACATTACCGTGAAAAAGAACATTATCATGGACCAGAAACGGAACATTACCGTGAAACAGAAACAAAACATTATCGTGGACCAGAAACGGAACATTACCGTGAAACTGAAACAGAACATTATCGTGGATCAGAAACAGAACATTATCATGGACCAGAGACAGAACATTACCGTGAAACCGAAACAGAACATTATCGTGGACCAGAAACGGAACATTACCGTGAAACCGAAACAGAACATTATCATGTACCAGAGACAGAACATTACCGTGAAACCGAAACAGAACATTATCGTGGACCAGAAACGGAACATTACCGTGAAAAAAAAACACAAAATTATCGTGGACCAGAAACGGAACATTACCGTGAAACAGAAACAGAACATTATCGTGGACCAAAGACGGAACATTATCGTGGACCAGAGACGGAACATTACCGTGAAACCGAACATTATCGTGGACCAGACACAGAACATTACCGTGGACCAGAGACAGAACATTACCGTGAAACCGAACATTATCGTGGACCAGAAACGGAACACTACCGTGAAAAAGAAACACAAAATTATCGTGGACCAGAGACGGAACATTACCGTGAAACTGAACATTATCGTGGACCAGAGATCGAACATTACCTTGGACCAGAGACAGAACATTACCGTGGACCAGAGACACAACATTACCGTGGACCAGAGACAGAACATTACCGTGGACCAGAGACAGAACATTACCATGGACCAGAGACAGAACATTACCGTGAAACAGAACATTATCATGGACCAGAAACGGAACATTACCGTGAAACAGAAACACAACATTATCGTGGACCAGAGACGGAGCATTACCGTGGACCAGAGACGGAACATTACCATGAAACCGAAACAGAACATTATCGTGGACCAGAGATCGAACATTACCGTGGACCAGAGACAGAAATTACCGCGGACCAGAGACAGAACATTACTGTGGACCAGAGACCGAACTTTACCTTGAAACCGAACATTACCGTTGACCAGAGACAGAACATTACCATGGACCAGAGACAGAACATTACCGTGAAACAGAACATTATCATGGACCAGAAACGGAACATTACCGTGAAACAGAAACAGAACATTATCGTGGACCAGAAACGGAAAATTACCGTAAAACTGAAACAGAACATTATCGTGGACCAGAAACGGAACATTATCATGGACCAGAGACAGAACATTACCGTGAAACCGAAACAGAACATTATCGTGGACCAGAAACGGAACATTACCGTAATACAGAAACAGAACATTATCTTGGACCAGAGACAGAACATTACCTTGAAACCGAACATTATCGTGGACCAGAGATCGAACATTACCGTGGACCAGAGACAGAACATTACCGTGGACCAGAGACAGAACATTACCGTGGACCAGAGACAGAACATTACCGTGGACCAGAGACAGAACTTTACCTTGAAACCGAACATTATCGTGGACCAGAAACGGAACATTACCGTGAAACAGAAACACAAAATTATGGTGGACCAGAAACGGAACATTACCGTGATACAGAAACAGAACATTATTGTGGACCAGAGACGGAACATTACCGTGAAACCGAACATTATCGTGGACCAGAGATCAAACATTACCGTGGACCAGAGACAGAACATTACCGTGGACCAGAGACAGAACATTACCGGTGACCAGAGACAGAACATTACCGTGGACCAGAGACAGAACATTACCGTGGACCAGAGACAGAACATTACCATGGACCAGAGACAGAACATTACCGTGAAACAGAACATTATCATGGACCAGAAACGGAAAATTACCGTGAAACAGAAACACAACATTATCGTGGACCAGAGACGGAACATTACCGTGGACCAGAGACGGAACATTACCGTGAAACCGAAACAGAACATTATCGTGGACCAGAAACGGAACATTACCGTGAAACCGAAACAGAACATTATCGTGGACCAGAGACGGAACATTACCGTGAAACCGAACATTATCGTGGACCAGAGATCGAACATTACCGGTGACCAGAGACAGAACATTACCGTGGACCAGAGACAGAACATTACCGTGGACCAGAGACAGAACATTACCATGGACCAGAGACAGAACATTACCGTGAAACAGAAAATTATCATGGACCAGAAACGGAAAATTACCGTGAAACAGAAACACAACATTATCGTGGACCAGAGACGGAACATTACCGTGGACCAGAGACGGAACATTACCGTGAAACCGAAACAGAACATTATCGTGGACCAGAAACGGAACATTACCGTGAAACCGAAACAGAACATTATCGTGGACCAGAGACGGAACATTACCGTGAAACCGAACATTATCGTGGACCAGAGATCGAACATTACCGTGGACCAGAGACAGAATATTACCGCGGACCAGAGACAGAACATTACTCTGGACCAGAGACCGAACTTTACCTTGAAACCGAACATTATCGTAGACCAGAAACGGAACATTACCGTGAAACAGAAACACAAAATTATCGTGGACCAGAAACGGAACATTACCGTGATACAGAAACAGAACATTATCTTGGACCAGAGACGGAACATTACCGTGAAACCGAACATTATCGTGGACCAGAGATCGAACATTACCGTGGACCAGAGACAGAACATTACCGTGGACCAGAGAAAGAACATTACCGTGGACCAGAGACAGAACATTACCGTGGACCAGAGACCGAACTTTACCTTGAAACCGAACATTATCGTGGACCAGAAACGGAACATTACCGTGAAACAGAAACACAAAATTATCGTGGACCAGAAACGGAACATTACCGTGATACAGAAACAGAACATTATCGTGGACCAGAGACGGAACATTACCGTGAAACCGAACATTATCGTGGACCAGAGATCAAACATTACCGTGGACCAGAGACAGAACATTACCGGTGACCAGAGACAGAACATTACCGTGGACCAGAGACAGAACATTACCGTGGACCAGAGACAGAACATTACCATGGACCAGAGACAGAACATTACCGTGAAACAGAACATTATCATGGACCAGAAACGGAAAATTACCGTGAAACAGAAACACAACATTATCGTGGACCAGAGACGGAACATTACCGTGAAACAGAAACAGAACATTATCGTGGACCAAAGACGGAACATTATCGTGGACCAGAGACGGAACATTACCGTGAAACCGAACATTATCGTGGACCAGACACAGAACATTACCGTGGACCAGAGACAGAACATTACCGTGAAACCGAACATTATCGTGGACCAGAAACGGAACATTACCGTGAAACAGAAACACAAAATTATCGTGGACCAGAAACGGAACATTACCGTGGACCAGAGATCGAACATTACCTTGGACCAGAGACACAACATTACCGTGGACCAGAGACACAACATTACTGTGGACCAGAGACAGAACATTACCGTGGACCAGAGACAGAACATTACCATGGACCAGAGACAGAACATTACCGTGAAACAGAAACACAACATTATCGTGGACAAGAGACGGAACATTACCGTGGACCAGAGACGGAACATTACCATGAAACCGAAACAGAACATTATCGTGGACCAGAGATCGAACATTACCGTGGACCAGAGACAGAAATTACCGCGGACCAGAGACAGAACATTACTGTGGACCAGAGACCGAACTTTACCTTGAAACCGAACATTACCGTGGACCAGAGACAGAACATTACCATGGACCAGAGACAGAACATTACCGTGAAACAGAACATTATCATGGACCAGAAACGGAACATTACCGTGAAACAGAAACAGAACATTATCGTGGACCAGAAACGGAACATTACCGTGATACAGAAAAAGAACATTATCTTGGACCAGAGACGGAACATTACCTTGAAACCGAACATTATCGTGGACCAGAGATCGAACATTACCGTGGACCAGAGACAGAACATTACCGTGGACCAGAGACAGAACATTACCGTGGACCAGAGACAGAACATTACCGTGGACAAGAGACCGAACTTTACCTTGAAACCTAACATTATCGTGGACCAGAAACGGAACATTACCGTGAAACAGAAACACAAAATTATCGTGGACCAGAAACGGAACATTACCGTGATACAGAAACAGAACATTATTGTGGACCAGAGACGGAACATTACCGTGAAACCGAACATTATCGTGGACCAGAGATCAAACATTACCGTGGACCAGAGACAGAACATTACCGTGGACCAGAGACAGAACATTACCGGTGACCAGAGACAGAACATTACCGTGGACCAGAGACAGAACATTACCGTGGACCAGAGACAGAACATTACCATGGACCAGAGACGGAACATTACCGTGAAACAGAACATTATCATGGACCAGAAACGGAAAATTACCGTGAAACAGAAACACAACATTATCGTGGACCAGAGACGGAACATTACCGTGGACCAGAGACGGAACATTACCGTGAAATCGAAACAGAACATTATCGTGGACCAGAAACGGAACATTACCGTGAAACCGAAACAGAACATTATCGTGGACCAGAGACGGAACATTACCGTGAAACCGAACATTATCGTGGACCAGAGATCGAACATTACCGGTGACCAGAGACAGAACATTACCGTGGACCAGAGACAGAACATTACCGTGGACCAGAGACAGAACATTACCATGGACCAGAGACATAACATTACCGTGAAACAGAACATTATCATGGACCAGAAACGGAAAATTACCGTGAAACAGAAACAAAACATTATCGTGGACCAGAGACGGAACATTACCGTGGACCAGAGACGGAACATTACCGTGAAACCGAAACAGAACATTATCGTGGACCAGAAACGGAACATTACCGTGAAACCGAACATTATCGTGGACCAGAGATCGAACATTACCGTGGACCAGAGACAGAACATTACCGCGGACCAGAGACAGAACATTACTCTGGACCAGAGACCGAACTTTACCTTGAAACCGAACATTACCGTGGACCAGAGACAGAACATTACCATGGACCAGAGACAGAACATTACCGTGAAACAGAACATTATAATGGACCAAAAACGGAACATTACCGTGAAACAGAAACAGAACATTATCGTGGACCAGAAACGGAACATTACCGTGAAACTGAAACAGAACATTATCGTGGACCAGAAACGGAACATTATCATGGACCAGAGACAGAACATTACAGTGAAACCGAAACAGAACATTATCGTGGACCAGAAACGGAACATTACCGTGAAACAGAAACACAAAATTATCGTGGACCAGAAACGGAACATTATCATGTACCAGAGACAGAACATTACCGTGAAACCGAAACAGAACATTATCGTGGACCAGAAACGGAACATTACCGTGAAACAGAAACACAAAATTATCGTGGACCAGAAACGGAACATTACCGTGAAACAGAAACAGAACATTATCGTGGACCAAAGACGGAACATTATCGTGGACCCGAGACGGAACATTACCGTGAAACCGAACATTATCGTGGACCAGACACAGAACATTACCGTGGACCAGAGACAGAACATTACCGTGAAACCGAACATTATCGTGGACCAGAAACGGAACATTACCGTGAAACAGAAACACAAAATTATCGTGGACCAGAAACGGAACATTACCGTGATACAGAAACAGAACATTATCGTGGACCAGAGACGGAACATTACCGTGAAACCGAACATTATCGTGGACCAGACACAGAACATTACCGTGGACCAGAGACAGAACATTACCGTGAAACCGAACATTATCGTGGACCAGAAACGGAACATTACCGTGAAACAGAAACACAAAATTATCGTGGACCAGAGACAGAACATTACCGTGGACCAGAGACACAACATTACCGTGGACCAGAGACAGAACATTACCGTGGACCAGAGACAGAACATTACCGTGGACCAGAGACAGAACATACCGTGAAACAGAACATTATCATGGACCAGAAACGGAACATTACCATGAAACAGAAACACAACATTATCGCGGACCAGAGACGGAACATTACCGTGGACCAGAGACGGAACATTACCATGAAACCAAAACAGAACATTATCATGGACCAGAGATCGAACATTACCGTGGACCAGAGACAGAAATTACCGCGGACCAGAGACAGAACATTACTGTGGACCAGAGACCGAACTTTACCTTGAAACCGAACATTACCGTGGACCAGAGACAGAACATTACCATGGACCAGAGAAAGAACATTACCGTGAAACAGAACATTATCATGGACCAGAAACGGAACATTACCGTGAAACAGAAACAGAACATTATCGTGGACCAGAAACGGAACATTACCGTGAAACTGAAACAGAACATTATCGTGGACCAGAAACGGAACATTATCGTGGACCAGAGACAGAACATTACCGTGAAACCGAAACAGAACATTATCGTGGACCAGAAACGGAACATTACCGTGAAACAGAAACACAAAATTATCGTGGACCAGAAACGGAACATTACCGTGAAACAGAAACATAACATTATCGTGGACCAAAGACGGTCCATTATCGAGGACCAGAGACGGAACATTACCGTGAAACCGAACATTATCGTGGACCAGACACAAAACATTACCGTGGACCAGAGACAGAACATTACCGTGAAACCGAACATTATCGTGGACCAGAAACGGAACATTACCGTGAAACAGAAACACAAAATTATCGTGGACCAGAAACGGAACATTACCGTGATACAGAAACCGAACATTATCGTGGACCAGAGATCGAACATTAACGTGGACCAGAGACAGAACATTACCGTGGACCAGAGACAGAACAATACCGTGGACCAGAGACAGAACATTACCGTGGACCAGAGACCGAACAATACCGTGGACCAGAGACAGAACATTACCGTGGACCAGAGACCGAACTTTACCTTGAAACCGAACATTATCGTGGACCAGAAACGGAACATTACCGTGAAACAGAAACACAAAATTATCGTGGACCAGAGACGGAACATTACCGTGAAACCGAACATTATCGTGGACCAGAGATCGAACATTACCGTGGACCAGAGACAGAACATTACCGTGGACCAGAGACAGAATATTACCATGGACCAGAGACAGAACATTACCGTGAAACAGAAACACAACATTATCGTGGACCAGAGACGGAACATTACCGTGGACCAGAGACGGAACATTACCGTGAAACCGAAACAGAACATTATCGTGGACCAGAGACGGAACATTACCGTGAAACCGAACATTATCGTGGACCAGAGATCGAACATTACCGTGGACCAGAGACAGAACATTACCGTGGACCAGAGAAAGAACATTACCGTGGACCAGAGACAGAACATTACCGTGGACCAGAAACGGAACATTACCGTGAAACCGAAACAGAACATTATCGTGGACCAGAGACGGAACATTACCGTGAAACCGAACATTATCGTGGACCAGAGATCGAACATTACCGTGGACCAGAGACAGAACATTACCGTGGACCAGAGACACAACATTACCGTGGACCAGAGACAGAATATTACCGTGGACCAGAGACAGAACATTACTGTGGACCAGAGACCGAACTTTACCTTGAAACCGAACATTACCGTGGACCAGAAACGAAACATTACCGTGAAACCGAAAGAGAACATTATCGTGGACCAGAGACGGAACATTACCGTGAAACCGAACATTATCGTGGACCAGAGATCGAACATTACCGTGGACCAGAAACGGAACATTACCTTGAAACCGAAACAGAACATTATCGTGGACCAGAGACGGAACATTACCGTGAAACCGAACATTATCGTGGACCAGAGATCGAACATTACCGTGGACCAGAGACAGAACATTACCGTGGACCAGAGAAAGAACATTACCGTGGACCAGAGACAGAACATTACCGTGGACCAGAAACGGAACATTACCGTGAAACCGAAACAGAACATTACCGTGGACCAGAGACGGAACATTACCGTGAAACCGAACATTATCGTGGACCAGAGATCGAACATTACCGTGGACCAGAGACAGAACATTACCGTGGACAAGAGACAGAACATTACTGTGGACCAGAGACCCAACTTTACCTTGAAACCGAACATTACCATGGACCAGAAACGGAACATTACCATGAAACCGAAACAGAACATTATCGTGGACCAGAGACGGAACATTACCGTGAAACCGAACATTATCGTGGACCAGAGATCGAACATTACCGTGGACCAGACACAGAACAGTACCGTGAACCAGAGACAGAAATTACCGCGGACCAGAGACAGAACATTACTGTGGACCAGAGACCGAACTTTACCTTGAAACCGAACATTACCGTGGACCAGAGACAGAACATTACCATGGACCAGAGACAGAACATTACCGTGAAACAGAACATTATCATGGACCAGAAACGGAACATTACCGTGAAACAGAAACAGAACATTATCGTGGACCAGAAACGGAACATTACCGTGAAACTGAAACAGAACATTATCGTGGACCAGAAACGGAACATTATCGTGGACCAGAGACAGAACATTACCGTGAAACCGAAACAGAACATTATCGTGGACCAGAAACGGAACATTACCGTGAAACAGAAACACAAAATTATCGTGGACCAGAAACGGAAAATTACCGTGAAACAGAAACATAACATTATCGTGGACCAAAGACGGTCCATTATCGAGGACCAGAGACGGAACATTACCGTGAAACCGAACATTATCGTGGACCAGACACAAAACATTACCGTGGACCAGAGACAGAACATTACCGTGAAACCGAACATTATCGTGGACCAGAAACGGAACATTACCGTGAAACAGAAACACAAAATTATCGTGGACCAGAAACGGAACATTACCGTGATACAGAAACAGAACATTATCGTGGACCAGAGACGGAACATTACCGTGAAACCGAACATTATCGTGGACCAGAGATCGAACATTAACGTGGACCAGAGACAGAACATTACCGTGGACCAGAGACAGAACATTACCGTGGACCAGAGACAGAACAATACCGTGGACCAGAGACAGAACATTACCGTGGACCAGAGACCGAACTTTACCTTGAAACCGAACATTATCGTGGACCAGAAACGGAACATTACCGTGAAACAGAAACACAAAATTATCGTGGACCAGAAACGGAACATTACCGTGATACAGAAACAGAACATTATCGTGGACCAGAGACGGAACATTACCGTGAAACCGAACATTATCGTGGACCAGAGATCGAACATTACCGTGGACCAGAGACAGAACATTACCGTGGACCAGAGACAGAATATTACCATGGACCAGAGACAGAACATTACCGTGAAACAGAAACACAACATTATCGTGGACCAGAGACGGAACATTACCGTGGACCAGAGACGGAACATTACCGTGAAACCAAAACAGAACATTATCGTGGACCAGATAAGGAACATTACCGTGAAACCGAAACAGAACATTATCGTGGACCAGAGACGGAACATTACCGTGGAACCGAACATTATCGTGGACCAGAGATCGAACATTACCGTGGACCAGAGACAGAACATTACCGTGGACCAGAGAAAGAACATTACCGTGGACCAGAGACAGAACATTACCGTGGACCAGAAACGGAACATTACCGTGAAACCGAAACAGAACATTATCGTGGACCAGAGACGGAATATTACCGTGAAACCGAACATTATCGTGAACCAGAGATCGAACATTAACGTGGACCAGAGACAGAACATTACCGTGGACCAGAGACAGAACAATACCGTGGACCAGAGACAGAACATTACCGTGGACCAGAGACCGAACTTTACCTTGAAACCGAACATTATCGTGGACCAGAAACGGAACATTACCGTGAAACAGAAACACAAAATTATCGTGGACCAGAAACGGAACATTACCGTGATACAGAAACAGAACATTATCGTGGACCAGAGACGGAACATTACCGTGAAACCGAACATTATCGTGGACCAGAGATCGAACATTACCGTGGACCAGAGACAGAACATTACCGTGGACCAGAGACAGAATATTACCATGGACCAGAGACAGAACATTACCGTGAAACAGAAACACAACATTATCGTGGACCAGAGACGGAACATTACCGTGGACCAGAGACGGAACATTACCGTGAAACCGAAACAGAACATTATCGTGGACCAGAGACGGAACATTACCGTGAAACCGAACATTATCGTGGACCAGAGATCGAACATTACCGTGGACCAGAGACAGAACATTACCGTGGACCAGAGAAAGAACATTACCGTATACCAGAGACAGAACATTACCGTGGACCAGAGACAGAACATTACCGTGGACCAGAAACGGAACATTACCGTGAAACCGAAACAGAACATTATCGTGGACCAGAGACGGAACATTACCGTGAAACCGAACATTATCGTGGACCAGAGATCGAACATTACCGTGGACCAGAGACAGAACATTACCGTGGACCAGAGACAGAACATTACCGTGGACCAGAGACAGAATATTACCGTGGACCAGAGACAGAACATTACTGTGGACCAGAGACCGAACTTTACCTTGAAACCGAACATTACCGTGGACCAGAAACGAAACATTACCGTGAAACCAAAAGAGAACATTATCGTGGACCAGAGACGGAACATTACCGTGAAACCGAACATTATCGTGGACCAGAGATCGAACATTACCGTGGACCAGAAACGGAACATTACCTTGAAACCGAAACAGAACATTATCGTGGACCAGAGACGGAACATTACCGTGAAACCGAACATTATCGTGGACCAGAGATCGAACATTACCGTGGACCAGAGACAGAACATTACCGTGGACCAGAGAAAGAACATTACCGTGGACCAGAGACAGAACATTACCGTGGACCAGAAACAGAACATTACCGTGAAACCGAAACAGAACATTACCGTGGACCAGAGACGGAACATTACCGTGAAACCGAACATTATCGTGGACCAGAGATCGAACATTACCGTGGACCAGAGACAGAACATTACCGTGGATAAGAGACAGAACATTACTGTGGACCAGAGACCCAACTTTACCTTGAAACCGAACATTACCATGGACCAGAAACGGAACATTACCATGAAACCGAAACAGAACATTATCGTGGACCAGAGACGGAACATTACCGTGAAACCGAACATTATCGTGGACCAGAGATCGAACATTACCGTGGACCAGACACAGAACAGTACCGTGAACCAGAGACAGAAATTACCGCGGACCAGAGACAGAACATTACTGTGGACCAGAGACCGAACTTTACCTTGAAACCGAACATTACCGTGGACCAGAGACAGAACATTACCATGGACCAGAGACAGAACATTACCGTGAAACAGAACATTATCATGGACCAGAAACGGAACATTACCGTGAAACAGAAACAGAACATTATCGTGGACCAGAAACGGAACATTACCGTGAAACTGAAACAGAACATTATCGTGGACCAGAAACGGAACATTATCGTGGACCAGAGACAGAACATTACCGTGAAACCGAAACAGAACATTATCGTGGACCAGAAACGGAACATTACCGTGAAACAGAAACACAAAATTATCGTGGACCAGAAACGGAACATTACCGTGAAACAGAAACATAACATTATCGTGGACCAAAGACGGTCCATTATCGAGGACCAGAGACGGAACATTACCGTGAAACCGAACATTATCGTGGACCAGACACAAAACATTACCGTGGACCAGAGACAGAACATTACCGTGAAACCGAACATTATCGTGGACCAGAAACGGAACATTACCATGAAACAGAAACACAAAATAATCGTGGACCAGAAACGGAACATTACCGTGATACAGAAACAGAACATTATCGTGGACCAGAGACGGAACATTACCGTGAAACCGAACATTATCGTGGACCAGAGATCGAACATTAACGTGGACCAGAGACAGAACATTACCGTGGACCAGAGACAGAACATTACCGTGGACCAGAGACAGAACAATACCGTGGACCAGAGACAGAACATTACCGTGGACCAGAGACCGAACTTTACCTTGAAACCGAACATTATCGTGGACCAGAAACGGAACATTACCGTGAAACAGAAACACAAAATTATCGTGGACCAGAAACGGAACATTACCGTGATACAGAAACAGAACATTATCGTGGACCAGAGACGGAACATTACCGTGAAACCGAACATTATCGTGGACCAGAGATCGAACATTACCGTGGACCAGAGACAGAACATTACCGTGGACCAGAGACAGAACATTACCGTGAAACAGAAACGGAACATTATCGTGGACCAGAGACGGAACATTACCGTGGACCAGAGACGGAACATTACCGTGAAACCAAAACAGAACATTATCGTGGACCAGAAACGGAACATTACCGTGAAACCGAAACAGAACATTATCGTGGACCAGAGACGGAACATTACCGTGGAACCGAACATTATCGTGGACCAGAGATTGAACATTACCGTGGACCAGAGACAGAACATTACCGTGGACCAGAGAAAGAACATTACCGTGGACCAGAGACAGAACATTACCGTGGACCAGAAACGGAACATTACCGTGAAACCGAAACAGAACATTATCGTGGACCAGAGACGGAACATTACCGTGAAACCGAAATTTATCGTGAACCAGAGATCGAACATTAACGTGGACCAGAGACAGAACATTACCGTGGACCAGAGACAGAACAATACCGTGGACCAGAGACAGAACATTACCGTGGACCAGAGACCGAACTTTACCTTGAAACCGAACATTATCGTGGACCAGAAACGGAACATTACCGTGAAACAGAAACACAAAATTATCGTGGACCAGAAACGGAACATTACCGTGATACAGAAACACAAAATTATCGTGGACCAGAAACGGAACATTACCGTGATACAGAAACAGAACATTATCGTGGACCAGAGACGGAACATTACCGTGAAACCGAACATTATCGTGGACCAGAGATCGAACATTACCAGGGACCAGAGACAGAACATTACCGTGGACCAGAGACAGAATATTACCATGGACCAGAGACAGAACATTACCGTGAAACAGAAACACAACATTATCGTGGACCAGAGACGGAACATTACCGTGGACCAGAGACGGAACATTACCGTGAAACCAAAACAGAACATTATCGTGGACCAGAAACGGAACATTACCGTGAAACCGAAACAGAACATTATCGTGGACCAGAGACGGAACATTACCGTGAAACCGAACATTATCGTGGACCAGAGATCGAACATTACCGTGGACCAGAGACAAAACATTACCGTGGACCAGAGAAAGAACATTACCGTGGACCAGAGACAGAACATTACCGTGGACCAGAAACGGAACATTACCGTGAAACCGAAAGAGAACATTATCGTGGACCAGAGACGGAACATTACCGTGAAACCGAACATTATCGTGGACCAGAGATCGAACATTACCGTGGACCAGAAACGGAACATTACCTTGAAACCGAAAAGGAACATTATCGTGGACCAGAGACGGAACATTACCGTGAAACCGAACATTATCGTGGACCAGAGATCGAACATTACCGTGGACCAGAGACAGAACATTACCGTGGACCAGAGAAAGAACATTACCGTGGACCAGAGACAGAACATTACCGTGGACCAGAAACGGAACATTACCGTGAAACCGAAACAGAACATTACCGTGGACCAGAGACGGAACATTACTGTGAAACCGAACATTATCGTGGACCAGAGATCGAACATTACCGTGGACCAGAGACAGAACATTACCGTGGACAAGAGACAGAACATTACTGTGGACCAGAGACCCAACTTTACCTTGAAACCGAACATTACCGTGGACCAGAAACGGAACATTACCATGAAACCGAAACAGAACATTATCGTGGACCAGAGACGGAACATTACCGTGAAACCGAACATTATCGTGGACCAGAGATCGAACATTACCGTGGACCAGACACAGAACAGTACCGTGAACCAGAGACAGAAATTACCGCGGACCAGAGACAGAACATTACTGTGGACCAGAGACCGAACTTTACCTTGAAACCGAACATTACCGTGGACCAGAGACAGAACATTACCATGGACCAGAGACAGAACATTACCGTGAAACAGAACATTATCATGGACCAGAAACGGAACATTACCGTGAAACAGAAACAGAACATTATCGTGGACCAGAAATGGAACATTACCGTGAAACTGAAACAGAACATTATCGTGGACCAGAAACGGAACATTATCGTGGACCAGAGACAGAACATTACCGTGAAACTGAAACAGAACATTATCGTGGACCAGAAACGGAACATTACCGTGAAACAGAAACACAAAATTATCGTGGACCAGAAACGGAACATTACCGTGAAACAGAAACATAACATTTTCGTGGACTAAAGACGGTCCATTATCGAGGACCAGAGACGGAACATTACCGTGAAACCGAACATTATCGTGGACCAGACACAAAACATTACCGTGGACCAGAGACAGAACATTACCGTGAAACCGAACATTATCGTGGACCAGAAACGGAACATTACCGTGAAACAGAAACACAGAATTATCCTGGACCAGAAACGGAACATTACCGTGATACAGAAACAGAACATTATCGTGGACCAGAGACGGAACATTACCGTGAAACCGAACATTATCGTGGACCAGAGATCGAACATTAACGTGGACCAGAGACAGAACATTACCGTGGACCAGAGACAGAACAATACCGTGGACCAGAGACAGAACATTACCGTGGACCAGAGACCGAACTTTACCTTGAAACCGAACATTATCGTGGACCAGAAACGGAACATTACCGTGAAACAGAAACACAAAATTATCGTGGACCAGAAACGGAACATTACCGTGATACAGAAACAGAACATTATCGTGGACCAGAGACGGAACATTACCGTGAAACCGAACATTATCGTGGACCAGAGATCGAACATTACCGTGGACCAGAGACAGAACATTACCGTGGACCAGAGACAGAATATTACCATGGACCAGAGACAGAACATTACCGTGAAACAGAAACACAACATTATCGTGGACCAGAGATGGAACATTACCGTGGACCAGAGACGGAACATTACCGTGAAACCGAAACAGAACATTATCGTGGACCAGAGACGGAACATTACCGTGAAACCGAACATTATCGTGGACCAGAGATCGAACATTACCGTGGACCAGAGACGGAACATTACCGTGAAACCGAACATTATCGTGGACCAGAGATCGAACATTACCGTGGACCAGAGACAGAACATTACCGTGGACCAGAGACACAACACTACCGTGGACCAGAGACAGAATATTACCGTGGACCAGACACAGAACATTACTGTGGACCAGAGACCGAACTTTACCTTGAAACCGAACATTACCGTGGACCAGAAACGAAACATTACCGTGAAACCGAAAGAGAACATTATCGTGGACCAGAGACCGAACATTACCGTGAAACCGAACATTATCGTGGACCAGAGATCGAACATTACCGTGGACCAGAAACGGAACATTACCTTGAAACCGAAACAGAACATTATCATGGACCAGAGACGGAACATTACCGTGAAACCGAACATTATCGTGGACCAGAGATCGAACATTACCGTGGACCAGAGACAGAACATTACCGTGGACCAGAGAAAGAACATTACCGTGGACCAGAGACAGAACATTACCGTGGACCAGAAACGGAACATTACCGTGAAACCGAAACAGAACATTACCGTGGACCAGAGACGGAACATTACCGTGAAACCGAACATTATCGTGGACCAGAGATCGAACATTACCGTGGACCAGAGACAGAACATTACCATGGACAAGAGACAGAACATTACTGTGGACCAGAGACCCAACTTTACCTTGAAACCGAACATTACCATGGACCAGAAACGGAACATTACCATGAAACCGAAACAGAACATTATCGTGGACCAGAGAAAGAACATTACCGTGGACCAGAGACAGAACATTACCGTGGACCAGAAACGGAACATTACCGTGAAACCGAAAGAGAACATTATCGTGGACCAGAGACGGAACATTACCGTGAAACCGAACATTATCGTGGACCAGAGATCGAACATTACCGTGGACCAGAAACGGAACATTACCTTGAAACCGAAAAGGAACATTATCGTGGACCAGAGACGGAACATTACCGTGAAACCGAACATTATCGTGGACCAGAGACGGAACATTACCGTGAAACCGAACATTATCGTGGACCAGAGACGGAACATTACCGTGGACCAGAGACGGAACATTACCGTGAAACCAAAACAGAACATTATCGTGGACCAGAGACGGAACATTACCGTGGAACCGAACATTATCGTGGACCAGAGATTGAACATTACCGTGGACCAGAGACAGAACATTACCGTGGACCAGAGAAAGAACATTACCGTGGACCAGAGACAGAACATTACCGTGGACCAGAAACGGAACATTACCGTGAAACCGAAACAGAACATTATCGTGGACCAGAGACGGAACATTACCGTGAAACCGAAATTTATCGTGAACCAGAGATCGAACATTAACGTGGACCAGAGACAGAACATTACCGTGGACCAGAGACAGAACAATACCGTGGACCAGAGACAGAACATTACCGTGGACCAGAGACCGAACTTTACCTTGAAACCGAACATTATCGTGGACCAGAAACGGAACATTACCGTGAAACAGAAACACAAAATTATCGTGGACCAGAAACGGAACATTACCGTGATACAGAAACACAAAATTATCGTGGACCAGAAACGGAACATTACCGTGATACAGAAACAGAACATTATCGTGGACCAGAGACGGAACATTACCGTGAAACCGAACATTATCGTGGACCAGAGATCGAACATTACCAGGGACCAGAGACAGAACATTACCGTGGACCAGAGACAGAATATTACCATGGACCAGAGACAGAACATTACCGTGAAACAGAAACACAACATTATCGTGGACCAGAGACGGAACATTACCGTGGACCAGAGACGGAACATTACCGTGAAACCAAAACAGAACATTATCGTGGACCAGAAACGGAACATTACCGTGAAACCGAAACAGAACATTATCGTGGACCAGAGACGGAACATTACCGTGAAACCGAACATTATCGTGGACCAGAGATCGAACATTACCGTGGACCAGAGACAGAACATTACCGTGGACCAGAGAAAGAACATTACCGTGGACCAGAGACAGAACATTACCGTGGACCAGAAACGGAACATTACCGTGAAACCGAAAGAGAACATTATCGTGGACCAGAGATGGAACATTACCGTGGACCAGAGACGGAACATTACCGTGAAACCGAAACAGAACATTATCGTGGACCAGAGACGGAACATTACCGTGAAACCGAACATTATCGTGGACCAGAGATCGAACATTACCGTGGACCAGAGACGGAACATTACCGTGAAACCGAACATTATCGTGGACCAGAGATCGAACATTACCGTGGACCAGAGACAGAACATTACCGTGGACCAGAGACACAACACTACCGTGGACCAGAGACAGAATATTACCGTGGACCAGACACAGAACATTACTGTGGACCAGAGACCGAACTTTACCTTGAAACCGAACATTACCGTGGACCAGAAACGAAACATTACCGTGAAACCGAAAGAGAACATTATCGTGGACCAGAGACCGAACATTACCGTGAAACCGAACATTATCGTGGACCAGAGATCGAACATTACCGTGGACCAGAAACGGAACATTACCTTGAAACCGAAACAGAACATTATCATGGACCAGAGACGGAACATTACCGTGAAACCGAACATTATCGTGGACCAGAGATCGAACATTACCGTGGACCAGAGACAGAACATTACCGTGGACCAGAGAAAGAACATTACCGTGGACCAGAGACAGAACATTACCGTGGACCAGAAACGGAACATTACCGTGAAACCGAAACAGAACATTACCGTGGACCAGAGACGGAACATTACCGTGAAACCGAACATTATCGTGGACCAGAGATCGAACATTACCGTGGACCAGAGACAGAACATTACCATGGACAAGAGACAGAACATTACTGTGGACCAGAGACCCAACTTTACCTTGAAACCGAACATTACCATGGACCAGAAACGGAACATTACCATGAAACCGAAACAGAACATTATCGTGGACCAGAGAAAGAACATTACCGTGGACCAGAGACAGAACATTACCGTGGACCAGAAACGGAACATTACCGTGAAACCGAAAGAGAACATTATCGTGGACCAGAGACGGAACATTACCG
Organism: Leuresthes tenuis; assembly: GCA_036924055.1. Taxonomy (NCBI): domain Eukaryota; kingdom Metazoa; phylum Chordata; class Actinopteri; order Atheriniformes; family Atherinopsidae; genus Leuresthes; species Leuresthes tenuis. The sequence continues at coordinate 3,747,532 of JAVGWW010000016.1, forward strand.
TGAAACCGAACATTATCGTGGACCAGAGATCGAACATTACCGTGGACCAGAAACGGAACATTACCTTGAAACCGAAAAGGAACATTATCGTGGACCAGAGACGGAACATTACCGTGAAACCGAACATTATCGTGGACCAGAGACGGAACATTACCGTGAAACCGAACATTATCGTGGACCAGAGACGGAACATTACCGTGGACCAGAGACGGAACATTACCGTGAAACCAAAACAGAACATTATCGTGGACCAGAGACGGAACATTACCGTGGAACCGAACATTATCGTGGACCAGAGATTGAACATTACCGTGGACCAGAGACAGAACATTACCGTGGACCAGAGAAAGAACATTACCGTGGACCAGAGACAGAACATTACCGTGGACCAGAAACGGAACATTACCGTGAAACCGAAACAGAACATTATCGTGGACCAGAGACGGAACATTACCGTGAAACCGAAATTTATCGTGAACCAGAGATCGAACATTAACGTGGACCAGAGACAGAACATTACCGTGGACCAGAGACAGAACAATACCGTGGACCAGAGACAGAACATTACCGTGGACCAGAGACCGAACTTTACCTTGAAACCGAACATTATCGTGGACCAGAAACGGAACATTACCGTGAAACAGAAACACAAAATTATCGTGGACCAGAAACGGAACATTACCGTGATACAGAAACACAAAATTATCGTGGACCAGAAACGGAACATTACCGTGATACAGAAACAGAACATTATCGTGGACCAGAGACGGAACATTACCGTGAAACCGAACATTATCGTGGACCAGAGATCGAACATTACCAGGGACCAGAGACAGAACATTACCGTGGACCAGAGACAGAATATTACCATGGACCAGAGACAGAACATTACCGTGAAACAGAAACACAACATTATCGTGGACCAGAGACGGAACATTACCGTGGACCAGAGACGGAACATTACCGTGAAACCAAAACAGAACATTATCGTGGACCAGAAACGGAACATTACCGTGAAACCGAAACAGAACATTATCGTGGACCAGAGACGGAACATTACCGTGAAACCGAACATTATCGTGGACCAGAGATCGAACATTACCGTGGACCAGAGACAGAACATTACCGTGGACCAGAGAAAGAACATTACCGTGGACCAGAGACAGAACATTACCGTGGACCAGAAACGGAACATTACCGTGAAACCGAAAGAGAACATTATCGTGGACCAGAGACGGAACATTACCGTGAAACCGAACATTATCGTGGACCAGAGATCGAACATTACCGTAGACCAGAAACGGAACATTACCTTGAAACCGAAAAGGAACATTATCGTGGACCAGAGACGGAACATTACCGTGAAACCGAACATTATCGTGGACCAGAGATCGAACATTACCGTGGACCAGAGACAGAACATTACCGTGGACCAGAGAAAGAACATTACCGTGGACCAGAGACAGAACATTACCGTGGACCAGAAACGGAACATTACCGTGAAACCGAAACAGAACATTACCGTGGACCAGAGACGGAACATTACTGTGAAACCGAACATTATCGTGGACCAGAGATCGAACATTACCGTGGACCAGAGACAGAACATTACCGTGGACAAGAGACAGAACATTACTGTGGACCAGAGACCCAACTTTACCTTGAAACCGAACATTACCGTGGACCAGAAACGGAACATTACCATGAAACCGAAACAGAACATTATCGTGGACCAGAGACGGAACATTACCGTGAAACCGAACATTATCGTGGACCAGAGATCGAACATTACCGTGGACCAGACACAGAACAGTACCGTGAACCAGAGACAGAAATTACCGCGGACCAGAGACAGAACATTACTGTGGACCAGAGACCGAACTTTACCTTGAAACCGAACATTACCGTGGACCAGAGACAGAACATTACCATGGACCAGAGACAGAACATTACCGTGAAACAGAACATTATCATGGACCAGAAACGGAACATTACCGTGAAACAGAAACAGAACATTATCGTGGACCAGAAATGGAACATTACCGTGAAACTGAAACAGAACATTATCGTGGACCAGAAACGGAACATTATCGTGGACAAGAGACAGAACATTACCGTGAAACTGAAACAGAACATTATCGTGGACCAGAAACGGAACATTACCGTGAAACAGAAACACAAAATTATCGTGGACCAGAAACGGAACATTACCGTGAAACAGAAACATAACATTTTCGTGGACCAAAGACGGTCCATTATCGAGGACCAGAGACGGAACATTACCGTGAAACCGAACATTATCGTGGACCAGACACAAAACATTACCGTGGACCAGAGACAGAACATTACCGTGAAACCGAACATTATCGTGGACCAGAAACGGAACATTACCGTGAAACAGAAACACAGAATTATCCTGGACCAGAAACGGAACATTACCGTGATACAGAAACAGAACATTATCGTGGACCAGAGACGGAACATTACCGTGAAACCGAACATTATCGTGGACCAGAGATCGAACATTAACGTGGACCAGAGACAGAACATTACCGTGGACCAGAGACAGAACAATACCGTGGACCAGAGACAGAACATTACCGTGGACCAGAGACCGAACTTTACCTTGAAACCGAACATTATCGTGGACCAGAAACGGAACATTACCGTGAAACAGAAACACAAAATTATCGTGGACCAGAAACGGAACATTACCGTGATACAGAAACAGAACATTATCGTGGACCAGAGACGGAACATTACCGTGAAACCGAACATTATCGTGGACCAGAGATCGAACATTACCGTGGACCAGAGACAGAACATTACCGTGGACCAGAGACAGAATATTACCATGGACCAGAGACAGAACATTACCGTGAAACAGAAACACAACATTATCGTGGACCAGAGATGGAACATTACCGTGGACCAGAGACGGAACATTACCGTGAAACCGAAACAGAACATTATCGTGGACCAGAGACGGAACATTACCGTGAAACCGAACATTATCGTGGACCAGAGATCGAACATTACCGTGGACCAGAGACGGAACATTACCGTGAAACCGAACATTATCGTGGACCAGAGATCGAACATTACCGTGGACCAGAGACAGAACATTACCGTGGACCAGAGACACAACACTACCGTGGACCAGAGACAGAATATTACCGTGGACCAGACACAGAACATTACTGTGGACCAGAGACCGAACTTTACCTTGAAACCGAACATTACCGTGGACCAGAAACGAAACATTACCGTGAAACCGAAAGAGAACATTATCGTGGACCAGAGACGGAACATTACCGTGATACAGAAACAGAACATTATCGTGGACCAGAGACGGAACATTACCGTGAAACCGAACATTATCGTGGACCAGAGATCGAACATTAACGTGGACCAGAGACAGAACATTACCGTGGACCAGAGACAGAACATTACCGTGGACCAGAGACAGAACAATACCGTGGACCAGAGACAGAACATTACCGTGGACCAGAGACCGAACTTTACCTTGAAACCGAACATTATCGTGGACCAGAAACGGAACATTACCGTGAAACAGAAACACAAAATTATCGTGGACCAGAAACGGAACATTACCGTGATACAGAAACAGAACATTATCGTGGACCAGAGACGGAACATTACCGTGAAACCGAACATTATCGTGGCCCAGAGATCGAACATTACCGTGGACCAGAGACAGAACATTACCGTGGACCAGAGACAGAATATTACCATGGACCAGAGACAGAACATTACCGTGAAACAGAAACACAACATTATCGTGGACCAGAGACGGAACATTACCGTGGACCAGAGACGGAACATTACCGTGAAACACAAACAGAACATTATCGTGGACCAGAAACGGAACATTACCGTGAAACAGAAACAGAACATTATCGTGGACCAGAAACGGAACATTACCGTGAAACTGAAACAGAACATTATCGTGGACCAGAAACGGAAAATTATCGTGGACCAGAGACAGAACATTACCGTGAAACCGAAACAGAACATTATCGTGGACCAGAAACGGAACATTACCGTGAAACAGAAACACAAAATTATCGTGGACCAGAAACGGAACATTACCGTGAAACAGAAACATAACATTATCGTGGACCAAAGAAGGTCCATTATCGAGGACCAGAGACGGAACATTACCGTGAAACCGAACATTATCGTGGACCAGACACAAAACATTACCGTGGACCAGAGACAGAACATTACCGTGAAACCGAACATTATCGTGGACCAGAAACGGAACATTACCGTGAAACAGAAACACAAAATTATCGTGGACCAGAAACGGAACATTACCGTGATACAGAAACAGAACATTATCGTGGACCAGAGACGGAACATTACCGTGAAACCGAACATTATCGTGGACCAGAGATCGAACATTAACGTGGACCAGAGACAGAACATTACCGTGGACCAGAGACAGAACATTACCGTGGACCAGAGACAGAACAATACCGTGGACCAGAGACAGAACATTACCGTGGACCAGAGACCGAACTTTACCTTGAAACCGAACATTATCGTGGACCAGAAACGGAACATTACCGTGAAACAGAAACACAAAATTATCGTGGACCAGAAACGGAACATTACCGTGATACAGAAACAGAAGATTATCGTGGACCAGAGACGGAACATTACCGTGAAACCGAACATTATCGTGGCCCAGAGATCGAACATTACCGTGGACCAGAGACAGAACATTACCGTGGACCAGAGACAGAATATTACCATGGACCAGAGACAGAACATTACCGTGAAACAGAAACACAACATTATCGTGGACCAGAGACGGAACATTACCGTGGACCAGAGACGGAACATTACCGTGAAACCAAAACAGAACATTATCGTGGACCAGAAACGGAACATTACCGTGAAACCGAAACAGAACATTATCGTGGACCAGAGACGGAACATTACCGTGAAACCGAACATTATCGTGGACCAGAGATCGAACATTACCGTGGACCAGAGACAGAACATTACCGTGGACCAGAGAAAGAACATTACCGTGGACCAGAGACAGAACATTACCGTGGACCAGAGACACAACATTACCGTGGACCAGAGACAGAATATTACCGTGGACCAGAGACAGAACATTACTGTGGACCAGAGACCGAACTTTACCTTGAAACCGAACATTACCGTGGACCAGAAACGGAACATTACCGTGAAACCGAAAGAGAACATTATCGTGGACCAGAGACGGAACATTACCGTGAAACTGAACATTATTGTGGACCAGAGATCGAACATTACCGTGGACCAGAAACGGAACATTACCTTGAAACCGAAACAGAACATTATCGTGGACCAGAGACGGAACATTACCGTGAAACCGAACATTATCGTGGACCAGAGATCGAACATTACCGTGGACCAGAGACAGAACATTACCGTGGACCAGAGAAAGAACATTACCGTGGACCAGAGACAGAACATTACCGTGGACCAGAAACGGAACATTACCGTGAAACCGAAACAGAACATTACCGTGGACCAGAGACGGAACATTACCGTGAAACCGAACATTATCGTGGACCAGAGATCGAACATTACCGTGGACCAGAGACAGAACATTACCGTGGACAAGAGACAGAACATTACTGTGGACCAGAGACCCAACTTTACCTTGAAACCGAACATTACCATGGACCAGAAACGGAACATTACCTTGAAACCGAAACAGAACATTATCGTGGACCAGAGACGGAACATTACCGTGAAACCGAACATTATCGTGGACCAGAGATCGAACATTACCGTGGACCAGACACAGAACAGTACCGTGAACCAGAGACAGAACATTACCGTGGACCAGAGACACAACATTACCGTGGACCAGAGACCGAACTTTACCTTGAAACCGAACGTTACCGTGGACCAGAGACAGAACATTACCATGGACCAGGAACAGAACATTACCGTGAAACAGAACATTATCATGGACCAGAAACGGAACTTTACCGTGAAACCGAAACAGAACATTATCGTGGACCAGAAACGGAACATTATCGTGGACCAGAGACAGAACATTACCGTGAAACCGAAAGAGAACATTATCGTGGACTAGAAACGGAACATTATCGTGGACCAGAGACAGAACATTATCGTGGACCAGAGACGGAACATTATCGTGGACCAGAGACGGAACATTATCGTGGACCAGAGACGGAACATTATCGTGGACCAGAGACAGAACATTACCGTGAAACCTAAACAGAACATTATCGTGGACCAGAAACGGAACATTATCGTGGACCAGAAACACAACATTATCGTGGACAAGAAACGGAACATTACCGTGAAACAGAAACACAACATTATCGTGGACCAGAGACGGAACATTACCGTGAAACCGAACATTATCGTGGACCAGAGACGGAACATTACCGTGAAACAGAAACAAAACGTTACCGTGGACCAGAGACAGAACATTACCGTGAAACCGAAACAGAACATTACCGTGAAACTGAAACAGAACATTATCGTGGACCAGAAACGGAACATTATCATGGACCAGAGACAGAACATTACCGTGAAACCGAAACAGAACATTATCGTGGACCAGAAACGGAACATTACCGTGAAACAGAAACACAAAATTATCGTGGACCAGAAACGGAACATTACCGTGAAACAGAAACAGAACATTATCGTGGACCAAAGACGGAACATTATCGTGGACCAGAGACGGAACATTACCGTGAAACCGAACATTATCTCGGACCAGACACAGAACATTACCATGGACCAGAGACAGATCATTACCGTGAAACCGAACATTATCGTGGACCAGAAACGGAACATTACCATGAAACAGAAAGACAAAATTATCGTGGACCAGAAACGGAACATTACCGTGATACAGAAACAGAACATTATCTTGGACCAGAGACGGAACATTACCGTGAAACCGAACATTATCGTGGACCAGAGATCGAACATTACCGTGGACCAGAGACAGAACATTACCGTGGACCAGAGACAGAACATTACCGTGGACCAGAGACAGAACATTACAGTGGACCAGAGACCGAACTTTACCGTGGACCAGAAACGGAACATTACCGTGAAACAGAAACACAAAATTATCGTGGACCAGAAACGGAACATTACCGTGATACAGAAACAGAACATTATCGTGGACCAGAGACGGAACATTACCGTGAATCCGAACATTATCGTGGACCAGAGATCAAACATTACCGTGGACCAGAGACAGAACATTACCGTGGACCAGAGACAATACATTACCGGTGACCAGAGACAGAACATTACCGTGGACCAGAGACAGAACATTACCGTGGACCAGAGACAGAACATTACCATGGACCAGAGACAGAACATTACCGTGAAACAGAACATTATCATGGACCAGAAACGGAAAATTACCGTGAAACAGAAACACAACATTATCGTGGACCAGAGACGGAACATTACCGTGGACCAGAGACGGAACATTACCGTGAAACCGAAACAGAACATTATCGTGGACCAGAAACGGAACATTACCGTGAAACCGAAACAGAACATTATCGTGGACCAGAGACGGAACATTACCGTGAAACCGAACATTATCTCGGACCAGACACAGAACATTACCATGGACCAGAGACAGATCATTACCGTGAAACCGAACATTATCGTGGACCAGAAACGGAACATTACCGTGAAACAGAAAGACAAAATTATCGTGGACCAGAAAAGGAACATTACCGTGATACAGAAACAGAACATTATCTTGGACCAGAGACGGAACATTACCGTGAAACCGAACATTATCGTGGACCAGAGATCGAACATTACCGTGGACCAGAGACAGAACATTACCGTGGACCAGAGACAGAACATTACCGTGGACCAGAGACAGAACATTACAGTGGACCAGAGACCGAACTTTACCTTGAAACCGAACATTATCGTGGACCAGAAACGGAACATTGCCGTGAAACAGAAACACAAAATTATCGTGGACCAGAAACGGAACATTACCGTGATACAGAAACAGAACATTATCGTGGACCAGAGACGGAACATTACCGTGAAACCGAACATTATCGTGGACCAGAGATCAAACATTACCGTGGACCAGAGACAGAACATTACCGTGGACCAGAGACAATACATTACCGGTGACCAGAGACAGAACATTACCGTGGACCAGAGACAGAACATTACCGTGGACCAGAGACAGAACATTACCATGGACCAGAGACAGAACATTACCGTGAAACAGAACATTATCATGGACCAGAAACGGAAAATTACCGTGAAACAGAAACACAACATTATCGTGGACCAGAGACGGAACATTACCGTGGACCAGAGACGGAACATTACCGTGAAACCGAAACAGAACATTATCGTGGACCAGAAACGGAACATTACCGTGAAACCGAAACAGAACATTATCGTGGACCAGAGACGGAACATTACCGTGAAACCGAACATTATCGTGGACCAGAGATCGAACATTACCGTGGACCAGAGACAGAACATTACCGCGGACCAGAGACAGAACATTACTCTGGACCAGAGACCGAACTTTACCTTGAAACCGAACATTACCGTGGACCAGAGACAGAACATTACCATGGACCAGAGACAGAACATTACGTGAAACAGAACATTATCATGGACCAGAAACGGAACATTACCGTGAAACAGAAACAGAACATTATCGTGGACCAGAAACGGAACATTACCGTGAAACTGAAACAGAACATTATCGTGGACCAGAAACGGAACATTATCATGGACCAGAGACAGAACATTACCGTGAAACCGAAACAGAACGTTATCGTGGACCAGAAACGGAACATTACCGTGAAACAGAAACACAAAATTATCGTGTACCAGAAACGGAACATTATCATGTACCAGAGACAGAACATTACCGTGAAACCGAAACAGAACATTATCGTGGACCAGAAACGGAACATTACCGTGAAACAGAAACACAAAATTATCGTGGACCAGAAACGGAACATTACCGTGAAACAAAAACAGAACATTATCGTGGACCAAAGACGGAACATTATCGTGGAACAGAGACGGAACATTACCGTGAAACCGAACATTATCGTGGACCAGACACAGAACATTACCGTGGACCAGAGACAGAACATTACCGTGAAACCGAACATTATCGTGGACCAGAAACGGAACATTACCGTGAAACAGAAACACAAAATTATCGTGGACCAGAAACGGAACATTACCGTGATACAGAAACAGAACATTATCGTGGACCAGAGACGGAACATTACCGTGAAAGAGAAACACAAAATTATCGTGGACCAGAGGCGGAACATTACCGTGAAACCGAATATTATCGTGGACCAGAGATCGAACAGAACATTATCGTGGCCCAGAGACAGAACATTACCGTGGACCAGAGACAGAACATTACCGTGGACCAGAGACAGAACATTACCGTGGACCAGAGACAGAACATTACCGTGGACCAGAGACAGAACATTACTGTGGACCAGAGACCGAACTTTACCTTGAAACCGAACGTTACCGTGGACCAGAGACTGGACATTACCATGGACCAGAGACAGAACATTACCATGAAACAGAACATTACCGTGGACCAGAAACGGAACATTACCGTGAAACAGAAACAGAACATTATCGTGGACCAGAAACGGAACATTATCGTGGACCAGAGACGGAACATTATCGTGGACCAGAGACAGAACATTATCGTGGACCAGAGACGGAACATTATCGTGGACCAGAGACGGAACATTATCGTGTACCAGAGACAGAACATTACCGTGAAACCTAAACAGAACATTATCGTGGACCAGAAACGGAACATTATCGTGGACCAGAAACACAACAGTATCGTGGACCAAAAACGGAACATTACCGTGAAACTTAAACAGAACATTATCGTGGACCAGAAACGGAACATTATCGTGGACCAGAGACAGAACATTATCGTGGACCAGAGACGGGACATTATCGTGGACCAGAGACGGAACATTATCGTGGACCAGAGACGGATAATGGCATTAAGGCAGTGAGTAGGTCTGTGAACACTGGACAATGTTGCCCCTCTGAAAAGGAAGGTAATCAGTCAGAAGAGGTTGGCTCCTTGGTATAATTCACAGCTGCGTGCGTTAAAGCAGACTGCAAGAAAGATGGAGAGACAGTGGCGTTCCTCTAATTTAGAAGAGTCTCAATTAGTCTGGAAAGATAGTTTAATAACGTATAAGAAAGCACTTCGTAAAGCTAGAACTGCTTATTACTCATTATTGATAGAAGAGAATAAGAATAATCCCAGGTTTCTTTTCAGCACTGTTGCCAGGCTGACAAAGAGTCCGAGCTCTGTTGAGCCATGTATTCCTTTAACTCTCAGCAGTGATGATTTCATGAGATTCTTCATCAATAAAATTGTTTCTATCAGAGAGAAGATTAATGGAATCCTTCCCATTATTATCACTGTGTATCATCAAGTAGAGCAGCTTTAGAAGTATCTTTCGAACCTGAATTGTATTTAGACAGCTTCTGTCCAGTTGATCTTTCTGAGCTAACAACAGCAATAGTCTCTTCTAAACCATCAACTTGTATGTTAGACCCAATCCCAACCAGACTGTTCAAGGAGGTTTTCCCCTTAATTGACACTTCCATTTTGGATTTGATCAATCGGTCTTTGTTGATAGGATATGTACCTCAGACTTTTAAGGTTGCTGTAATTAAACCTTTACTTAAAAAACCTACTCTTGATTCAGAAGTGTTGGCTAATTATCGACCTATATCCAATCTCCCTTTTTTGTCCAAAGTTCTTGAAAAAATAGTTGCAGCTCAACTTTGTGATCATTTACATAGAAATAATCTGTTTGAAGAGTTTCAGTCAGGATTCAGAGTGCATCATAGCACAGAAACGGCACTGGTGAAAGTTACCAATGATCTCCTGTTAGCTTCTGATAGCGGACTTGTTTCTGTGCTTGTCCTGTTGGATCTCAGTGCTGCATTTGATACGATCGATCACAGCATTCTGTTACAGAGACTTGAACATGTTATTGGGATTAAAGGAACTGCATTAGGCTGGTTTAAGTCATATTTATCTGATAGATTCCAGTTTGTTCTTGTAAATGAAGAATCTTCCTCACACGTTGGAGTAAGTCATGGAGTTCCTCAGGGTTCTGTGCTTGGACCGATTCTTTTTACTTTATACATGCTTCCATTAGGTAACATTATCAGACAGCATGGCATAAATTTCCATTGTTATGCTGATGATACTCAGCTGTACTTATCTATGAAACCAGATGAAACCTATAGGTTGGTCAGACTACAAGCCTGTCTTAAAGACATAAAGACCTGGATGACTCAGAACTGTCTGCTTTTAAATTCAGACAAAACTGAAGTTGTTCTCTTTGGACCTGAGCGCTTCAGGGAGAAATTGTCTAGTTATATAGTTACTCTAGATGGTATTTCTTTGGCTTCTAGTTCTACAGTGAGGAACCTTGGAGTTATTTTTGACCAGAATTTATCATTTGACGCACATATAAAACAGGTTTCTAGGACTGCCTTCTTTCACCTTCGTAATATTGCTAAAATCAGGAACATCCTGTCTCAGGGTGATGCAGAGAAACTAGTCCATGCATTTGTTACTTCAAGATTGGACTACTGTAATTCCTTATTATTGGGCTGTCCCACATATTCTCTGAAAAGCCTCCAGCTGATCCAAAATGCTGCAGCCAGAGTTCTGATGAGAACTAACAGGAGAGATCATGTTTCTCCAGTTTTAGCTTCTCTTCATTGGCTCCCTGTTAAATTCAGAATAGAATTTAAGATTCTTCTTCTCACTTATAAAGTTCTTAATGACCGAGCTCCATCATATCTTAAAGATTTAATTGTAAGATATTTTCCTAACAGAGCACTTCGCTCCCAAACTGCAGGTTTACTTGTTGTTCCCAGAGTTTCTAAAAGTAGAATGGGAGGTAGAGCCTTCAGTTATCAGGCCCCTCTCTTGTGGAATAAGCTGCCAGTAAATGTCCGGGAAGCAGACACCCTTTCCACTTTTAAGATTAGGCTTAAAACTTTTCTTTTCGATAAATCTTATAGTTAGGGATGGCTCAGGTAATCCTGAAAAATCCCATAGTTAAGCTGCTATAGGCTTAGACTGCTGGGGGACCTCATCTGTCACACCTTTCCTCACTTTGCTCTCTTTTTCCCCCTGATTAATTTCACAATTGATTTTATGTACATGTGACATTATTGTGATTATTAACCTATGTTTCCCTGTTCCAACAGATATCCTTTGAATGGCGTTATGGTGTTCCCCCCCCCCCTCTTGTTTCCCGTGACCAGAGACAGAACATTACCGTGGACCAGAGACAGAACATTACTGTGGACCAGAGACCGAACTTTACCTTGAAACCGAACATTACCGTGGACCAGAGACAGAACATTATCATGGACCAGAAACGGAACATTACCGTGAAAGAGAAACACAACATTTTCGTGGACCAGAGACGGAACATTACCGTGGACCAGAGACGGAACATTACCGTGGACCAGAGACGGAACATTACCGTGGACCAGAGACGGAACATTACCGTGGACCAGAGACAGAACATTACCGTGGACCAGAGACAGAACATTACCGTGGACCAGAGACAGAACATTACTGTGGACCAGAGACCGAACTTTACCTTGAAACCGAACATTACCGTGGACCAGAGACAGAACATTATCATGGACCAGAAACGGAACATTACCGTGAAACAGAAACACAACATTTTCGTGGACCAGAGACGGAACATTACCGTGGACCAGAGACGGAACATTACCGTGAAACCGAAACAGAACATTATCGTGGACCAGAGACGGAACATTACCGTGAAACCGAACATTATCATGGACCAGAGACGGAACATTACCGTGAAACAGAAACACAACATTATCGTGGACCAGAGACGGAACATTACCGTGAAACCGAAACAGAATATTATCGTGGACCAGAAAAGGAACATTACCGTGAAACCGAAACAGAACATTATCGTGGACCAGAGACGGAACATTACCGTGAAACCGAACATTATCGTGGACCAGAGATCGAACATTACCGTGGACCAGAGACAGAACATTACCGTGGACCAGAGACAGAACATTACCGTGGACCAGAGACAGAACATTACCGTGGACCAGAGACAGAACATTACCGTGGACCAGAGACCGAACTTTACCTTGAAACCGAACATTACCGTGGACCAGAGACAGAACATTATCATGGACCAGAGACAGAACATTACCGTGAAAAAGAACATTATCATGGACCAGAAACGGAACATTACCGTGAAACAGAAACACAACATTTTCGTGGAACAGAGACGGAACATTACCGTGGACCAGAGACGGAACATTACCGTGAAACCGAAACAGAACATTATCGTGGACCAGAGACAGAACATTACCGTGGACCAGAGACAGAACATTACCGTGGACCAGAGATAGAACATTACCGTGGACCAGAGACAGAACATTACCGTGGACCAGAGATAGAACATTACCGTTGACCAGAGACAGAACATTACCGTGGACCAGAGACAGAACATTACCGTGGACCAGAGACGGAACATTACCGTGAAACCGAAACAGAACATTATCGTGGACCAGAGATCCAACATTACCGTGGACCAGAGACAGAACATTACCGTGGACCAGAGACAGAACATTACCGTGGACCAGAGACAGAACATTACCGTGGACCAAAGAAAGAACATTACTGTGGACCAGAGACCGAACTTTACCTTGAAACCGAACATTATCGTGGACCAGAGATCGAACATTACCGTGGACCAGAGACAGAACATTACCGTGGACCAGAGATAGAACATTACCGTGGACCAGAGACAGAACATTATCGTGGACCAAAGACGGAACATTATCATGGACCAGAGACGGAACATTACCGTGAAACCGAACATTATCGTGGACCAGACACAGAACATTACCGTGGACCAGAGAAAGAACATTACCATGAAACCGAAACAGAACATTATCGTGGACCAGAAACGGAAAATTACTGTGGACCAGAGACAGAACATTACCGTGGACCAGAGACAGAACATTACCGTTGACCAGAGACAGAACATCACCGTGGACCAGAGACAGAACATTACTGTGGACCAGAGACCGAACTTTACCATGAAACCGAACGTTACCGTGGACCAGAGACTGGACATTACCATGGACCAGAGACAGAACATTACCATGAAACAGAACATTATCATGGACCAGAAACGGAACATTACCGTGAAACCGAACATTATCGTGGACCAGAGACCAAACATTACCGTGAAACCGAACATTACCGTGAAACCGAAACAGAACATTATCGTGGACCAGAAACGGAACATTACCGTGAAACAGAAACACAACATTAGCGTGGACCAGAGACAGAACATTACCGTGAAACAGAAACACAACATTATCGTGGACCAGAAACGGAACATTACCGTGAAACAGAAACAGAACATTAGCGTGAAACAGAGACAGAACAATACCGTGAAAAAGAAACACAACATTACCGTGGACCAGAGACAGAACATTACCGTGAAACGGAAACAGAACATTACCGTGAAACCGAAACAGAACATTATCGTGGACCAGAAACGGAACATTATCGTGGACCAGAGAAGGAACATTATCGTGGACCAGAGACGGAACATTATCGTGGACCAGAGACAGAACATTACCGTGAAACCTAAACAGAACATTATCGTGGACCAGAAACGGAACATTATCGTGGACCAGAAACAAAACATTACCGTGAAACCGAACATTATCGTGGACCAGAGATCGAACATTACCGTGGACCAGAGACAGAACATTACCGTGGACCAGAGACAGAACATTACCGTGGACCAGAGACAGAACATTACCGTGGACCAGAGACCGAACTTTACCTTGAAACCGAACATTACCGTGGACCAGAGACAGAACATTACCATGGACCAGGGACAGAACATTACCGTGAAACAGAACATTATCATGGACCAGAAACGGAACATTACCGTGGACCAGAGACAGAACATTACCGTGGACCAGAGACAGAACATTACTGTGGACCAGAGACCGAACTTTACCATGAAACCGAACGTTACCGTGGACCAGAGACTGGACATTACCATGGACCAGAGACAGAACATTACCATGAAACCGAACATTATCGTGGACCAGAGACCAAACATTACCGTGACACCGAACATTACCGTGGACCAGAGACCGAACATTACCGTCAAACCGAAACAGAACATTATCGTGGACCAGAAACGGAACATTACCGTGAAACAGAAACACAACATTATCGTGGACCACAAACGGAACATTACCGTGAAACAGAAACAGAACATTAGCGTGGACCAGAGACAGAACATTACCGTGAAACAGAAACACAACATTATCGTGGACCAGAAACGGAACATTACCGTGAAACAGAAACAGAACATTACCGTGGACCAGAGACAGATCATTACCGTGAACCAGAGACAGAACATTACCGTGAAAAAGAAAAAAAACATTGCCGTGGACAAGAGACAGAACAGTACCGTGAAACGGAAACAGAACATTACCGTGAAACCGAAACAGAACATTATCGTGGACCAGAAACGGAACATTACTGTGGACCAGAGACAGAACATTACCGTGGACCAGAGACAGAATATTACCGTGGACCAGAGACAGAACATCACCGTGGACCAGAGACAGAACATTACTGTGGACCAGAGACCGAACTTTACCATGAAACCGAACGTTACCGTGGACCAGAGACTGGACATTACCATGGACCAGAGACAAAACATTACCATGAAACAGAACATTATCATGGACCAGAAACGGAACATTACCGTGAAACCGAACATTATCGTGGACCAGAGACCAAACATTACCGTGAAACCGAACATTACCGTGAAACCGAAACAGAACATTATCGTGGACAAGAAACGGAACATTACCGTGAAACAGAAACACAACATTAGCGTGGACCAGAGACAGAACATTACCGTGAAACAGAAACACAACATTATCGTGGACCAGAAACGGAACATTACCGTGAAACAGAAACAGAACATTAGCGTGGACCAGAGACAGAACATTACCGTGAAACAGAGACAGAACATTACCGTGAAAAAGAAACACAACATTACCGTGGACCAGAGACAGAACATTACCGTGAAACGGAAACAGAACATTACCGTGAAACCGAAACAGAACATTATCGTGGACCAGAAACGGAACATTATCGTGGACCAGAGACGGAACATTATCGTGGACCAGAGACGGAACATTATCGTGGACCAGAGACAGAACATTACCGTGAAACCTAAACAGAACATTATCGTGGACCAGAAACGGAACATTATCGTGGACCAGAAACAAAACATTACCGTGAAACCGAACATTATCGTGGACCAGAGATCGAACATTACCGTGGACCAGAGACAGAACATTACCGTGGACCAGAGATAGAACATTACCGTGGACCAGAGACAGAACATTTCCGTGGACTAGAGACAGAACATTACCGTGGACCAGAGACAGAACATTACTGTGGACCAGAGACCGAACTTTACCTTGAAACCGAACATTACCGTGGACCAGAGACAGAACATTACCATGGACCAGGGACAGAACATTACCGTGAAACAGAACATTATCATGGACCAGAAACGGAACATTACCGTGAAGCAGAAACAGAACATTATCGTGGACTAGAAACGGAACATTACCGTGGACCAGAGACAGAACATTACCGTGGACCAGAGACAGAACATTACTGTGGACCAGAGACCGAACTTTACCATGAAACCGAACGTTACCGTGGACCAGAGACTGGACATTACCATGGACCAGAGACAGAACATTACCATGAAACAGAACATTATCATGGACCAGAAACGGAACATTACCGTGAAACCGAACATTATCGTGGACCAGAGACCAAACATTACCGTGACACCGAACATTACCGTGGACCAGAGACCGAACATTACCGTCAAACCGAAACAGAACATTATCGTGGACCAGAAACGGAACATTACCGTGAAACAGAAACACAACATTATCGTGGACCACAAACGGAACATTACCGTGAAACAGAAACAGAACATTAGCGTGGACCAGAGACAGAACATTAACGTGAAACAGAAACACAACATTATCGTGGACCAGAAACGGAACATTACCGTGAAACAGAAACAGAACATTACCGTGGACCAGAGACAGAACATTACCGTGAACCAGAGACAGAACATTACCGTGAAAAAGAAACACAACATTGCCGTGGACCAGAGACAGAACAGTACCGTGAAACGGAAACAGAACATTACCGTGAAACCGAAACAGAACATTATCGTGGACCAGAAACGGAACATTATCATGGACCAGAGACAGAACATTATCGTGGACCAAAGACGGAACATTATCGTGGACCAGAAACGGAACATTATCGTGGACCAGAGACAGAACATTATCGTGGACCAGAAACGGAACATTATCGT
This sequence comes from Leuresthes tenuis, assembly GCA_036924055.1. Lineage (NCBI taxonomy): Eukaryota > Metazoa > Chordata > Actinopteri > Atheriniformes > Atherinopsidae > Leuresthes > Leuresthes tenuis. Next base: position 3,765,111 of record JAVGWW010000016.1, read on the forward strand.
GGACCAGAGACAGAACATTATCGTGGACCAGAGACGGGACATTATCGTGGACCAGAGACGGAACATTATCGTGGACCAGAGACGGAACATTATCGTGGACCAGAGACAGAACATTACCGTGAAACCTAAACAGAACATTATCGTGGACCAGAAACGGAAGATTATCGTGGACCAGAAACAAAACATTACCGTGAAACCGAACATTATCGTGGACCAGAGATCGAACATTACCGTGGACCAGAGACAGAACATTACCGTGGACCAGAGATAGAACATTACCGTGAACCAGAGACAGAACATTACCGTGGACCAGAGACAGAACATTACCGTGGACCAGAGACAGAACATTACTGTGGACCAGAGACCGAACTTTACCTTGAAACCGAACATTACCGTGGACCAGAGACAGAACATTACCATGGACCAGGGACAGAACATTACCGTGAAACAGAACATTATCATGGACCAGAAACGGAACATTACCGTGAAGCAGAAACAGAACATTATCATGGACCAGAAACGGAACATTACCGTGAAGCAGAAACAGAACATTATCGTGGACTAGAAACGGAACATTACCGTGAAACCGAAACAGAACATTATCGTGGACCAGAGATCGTACATTACCGTGGACCAGAGACAGAACATTACCGTGGACCAGAGACAGAACATTATCATGGACCAGAAACGGAACATTACCGTGAAACAGAAACACAACATTTTCGTGGACCAGAGACGGAACATTACCGTGGACCAGAGACGGAACATTACCGTGAAACCGAAACAGAACATTATCGTGGACCAGAGACGGAACATTACCGTGAAACCGAACATTATCATGGACCAGAGATCGAACATTACCGTGGACCAGAGACAGAACATTACCGTGGACCAGAGATATTATCGTGGACCAGAAACGGAACATTACCGTGAAACCGAAACAGAACATTATCGTGGACCAAAGACGGAACATTATCGTGGACCAGAGACGGAACATTACGTGAAACCGAACATTATCGTGGACCAGAAACGGAACATTACCGTGAAACAGACACACAAAATTATCGTGGACCAGAAACGGAACATTACCGTGATACAGAAACAGAACATTATCGTGGACCAGACATCGAACATTACCGTGAAACCGAACATTATCGTCGACCAGAGATCGAACATTACCGTGGACCAGAGACAGAACATTACCGTGGACCAGAGACAGAACATTATCGTGGACCACAAACGGAACATTACCGTGAAACAGAAACAGAACATTAGCGTGGACCAGAGACAGAACATTACCGTGAAACAGAAACACAACATTATCGTGGACCAGAAACGGAACATTACCGTGAAACAGAAACAGAACATTACCGTGCACCAGAGACAGAACATTACCGTGAACCAGAGACAGAACATTACCGTGAAAAAGAAACACAACATTACCGTGGACCAGAGACAGAACATTACCGTGAAACGGAAACAGAACATTATCGTGAAACCGAAACAGAACATTATCGTGGACCAGAAACGGAACATTATCATGGACCAGAGACAGAACATTATCGTGGACCAAAGACGGAACATTATCGTGGACCAGAATCGGAACATTATCGTGGACCAGAGACAGAACATTATCGTGGACCAGAAACGGAACATTATCGTGGACCAGAGACAGAACATTATCGTGGACCAGAGACGGGACATTATCGTGGACCAGAGACGGAACATTATCGTGGACCAGAGACGGAACATTATCGTGGACCAGAGACAGAACATTACCGTGAAACCTAAACAGAACATTATCGTGGACCAGAAACGGAAGATTATCGTGGACCAGAAACAAAACATTACCGTGAAACCGAACATTATCGTGGACCAGAGATCGAACATTACCGTGGACCAGAGACAGAACATTACCGTGGACCAGAGATAGAACATTACCGTGGACCAGAGACAGAACATTACCGTGGACCAGAGACAGAACATTACCGTGGACCAGAGACAGAACATTACTGTGGACCAGAGACCGAACTTTACCTTGAAACCGAACATTACTGTGGACCAGAGACAGAACATTACCATGGACCAGGGACAGAACATTACCGTGAAACAGAACATTATCATGGACCAGAAACGGAACATTACCGTGAAGCAGAAACAGAACATTATCGTGGACTAGAAACGGAACATTACCGTGAAACCGAAACAGAACATTATCGTGGACCAGAGATCGAACATTACCGAGGACCAGAGACAGAACATTACCGTGGACCAGAGACAGAACATTACCGTGGACCAGAGACAGAACATTACCGTGGACCAGAGACAGAACATTACCGTTGACCAGAGACAGAACATTACTGTGGACCAGAGACCGAACTTTACCTTGAAACCGAACATTACCGTGGACCAGAGACAGAACATTACCGTGGACCAGAGATATTATCGTGGACCAGAAACGGAACATTACCGTGAAACCGAAACAGAACATTATCGTGGACCAAAGACGGAACATTATCGTGGACCAGAGACGGAACATTACGTGAAACCGAACATTATCGTGGACCAGAAACGGAACATTACCGTGAAACAGACACACAAAATTATCGTGGACCAGAAACGGAACATTACCGTGATACAGAAACAGAACATTATCGTGGACCAGACATCGAACATTACCGTGAAACCGAACATTATCGTCGACCAGAGATCGAACATTACCGTGGACCAGAGACAGAACATTACCGTGGACCAGAGACAGAACATTATCGTGGACCACAAACGGAACATTACCGTGAAACAGAAACAGAACATTAGCGTGGACCAGAGACAGAACATTACCGTGAAACAGAAACACAACATTATCGTGGACCAGAAACGGAACATTACCGTGAAACAGAAACAGAACATTACCGTGCACCAGAGACAGAACATTACCGTGAACCAGAGACAGAACATTACCGTGAAAAAGAAACACAACATTACCGTGGACCAGAGACAGAACATTACCGTGAAACGGAAACAGAACATTATCGTGAAACCGAAACAGAACATTATCGTGGACCAGAAACGGAACATTATCATGGACCAGAGACAGAACATTATCGTGGACCAAAGACGGAACATTATCGTGGACCAGAATCGGAACATTATCGTGGACCAGAGACAGAACATTATCGTGGACCAGAAACGGAACATTATCGTGGACCAGAGACAGAACATTATCGTGGACCAGAGACGGGACATTATCGTGGACCAGAGACGGAACATTATCGTGGACCAGAGACGGAACATTATCGTGGACCAGAGACAGAACATTACCGTGAAACCTAAACAGAACATTATCGTGGACCAGAAACGGAAGATTATCGTGGACCAGAAACAAAACATTACCGTGAAACCGAACATTATCGTGGACCAGAGATCGAACATTACCGTGGACCAGAGACAGAACATTACCGTGGACCAGAGATAGAACATTACCGTGGACCAGAGACAGAACATTACCGTGGACCAGAGACAGAACATTACCGTGGACCAGAGACAGAACATTACTGTGGACCAGAGACCGAACTTTACCTTGAAACCGAACATTACTGTGGACCAGAGACAGAACATTACCATGGACCAGGGACAGAACATTACCGTGAAACAGAACATTATCATGGACCAGAAACGGAACATTACCGTGAAGCAGAAACAGAACATTATCGTGGACTAGAAACGGAACATTACCGTGAAACCGAAACAGAACATTATCGTGGACCAGAGATCGAACATTACCGAGGACCAGAGACAGAACATTACCGTGGACCAGAGACAGAACATTACCGTGGACCAGAGACAGAACATTACCGTGGACCAGAGACAGAACATTACCGTGGACCAGAGACAGAACATTACTGTGGACCAGAGACCGAACTTTACCTTGAAACCGAACATTACCGTGGACCAGAGACAGAACATTACCGTGGACCAGAGATATTATCGTGGACCAGAAACGGAACATTACCGTGAAACCGAAACAGAACATTATCGTGGACCAAAGACGGAACATTATCGTGGACCAGAGACGGAACATTACGTGAAACCGAACATTATCGTGGACCAGAAACGGAACATTACCGTGAAACAGACACACAAAATTATCGTGGACCAGAAACGGAACATTACCGTGATACAGAAACAGAACATTATCGTGGACCAGACATCGAACATTACCGTGAAACCGAACATTATCGTCGACCAGAGATCGAACATTACCGTGGACCAGAGACAGAACATTACCGTGGACCAGAGACAGAACATTATCGTGGACCACAAACGGAACATTACCGTGAAACAGAAACAGAACATTAGCGTGGACCAGAGACAGAACATTACCGTGAAACAGAAACACAACATTATCGTGGACCAGAAACGGAACATTACCGTGAAACAGAAACAGAACATTACCGTGCACCAGAGACAGAACATTACCGTGAACCAGAGACAGAACATTACCGTGAAAAAGAAACACAACATTACCGTGGACCAGAGACAGAACATTACCGTGAAACGGAAACAGAACATTATCGTGAAACCGAAACAGAACATTATCGTGGACCAGAAACGGAACATTATCATGGACCAGAGACAGAACATTATCGTGGACCAAAGACGGAACATTATCGTGGACCAGAAACGGAACATTATCGTGGACCAGAGACAGAACATTATCGTGGACCAGAAACGGAACATTATCGTGGACCAGAGACAGAACATTATCGTGGACCAGAGACGGGACATTATCGTGGACCAGAGACGGAACATTATCGTGGACCAGAGACGGAACATTATCGTGGACCAGAGACAGAACATTACCGTGAAACCTAAACAGAACATTATCGTGGACCAGAAACGGAAGATTATCGTGGACCAGAAACAAAACATTACCGTGAAACCGAACATTATCGTGGACCAGAGATCGAACATTACCGTGGACCAGAGACAGAACATTACCGTGGACCAGAGATAGAACATTACCGTGGACCAGAGACAGAACATTACCGTGGACCAGAGACAGAACATTACCGTGGACCAGAGACAGAACATTACTGTGGACCAGAGACCGAACTTTACCTTGAAACCGAACATTACTGTGGACCAGAGACAGAACATTACCATGGACCAGGGACAGAACATTACCGTGAAACAGAACATTATCATGGACCAGAAACGGAACATTACCGTGAAGCAGAAACAGAACATTATCGTGGACTAGAAACGGAACATTACCGTGAAACCGAAACAGAACATTATCGTGGACCAGAGATCGAACATTACCGAGGACCAGAGACAGAACATTACCGTGGACCAGAGACAGAACATTACCGTGGACCAGAGACAGAACATTACCGTGGACCAGAGACAGAACATTACCGTGGACCAGAGACAGAACATTACTGTGGACCAGAGACCGAACTTTACCTTGAAACCGAACATTACCGTGGACCAGAGACAGAACATTATAATGGACCAGAAACGGAACATTACCGTGAAACATAAACACAACATTTTCGCGGACCAGAGACGGAACATTACCGTGGACCAGAGACGGAACATTACCGTGGACCAGAGACAGAACATTACTGTGGACCAGAGACCGAACTTTACCTTGAAACCGAACATTACCGTGGACCAGAGACAGAACATTATCATGGACCAGAAACGGAACATTACCGTGAAACAGAAACACAACATTTTCGTGGACCAGAGACGGAACATTATCATGGACCAGAAACGGAACATTACTGTGAAACAGAAACACAACATTTTCGTGGACCAGAGACGGAACATTACCGTGGACCAGAGACGGAACATTACCGTGAAACCGAAACAGAACATTATCGTGGACCAGAGACGGAACATTACCGTGAAACCGAACATTATCATGGACCAGAGATCGAACATTACCGTGGACCAGAGACAGAACATTACCGTGGACCAGAGATATTATCGTGGACCAGAAACGGAACATTACCGTGAAACCGAAACAGAACATTATCGTGGACCAAAGACGGAACATTATCGTGGACCAGAGACGGAACATTACGTGAAACCGAACATTATCGTGGACCAGAAACGGAACATTACCATGAAACAGACACACAAAATTATCGTGGACCAGAAACGGAAAATTACCGTGATACAGAAACAGAACATTATCGTGGACCAGACATCGAACATTACCGTGAAACCGAACATTAGCGTGGACCAGAGATAGAACATTACCGTGGACCAGAGACAGAACATTACCGTGGACCAGAGACAGAACATTATCGTGGACCACAAACGGAACATTACCGTTAAACAGAAACAGAACATTAGCGTGGACCAGAGACAGAACATTACCGTGAAACAGAAACACAACATTATCGTGGACCAGAAATGGAACATTACCGTGAAACAGAAACAGAACATTACCGTGGACCAGAGACAGAACATTACCGTGAACCAGAGACAGAACATTACCGTGGACCAGAGACAGAACATTACTGTGGACCAGAGACAGAACATTACCGTGAAACGGAAACAGAACATTACCGTGAAACCGAAACAGAACATTATCGTGGACCAGAAACGGAACATTATCATGGACCAGAGACAGAACATTATCGTGGACCAAATACGGAACATTATCGTGGACCAGAAACGGAACATTATCGTGGACCAGAGACAGAACATTGTCGTGGACCAGAAACGGAACATTATCGTGGACCAGAGACAGAACATTATCGTGGACCAGAGACGGGACATTATCGTGGACCAGAGACGGAACATTATCGTGGACCAGAGACGGAACATTATCGTGACCAGAGACAGAACATTACCGTGAAACCTAAACAGAACATTATCGTGGACCAGAAACGGAAGATTATCGTGGACCAGAAACAAAACATTACCGTGAAACCGAACATTATCGTGGACCAGAGATCGAACATTACCGTGGACCAGAGACAGAATATTACCGTGGACCAGAGATAGAACATTATCATGAACCAGAAACGGAACATTACCGTGAAACAGAAACACAACATTTTCGTGGACCAGAGACGGAACATTACCGTGGACCAGAGACGGAACATTACCGTGAAACCGAAACAGAACATTATCGTGGACCAGAGACGGAACATTACCGTGAAACCGAACATTATCATGGACCAGAGATCGAACATTACCGTGGACCAGAGACAGAACATTACCTTGGACCAGAGATAGAACATTACTGTGGACCAGAGACGGAACATTACCGTGAAACCGAACATTATCATGGACCAGAGATCGAACATTACCGTGGACCAGAGACAGAACATTACCTTGGACCAGAGATAGAACATTACCGTGGACCAGAGACAGAACATTACCGTGGACCAGAGAAAGAACATTACCGTGGACCAGAGACAGAACATTACTGTGGACCAGAGACCGAACTTTACCTTGAAACCGAACATTACCGTGGACCAGAGACGGAACATTACCGTGAAACCGAACATTATCGTGGACCAGACATCGAACATTACCGTGGACCAGAGACAGAACATTACCGTGGACCAGAGACAGAACATTACTGTGGACCAGAGACCGAACTTTACCTTGAAACCGAACGTTACCGTGGACCAGAGACTGGCCATTACCATGGACCAGAGACGGAACATTACTGTGAAACCGAAACAGAATATTATCGTGGACCAGAAACGGAACATTACCGTGAAACCGAAACAGAACATTATCGTGGACCAGAGACGGAACATTACCGTGAAACCGAACATTATCGTGGACCAGACATCGAACATTACCGTGGACCAGAGACAGAACATTACCGTGGACCAGAGACAGAACATTACCGTGGACCAGAGACAGAACATTACCGTGGACCAGAGACAGAACATTACTGTGGACCAGAGACCGAACTTTACCTTGAAACCGAACATTACCGTGGACCAGAGACAGAACATTACCATGGACCAGAGACAGAACATTACCGTGAAAAAGAACATTATCATGGACCAGAAACGGAACATTACCGTGAAACAGAAACACAACATTTTCGTGGACCAGAGACAGAACATTACCGTGGACCAGAGACGGAACATTACCGTGAAACCGAAACAGAACATTATCGTGGACCAGAGACAGAACATTACCGTGAAACCGAACATTATCGTGGACCAGAGATCGAACATTACCGTGGACCAGAGACAGAACATTATCGTGGACCAGAGATAGAACATTACCTTGGACCAGAGACAGAACATTACCGTGGACCAGAGACAGAACATTACCGTGGACCAGAGACAGAACATTACTGTGGACCAGAGACCGAACTTTACCTTGAAACCGAACATTATCTTGGACCAGAGATCGAACATTACCGTGGACCAGAGACAGAACATTACCGTGGACCAGAGATAGAACATTACCGTGGACCAGAGACAGAACATTATCGTGGACCAAAGACGGAACATTATCGTGGACCAGAGACGGAACATTACCGTGAAACCGAATATTATCGTGGACCAGACACAGAACATTACCGTGGACCAGAGACAGAACATTACCATGAAACCGAAACAGAACATTATCGTGGACCAGAAACGGAACATTACCGTGAAACCGAACATTATCGTGAACCAGAGATCGAACATTATCGTGAAAATGAACATTATCGTGGACCAGACACAGAACATTACCGTGGACCAGAGACAGAACATTACCATGAAACCGAAACAGAACATTATCGTGGACCAGAAACGGAACATTACTGTGGACCAGAGACAGAACATTACCGTGGACCAGAGACAGAACATTACCGTGGACCAGAGACAGAACATTACCGTGGACCAGAGACAGAACATTACTGTGGACCAGAGACCGAACTTTACCATGAAACCGAACGTTACCGTGGACCAGAAACGGAACATTACCGTGAAACCGAACATTATCGTGGACCAGAGACCAAACATTACCGTGAAACCGAACATTACCGTGAAACCGAAACAGAACATTATCGTGGACCAGAAACGGTACATTACCGTGAAACAGAAACACAACATTAGCGTGGACCAGAGACAGAACATTACCGTGAAACAGAAACACAACATTATCGTGGACCAGAAACGGAACATTACCGTGAAACAGAAACAGAACATTAGCGTGGACCAGAGACAGAACATTACCGTGAACCAGAGACAGAACATTACCGTGAAAAAGAAACACAACATTACCGTGGACCAGAGACAGAACATTACCGTGAAACAGAAACAGAACATTACCGTGAAACCGAAACAGAACATTATCGTGGACCAGAAACGGAACATTATCGTGGACCAGAGACGGAACATTATCGTGGACCAGAGACAGAACATTATCGTGGACCAGAGACAGAACATTACCGTGAAACCTAAACAGAACATTATCGTGGACCAGAAACGGAACATTATCGTGGACCAGAAACAAAACATTACCGTGAAACCGACCATTATCGTGGACCAGAGATCGAACATTACCGTGGACCAGAGACAGAACATTACCGTGGACCAGAGATAGAACATTACCGTGGACCAGAGAAAGAACATTACCGTGGACCAGAGACAGAACATTACCGTGGACCAGAGACAGAACATTACTGTGGACCAGAGACCGAACTTTACCTCTAAACCGAACATTACCGTGGACCAGAGACAGAACATTACCATGGACCAGGGACAGAACATTACCGTGAAACAGAACATTATCATGGACCAGAAACGGAACATTACCGTGAAGCAGAAACAGAACATTATCGTTTCCTAGAAACGGAACATTACCGTGGACCAGAGACAGAACATTACCGTGGACCAGAGACAGAACAATACTGTGGACCAGAGACCGAACTTTACCATGAAACCGAACGTTACCGTGGACCAGAGACTGGACATTACCATGGACCAGAGACAGAACATTACCATGAAAAAGAACATTATCATGGACCAGAAACGGAACATTACCGTGAAACCGAACATTATCGTGGACCAGAGACCAAACATTACCGTGAAACCGAACATTACCTTGGACCAGAAACAGAACATTAGCGTGGACCAGAGACAGAACATTACCGTGAACCAGAGACAGAACATTACCGTGAAAAAGAAACACAACATTACCGTGGACCAGAGACAGAACATTACCGTGAAACGGAAACAGAACATTACCGTGAAACCGAAACAGAACATTATCGTGGACCAGAAACGGAACATTATCGTGGACCAGAGACGGAACATTATCGTGGACCAGAGACAGAACATTATCGTGGACCAGAGACAGAACATTACCGTGAAACCTAAACAGAACATTATCGTGGACCAGAAACGGAACATTATCGTGGACCAGAAACAAAACATTACCGTGAAACCGAACATTATCGTGGACCAGAGATCGAACATTACCGTGGACCAGAGACAGAACATTACCGTGGACCAGAGATAGAACATTACCGTGGACCAGAGAAAGAACATTACCGTGGACCAGAGACAGAACATTACCGTGGACCAGAGACAGAACATTACTGTGGACCAGAGACCGAACTTTACCATGAAACCGAACGTTACCGTGGACCAGAGACTGGACATTACCATGGACCAGAGACAGAACATTACCATGAAAAAGAACATTATCATGGACCAGAAACGGAACATTACCGTGAAACCGAACATTATCGTGGACCAGAGACCAAACATTACCGTGAAACCGAACATTACCGTGGACCAGAGACCGAACATTACCGTCAAACCGAAACAGAACATTATCGTGGACCAGAAACGGAACATTACCGTGAATCAGAAACACAACATTATCGTGGACCACAAACGGAACATTACCGTGAAACAGAAACAGAACATTAGCGTGGACCAGAGACAGAACATTACCGTGAAACAGAAACACAACATTATCGTGGACCAGAAACGGAACATTACCGTGAAACAGAAACAGAACATTACCGTGGACCAGAGACAGAACATTACCGTGAACCAGAGACAGAACATTACCGTGAAAAAGAAACACAACATTACCGTGGACCAGAGACAGAACATTACCGTGAAACGGAAACAGAGCATTACCGTGAAACCGAAACAGAACATTATCGTGGACCAGAAACGGAACATTATCATGGACCAGAGACAGAACATTATCGTGGACCAAAGACGGAACATTATCGTGGACCAGAAACGGAACATTATCGTGGACCAGAGACAGAACATTATCGTGGACCAGAAACGGAACATTATCGTGGACCAGAGACAGAACATTATCGTGGACCAGAGACGGGACATTATCGTGGACCAGAGACGGAACATTATCGTGGACCAGAGACGGAACATTATCGTGGACCATAGACAGAACATTACCGTGAAACCTAAACAGAACATTATCGTGGATCAGAAACGGAAGATTATCGTGGACCAGAAACAAAACATTACCGTGAAACCGAACATTATCGTGGACCAGAGATCGAACATTACCGTGGACCAGAGACAGAACATTACCGTGGACCAGAGACAGAACATTACCGTGGACCAGAGACAGAACATTACCGTGGACCAGAGACAGAAGATTACCGTGGACCAGAGACAGAACATTACTGTGGACCAGAGACCGAACTTTACCTTGAAACCGAACATTACCGTGGACCAGAGACAGAACATTACCATGGACCAGGGACAGAACATTACCGTGAAACAGAACATTATCGTGGACCAGAGACCAAGCATTACCGTGAAACCGAACATTACCGTGGACCAGGGACCGAACATTACCGTGAAACCGAAACAGAACATTATCGTGGACCAGAAACGGAACATTACCGTGAAACAGAAACACAACATTATCGTGTACCAGAAACGGAACATTACCGTGAAACAGAAACAGAACATTAGCGTGGACCAGAGACAGAACATTACCGTGAAACAGAAACACAACATTATCGTGGACCAGAAACGGAACATTACCGTGAAACAGAGACAGAACATTACCGTGAAAAAGAAACACAACATTACCGTGGACCAGAGACAGAACATTACCGTGAAACGGAAACAGAACATTACCGTGAAACCGAAACAGAAAGTTATCGTGGACCAGAGACGGAACATTACCGTGAAACCGAACATTATCGTGGACAAGAGATCGAACATTATCGTGAAACCGAACATTATCGTGGACCAGACACAGAACATTACCGTGGACCAGAGACAGAACATTACCATGAAACCGAAACAGAACATTATCGTGGACCAGAAACGGAACATTACTGTGGACCAGAGACAGAACATTACCGTGGACCAGAGACAGAACATTACCGTGGACCAGAGACAGAACATTACCGTGGACCAGAGACAGAACATTACTGTGGACCAGAGACCGAACTTTACCATGAAACCGAACGTTACCGTGGACCAGAGACTGGACATTACCATGGACCAGAGACAGAACAATACCATGAAACAGAACATTATCATGGACCAGAAACGGAACATTACCGTGAAACCGAACATTACCGTGAAACCGAAACAGAACATTATCGTGGACCAGAAACGGAACATTATCGTGAAACAGAAACACAACATTAGCGTGGACCAGAGACAGAGCATTACCGTGAAACAGAAACACAACATTATCGTGGACCAGAAACGGAACATTACCGTGAAACAGAAACAGAACATTAGCGTGGACCAGAGACAGAACATTACCGTGAACCAGAGACAGAACATTACCGTGAAAAAGAAACACAACATTACCGTGGCCCAGAGACAGAACATTACCGTGAAACGGAAACAGAACATTACCGTGAAACCGAAACAGAACATTATCATGGACCAGAAACGGAACATTATCGTGGACCAGAGACGGAACATTATCGTGGACCAGAGACGGAACATTATCGTGGACCAGAGACAGAACATTACCGTGAAACCTAAACAGAACATTATCGTGGACCAGAAAAGGAACATTATCGTGGACCAGAAACAAAACATTACCGTGAAACCGAACATTATCGTGGACCAGAGATCGAACATTACCGTGGACCAGAGACAGAACATTACCGTGGACCAGAGATAGAACATTACCGTGGACCAGAGACAGAACATTACCGTGGACCAGAGACAGAACATTACCGTGGACCAGAGACAGAACATTACTGTGGACCAGAGACCGAACTTTACCTTGAAACCGAACATTACCGTGGACCAGAGACAGAACATTACCATGGACCAGGGACAGAACATTACCGTGAAACAGAACATTATCATGGACCAGAAACGGAACATTACCGTGAAGCAGAAACAGAACATTATCGTGGACTAGAAACGGAACATTACCGTGGACCAGAGACAGAACATTACCGTGGACCAGAGACAGAACATTACTGTGGACCAGAGACCGAACTTTACCATGAAACCGAACGTTACCGTGGACCAGAGACTGGACATTACCATGGACCAGAGACAGAACATTACCATGAAACAGAACATTATCATGGACCAGAAACGGAACATTACCGTGAAACCGAACATTATCGTGGACCAGAGACCAAACATTACCGTTAAACCGAACATTACCGTGGACCAGAGACCGAACATTACCGTCAAACCGAAACAGAACATTATCGTGGACCAGAAACGGAACATTACCGTGAAACAGAAACAGAACATTATCGTGGACCAGAAACGGAACATTACCGTGAAACTGAAACAGAACATTATCGTGGACCAGAAACGGAACATTATCATGGACCAGAGACAGAACATTACCGTGAAACCGAAACAAAACATTATCGTGGACCAGAAACGGAACATTACCGTGAAACAGAAACACAAAATTATCGTGGACCAGAAACGAAACATTACCGTGAAACAGAAACATAACATTATCGTGGACCAAAGACGGTCCATTATCGTGGACCAGAGACGGAACATTACCGTGAAACCGAACATTATCGTGGACCAGAAACAGAACATTACCCTGAAACAGAAACACAAAATTATCGTGGACCAGAAACGGAACATTACCGTGATACAGAAACAGAACATTATCGTGGACCAGAAACGGAACATTACCGTGTACCAGAGACGGAACATTACCGTGAAACCGAACATTATCGTGGACGGGAAACGGAACATTACCGTGAAACCAAAACAGAACATTATCGTGGACCAGAGACGGAACATTACCGTGAAACCGAACATTATCGTGGACCAGAGAAAGAACATTACCGTGGACCAGAAATGGAACATTACCGTGAAACCGAACATTACCGTGGACCAGATACGGAACATTACTGTGGACCAGAGACGGAACATTACCGTGGACCAGATACGGAACATTACTGTGGACCAGAGACGGAACATTACCGTGGACCAGAACATTACCGTGGACCAGAACATTACCATGAAACCGAACATTACCGTGAAACCGAAACAGAACATTACCGTGGACAAGAGACAGAACATTACCGTGAAACCGAAAGAGGACATTATCGTTGACCAGAAACGGAACATTACCGTGAAACAGAAACACAACATTATCGTGGACCAGAAACGGAACATTACCGTGAAACAGAAACAGAACAATACCTTGGACCAGAGACAGAACATTACCGTGGACAAGAGACAGAACATTACCGTGAAACAGAACATTATCATGGACAAGAAACGGAACATTACCGTGAAACAGAAACACAACATTATCGCGGACCAGAGACCGAACAATACCGTGAAACCGAACATTACAGTGAAACAGAACATTACCGTGGACCAGAGACCGAACATTACCGTGAAACAGAACATTATCTTGGACCAGAAACGGAACATTACCGTGAAACAGAAACACAACATTATCGTGGACCAGAAACGGAACATTACCGTGAAACAGAAACAGAACATTAGCGTGGACCAGAGACAGAACATTACCATGAAAAAGAACATTATCATGGACCAGAAACGGAACATTACCGTGAAACCGAACATTATCGTGGACCAGAGACCAAACATTACCGTGAAACCGAACATTACCGTGGACCAGAGACCGAACATTACCGTCAAACCGAAACAGAACATTATCGTGGACCAGAAACGGAACATTACCGTGAAACAGAAACACAACATTATCGTGGACCACAAACGGAACATTACCGTGAAACAGAAACAGAACATTAGCGTGGACCAGAGACAGAACATTACCGTGAAACAGAAACACAACATTATCGTGGACCAGAAACGGAACATTACCGTGAAACAGAAACAGAACATTACCGTGGACCAGAGACAGAACATTACCGTGAACCAGAGACAGAACATTACCGTGAAAAAGAAACACAACATTACCGTGGACCAGAGACAGAACATTACCGTGAAACGGAAACAGAGCATTACCGTGAAACCGAAACAGAACATTATCGTGGACCAGAAACGGAACATTATCATGGACCAGAGACAGAACATTATCGTGGACCAAAGACGGAACATTATCGTGGACCAGAAACGGAACATTATCGTGGACCAGAGACAGAACATTATCGTGGACCAGAAACGGAACATTATCGTGGACCAGAGACAGAACATTATCGTGGACCAGAGACGGGACATTATCGTGGACCAGAGACGGAACATTATCGTGGACCAGAGACGGAACATTATCGTGGACCATAGACAGAACATTACCGTGAAACCTAAACAGAACATTATCGTGGATCAGAAACGGAAGATTATCGTGGACCAGAAACAAAACATTACCGTGAAACCGAACATTATCGTGGACCAGAGATCGAACATTACCGTGGACCAGAGACAGAACATTACCGTGGACCAGAGACAGAACATTACCGTGGACCAGAGACAGAACATTACCTTGGACCAGAGACAGAAGATTACCGTGGACCAGAGACAGAACATTACTGTGGACCAGAGACCGAACTTTACCTTGAAACCGAACATTACCGTGGACCAGAGACAGAACATTACCATGGACCAGGGACAGAACATTACCGTGAAACAGAACATTATCGTGGACCAGAGACCAAGCATTACCGTGAAACCTAACATTACCGTGGACCAGGGACCGAACATTACCGTGAAACCGAAACAGAACATTATCGTGGACCAGAAACGGAACATTACCGTGAAACAGAAACACAACATTATCGTGTACCAGAAACGGAACATTACCGTGAAACAGAAACAGAACATTAGCGTGGACCAGAGACAGAACATTACCGTGAAACAGAAACACAACATTATCGTGGACCAGAAACGGAACATTACCGTGAAACAGAGACAGAACATTACCGTGAAAAAGAAACACAACATTACCGTGGACCAGAGACAGAACATTACCGTGAAACGGAAACAGAACATTACCGTGAAACCGAAACAGAACATTATCGTGGACCAGAGACGGAACATTACCGTGAAACCGAACATTATCGTGGACCAGAGATCGAACATTATCGTGAAACCGAACATTATCGTGGACCAGACACAGAACATTACCGTGGACCAGAGACAGAACATTACCATGAAACCGAAACAGAACATTATCGTGGACCAGAAACGGAACATTACTGTGGACCAGAGACAGAACATTACCGTGGACCAGAGACAGAACATTACTGTGGACCAGAGACCGAACTTTACCATGAAACCGAACGTTACCGTGGACCAGAGACTGGACATTACCATGGACCAGAGACAGAACAATACCATGAAACAGAACATTATCATGGACCAGAAACGGAACATTACCGTGAAACGGAACATTACCGTGAAACCGAAACAGAACATTATCGTGGACCAGAAACGGAACATTATCGTGAAACAGAAACACAACATTAGCGTGGACCAGAGACAGAGCATTACCGTGAAACAGAAACACAACATTATCGTGGACCAGAAACGGAACATTACCGTGAAACAGAAACAGAACATTAGCGTGGACCAGAGACAGAACATTACCGTGAACCAGAGACAGAACATTACCGTGAAAAAGAAACACAACATTACCGTGGCCCAGAGACAGAACATTACCGTGAAACGGAAACAGAACATTACCGTGAAACCGAAACAGAACATTATCATGGACCAGAAACGGAACATTATCGTGGACCAGAGACGGAACATTATCGTGGACCAGAGACGGAACATTATCGTGGACCAGAGACAGAACATTACCGTGAAACCTAAACAGAACATTATCGTGGACCAGAAAAGGAACATTATCGTGGACCAGAAACAAAACATTACCGTGAAACCGAACATTATCGTGGACCAGAGATCGAACATTACCGTGGACCAGAGACAGAACATTACCGTGGACCAGAGATAGAACATTACCGTGGACCAGAGACAGAACATTACCGTGGACCAGAGACAGAACATTACCGTGGACCAGAGACAGAACATTACTGTGGACCAGAGACCGAACTTTACCTTGAAACCGAACATTACCGTGGACCAGAGACAGAACATTACCATGGACCAGGGACAGAACATTACCGTGAAACAGAACATTATCATGGACCAGAAACGGAACATTACCGTGAAGCAGAAACAGAACATTATCGTGGACTAGAAACGGAACATTACCGTGGACCAGAGACAGAACATTACCGTGGACCAGAGACAGAACATTACTGTGGACCAGAGACCGAACTTTACCATGAAACCGAACGTTACCGTGGACCAGAGACTGGACATTACCATGGACCAGAGACAGAACATTACCATGAAACAGAACATTATCATGGACCAGAAACGGAACATTACCGTGAAACCGAACATTATCGTGGACCAGAGACCAAACATTACCGTGAAACCGAACATTACCGTGGACCAGAGACCGAACATTACCGTCAAACCGAAACAGAACATTATCGTGGACCAGAAACGGAACATTACCGTGAAACAGAAACAGAACATTATCGTGGACCAGAAACGAAACATTACCGTGAAACCGAAACAGAACATTATCGTGGACCAAAGACGCAACATTATCGTGGACCAGAGACGGAACATTACGTGAAACCGAACATTATCGTGGACCAGAAACGGAACATTACCATGAAACAGACACACAAAATTATCGTGGACCAGAAACGGAAAATTACCGTGATACAGAAACAGAACATTATCGTGGACCAGACATCGAACATTACCGTGAAACCGAACATTAGCGTGGACCAGAGATAGAACATTACCGTGGACCAGAGACAGAACATTACCGTGGACCAGAGACAGAACATTATCGTGGACCACAAACGGAACATTACCGTGAAACAGAAACAGAACATTAGCGTGGACCAGAGACAGAACATTACCGTGAAACAGAAACACAACATTATCGTGGACCAGAAATGGAACATTACCGTGAAACAGAAACAGAACATTACCGTGGACCAGAGACAGAACATTACCGTGAACCAGAGACAGAACATTACCGTGAAAAAGAAACACAACATTACCGTGGACCAGAGACAGAACATTACCGTGAAACGGAAACAGAACATTACCGTGAAACCGAAACAGAACATTATCGTGGACCAGAAACGGAACATTATCATGGACCAGAGACAGAACATTATCGTGGACCAAATACGGAACATTATCGTGGACCAGAAACGGAACATTATCGTGGACCAGAGACAGAACATTATCGTGGACCAGAAACGGAACATTATCGTGGACCAGAGACAGAACATTATCGTGGACCAGAGACGGGACATTATCGTGGACCAGAGACGGAACATTATCGTGGACCAGAGACGGAACTTTATCGTGACCAGAAACGGAAAATTACCGTGATACAGAAACAGAACATTATCGTGGACCAGACATCGAACATTACCGTGAAACCGAACATTAGCGTGGACCAGAGATAGAACATTACCGTGGACCAGAGACAGAACATTACCGTGGACCAGAGACAGAACATTATCGTGGACCACAAACGGAACATTACCGTGAAACAGAAACAGAACATTAGCGTGGACCAGAGACAGAACATTACCGTGAAACAGAAACACAACATTATCGTGGACCAGAAATGGAACATTACCGTGAAACAGAAACAGAACATTACCGTGGACCAGAGACAGAACATTACCGTGAACCAGAGACAGAACATTACCGTGAAAAAGAAACACAACATTACCGTGGACCAGAGACAGAACATTACCGTGAAACGGAAACAGAACATTACCGTGAAACCGAAACAGAACATTATCGTGGACCAGAAACGGAACATTATCATGGACCAGAGACAGAACATTATCGTGGACCAAATACG
Organism: Leuresthes tenuis; assembly: GCA_036924055.1. Classification (NCBI taxonomy): domain Eukaryota; kingdom Metazoa; phylum Chordata; class Actinopteri; order Atheriniformes; family Atherinopsidae; genus Leuresthes; species Leuresthes tenuis. Next base: position 3,784,464 of record JAVGWW010000016.1, read on the forward strand.
GAACATTATCGTGGACCAGAAACGGAACATTATCGTGGACCAGAGACAGAACATTATCGTGGACCAGAAACGGAACATTATCGTGGACCAGAGACAGAACATTATCGTGGACCAGAGACGGGACATTATCGTGGACCAGAGACGGAACATTATCGTGGACCAGAGACGGAACTTTATCGTGACCAGAGACAGAACATTACCGTGAAACCTAAACAGAACATTATCGTGGACCAGAAACGGAAGATTATCGTGGACCAGAAACAAAACATTACCGTGAAACCGAACATTATCGTGGACCAGAGATCGAACATTACCGTGGACCAGAGACAGAATATTACCGTGGACCAGAGATAGAACATTATCATGAACCAGAAACGGAACATTACCGTGAAACAGAAACACAACATTTTCGTGGACCAGAGACGGAACATTACCGTGGACCAGAGACGGAACATTACCGTGAAACCGAAACAGAACATTATCGTGGACCAGAGACGGAACATTACCGTGAAACCGAACATTATCATGGACCAGAGATCGAACATTACCGTGGACCAGAGACAGAACATTACCTTGGTCCAGAGATAGAACATTACTGTGGACCAGAGACGGAACATTACCGTGAAACCGAACATTATCATGGACCAGAGATCGAACATTACCGTGGACCAGAGACAGAACATTACCTTGGACCAGAGATAGAACATTACCGTGGACCAGAGACAGAACATTACCGTGGACCAGAGAAAGAACATTACCGTGGACCAGAGACAGAACATTACTGTGGACCAGAGACCGAACTTTACCTTGAAACCGAACATTACCGTGGACCAGAGACAGAACATTACCATGGACCAGGGACAGAACATTACCGTGAAACAGAACATTATCATGGACCAGAAACGGAACATTACTGTGAAACCGAAACAGAACATTATCGTGGACCACAAACGGAACATTACCGTGGACCAGAGACAGAACATTACCGTGGACCAGAGACAGAACATTACTGTGGACCAGAGACCGAACTTTACCTTGAAACCGAACGTTACCGTGGACCAGAGACTGGACATTACCATGGACCAGAGACGGAACATTACTGTGAAACCGAAATAGAATATTATCGTGGACCAGAAACGGAACATTACCGTGAAACCGAAACAGAACATTATCGTGGACCAGAGACGGAACATTACCGTGAAACCGAACATTATCGTGGACCAGACATCGAACATTACCGTGGACCAGAGACAGAACATTACCGTGGACCAGAGACAGAACATTACCGTGGACCAGAGACAGAACATTACCGTGGACCAGAGACAGAACATTACTGTGGACCAGAGACCGAACTTTACCTTGAAACCGAACATTACCGTGGACCAGAGACAGAACATTACCATGGACCAGAGACAGAACATTACCGTGAAAAAGAACATTATCATTGACCAGAAACGGAACATTACCGTGAAACAGAAACACAACATTTTCGTGGACCAGAGACAGAACATTACCGTGGACCAGAGACGGAACATTACCGTGAAACCGAAACAGAACATTATCGTGGACCAGAGACAGAACATTACCGTGAAACCGAACATTATCGTGGACCAGAGATCGAACATTACCGTGGACCAGAGACAGAACATTATCGTGGACCAGAGATAGAACATTACCTTGGACCAGAGACAGAACATTACCGTGGACCAGAGACAGAACATTACCGTGGACCAGAGACAGAACATTACTGTGGACCAGAGACCGAACTTTACCTTGAAACCGAACATTATCTTGGACCAGAGATCGAACATTACCGTGGACCAGAGACAGAACATTACCGTGGACCAGAGATAGAACATTACCGTGGACCAGAGACAGAACATTATCGTGGACCAAAGACGGAACATTATCGTGGACCAGAGACGGAACATTACCGTGAAACCGAATATTATCGTGGACCAGACACAGAACATTACCGTGGACCAGAGACAGAACATTACCATGAAACCGAAACAGAACATTATCGTGGACCAGAAACGGAACATTACCGTGAAACCGAACATTATCGTGAACCAGAGATCGAACATTATCGTGAAAATGAACATTATCGTGGACCAGACACAGAACATTACCGTGGACCAGAGACAGAACATTACCATGAAACCGAAACAGAACATTATCGTGGACCAGAAACGGAACATTACTGTGGACCAGAGACAGAACATTACCGTGGACCAGAGACAGAACATTACCGTGGACCAGAGACAGAACATTACCGTGGACCAGAGACAGAACATTACTGTGGACCAGAGACCGAACTTTACCATGAAACCGAACGTTACCGTGGACCAGAAACGGAACATTACCGTGAAACCGAACATTATCGTGGACCAGAGACCAAACATTACCGTGAAACCGAACATTACCGTGAAACCGAAACAGAACATTATCGTGGACCAGAAACGGTACATTACCGTGAAACAGAAACACAACATTAGCGTGGACCAGAGACAGAACATTACCGTGAAACAGAAACACAACATTATCGTGGACCAGAAACGGAACATTACCGTGAAACAGAAACAGAACATTAGCGTGGACCAGAGACAGAACATTACCGTGAACCAGAGACAGAACATTACCGTGAAAAAGAAACACAACATTACCGTGGACCAGAGACAGAACATTACCGTGAAACGGAAACAGAACATTACCGTGAAACCGAAACAGAACATTATCGTGGACCAGAAACGGAACATTATCGTGGACCAGAGACGGAACATTATCGTGGACCAGAGACAGAACATTATCGTGGACCAGAGACAGAACATTACCGTGAAACCTAAACAGAACATTATCATGGACCAGAGATCGAACATTACCGTGGACCAGAGACAGAACATTACCTTGGACCAGAGATAGAACATTACCGTGGACCAGAGACAGAACATTACCGTGGACCAGAGAAAGAACATTACCGTGGACCAGAGACAGAACATTACTGTGGACCAGAGACCGAACTTTACCTTGAAACCGAACATTACCGTGGACCAGAGACAGAACATTACCATGGACCAGGGACAGAACATTACCGTGAAACAGAACATTATCATGGACCAGAAACGGAACATTACTGTGAAACCGAAACAGAACATTATCGTGGACCACAAACGGAACATTACCGTGGACCAGAGACAGAACATTACCGTGGACCAGAGACAGAACATTACTGTGGACCAGAGACCGAACTTTACCTTGAAACCGAACGTTACCGTGGACCAGAGACTGGACATTACCATGGACCAGAGACGGAACATTACTGTGAAACCGAAACAGAATATTATCGTGGACCAGAAACGGAACATTACCGTGAAACCGAAACAGAACATTATCGTGGACCAGAGACGGAACATTACCGTGAAACCGAACATTATCGTGGACCAGACATCGAACATTACCGTGGACCAGAGACAGAACATTACCGTGGACCAGAGACAGAACATTACCGTGGACCAGAGACAGAACATTACCGTGGACCAGAGACAGAACATTACTGTGGACCAGAGACCGAACTTTACCTTGAAACCGAACATTACCGTGGACCAGAGACAGAACATTACCATGGACCAGAGACAGAACATTACCGTGAAAAAGAACATTATCATTGACCAGAAACGGAACATTACCGTGAAACAGAAACACAACATTTTCGTGGACCAGAGACAGAACATTACCGTGGACCAGAGACGGAACATTACCGTGAAACCGAAACAGAACATTATCGTGGACCAGAGACAGAACATTACCGTGAAACCGAACATTATCGTGGACCAGAGATCGAACATTACCGTGGACCAGAGACAGAACATTATCGTGGACCAGAGATAGAACATTACCTTGGACCAGAGACAGAACATTACCGTGGACCAGAGACAGAACATTACCGTGGACCAGAGACAGAACATTACTGTGGACCAGAGACCGAACTTTACCTTGAAACCGAACATTATCTTGGACCAGAGATCGAACATTACCGTGGACCAGAGACAGAACATTACCGTGGACCAGAGATAGAACATTACCGTGGACCAGAGACAGAACATTATCGTGGACCAAAGACGGAACATTATCGTGGACCAGAGACGGAACATTACCGTGAAACCGAATATTATCGTGGACCAGACACAGAACATTACCGTGGACCAGAGACAGAACATTACCATGAAACCGAAACAGAACATTATCGTGGACCAGAAACGGAACATTACCGTGAAACCGAACATTATCGTGAACCAGAGATCGAACATTATCGTGAAAATGAACATTATCGTGGACCAGACACAGAACATTACCGTGGACCAGAGACAGAACATTACCATGAAACCGAAACAGAACATTATCGTGGACCAGAAACGGAACATTACTGTGGACCAGAGACAGAACATTACCGTGGACCAGAGACAGAACATTACCGTGGACCAGAGACAGAACATTACCGTGGACCAGAGACAGAACATTACTGTGGACCAGAGACCGAACTTTACCATGAAACCGAACGTTACCGTGGACCAGAAACGGAACATTACCGTGAAACCGAACATTATCGTGGACCAGAGACCAAACATTACCGTGAAACCGAACATTACGTGAAACCGAAACAGAACATTATCGTGGACCAGAAACGGTACATTACCGTGAAACAGAAACACAACATTAGCGTGGACCAGAGACAGAACATTACCGTGAAACAGAAACACAACATTATCGTGGACCAGAAACGGAATATTACCGTGAAACAGAAACAGAACATTAGCGTGGACCAGAGACAGAACATTACCGTGAACCAGAGACAGAACATTACCGTGAAAAAGAAACACAACATTACCGTGGACCAGAGACAGAACATTACCGTGAAACGGAAACAGAACATTACCGTGAAACCGAAACAGAACATTATCGTGGACCAGAAACGGAACATTATCGTGGACCAGAGACGGAACATTATCGTGGACCAGAGACAGAACATTATCGTGGACCAGAGACAGAACATTACCGTGAAACCTAAACAGAACATTATCGTGGACCAGAAACGGAACATTATCGTGGACCAGAAACAAAACATTACCGTGAAACCGAACATTATCGTGGACCAGAGATCGAACATTACCGTGGACCAGAGACAGAACATTACCGTGGACCAGAGATAGAACATTACCGTGGACCAGAGAAAGAACATTACCGTGGACCAGAGACAGAACATTACCGTGGACCAGAGACAGAACATTACTGTGGACCAGAGACCGAACTTTACCTCTAAACCGAACATTACCGTGGACCAGAGACAGAACATTACCATGGACCAGGGACAGAACATTACCGTGAAACAGAACATTATCATGGACCAGAAACGGAACATTACCGTGAAGCAGAAACAGAACATTATCGTTTCCTAGAAACGGAACATTACCGTGGACCAGAGACAGAACATTACCGTGGACCAGAGACAGAACAATACTGTGGACCAGAGACCGAACTTTACCATGAAACCGAACGTTACCGTGGACCAGAGACTGGACATTACCATGGACCAGAGACAGAACATTACCATGAAAAAGAACATTATCATGGACCAGAAACGGAACATTACCGTGAAACCGAACATTATCGTGGACCAGAGACCAAACATTACCGTGAAACCGAACATTACCGTGGACCAGAGACCGAACATTACCGTCAAACCGAAACAGAACATTATCGTGGACCAGAAACGGAACATTACCGTGAAACAGAAACACAACATTATCGTGGACCACAAACGGAACATTACCGTGAAACAGAAACAGAACATTAGCGTGGACCAGAGACAGAACATTACCGTGAAACAGAAACACAACATTATCGTGGACCAGAAACGGAACATTACCGTGAAACAGAAACAGAACATTACCGTGGACCAGAGACAGAACATTACCGTGAACCAGAGACAGAACATTACCGTGAAAAAGAAACACAACATTACCGTGGACCAGAGACAGAACATTACCGTGAAACGGAAACAGAGCATTACCGTGAAACCGAAACAGAACATTATCGTGGACCAGAAACGGAACATTATCATGGACCAGAGACAGAACATTATCGTGGACCAAAGACAGAACATTATCGTGGACCAGAAACGGAACATTATCGTGGACCAGAGACAGAACATTATCGTGGACCAGAAACGGAACATTATCGTGGACCAGAGACAGAACATTATCGTGGACCAGAGACGGGACATTATCGTGGACCAGAGACGGAACATTATCGTGGACCAGAGACGGAACATTATCGTGGACCATAGACAGAACATTACCGTGAAACCTAAACAGAACATTATCGTGGATCAGAAACGGAAGATTATCGTGGACCAGAAACAAAACATTACCGTGAAACCGAACATTATCGTGGACCAGAGATCGAACATTACCGTGGACCAGAGACAGAACATTACCGTGGACCAGAGACAGAACATTACCGTGGACCAGAGACAGAACATTACCGTGGACCAGAGACAGAAGATTACCGTGGACCAGAGACAGAACATTACTGTGGACCAGAGACCGAACTTTACCTTGAAACCGAACATTACCGTGGACCAGAGACAGAACATTACCATGGACCAGGGACAGAACATTACCGTGAAACAGAACATTATCGTGGACCAGAGACCAAGCATTACCGTGAAACCGAACATTACCGTGGACCAGGGACCGAACATTACCGTGAAACCGAAACAGAACATTATCGTGGACCAGAAACGGAACATTACCGTGAAACAGAAACACAACATTATCGTGTACCAGAAACGGAACATTACCGTGAAACAGAAACAGAACATTAGCGTGGACCAGAGACAGAACATTACCGTGAAACAGAAACACAACATTATCGTGGACCAGAAACGGAACATTACCGTGAAACAGAGACAGAACATTACCGTGAAAAAGAAACACAACATTACCGTGGACCAGAGACAGAACATTACCGTGAAACGGAAACAGAACATTACCGTGAAACCGAAACAGAAAGTTATCGTGGACCAGAGACGGAACATTACCGTGAAACCAAACATTATCGTGGACCAGAGATCGAACATTATCGTGAAACCGAACATTATCGTGGACCAGACACAGAACATTACCGTGGACCAGAGACAGAACATTACCATGAAACCGAAACAGAACATTATCGTGGACCAGAAACGGAACATTACTGTGGACCAGAGACAGAACATTACCGTGGACCAGAGACAGAACATTACCGTGGACCAGAGACAGAACATTACCGTGGACCAGAGACAGAACATTACTGTGGACCAGAGACCGAACTTTACCATGAAACCGAACGTTACCGTGGACCAGAGACTGGACATTACCATGGACCAGAGACAGAACAATACCATGAAACAGAACATTATCATGGACCAGAAACGGAACATTACCGTGAAACCGAACATTACCGTGAAACCGAAACAGAACATTATCGTGGACCAGAAACGGAACATTATCGTGAAACAGAAACACAACATTAGCGTGGACCAGAGACAGAGCATTACCGTGAAACAGAAACACAACATTATCGTGGACCAGAAACGGAACATTACCGTGAAACAGAAACAGAACATTAGCGTGGACCAGAGACAGAACATTACCGTGAACCAGAGACAGAACATTACCGTGAAAAAGAAACACAACATTACCGTGGCCCAGAGACAGAACATTACCGTGAAACGGAAACAGAACATTACCGTGAAACCGAAACAGAACATTATCATGGACCAGAAACGGAACATTATCGTGGACCAGAGACGGAACATTATCGTGGACCAGAGACGGAACATTATCGTGGACCAGAGACAGAACATTACCGTGAAACCTAAACAGAACATTATCGTGGACCAGAAAAGGAAAATTATCGTGGACCAGAAACATAACATTACCGTGAAACCGAACATTATCGTGGACCAGAGATCGAACATTACCGTGGACCAGAGACAGAACATTACCGTGGACCAGAGATAGAACATTACCGTGGACCAGAGACAGAACATTACCGTGGACCAGAGACAGAACATTACCGTGGACCAGAGACAGAACATTACTGTGGACCAGAGACCGAACTTTACCTTGAAACCGAACATTACCGTGGACCAGAGACAGAACATTACCATGGACCAGGGACAGAACATTACCGTGAAACAGAACATTATCATGGACCAGAAACGGAACATTACCGTGAAGCAGAAACAGAACATTATCGTGGACTAGAAACGGAACATTACCGTGGACCAGAGACAGAACATTACCGTGGACCAGAGACAGAACATTACTGTGGACCAGAGACCGAACTTTACCATGAAACCGAACGTTACCGTGGACCAGAGACTGGACATTACCATGGACCAGAGACAGAACATTACCATGAAACAGAACATTATCATGGACCAGAAACGGAACATTACCGTGAAACCGAACATTATCGTGGACCAGAGACCAAACATTACCGTGAAACCGAACATTACCGTGGACCAGAGACCGAACATTACCGTCAAACCGAAACAGAACATTATCGTGGACCAGAAACGGAACATTACCGTGAAACAGAAACAGAACATTATCGTGGACCAGAAACGGAACATTACCGTGAAACTGAAACAGAACATTATCGTGGACCAGAAACGGAACATTATCATGGACCAGAGACAGAACATTACCGTGAAACCGAAACAAAACATTATCGTGGACCAGAAACGGAACATTACCGTGAAACAGAAACACAAAATTATCGTGGACCAGAAACGAAACATTACCGTGAAACAGAAACATAACATTATCGTGGACCAAAGACGGTCCATGATCGTGGACCAGAGACGGAACATTACCGTGAAACCGAACATTATCGTGGACCAGAAACAGAACATTACCCTGAAACAGAAACACAAAATTATCGTGGACCAGAAACGGAACATTACCGTGATACAGAAACAGAACATTATCGTGGACCAGAAACGGAACATTACCGTGGACCAGAGACGGAACATTACCGTGAAACCGAACATTATCGTGGACCAGAAACGGAACATTACCGTGAAACCAAAACAGAACATTATCGTGGACCAGAGACGGAACATTACCGTGAAACCGAACATTATCGTGGACCAGAGAAAGAACATTACCGTGGACCAGAAATGGAACATTACCGTGAAACCGAACATTACCGTGGACCAGATACGGAACATTACTGTGGACCAGAGACGGAACATTACCGTGGACCAGATACGGAACATTACTGTGGACCAGAGACGGAACATTACCGTGGACCAGAACATTACCGTGGACCAGAACATTACCATGAAACCGAACATTACCGTGAAACCGAAAGAGAACATTACCGTGGACAAGAGACAGAACATTACCGTGAAACCGAAAGAGGACATTATCGTTGACCAGAAACGGAACATTACCGTGAAACAGAAACACAACATTATCGTGGACCAGAAACGGAACATTACCGTGAAACAGAAACAGAACAATACCTTGGACCAGAGACAGAACATTACCGTGGACAAGAGACAGAACATTACCGTGAAACAGAACATTATCATGGACAAGAAACGGAACATTACCGTGAAACAGAAACACAACATTATCGCGGACCAGAGACCGAACAATACCGTGAAACCGAACATTACAGTGAAACAGAACATTACCGTGGACCAGAGACCGAACATTACCGTGAAACAGAACATTATCTTGGACCAGAAACGGAACATTACCGTGAAACAGAAACACAACATTATCGTGGACCAGAAACGGAACATTACCGTGAAACAGAAACAGAACATTAGCGTGGACCAGAGACAGAACATTACCATGAAAAAGAACATTATCATGGACCAGAAACGGAACATTACCGTGAAACCGAACATTATCGTGGACCAGAGACCAAACATTACCGTGAAACCGAACATTACCGTGGACCAGAGACCGAACATTACCGTCAAACCGAAACAGAACATTATCGTGGACCAGAAACGGAACATTACCGTGAAACAGAAGCACAACATTATCGTGGACCACAAACGGAACATTACCGTGAAACAGAAACAGAACATTAGCGTGGACCAGAGACAGAACATTACCGTGAAACAGAAACACAACATTATCGTGGACCAGAAACGGAACATTACCGTGAAACAGAAACAGAACATTACCGTGGACCAGAGACAGAACATTACCGTGAACCAGAGACAGAACATTACCGTGAAAAAGAAACACAACATTACCGTGGACCAGAGACAGAACATTACCGTGAAACGGAAACAGAGCATTACCGTGAAACCGAAACAGAACATTATCGTGGACCAGAAACGGAACATTATCATGGACCAGAGACAGAACATTATCGTGGACCAAAGACGGAACATTATCGTGGACCAGAAACGGAACATTATCGTGGACCAGAGACAGAACATTATCGTGGACCAGAAACGGAACATTATCGTGGACCAGAGACAGAACATTATCGTGGACCAGAGACGGGACATTATCGTGGACCAGAGACGGAACATTATCGTGGACCAGAGACGGAACATTATCGTGGACCATAGACAGAACATTACCGTGAAACCTAAACAGAACATTATCGTGGATCAGAAATGGAAGATTATCGTGGACCAGAAACAAAACATTACCGTGAAACCGAACATTATCGTGGACCAGAGATCGAACATTACCATGGACCAGAGACAGAACATTACCGTGGACCAGAGACAGAACATTACCGTGGACCAGAGACAGAACATTACCTTGGACCAGAGACAGAAGATTACCGTGGACCAGAGACAGAACATTACTGTGGACCAGAGACCGAACTTTACCTTGAAACCGAACATTACCGTGGACCAGAGACAGAACATTACCATGGACCAGGGACAGAACATTACCGTGAAACAGAACATTATCGTGGACCAGAGACCAAGCATTACCGTGAAACCTAACATTACCGTGGACCAGGGACCGAACATTACCGTGAAACCGAAACAGAACATTATCGTGGACCAGAAACGGAACATTACCGTGAAACAGAAACACAACATTATCGTGTACCAGAAACGGAACATTACCGTGAAACAGAAACAGAACATTAGCGTGGACCAGAGACAGAACATTACCGTGAAACAGAAACACAACATTATCGTGGACCAGAAACGGAACATTACCGTGAAACAGAGACAGAACATTACCGTCAAAAAGAAACACAACATTACCGTGGACCAGAGACAGAACATTACCGTGAAACGGAAACAGAACATTACCGTGAAACCGAAACAGAACATTATCGTGGACCAGAGACGGAACATTACCGTAAAACCGAACATTATCGTGGACCAGAGATCGAACATTATCGTGAAACCGAACATTATCGTGGACCAGACACAGAACATTACCGTGGACCAGAGACAGAACATTACCATGAAACCGAAACAGAACATTATCGTGGACCAGAAACGGAACATTACTGTGGACCAGAGACAGAACATTACCGTGGACCAGAGACAGAACATTACCGTGGACCAGAGACAGAACATTACCGTGGACCAGAGACAGAACATTACTGTGGACCAGAGACCGAACTTTACCATGAAACCGAACGTTACCGTGGACCAGAGACTGGACATTACCATGGACCAGAGACAGAACAATACCATGAAACAGAACATTATCATGGACCAGAAACGGAACATTACCGTGAAACCGAACATTACCGTGAAACCGAAACAGAACATTATCGTGGACCAGAAACGGAACATTATCGTGAAACAGAAACACAACATTAGCGTGGACCAGAGACAGAGCATTACCGTGAAACAGAAACACAACATTATCGTGGACCAGAAACGGAACATTACCGTGAAACAGAAACAGAACATTAGCGTGGACCAGAGACAGAACATTACCGTGAACCAGAGACAGAACATTACCGTGAAAAAGAAACACAACATTACCGTGGCCCAGAGACAGAACATTACCGTGAAACGGAAACAGAACATTACCGTGAAACCGAAACAGAACATTATCATGGACCAGAAACGGAACATTATCGTGGACCAGAGACGGAACATTATCGTGGACCAGAGACGGAACATTATCGTGGACCAGAGACAGAACATTACCGTGAAACCTAAACAGAACATTATCGTGGACCAGAAAAGGAACATTATCGTGGACCAGAAACAAAACATTACCGTGAAACCGAACATTATCGTGGACCAGAGATCGAACATTACCGTGGACCAGAGACAGAACATTACCGTGGACCAGAGATAGAACATTACCGTGGACCAGAGACAGAACATTACCGTGGACCAGAGACAGAACATTACCGTGGACCAGAGACAGAACATTACTGTGGACCAGAGACCGAACTTTACCTTGAAACCGAACATTACCGTGGACCAGAGACAGAACATTACCATGGACCAGGGACAGAACATTACCGTGAAACAGAACATTATCATGGACCAGAAACGGAACATTACCGTGAAGCAGAAACAGAACATTATCGTGGACTAGAAACGGAACATTACCGTGGACCAGAGACAGAACATTACCGTGGACCAGGGACAGAACATTACCGTGAAACAGAACATTATCATGGACCAGAAACGGAACATTACCGTGAAGCAGAAACAGAACATTATCGTGGACTAGAAACGGAACATTACCGTGGACCAGAGACAGAACATTACCGTGGACCAGAGACAGAACATTACTGTGGACCAGAGACCGAACTTTACCATGAAACCGAACGTTACCATGGACCAGAGACAGAACATTACCATGAAACAGAACATTATCATGGACCAGAAACGGAACATTACCGTGAAACCGAACATTATCGTGGACCAGAGACCAAACATTACCGTGAAACCGAACATTACCGTGGACCAGAGACCGAACATTACCGTCAAACCGAAACAGAACATTATCGTGGACCAGAAACGGAACATTACCGTGAAACAGAAACAGAACATTATCGTGGACCAGAAACGGAACATTACCGTGAAACTGAAACAGAACATTATCGTGGACCAGAAACGGAACATTATCATGGACCAGAGACAGAACATTACCGTGAAACCGAAACAAAACATTATCGTGGACCAGAAACGGAACATTACCGTGAAACAGAAACACAAAATTATCGTGGACCAGAAACGAAACATTACCGTGAAACAGAAACATAACATTATCGTGGACCAAAGACGGTCCATTATCGTGGACCAGAGACGGAACATTACCGTGAAACCGAACATTATCGTGGACCAGAAACAGAACATTACCCTGAAACAGAAATACAAAATTATCGTGGACCAGAAACGGAACATTACCGTGATACAGAAACAGAACATTATCGTGGACCAGAAACGGAACATTACCGTGGACCAGAGACGGAACATTACCGTGAAACCGAACATTATCGTGGACCAGAAACGGAACATTACCGTGAAACCAAAACAGAACATTATCGTGGACCAGAGACGGAACATTACCGTGAAACCGAACATTATCGTGGACCAGAGAAAGAACATTACCGTGGACCAGAAATGGAACATTACCGTGAAACCGAACATTACCGTGGACCAGATACGGAACATTACTGTGGACCAGAGACGGAACATTACCGTGGACCAGATACGGAACATTACTGTGGACCAGAGACGGAACATTACCGTGGACCAGAACATTACCGTGGACCAGAACATTACCATGAAACCGAACATTACCGTGAAACCGAAACAGAACATTACCGTGGACAAGAGACAGAACATTACCGTGAAACCGAAAGAGGACATTATCGTTGACCAGAAACGGAACATTACCGTGAAACAGAAACACAACATTATCGTGGACCAGAAACGGAACATTACCGTGAAACAGAAACAGAACAATACCTTGGACCAGAGACATAACATTACCGTGGACAAGAGACAGAACATTACCGTGAAACAGAACATTATCATGGACAAGAAACGGAACATTACCGTGAAACAGAAACACAACATTATCGCGGACCAGAGACCGAACAATACCGTGAAACCGAACATTACAGTGAAACAGAACATTACCGTGGACCAGAGACCGAACATTACCGTGAAACAGAACATTATCTTGGACCAGAAACGGAACATTACCGTGAAACAGAAACACAACATTATCGTGGACCAGAAACGGAACATTACCGTGAAACAGAAACAGAACAATACCGTGGACCAGAGACAGAACATTACAGTGAAACAGAAACAGAACATTATCGTGGACCAGAGACCGAACATTATCGTGAAACCGAACATTATCATGGAACAGAGACAGAACATTACCGTGAAACCGAACATTACCATGAAACCGAACATTACCGTGAAACCGAAACAGAACATTATCGTGGACCAGAAACGGAACATTACCGTGAAACAGAAACACAAAATTATCGTGGACCAGAAACGGAACATTACCGTGAAACAGAAACAGAACATTATCGTGGACCAGAGACGGAATATTACCGTGAAACCGAACATTATCGTGGACCAGAGATCGAACATTACCGTGGACCAGAGACAGAACATTACCGTGGACCAGAGACAGAACATTACCGTGAAACCGAAACACAACATTATCGTGGACCAGAAACGGAACATTATCGTGGACCAGAGACAGAACATTATCGTGGACCAGAAACGGAACATTACCATGAAACAGAAACAGAACATTAGCGTGGACCAGAGACAAAACATTACCGTGAAACAGAACATTATCATGGACCAGAAACGGAACATTACCGTGAAACAGAAACAGAACATTATCGTGGACCAGAGACGGAACATTATAGTGGACCAGAGACGGAACATTACCGTGAAACAGAAACACAACATTATCGTGGACCAGAAACGGAACATTACCGTGAAAAAGAAACACAACATTATCGTGGACCAGAAACGGAACATTACCGTGAAACAGAAACAGAACATTATCGTGGACCAGAGACGGAACATTACCGTGAAACCGAACATTATCGTGGACCAGAGATCAAACATTACCGTGGACCAGAGACAGAACATTATTGCGGACCAAAGACGGAACATTATCGTGGACCAGAGACGGAACATTACCGTAAAACCGAACATTATCGTGGACCTGAGACAGAACATTACCGTGGACCAGAGACAGAACATTATCGTGAAACTGAAACAGAACATTATCGTGGACCAAAAACGGAACATTACCGTGAAACAGAAACACAAAATTATCATGGACTAGAAACGGAACATTACCGTGAAACCGAAACAGAACATTATCGTGGACCAGAAACGGAACATTATTGTGGACCAGAGACAGAACATTATCGTGGACCAGAGACGGAACATCATCGTGTACAAGAGACGGAACATTATCGTGGACCAGAGACAGAACATTACCGTGAAACAGAAACACAACATTATCGTGGACCAGAAACGGAACATTACCGTGAAACAGAAACAGAACATTACCGTGGACCAGAGACAGAACATTACCGTGAACCAGAGACAGAACATTACCGTGAAAAAGAAACACAACATTACCGTGGACCAGAGACAGAACATTACCGTGAAACGGAAACAGAGCATTACCGTGAAACCGAAACAGAACATTATCGTGGACCAGAAACGGAACATTATCATGGACCAGAGACAGAACATTATCGTGGACCAAAGACGGAACATTATCGTGGACCAGAAACGGAACATTATCGTGGACCAGAGACAGAACATTATCGTGGACCAGAAACGGAACATTATCGTGGACCAGAGACAGAACATTATCGTGGACCAGAGACGGGACATTATCGTGGACCAGAGACGGAACATTATCGTGGACCAGAGACGGAACATTATCGTGGACCATAGACAGAACATTACCGTGAAACCTAAACAGAACATTATCGTGGATCAGAAATGGAAGATTATCGTGGACCAGAAACAAAACATTACCGTGAAACCGAACATTATCGTGGACCAGAGATCGAACATTACCATGGACCAGAGACAGAACATTACCGTGGACCAGAGACAGAACATTACCGTGGACCAGAGACAGAACATTACCTTGGACCAGAGACAGAAGATTACCGTGGACCAGAGACAGAACATTACTGTGGACCAGAGACCGAACTTTACCTTGAAACCGAACATTACCGTGGACCAGAGACAGAACATTACCATGGACCAGGGACAGAACATTACCGTGAAACAGAACATTATCGTGGACCAGAGACCAAGCATTACCGTGAAACCTAACATTACCGTGGACCAGGGACCGAACATTACCGTGAAACCGAAACAGAACATTATCGTGGACCAGAAACGGAACATTACCGTGAAACAGAAACACAACATTATCGTGTACCAGAAACGGAACATTACCGTGAAACAGAAACAGAACATTAGCGTGGACCAGAGACAGAACATTACCGTGAAACAGAAACACAACATTATCGTGGACCAGAAACGGAACATTACCGTGAAACAGAGACAGAACATTACCGTGAAAAAGAAACACAACATTACCGTGGACCAGAGACAGAACATTACCGTGAAACGGAAACAGAACATTACCGTGAAACCGAAACAGAACATTATCGTGGACCAGAGACGGAACATTACCGTGAAACCGAACATTATCGTGGACCAGAGATCGAACATTATCGTGAAACCGAACATTATCGTGGACCAGACACAGAACATTACCGTGGACCAGAGACAGAACATTACCATGAAACCGAAACAGAACATTATCGTGGACCAGAAACGGAACATTACTGTGGACCAGAGACAGAACATTACCGTGGACCAGAGACAGAACATTACCGTGGACCAGAGACAGAACATTACCGTGGACCAGAGACAGAACATTACTGTGGACCAGAGACCGAACTTTACCATGAAACCGAACGTTACCGTGGACCAGAGACTGGACATTACCATGGACCAGAGACAGAACAATACCATGAAACAGAACATTATCATGGACCAGAAACGGAACATTACCGTGAAACCGAACATTACCGTGAAACCGAAACAGAACATTATCGTGGACCAGAAACGGAACATTATCGTGAAACAGAAACACAACATTAGCGTGGACCAGAGACAGAGCATTACCGTGAAACAGAAACACAACATTATCGTGGACCAGAAACGGAACATTACCGTGAAACAGAAACAGAACATTAGCGTGGACCAGAGACAGAACATTACCGTGAACCAGAGACAGAACATTACCGTGAAAAAGAAACACAACATTACCGTGGCCCAGAGACAGAACATTACCGTGAAACGGAAACAGAACATTACCGTGAAACCGAAACAGAACATTATCATGGACCAGAAACGGAACATTATCGTGGACCAGAGACGGAACATTATCGTGGACCAGAGACGGAACATTATCGTGGACCAGAGACAGAACATTACCGTGAAACCTAAACAGAACATTATCGTGGACCAGAAAAGGAACATTATCGTGGACCAGAAACAAAACATTACCGTGAAACCGAACATTATCGTGGACCAGAGATCGAACATTACCGTGGACCAGAGACAGAACATTACCGTGGACCAGAGATAGAACATTACCGTGGACCAGAGACAGAACATTACCGTGGACCAGAGACAGAACATTACCGTGGACCAGAGACAGAACATTACTGTGGACCAGAGACCGAACTTTACCTTGAAACCGAACATTACCGTGGACCAGAGACAGAACATTACCATGGACCAGGGACAGAACATTACCGTGAAACAGAACATTATCATGGACCAGAAACGGAACATTACCGTGAAGCAGAAACAGAACATTATCGTGGACTAGAAACGGAACATTACCGTGGACCAGAGACAGAACATTACCGTGGACCAGAGACAGAACATTACTGTGGACCAGAGACCGAACTTTACCATGAAACCGAACGTTACCGTGGACCAGAGACTGGACATTACCATGGACCAGAGACAGAACATTACCATGAAACAGAACATTATCATGGACCAGAAACGGAACATTACCGTGAAACCGAACATTATCGTGGACCAGAGACCAAACATTACCGTGAAACCGAACATTACCGTGGACCAGAGACCGAACATTACCGTCAAACCGAAACAGAACATTATCGTGGACCAGAAACGGAACATTACCGTGAAACAGAAACAGAACATTATCGTGGACCAGAAACGGAACATTACCGTGAAACTGAAACAGAACATTATCGTGGACCAGAAACGGAACATTATCATGGACCAGAGACAGAACATTACCGTGAAACCGAAACAAAACATTATCGTGGACCAGAAACGGAACATTACCGTGAAACAGAAACACAAAATTATCGTGGACCAGAAACGAAACATTACCGTGAAACAGAAACATAACATTATCGTGGACCAAAGACGGTCCATTATCGTGGACCAGAGACGGAACATTACCCTGAAACAGAAATACAAAATTATCGTGGACCAGAAACGGAACATTACCGTGATACAGAAACAGAACATTATCGTGGACCAGAAACGGAACATTACCGTGGACCAGAGACGGAACATTACCGTGAAACCGAACATTATCGTGGACCAGAAACGGAACATTACCGTGGACCAGAGACGGAACATTACCGTGAAACCGAACATTATCGTGGACCAGAAACAGAACATTACCCTGAAACAGAAATACAAAATTATCGTGGACCAGAAACGGAACATTACCGTGATACAGAAACAGAACATTATCGTGGACCAGAAACGGAACATTACCGTGGACCAGAGACGGAACATTACCGTGAAACCGAACATTATCGTGGACCAGAAACGGAACATTACCGTGAAACCAAAACAGAACATTATCGTGGACCAGAGACGGAACATTACCGTGAAACCGAACATTATCGTGGACCAGAGAAAGAACATTACCGTGGACCAGAAATGGAACATTACCGTGAAACCGAACATTACCGTGGACCAGATACGGAACATTACTGTGGACCAGAGACGGAACATTACCGTGGACCAGATACGGAACATTACTGTGGACCAGAGACGGAACATTACCGTGGACCAGAACATTACCGTGGACCAGAACATTACCATGAAACCGAACATTACCGTGAAACCGAAACAGAACATTACCGTGGACAAGAGACAGAACATTACCGTGAAACCGAAAGAGGACATTATCGTTGACCAGAAACGGAACATTACCGTGAAACAGAAACACAACATTATCGTGGACCAGAAACGGAACATTACCGTGAAACAGAAACAGAACAATACCTTGGACCAGAGACATAACATTACCGTGGACAAGAGACAGAACATTACCGTGAAACAGAACATTATCATGGACAAGAAACGGAACATTACCGTGAAACAGAAACACAACATTATCGCGGACCAGAGACCGAACAATACCGTGAAACCGAACATTACAGTGAAACAGAACATTACCGTGGACCAGAGACCGAACATTACCGTGAAACAGAACATTATCTTGGACCAGAAACGGAACATTACCGTGAAACAGAAACACAACATTATCGTGGACCAGAAACGGAACATTACCGTGAAACAGAAACAGAACAATACCGTGGACCAGAGACAGAACATTACAGTGAAACAGAAACAGAACATTATCGTGGACCAGAGACCGAACATTATCGTGAAACCGAACATTATCATGGAACAGAGACAGAACATTACCGTGAAACCGAACATTACCATGAAACCGAACATTACCGTGAAACCGAAACAGAACATTATCGTGGACCAGAAACGGAACATTACCGTGAAACAGAAACACAAAATTATCGTGGACCAGAAACGGAACATTACCGTGAAACAGAAACAGAACATTATCGTGGACCAGAGACGGAATATTACCGTGAAACCGAACATTATCGTGGACCAGAGATCGAACATTACCGTGGACCAGAGACAGAACATTACCGTGGACCAGAGACAGAACATTACCGTGAAACCGAAACACAACATTATCGTGGACCAGAAACGGAACATTATCGTGGACCAGAGACAGAACATTATCGTGGACCAGAAACGGAACATTACCATGAAACAGAAACAGAACATTAGCGTGGACCAGAGACAAAACATTACCGTGAAACAGAACATTATCATGGACCAGAAACGGAACATTACCGTGAAACAGAAACAGAACATTATCGTGGACCAGAGACGGAACATTATAGTGGACCAGAGACGGAACATTACCGTGAAACAGAAACACAACATTATCGTGGACCAGAAACGGAACATTACCGTGAAAAAGAAACACAACATTATCGTGGACCAGAAACGGAACATTACCGTGAAACAGAAACAGAACATTATCGTGGACCAGAGACGGAACATTACCGTGAAACCGAACATTATCGTGGACCAGAGATCAAACATTACCGTGGACCAGAGACAGAACATTATTGCGGACCAAAGACGGAACATTATCGTGGACCAGAGACGGAACATTACCGTAAAACCGAACATTATCGTGGACCTGAGACAGAACATTACCGTGGACCAGAGACAGAACATTATCGTGAAACTGAAACAGAACATTATCGTGGACCAAAAACGGAACATTACCGTGAAACAGAAACACAAAATTATCATGGACTAGAAACGGAACATTACCGTGAAACCGAAACAGAACATTATCGTGGACCAGAAACGGAACATTATTGTGGACCAGAGACAGAACATTATCGTGGACCAGAGACGGAACATCATCGTGTACAAGAGACGGAACATTATCGTGGACCAGAGACAGAACATTACCCTGAAACCTAAACAGAACATTATCGTGGACCAGAAACGGAACATTATCGTGAAACCGAACATTATCGTGGACCAGAGACAGAACATTACCGTGAAACAGAAACACAACATTATCGTGTACCAGAAACGGAACATTACCGTGAAACAGAAACAGAACATTACCGTGGACCAGAGACAGAACATTACCGTGGACCAGAGACGGAACATTACCGTGAAACCTAAACAGAACATTATCGTGGACCAGAAACGGAACATTATCGTGAAACCGAACATTATCGTGGACCAGAGACGGAACATTACCGTGAAACAGAAACACAACATTATCGTGGACCAGAAACGGAACATTACCGTGAAAAAGAAACACAACATTATCGTGGACCAGAAACGGAACATTACCGTGAAACAGAAACAGAACATTATCGTGGACTAGAGACGGAACATTACCGTGGACCAGATACGGAACATTACTGTGGACCAGAGACGGAACATTACCGTGGACCAGATACGGAACATTACTGTGGACCAGAGACGGAACATTACCGTGGACCAGAACATTACCGTGGACCAGAACATTACCATGAAACCGAACATTACCGTGAAACCGAAACAGAACATTACCGTGGACAAGAGACAGAACATTACCGTGAAACCGAAAGAGGACATTATCGTTGACCAGAAACGGAACAAAACCTTGAAACAGAAACACAACATTATCGTGGACCAGAAACGGAACATTACCGTGAAACAGAAACAGAACAATACCTTGGACCAGAGACAGAACATTACCGTGGACAAGAGACAGAACATTACCGTGAAACAGAACATTATCATGGACAAGAAACGGAACATTACCGTGAAACAGAAACACAACATTATCGCGGACCAGAGACCGAACAATACCGTGAAACCGAACATTACAGTGAAACAGAACATTACCGTGGACCAGAGACCGAACATTACCGTGAAACAGAACATTATCTTGGACCAGAAACGGAACATTACCGTGAAACAGAAACACAACATTATCGTGGACCAGAAACGGAACATTACCGTGAAACAGAAACAGAACAATACCGTGGACCAGAGACAGAACATTACAGTGAAACAGAAACAGAACATTATCGTGGACCAGAGACCGAACATTATCGTGAAACCGAACATTATCATGGAACAGAGACAGAACATTACCGTGAAACCGAACATTACCATGAAACCGAACATTACCGTGAAACCAAAACAGAACATTATCGTGGACCAGAAACGGAACATTACCGTGAAACAGAAACACAAAATTATCGTGGACCAGAAACGGAACATTACCGTGAAACAGAAACAGAACATTATCGTGGACCAGAAATGGAACATTACCGTGAAACAGAAACAGAACATTATCGTGGACCAGAGACGGAACATTACCGTGAAACCGAACATTATCGTGGACCAGAGACAGAACATTACCGTGGACCAGAGACAGAACATTACCGTGAAACAGAAACACAACATTATCGTGGACCAGAAACGGAACATTACCGTGAAACAGAGACAGAACATTACCGTGAAAAAGAAACACAACATTACCGTGGACCAGAGACAGAACATTACCGTGAAACTGAAACAGAACATTACCGTGAAACCGAAACAGAACATTATCGTGGACCAGAGACGGAACATTACCGTGAAACCGAACATTATCGTGGACCAGAGATCGAACATTATCGTGAAACCGAACATTATCGTGGACCAGACACAGAACATTACCGTGGACCAGAGACAGAACATTACCATGAAACCGAAACAGAACATTATCGTGGACCAGAAACGGAACATTACTGTGGACCAGAGACAGAACATTACCGTGGACCAGAGACAGAACATTACCGTGGACCAGAGACAGAACATTACCGTGGACCAGAGACAGAACATTACTGTGGACCAGAGACCGAACTTTACCATGAAACCGAACGTTACCGTGGACCAGAGACTGGACATTACCATGGACCAGAGACAGAACAATACCATGAAACAGAACATTATCATGGACCAGAAACGGAACATTACCGTGAAACGGAACATTACCGTGAAACCGAAACAGAACATTATCGTGGACCAGAAACGGAACATTATCGTGAAACAGAAACACAACATTAGCATGGACCAGAGACAGAACATTACCGTGAAACAGAAACACAACATTATCGTGGACCAGAAACGGAACATTACCGTGAAACAGAAACAGAACATTAGCGTGGACCAGAGACAGAACATTACCGTGAACCAGAGACAGAACATT
This sequence comes from Leuresthes tenuis, assembly GCA_036924055.1. Taxonomy (NCBI): domain Eukaryota; kingdom Metazoa; phylum Chordata; class Actinopteri; order Atheriniformes; family Atherinopsidae; genus Leuresthes; species Leuresthes tenuis. The sequence goes on from JAVGWW010000016.1 coordinate 3,807,677, forward strand.
ACCGTGAAAAAGAAACACAACATTACCGTGGCCCAGAGACAGAACATTACCGTGAAACGGAAACAGAACATTACCGTGAAACCGAAACAGAACATTATCGTGGACCAGAAACGGAACATTATCGTGGACCAGAGACGGAACATTATCGTGGACCAGAGACGGAACATTATCGTGGACCGGAGACAGAACATTACCGTGAAACCTAAACAGAACATTATCGTGGACCAGAAACGGAACATTATCGTGGACCAGAAACAAAACATTACCGTGAAACCGAACATTATCGTGGACCAGAGATCGAACATTACCGTGGACCAGAGACAAAACATTACCGTGGACCAGAGATAGAACATTACCGTGGACCAGAGACAGAACATTACCGTGGACCAGAGACAGAACATTACCGTGGACCAGAGACAGAACATTACTGTGGACCAGAGACCGAACTTTACCTTGAAACCGAACATTACCGTGGACCAGAGACAGAACATTACCATGGACCAGGGACAGAACATTACCGTGAAACAGAACATTATCATGGACCAGAAACGGAACATTACCGTGAAGCAGAAACAGAACATTATCGTGGACTAGAAACGGAACATTACCGTGGACCAGAGACAGAACATTACCGTGGACCAGAGACAGAACATTACTGTGGACCAGAGACCGAACTTTACCATGAAACCGAACGTTACCGTGGACCAGAGACTGGACATTACCATGGACCAGAGACAGAACATTACCATGAAACAGAACATTATCATGGAACAGAAACGGAACATTACTGTGAAACCGAACATTATCGTGGACCAGAGACCAAACATTACCGTGAAACCGAACATTACCGTGGACCAGAGACCGAACATTACCGTCAAACCGAAACAGAACATTATCGTGGACCAGAAACGGAACATTACCGTGAAACAGAAACAGAACATTATCGTGGACCAGAAACGGAACATTACCGTGAAACTGAAACAGAACATTATCGTGGACCAGAAACGGAACATTATCATGGACCAGAGACAGAACATTACCGTGAAACCGAAACAAAACATTATCGTGGACCAGAAACGGAACATTACCGTGAAACAGAAACACAAAATTATCGTGGACCAGAAACGAAACATTACCGTGAAACAGAAACATAACATTATCGTGGACCAAAGACGGTCCATTATCGTGGACCAGAGACGGAACATTACCGTGAAACCGAACATTATCGTGGACCAGAAACAGAACATTACCCTGAAACAGAAACACAAAATTATCGTGGACCAGAAACGGAACATTACCGTGATACAGAAACAGAACATTATCGTGGACCAGAAACGGAACATTACCGTGGACCAGAGACGGAACATTACCGTGAAACCGAACATTATCGTGGACCAGAAACGGAACATTACCGTGAAACCGAAACAGAAAATTATCGTGGACCAGAGGCGGAACATTACCGTGAAACCGAACATTATCGTGGACCAGAGAAAGAACATTACCGTGGACCAGAAATGGAACATTACCGTGAAACCGAACATTACCGTGGACCAGATACGGAACATTACTGTGGACCAGAGACGGAACATTACCGTGGACCAGATACGGAACATTACTGTGGACCAGAGACGGAACATTACCGTGGACCAGAACATTACCGTGGACCAGAACATTACCGTGAAACCGAAACAGAACATTACCGTGGACAAGAGACAGAACATTACCGTGAAACCGAAAGAGGACATTATCGTTGACCAGAAACGGAACATTACCGTGAAACAGAAACACAACATTATCGTGGACCAGAAACGGAACATTACCGTGAAACAGAAACAGAACAATACCTTGGACCAGAGACAGAACATTACCGTGGACAAGAGACAGAACATTACCGTGAAACAGAACATTATCATGGACAAGAAACGGAACATTACCGTGAAACAGAAACACAACATTATCGCGGACCAGAGACCGAACAATACCGTGAAACCGAACATTACAGTGAAACAGAACATTACCGTGGACCAGAGACCGAACATTACCGTGAAACAGAACATTATCTTGGACCAGAAACGGAACATTACCGTGAAACAGAAACACAACATTATCGTGGACCAGAAACGGAACATTACCGTGAAACAGAAACAGAACAATACCGTGGACCAGAGACAGAACATTACAGTGAAACAGAAACAGAACATTATCGTGGAACAGAGACCGAACATTATCGTGAAACCGAACATTATCATGGAACAGAGACAGAACATTACCGTGAAACCGAACATTACTATGAAACCGAACATTACCGTGAAACCGAAACAGAACATTATCGTGGACCAGAAACGGAACATTACCGTGAAACAGAAACAGAACATTATCGTGGACCAGAAACGGAACATTACCGTGAAACGGAAACAGAACATTATCGTGGACCAGAAACGGAACATTACCGTGAAACAGAAACAGAACATTATCGTGGACCAGAGACGGAACATTACCGTGAAACCGAACATTATCGTGGACCAGAGATCGAACATTACCGTGGACCAGAGACAGAACATTACCGTGGACCAGAGACAGAACATTACCGTGAAACCAAAACAGAACATTATCGTGGACCAGAAACGGAACATTATCGTGGACCAAAGACAGAACATTACCGTGAAACAGAAACAGAACATTATCGTGAAACCGAACATTATCATGGAACAGAGACAGAACATTACCGTGAAACCGAACATTACCATGAAACCGAACATTACCGTGAAACCGAAACAGAACATTATCGTGGACCAGAAACGGAACATTACCGTGAAACAGAAACACAAAATTATCGTGGACCAGAAACGGAACATTACCGTGAAACAGAAACAGAACATTATCGTGGACCAGAGACGGAACATTACCGTGAAACCGAACATTATCGTGGACCAGAGATCGAACATTACCGTGGACCAGAGACAGAACATTACCGTGGACCAGAGACAGAACATTACCGTGAAACCGAAACAGAACATTATCGTGGACCAGAAACGGAACATTATCGTGGACCAGAGACAGAACATTATCGTGGACCAGAAACGGAACATTACCATGAAACAGAAACAGAACATTAGCGTGGACCAGAGACAAAACATTACCGTGAAACAGAACATTATCATGGACCAGAAACGGAACATTACCGTGAAACAGAAACAGAACATTATCGTGGACCAGAGACGGAACATTATAGTGGACCAGAGACGGAACATTACCGTGAAACAGAAACACAACATTATCGTGGACCAGAAACGGAACATTACCGTGAAAAAGAAACACAACATTATCGTGGACCAGAAACGGAACATTACCGTGAAACAGAAACAGAACATTATCGTGGACCAGAGACGGAACATTACCGTGAAACCGAACATTATCGTGGACCAGAGATCAAACATTACCGTGGACCAGAGACAGAATATTATTGCGGACCAAAGACGGAACATTATCGTGGACCAGAGACGGAACATTACCGTGAAACCGAACATTATCGTGGACCTGAGACAGAACATTACCGTGGACCAGAGACAGAACATTATCGTGAAACTGAAACAGAACATTATCGTGGACCAAAAACGGAACATTACCGTGAAACAGAAACACAAAATTATCGTGGACTAGAAACGGAACATTACCGTGAAACCGAAACAGAACATTATCGTGGACCAGAAACGGAACATTATTGTGGACCAGAGACAGAACATTATCGTGGACCAGAGACGGAACATCATCGTGTACCAGAGACGGAACATTATCGTGGACCAGAGACAGAACATTACCCTGAAACCTAAACAGAACATTATCGTGGACCAGAAACGGAACATTATCGTGAAACCGAACATTATCGTGGACCAGAGACAGAACATTACCGTGAAACAGAAACACAACATTATCGTGTACCAGAAACGGAACATTACCGTGAAACAGAAACAGAACATTACCGTGGACCAGAGACAGAACATTACCGTGGACCAGAGACGGAACATTACCGTGAAACCTAAACAGAACATTATCGTGGACCAGCAACGGAACATTATCGTGAAACCGAACATTATCGTGGACCAGAGACGGAACATTACCGTGAAACAGAAACACAACATTATCGTGGACCAGAAACGGAACATTACCGTGAAAAAGAAACACAACATTATCGTGGACCAGAAACGGAACATTACCGTGAAACAGAAACAGAACATTATCGTGGACCAGAGACGGAACATTACCGTGGACCAGATACGGAACATTACTGTGGACCAGAGACGGAACATTACCGTGGACCAGATACGGAACATTACTGTGGACCAGAGACGGAACATTACCGTGGACCAGAACATTACCGTGGACCAGAACATTACCATGAAACTGAACATTACCGTGAAACCGAAACAGAACATTACCGTGGACAAGAGACAGAACATTACCGTGAAACCGAAAGAGGACATTATCGTTGACCAGAAACGGAACAAAACCTTGAAACAGAAACACAACATTATCGTGGACCAGAAACGGAACATTACCGTGAAACAGAAACAGAACAATACCTTGGACCAGAGACAGAACATTACCGTGGACAAGAGACAGAACATTACCGTGAAACAGAACATTATCATGGACAAGAAACGGAACATTACCGTGAAACAGAAACACAACATTATCGCGGACCAGAGACCGAACAATACCGTGAAACCGAACATTACAGTGAAACAGAACATTACCGTGGACCAGAGACCGAACATTACCGTGAAACAGAACATTATCTTGGACCAGAAACGGAACATTACCGTGAAACAGAAACACAACATTATCGTGGACCAGAAACGGAACATTACCGTGAAACCGAAACAGAACAATACCGTGGACCAGAGACAGAACATTACAGTGAAACAGAAACAGAACATTATCGTGGACCAGAGACCGAACATTATCGTGAAACCGAACATTATCATGGAACAGAGACAGAACATTACCGTGAAACCGAACATTACCATGAAACCGAACATTACCGTGAAACCGAAACAGAACATTATCGTGGACCAGAAACGGAACATTACCGTGAAACAGAAACAGAACATTATCGTGGACCAGAAACGGAACATTACCGTGAAACAGAAACAGAACATTATCGTGGACCAGAGACGGAACATTACCGTGAAACCGAACATTATCGTGGACCAGAGATCGAACATTACCGTGGACCAGAGACAGAACATTACCGTGGACCAGAGACAGAACATTACCGTGAAACCAAAACAGAACATTATCGTGGACCAGAAATGGAACATTATCGTGGACCAAAGACAGAACATTACCGTGAAACAGAAACAGAACATTATCGTGGACCAGAGACCGAACATTATCGTGAAACCGAACATTATCATGGAATAGAGACAGAACATTACCGTGAAACCGAACATTACCATGAAACCGAACATTACCGTGAAACCGAAACAGAACATTATCGTGGACCAGAAACGGAACATTACCGTGAAACAGAAACACAAAATTATCGTGGACCAGAAACGGAACATTACCGTGAAACAGAAACAGAACATTATCGTGGACCAGAGACGGAACATTACCGTGAAACCGAACATTATCGTGGACCAGAGATCGAACATTACCGTGGACCAGAGACAGAACATTACCGTGGACCAGAGACAGAACATTACCGTGAAACCAAAACAGAACATTACCGTGAAACAGAAACAGAACATTATCGTGGACCAGAGACGGAACATTACCGTGAAACCGAACATTATCGTGGACCAGAGATCGAACATTACCGTGGACCAGAGACAGAACATTACCGTGGACCAGAGACAGAACATTACCGTGAAACCAAAACAGAACATTATCGTGGACCAGAAACGGAACATTATCGTAGACCAAAGACAGAACATTACCGTGAAACCGAAACAGAACATTATCGTGGACCAAAGACAGAACATTACCCTGAAACCGAAACAGAACATTATCGTGGACCAGAAACGGAACATTATCGTGGACCAGAGACAGAACATTATCGTGGACCAGAAACGGAACATTACCATGAAACAGAAACAGAACATTAGCGTGGACCAGATACAAAACATTACCATGAAACAGAACATTATCATGGACCAGAAACGGAACATTACCGTGAAACTGAAATAGAACATTATCGTGGACCAGAGACGGAACATTATAGTGGACCAGAGACGGAACATTACCGTGAAACAGAAACACAACATTATCGTGGACCAGAAACGGAACATTACCGTGAAAAAGAAACACAACATTATCGTGGACCAGAAACGGAACATTACCGTGAAACAGAAACAGAACATTATCGCGGACCAAAGACGGAACATTATCGTGGACCAGAGACGGAACATTACCGTGAAACCGAAACAGAACATTATCGTGGACCAGAAACGGAACATTATTGTGGACCAGAGACAGAACATTATCGTGGACCAGAGACGGAACATCATCGTGGACCAGAGACGGAACATTATTGTGGACCAGAGACAGAACATTACCCTGAAACCTAAACAGAACATTATCGTGGACCAGAAACGGAACATTATAGTGAAACCGAACATTATCGTGGACCAGAGACGGAACATTACCGTGAAACAGAAACACAACATTATCGTGTACCAGAAACGGAACATTACCGTGAAACAGAAACAGAACATTACCGTGGACACCAGAGACAGAACATTACCGTGGACCAGAGACGGAACATTACCGTGAAACCTAAACAGAACATTATCGTGGACCAGAAACGGAACATTATCGTGAAACCGAACATTATCGTGGACCAGAGACGGAACATTACCGTGAAACAGAAACACAACATTATCGTGGACAAGAAACGGAACATTACCGTGAAAAAGAAACACAACATTACCGTGGACCAGAGACAGAACATTATCGCGGACCAAAGACGGAACATTATCGTGGACCAGAGACGGAACATTACCGTGAAACCGAAACAGAACATTATCGTCGACCAGAAATGGAACATTACCGTTAAACCGAACATTACCGTGGACCAGATACGGAACATTATTGTGGACCAGATACGGAACATTATTGTGGACCAGAGACGGAACATTACCCTGGACCAGAACATTACCGTGGACCAGAACATTACCATGAAACCGAACATTACCGTGAAACCGAAACAGAACATTACCATGGACAAGAGACAGAACATTACCGTGAAACCGAAACAGGACATTATCATTGACCAGAAACGGAACATTACCGTGAAACAGAAACACAACATTATCGTGGACCAGAAACGGAACATTACCGTGAAACAGAACATTTTCATGGACAAGAAACGGAACATTACCGTGAAACAGAAACACAACATTATCGCGGACCAGAGACCGAACAATACCGTGAAACCGAACATTACAGTGAAACAGAACATTACCGTGGACCAGAGACCAAACATTACCGTGAAAAAGAACATTATCTTGGACCAGAAACAGAACATTACCGTGAAACCGAAACAGAACATTATCGTCGACCAGAAATGGAACATTACCGTTAAACCGAACATTACCGTGGACCAGATACGGAACATTATTGTGGACCAGATACGGAACATTATTGTGGACCAGAGACGGAACATTACCCTGGACCAGAACATTACCGTGGACCAGAACATTACCATGAAACCGAACATTACCGTGTAACCGAAACAGAACATTACCATGGACAAGAGACAGAACATTACCGTGAAACCGAAACAGGACATTATCATTGACCAGAAACGGAACATTACCGTGAAACAGAAACACAACATTATCGTGGACCAGAAACGGAACATTACCGTGAAACAGAACATTTTCATGGACAAGAAACGGAACATTACCGTGAAACAGAAACACAACATTATCGCGGACCAGAGACCGAACAATACCGTGAAACCGAACATTACAGTGAAACAGAACATTACCGTGGACCAGAGACCAAACATTACCGTGAAAAAGAACATTATCTTGGACCAGAAACGGAACATTACCGTGAAACAGAAAAACAAAATTATCGTGGACCAGAAACGGAACATTACCGTGAAACAGAAACAGAACATTATCGTGGACCAGAGACGGAACATTACCGTGAAACCGAACATTATCGTGGTCCAGAGATCGAACATTACCGTGGACCAGAGACAGAACATTACCGTGAAACCAAAACAGAACATTATCGTGGACCAGAAACGGAACATTATCGTGGACCAAAGACAGAACATTACCATGAAACCGAAACAGAACATTATCGTGGACCAGAAACGGAACATTATCGTGGACCAGAGACAGAACATTATCGTGGACCAGAAACGGAACATTATCGTGGACCAGAAACGGAACATTACCATGAAACAGAAACAGAACATTATCGTGGACCAGAGACGGAACATTACCGTGAAACCGAACATTATCGTGGACCAGAGATCGAACATTACCGTGGACCAGAGACAGAACATTACCGTGGACCAGAGACAGAACATTACCGTGAAACCAAAACAGAACATTATCGTGGACCAGAAATGGAACATTATCGTGGACCAAAGACAGAACATTACCGTGAAACAGAAACAGAACATTATCGTGGACCAGAGACCGAACATTATCGTGAAACCGAACATTATCATGGAATAGAGACAGAACATTACCGTGAAACCGAACATTACCATGAAACCGAACATTACCGTGAAACCGAAACAGAACATTATCGTGGACCAGAAACGGAACATTACCGTGAAACAGAAACACAAAATTATCGTGGACCAGAAACGGAACATTACCGTGAAACAGAAACAGAACATTATCGTGGACCAGAGACGGAACATTACCGTGAAACCGAACATTATCGTGGACCAGAGATCGAACATTACCGTGGACCAGAGACAGAACATTACCGTGGACCAGAGACAGAACATTACCGTGAAACCAAAACAGAACATTACCGTGAAACAGAAACAGAACATTATCGTGGACCAGAGACGGAACATTACCGTGAAACCGAACATTATCGTGGACCAGAGATCGAACATTACCGTGGACCAGAGACAGAACATTACCGTGGACCAGAGACAGAACATTACCGTGAAACCAAAACAGAACATTATCGTGGACCAGAAACGGAACATTATCGTAGACCAAAGACAGAACATTACCGTGAAACCGAAACAGAACATTATCGTGGACCAAAGACAGAACATTACCCTGAAACCGAAACAGAACATTATCGTGGACCAGAAACGGAACATTATCGTGGACCAGAGACAGAACATTATCGTGGACCAGAAACGGAACATTACCATGAAACAGAAACAGAACATTAGCGTGGACCAGATACAAAACATTACCATGAAACAGAACATTATCATGGACCAGAAACGGAACATTACCGTGAAACAGAAATAGAACATTATCGTGGACCAGAGACGGAACATTATAGTGGACCAGAGACGGAACATTACCGTGAAACAGAAACACAACATTATCGTGGACCAGAAACGGAACATTATAGTGGACCAGAGACGGAACATTACCGTGAAACAGAAACACAACATTATCGTGGACCAGAAACGGAACATTACCGTGAAAAAGAAACACAACATTATCGTGGACCAGAAACGGAACATTACCGTGAAACAGAAACAGAACATTATCGCGGACCAAAGACGGAACATTATCGTGGACCAGAGACGGAACATTACCGTGAAACCGAAACAGAACATTATCGTGGACCAGAAACGGAACATTATTGTGGACCAGAGACAGAACATTATCGTGGACCAGAGACGGAACATCATCGTGGACCAGAGACGGAACATTATTGTGGACCAGAGACAGAACATTACCCTGAAACCTAAACAGAACATTATCGTGGACCAGAAACGGAACATTATAGTGAAACCGAACATTATCGTGGACCAGAGACGGAACATTACCGTGAAACAGAAACACAACATTATCGTGTACCAGAAACGGAACATTACCGTGAAACAGAAACAGAAAATTACCGTGGACCAGAGACAGAACATTACCGTGGACCAGAGACGGAACATTACCGTGAAACCTAAACAGAACATTATCGTGGACCAGAAACGGAACATTATCGTGAAACCGAACATTATCGTGGACCAGAGACGGAACATTACCGTGAAACAGAAACACAACATTATCGTGGACAAGAAACGGAACATTACCGTGAAAAAGAAACACAACATTACCGTGGACCAGAGACAGAACATTATCGCGGACCAAAGACGGAACATTATCGTGGACCAGAGACGGAACATGACCGTGAAACCGAACATTATCGTGGACCTGAGACAGAACATTACCGTGAAACCGAAACAGAACATTATCGTCGACCAGAAATGGAACATTACCGTTAAACCGAACATTACCGTGGACCAGATACGGAACATTATTGTGGACCAGATACGGAACATTATTGTGGACCAGAGACGGAACATTACCCTGGACCAGAACATTACCGTGGACCAGAACATTACCATGAAACCGAACATTACCGTGAAACCGAAACAGAACATTACCATGGACAAGAGACAGAACATTACCGTGAAACCGAAACAGGACATTATCATTGACCAGAAACGGAACATTACCGTGAAACAGAAACACAACATTATCGTGGACCAGAAACGGAACATTACCGTGAAACAGAACATTTTCATGGACAAGAAACGGAACATTACCGTGAAACAGAAACACAACATTATCGCGGACCAGAGACCGAACAATACCGTGAAACCGAACATTACAGTGAAACAGAACATTACCGTGGACCAGAGACCAAACATTACCGTGAAAAAGAACATTATCTTGGACCAGAAACGGAACATTACCGTGAAACAGAAAAACAAAATTATCGTGGACCAGAAACGGAACATTACCGTGAAACAGAAACAGAACATTATCGTGGACCAGAGACGGAACATTACCGTGAAACCGAACATTATCGTGGACCAGAGATCGAACATTACCGTGGACCAGAGACAGAACATTACCGTGAAACCAAAACAGAACATTATCGTGGACCAGAAACGGAACATTATCGTGGACCAAAGACAGAACATTACCATGAAACCGAAACAGAACATTATCGTGGACCAGAAACGGAACATTATCGTGGACCAGAGACAGAACATTATCGTGGACCAGAAACGGAACATTATCGTGGACCAGAAACGGAACATTACCATGAAACAGAAACAGAACATTAGCGTGGACCAGAGACAGAACATTACCGTGAAACAGAACATTATCATGGACCAGAAATGGAACATTACCGTGAAAAAGAAACAGAACATTATCGTGGACCAGAGACGGAACGTTACCGTGAAACCGAAACAAAACATTACCGTGAAACAGAAACAGAACATTACAGTGGACCAGAGACAGAACATTACCGTGGACCAGAGACAGAACATTACCGTGGACCAGAGACGGAACATTACCGTGGACCAGATACGGAACATTACTGTGGACCGGAGACGGAACATTACCGTGGACCAGAACATTACCGTGGACCAGAACATTACCATGAAACCGAACATTACCGTGAAACCGAAACAGAACATTACCGTGGACAAGAGACAGAACATTACCGTGAAACCGAAAGAGGACATTATCGTTGACCAGAAACGGAACAAAACCGTGAAACAGAAACACAACATTATCGTGGACCAGAAACGGAACATTACCGTGAAACAGAAACAGAACAATACCTTGGACCAGAGACAGAACATTACCGTGGACAAGAGACAGAACATTACCGTGAAACAGAACATTATCATGGACAAGAAACGGAACATTACCGTGAAACAGAAACACAACATTATCGTGGACCAGAAACGGAACATTACCGTGAAACAGAAACAGAACATTATCGTGCACCAGAGACGGAACATTACCGTGGACCAGATACGGAACATTACTGTGGACCAGAGACGGAACATTACCGTGGACCAGATACGGAACACTACTGTGGACCAGAGACGGAACATTACCGTGGACCAGAACATTACCGTGGACCAGAACATTACCATGAAACCGAACATTACCGTGAAACCGAAACAGAACATCACCGTGGACAAGAGACAGAACATTACCGTGAAACCGAAAGAGGACATTATCGTTGACCAGAGACAGAACATTACCGTGGACAAGAGACAGAACATTACCGTGAAACAGAACATTATCTTGGACCAGAAACGGAACATTACCGTGAAACAGAAACACAACATTATCGTGGACCAGAAACGGAACATTACCGTGAAACAGGAACAGAACAATACCGTGGACCAGAGACAGAACATTACAGTGAAACAGAAACAGAACATTATCGTGGACCAGAGACGGAACAATATCGTGAAACCGAACATTATCATGGAACAGAGACAGAACATTACCGTGAAACCGAACATTACCATGAAACCGAACATTACCGTGAAACCGAAACAGAACATTATCGTGGACTAGAAACGGAACATTACCGTGAAACAGAAACACAAAATTATCGTGGACCAGAAACGGAACATTACCGTGAAACAGAAACAGAACATTATCGTGGACCAGAAACGGAACATTACCGTGAAACAGAAACAGAACATTATCGTGGACCAGAGACGGAACATTACCGTGAAACCGAACATTATCGTGGACCAGAGATCGAACATTACCGTGGACCAGAGACAGAACATTACCGTGGACCAGAGACAGAACATTACCGTGAAACCAAAACAGAACATTATCGTGGACCAGAAACGGAACATTATCGTGGACCAAAGACAGAACATTACCGTGAAACAGAAACAGAACATTATCGTGGACCAGAGACCGAACATTATCGTGAAACCGAACATTATCATGGAACAGAGACAGAACATTACCGTGAAACCGAACATTACCATGAAACCGAACATTACCGTGAAACCGAAACAGAACATTATCGTGGACCAGAAACGGAACATTACCGTGAAACAGAAACAGAACATTATCGGGGACCAGAGACGGAACATTACCGTGGACCAGATACGGAACATTACTGTGGACCAGAGACGGAACATTACCGTGGACCAGATACGGAACATTACTGTGGACCAGAGACGGAACATTACCGTGGACCAGAACATTACCGTGGACCAGAACATTACCATGAAACCGAACATTACCGTGAAACCGAAACAGAACATTACCGTGGACAAGAGACAGAACATTACCGTGAAACCGAAAGAGGACATTATCGTTGACCAGAAACGGAACAAAACCGTGAAACAGAAACACAACATTATCGTGGACCAGAAACGGAACATTACCGTGAAACAGAAACAGAACAATACCTTGGACCAGAGACAGAACATTACCGTGGACAAGAGACAGAACATTACCGTGAAACAGAACATTATCATGGACAAGAAACGGAACATTACCGTGAAACAGAAACACAACATTATCGCGGACCAGAGACCGAACAATACCGTGAAACCGAACATTACAGTGAAACAGAACATTACCGTGGACCAGAGACCGAACATTACCGTGAAACAGAACATTATCTTGGACCAGAAACGGAACATTACCGTGAAACAGAAACACAACATTATCGTGGACCAGAAACGGAACATTACCGTGAAACAGAAACAGAACAATACCGTGGACCAGAGACAGAACATTACAGTGAAACAGAAACAGAACATTATCGTGGACCAGAGACCGAATATTATCGTGAAACCGAACATTATCATGGAACAGAGACAGAACATTACCGTGAAACCGAACATTACCATGAAACCGAACATTACCGTGAAACCGAAACAGAACATTATCGTGGACCAGAAACGGAACATTACCGTGAAACCGAAACAGAACATCATCGTGGACCAGAAACGGAACATTACCGTGAAACAGAAACACAAAATTATCGTGGACCAGAAACGGAACATTACCGTGAAACAGAAACAGAACATTATCGTGGACCAGAGACGGAACATTACCGTGAAACCGAACATTATCGTGGACCAGAGATCGAACATTACCGTGGACCAGAGACAGAACATTACCGTGGACCAGAGACAGAACATTACCGTGAAACCAAAACATAACATTACCGTGAAACAGAAACAGAACATTATCGTGGACCAGAGACGGAACATTACCGTGAAACCGAACATTATCGTGGACCAGAGATCGAACATTACCGTGGACCAGAGACAGAACATTACCGTGGACCAGAGACAGAACATTACCGTGAAACCAAAACAGAACATTATCGTGGACCAGAAACGGAACATTATCGTAGACCAAAGACAGAACATTACCGTGAAACCGAAACAGAACATTATCGTGGACCAAAGAGAGAACATTACCCTGAAACCGAAACAGAACATTATCGTGGACCAGAAACGGAACATTATCGTGGACCAGAGACAGAACATTATCGTGGACCAGAAACGGAACATTACCATGAAACAGAAACAGAACATTAGCGTGGACCAGAGACAAAACATTACCATGAAACAGAACATTATCATGGACCAGAAACGGAACATTACCGTGAAACAGAAACAGAACATTATCGTGGACCAGAGACGGAACATTATAGTGGACCAGAGACGGAACATTACCGTGAAACAGAAACACAACATTATCGTGGACCAGAAACGGAACATTACCGTGAAAAAGAAACACAACATTATCGTGGACCAGAAACGGAACATTACCGTGAAACAGAAACAGAACATTATCGTGGACCAGAGACGGAACATTACCGTGAAACCGAACATTATCGTGGACCAGAGATCAAACATTACCATGGACCAGAGACAGAACATTATCGCGGACCAAAGACGGAACATTATCGTGGACCAGAGACGGAACATTACCGTGAAACCGAACATTATCGTGGACCTGAGACAGAACATTATCGTGGACCAGAGACGGAACATCATCGTGTACCAGAGACGGAACATTATCGTGGACCAGAGACAGAACATTACCCTGAAACCTAAACAGAACATTATCGTGGAGCAGAAACGGAACATTATCGTGAAACCGAACATTATCGTGGACCAGAGACAGAACATTACCGTGAAACAGAAACACAACATTATCGTGTACCAGAAACGGAACGTTACCGTGAAACAGAAACAGAACATTACCGTGGACCAGAGACAGAACATTACCGTGGACCAGAGACGGAACATTACCGTGAAACCTAAACAGAACATTATGGTGGACCAGCAACGGAACATTATCGTGAAACCGAACATTATCGTGGACCAGAGACGGAACATTACCGTGAAACAGAAACACAACATTATCGTGGACCAGAAACGGAACATTACCGTGAAAAAGAAACACAACATTATCGTGGACCAGAAACGGAACATTACCGTGAAACAGAAACAGAACATTATCGTGGACCAGAGACGGAACATTACCGTGGACCAGATACGGAACATTACTGTGGACCAGAGACGGAACATTACCGTGGACCAGATACGGAACATTACTGTGGACCAGAGACGGAACATTACCGTTGACCAGAACATTACCGTGGACCAGAACATTACCATGAAACCGAACATTACCGTGAAACCGAACATTACCGTGAAACCGAAACAGAACATTACCGTGGACAAGAGACAGAACATTACCGTGAAACCGAAAGAGGACATTATCGTTGACCAGAAACGGAACAAAAAATTGAAACAGAAACACAACATTATCGTGGACCAGAAACGGAACATTACCGTGAAACAGAAACAGAACAATACCTTGGACCAGAGACAGAACATTACCGTGGACAAGAGACAGAACATTACCGTGAAACAGAACATTATCATGGACAAGAAACGGAACATTACCGTGAAACAGAAACACAACATTATCGCGGACCAGAGACCGAACAATACCGTGAAACCGAACATTACAGTGAAACAGAACATTACCGTGGACCAGAGACCGAACATTACCGTGAAACAGAACATTATCTTGGACCAGAAACGGAACATTACCGTGAAACAGAAACACAACATTATCGTGGACCAGAAACGGAACATTACCGTGAAACAGAAACAGAACAATACCGTGGACCAGAGACAGAACATTACAGTGAAACAGAAACAGAACATTATCGTGGACCAGAGACCGAACATTATCGTGAAACCGAACATTATCATGGAACAGAGACAGAACATTACCGTGAAACCGAACATTACCATGAAACCGAACATTACCGTGAAACCGAAACAGAACATTATCGTGGACCAGAAACGGAACATTACCGTGAAACAGAAACAGAACATTATCGTGGACCAGAAACGGAACATTACCGTGAAACAGAAACAGAACATTATCGTGGACCAGAGACGGAACATTACCGTGAAACCGAACATTATCGTGGACCAGAGATCGAACATTACCGTGGACCAGAGACAGAACATTACCGTGTACCAGAGACAGAACATTACCGTGAAACCAAAACAGAACACTATCGTGGACCAGAAATGGAACATTATCGTGGACCAAAGACAGAACATTACCGTGAAACAGAAACAGAACATTATCGTGGACCAGAGACCGAACATTATCGTGTAACCGAACATTATCATGGAACAGAGACAGAACATTACCGTGAAACCGAACATTACCATGAAACCGAACATTACCGTGAAACCGAAACAGAACATCATCGTGGACCAGAAACGGAACATTACCGTGAAACAGAAACACAAAATTATCGTGGACCAGAAACGGAACATTACCTTGAAACAGAAACAGAACATTATCGTGGACCAGAGACGGAACATTACCGTGAAACCGAACATTATCGTGGACCAGAGATCGAACATTACCGTGGACCAGAGACAGAACATTACCGTGGACCAGAGACAGAACATTACCGTGAAACCAAAACATAACATTACCGTGAAACAGAAACAGAACATTATCGTGGACCAGAGACGGAACATTACCGTGAAACCGAACATTATCGTGGACCAGAGATCGAACATTACCGTGGACCAGAGACAGAACATTACCGTGGACCAGAGACAGAACATTACCGTGAAACCAAAACAGAACATTATCGTGGACCAGAAACGGAACATTATCGTAGACCAAAGACAGAACATTACCGTGAAACCGAAACAGAACATTATCGTGGACCAAAGACAGAACATTACCCTGAAACCGAAACAGAACATTATCGTGGACCAGAAACGGAACATTATCGTGGACCAGAGACAGAACATTATCGTGGACCAGAAACGGAACATTACCATGAAACAGAAACAGAACATTAGCGTGGACCAGAGACAAAACATTACCATGAAACAGAACATTATCATGGACCAGAAACGGAACATTACCGTGAAACAGAAACAGAACATTATCGTGGACCAGAGACGGAACATTATAGTGGACCAGAGACGGAACATTACCGTGAAAAAGAAACACAACATTATCGTGGACCAGAAACGGAACATTACCGTGAAACAGAAACAGAACATTATCGTGGACCAGAGACGGAACATTACCGTGAAACCGAACATTATCGTGGACCAGAGATCAAACATTACCATGGACCAGAGACAGAACATTATCGCGGACCAAAGACGGAACATTATCGTGGACCAGAGACGGAACATTACCGTGAAACCGAACATTATCGTGGACCTGAGACAGAACATTACCGTGGACCAGAGACAGAACATTATCGTGAAACTGAAACAGAACATTATCGTGGACCAGAAACGGAACATTACCGTGAAACAGAAACACAAAATTATCGTGGACTAGAAACGGAACATTACCGTGAAACCGAAACAGAACATTATCGTGGACCAGAAACGGAACATTATTGTGGACCAGAGACAGAACATTAACGTGGACCAGAGACGGAACATCATCGTGGGCCAGAGACGGAACATTATCGTGGACCAGAGACAGAACATTACCCTGAAACCTAAACAGAACATTATCGTGGACCAGAAACGGAACATTATAGTGAAACCGAACATTATCGTGGACCAGAGACGGAACATTACCGTGAAACAGAAACACAAAATTATCGTGTACCAGAAACGGAACATTACCGTGAAACAGAAACAGAACATTACCGTGGACCAGAGACAGAACATTACCGTGGACCAGAGACGGAACATTACCGTGAAACCTAAACAGAACATTATCGTGGACCAGAAACGGAACATTATTGTGAAACCGAACATTATCGTGGACCAGAGACGGAACATTACCGTGAAACAGAAACACAACATTATCGTGGACAAGAAACGGAACATTACCGTGAAAAAGAAACACAACATTACCGTGGACCAGAGACAGAACATTATCGCGGACCAAAGACGGAACATTATCGTGGACCAGAGAAGGAACATGACCGTGAAACCGAACATTATCGTGGACCTGAGACAGAACATTACCGTGAAACCGAAACAGAACATTATCGTCGACCAGAAATGGAACATTACCGTTAAACCGAACATTACCGTGGACCAGATACGGAACATTATTGTGGACCAGATACGGAACATTATTGTGGACCAGAGACGGAACATTACCCTGGACCAGAACATTACCGTGGACCAGAACATTACCATGAAACCGAACATTACCGTGAAACCGAAACAGAACATTACCATGGACAAGAGACAGAACATTACCGTGAAACCGAAACAGGACATTATCATTGACCAGAAACGGAACATTACCGTGAAACAGAAACACAACATTATCGTGGACCAGAAACGGAACATTACCGTGAAACAGAACATTTTCATGGACAAGAAACGGAACATTACCGTGAAACAGAAACACAACATTTTCGCGGACCAGAGACCGAACAATACCGTGAAACCGAACATTACAGTGAAACAGAACATTACCGTGGACCAGAGACCAAACATTACCGTGAAAAAGAACATTATCTTGGACCAGAAACGGAACATTACCGTGAAACAGAAAAACAAAATTATCGTGGACCAGAAACGGAACATTACCGTGAAACAGAAACAGAACATTATCGTGGACCAGAGACGGAACATTACCGTGAAACCGAACATTATCGTGGACCAGAGATCGAACATTACCGTGGACCAGAGACAGAACATTACCGTGAAACCAAAACAGAACATTATCGTGGACCAGAAACGGAACATTATCGTGGACCAAAGACAGAACATTACCATGAAACCGAAACAGAACATTATCGTGGACCAGAAACGGAACATTATCGTGGACCAGAGACAGAACATTATCGTGGACCAGAAACGGAACATTACCATGAAACAGAAACAGAACATTAGCGTGGACCAGAGACAGAACATTACCATGAAACAGAACATTATCATGGACCAGAAATGGAACATTACCGTGAAAAAGAAACAGAACATTATCGTGGACCAGAGACGGAACGTTACCGTGAAACCGAAACAAAACATTACCGTGAAACAGAAACAGAACATTACAGTG
This sequence comes from Leuresthes tenuis, assembly GCA_036924055.1. Taxonomy (NCBI): domain Eukaryota; kingdom Metazoa; phylum Chordata; class Actinopteri; order Atheriniformes; family Atherinopsidae; genus Leuresthes; species Leuresthes tenuis. The sequence continues at coordinate 3,827,251 of JAVGWW010000016.1, forward strand.
GACCAGAGACAGAACATTACCGTGGACCAGAGACAGAACATTACCGTGGACCAGAGACGGAACATTACCGTGGACCAGATACGGAACATTACTGTGGACCAGAGACGGAACATTACCGTGGACCAGAACATTACCATGAAACCGAACATTACCGTGAAACCGAAACAGAACATTACCGTGGACAAGAGACAGAACATTACCGTGAAACCGAAAGAGGACATTATCGTTGACCAGAAACGGAACAAAACCGTGAAACAGAAACACAACATTATCGTGGACCAGAAAAGGAACATTACCGTGAAACAGAAACAGAACAATACCTTGGACCAGAGACAGAACATTACCGTGGACAAGAGACAGAACATTACCGTGAAACAGAACATTATCATGGACAAGAAACGGAACATTACCGTGAAACAGAAACACAACATTATCGTGGACCAGAAACGGAACATTACCGTGAAACAGAAACAGAACATTATCGTGGACCAGAGACGGAACATTACCGTGGACCAGATACGGAACATTACTGTGGACCAGAGACGGAACATTACCGTGGACCAGATACGGAACATTACTGTGGACCAGAGACGGAACATTACCGTGGACCAGAACATTACCATGAAACCGAACATTACCGTGAAACCGAAACAGAACATCACCGTGGACAAGAGACAGAACATTACCGTGAAACCGAAAGAGGACATTATCGTTGACCAGAAACGGAACAAAACCGTGAAACAGAAACACAACATTATCGTGGACCAGAAACGGAACATTACCGTGAAACAGAAACACAACATTATCGTGGACCAGAAACGGAACATTACCGTGAAACAGAAACAGAACAATACCGTGGACCAGAGACAGAACATTACAGTGAAACAGAAACAGTACATTATCGTGGACCAGAGACCGAACATTATCGTGAAACCGAACATTATCATGGAACAGAGACAGAACATTACCGTGAAACCGAACATTACCATGAAACCGAACATTACCGTGAAACCGAAACAGAACATTATCGTGGACTAGAAACGGAACATTACCGTGAAACAGAAACACAAAATTATCGTGGACCAGAAACGGAACATTACCGTGAAACAGAAACAGAACATTATCGTGGACCAGAAACGGAACATTACCGTGGACAAGAGACAGAACATTACCGTGAAACCGAAAGAGGACATTATCGTTGACCAGAAACGGAACAAAACCGTGAAACAGAAACACAACATTATCGTGGACCAGAAACGGAACATTACCGTGAAACAGAAACAGAACAATACCTTGGACCAGAGACAGAACATTACCGTGGACAAGAGACAGAACATTACCGTGAAACAGAACATTATCATGGACAAGAAACGGAACATTACCGTGAAACAGAAACACAACATTATCGTGGACCAGAAACGGAACATTACCGTGAAACAGAAACAGAACATTATCGTGGACCAGAGACGGAACATTACCGTGGACCAGATACGGAACATTACTGTGGACCAGAGACGGAACATTACCGTGAATCCAAAACACAACATTATCGTGGACCAGAAACGGAACATTATCGTGGACCAAAGACAGAACATTACCGTGAAACCTAAACAGAACATTATCGTGGACCAAAGACAGAACATTACCCTGAAACCGAAACAGAACATTATCGTGGACCAGAAACGGAACATTATAGTGGACCAGAGACAGAACATTATCGTGGACCAGAAACGGAACATTACCATGAAACAGAAACAGAACATTAGCGTGGACCAGAGACAAAACATTACCGTGAAACAGAACATTATCATGGACCAGAAACGGAACATTACCGTGAAACAGAAACAGAACATTATCGTGGACCAGAAACGGAACATTACCGTGAAAAAGAAACACAACATTATCGTGGACCAGAAACGGAACATTACCGTGAAACAGAAACAGAACATTATCGTGGACCAGAGACAGAACATTATCGCGGACCAAAGACGGAACATTATTGTGGACCAGAGACAGAACATTATCGTGGACCAGAGACGGAACATCATCGTGTACCAGAGACGGAACATTATCGTGGACCAGAGACAGAACATTACCCTGAAACCTAAACAGAACATTATCGTGGAGCAGAAACGGAACATTATCGTGAAACCGAACATTATCGTGGACCAGAGACAGAACATTACCGTGAAACAGAAACACAACATTATCGTGTACCAGAAACGGAACGTTACCGTGAAACAGAAACAGAACATTACCGTGGACCAGAGACAGAACATTACCGTGGACCAGAGACGGAACATTACCGTGAAACCTAAACAGAACATTATGGTGGACCAGCAACGGAACATTATCGTGAAACCGAACATTATCGTGGACCAGAGACGGAACATTACCGTGAAACAGAAACACAACATTATCGTGGACCAGAAACGGAACATTACCGTGAAAAAGAAACACAACATTATCGTGGACCAGAAACGGAACATTACCGTGAAACAGAAACAGAACATTATCGTGGACCAGAGACGGAACATTACCGTGGACCAGATACGGAACATTACTGTGGACCAGAGACGGAACATTACCGTGGACCAGATACGGAACATTACTGTGGACCAGAGACGGAACATTACCGTTGACCAGAACATTACCGTGGACCAGAACATTACCATGAAACCGAACATTACCGTGAAACCGAACATTACCGTGAAACCGAAACAGAACATTACCGTGGACAAGAGACAGAACATTACCGTGAAACCGAAAGAGGACATTATCGTTGACCAGAAACGGAACAAAACCTTGAAACAGAAACACAACATTATCGTGGACCAGAAACGGAACATTACCGTGAAACAGAAACAGAAAAATACCTTGGACCAGAGACAGAACATTACCGTGGACAAGAGACAGAACATTACCGTGAAACAGAACATTATCATGGACAAGAAACGGAACATTACCGTGAAACAGAAACACAACATTATCGCGGACCAGAGACCGAACAATACCGTGAAACCGAACATTACAGTGAAACAGAACATTACCGTGGACCAGAGACCGAACATTACCGTGAAACAGAACATTATCTTGGACCAGAAACGGAACATTACCGTGAAACAGAAACACAACATTATCGTGGACCAGAAACGGAACATTACCGTGAAACAGAAACAGAACAATACCGTGGACCAGAGACAGAACATTACAGTGAAACAGAAACAGAACATTATCGTGGACCAGAGACCGAACATTATCGTGAAACCGAACATTATCATGGAACAGAGACAGAACATTACCGTGAAACCGAACATTACCATGAAACCGAACATTACCGTGAAACCGAAACAGAACATTATCGTGGACCAGAAACGGAACATTACCGTGAAACAGAAAAAGAACATTATCGTGGACCAGAAACGGAACATTACCGTGAAACAGAAACAGAACATTATCGTGGACCAGAGACGGAACATTACCGTGAAACCGAACATTATCGTGGACCAGAGATCGAACATTACCGTGGACCAGAGACAGAACATTACCGTGGACCAGAGACAGAACATTACCGTGAAACCAAAACAGAACACTATCGTGGACCAGAAATGGAACATTATCGTGGACCAAAGACAGAACATTACCGTGAAACAGAAACAGAACATTATCGTGGACCAGAGACCGAACATTATCGTGTAACCGAACATTATCATGGAACAGAGACAGAACATTACCGTGAAACCGAACATTACCATGAAACCGAACATTACCGTGAAACCGAAACAGAACATTACCGTGGACAAGAGACAGAACATTACCGTGAAACCGAAAGAGGACATTATCGTTGACCAGAAACGGAACAAAACCGTGAAACAGAAACACAACATTATCGTGGACCAGAAAAGGAACATTACCGTGAAACAGAAACAGAACAATACCTTGGACCAGAGACAGAACATTACCGTGGACCAGAGACGGAACATTACCGTGGACCAGAACATTACCGTGGACCAGAATATTACCATGAAACCGAACATTACCGTGAAACCGAAACAGAACATTACCGTGGACAAGAGACAGAACATTACCGTGAAACCGAAAGAGGACATTATCGTTGACCAGAAACGGAACATTACCGTGAAACAGAAACAGAACAATACCTTGGACCAGAGACAGAACATTACCGTGGACAAGAGACAGAACATTACCGTGAAACAGAACATTATCATGGACAAGAAACGGAACATTACCGTGAAACAGAAACACAACATTATCGTGGACCAGAAACGGAACATTACCGTGAAACAGAAACAGAACATTATCGTGGACCAGAGACGGAACATTACCGTGGACCAGATACGGAACATTACTGTGGACCAGAGACGGAACATTACCGTGGACCAGATACGGAACATTACTGTGGACCAGAGACGGAACATTACCGTGGACCAGAACATTACCGTGGACCAGAACATTACCATGAAACCGAACATTACCGTGAAACCGAAACAGAACATCACCGTGGACAAGAGACAGAACATTACCGTGAAACCGAAAGAGGACATTATCGTTGACCAGAAACGGAACAAAACCGTGAAACAGAAACACAACATTATCGTGGACCAGAAACGGAACATTACCGTGAAACAGAAACACAACATTATCGTGGACCAGAAACGGAACATTACCGTGAAACAGAAACAGAACAATACCGTGGACCAGAGACAGAACATTACAGTGAAACAGAAACAGTACATTATCGTGGACCAGAGACCGAACATTATCGTGAAACCGAACATTATCATGGAACAGAGACAGAACATTACCGTGAAACCGAACATTACCATGAAACCGAACATTACCGTGAAACCGAAACAGAACATTATCGTGGACTAGAAACGGAACATTACCGTGAAACAGAAACACAAAATTATCGTGGACCAGAAACGGAACATTACCGTGAAACAGAAACAGAACATTATCGTGGACCAGAAACGGAACATTACCGTGGACAAGAGACAGAACATTACCGTGAAACCGAAAGAGGACATTATCGTTGACCAGAAACGGAACAAAACCGTGAAACAGAAACACAACATTATCGTGGACCAGAAACGGAACATTACCGTGAAACAGAAACAGAACAATACCTTGGACCAGAGACAGAACATTACCGTGGACAAGAGACAGAACATTACCGTGAAACAGAACATTATCATGGACAAGAAACGGAACATTACCGTGAAACAGAAACACAACATTATCGTGGACCAGAAACGGAACATTACCGTGAAACAGAAACAGAACATTATCGTGGACCAGAGACGGAACATTACCGTGGACCAGATACGGAACATTACTGTGGACCAGAGACGGAACATTACCGTGGACCAGATACGGAACATTACTGTGGACCAGAGACGGAACATTACCGTGAATCCAAAACACAACATTATCGTGGACCAGAAACGGAACATTATCGTGGACCAAAGACAGAACATTACCGTGAAACCTAAACAGAACATTATCGTGGACCAAAGACAGAACATTACCCTGAAACCGAAACAGAACATTATCGTGGACCAGAAACGGAACATTATAGTGGACCAGAGACAGAACATTATCGTGGACCAGAAACGGAACATTACCATGAAACAGAAACAGAACATTAGCGTGGACCAGAGACAAAACATTACCGTGAAACAGAACATTATCATGGACCAGAAACGGAACATTACCGTGAAACAGAAACAGAACATTATCGTGGACCAGAAACGGAACATTACCGTGAAAAAGAAACACAACATTATCGTGGACCAGAAACGGAACATTACCGTGAAACAGAACATTATCGTGGACCAGAGACAGAACATTATCGCGGACCAAAGACGGAACATTATTGTGGACCAGAGACAGAACATTATCGTGGACCAGAGACGGAACATCATCGTGTACCAGAGACGGAACATTACCGTGAAAAAGAAACACAACATTATCGTGGACCAGAAACGGAACATTACCGTGAAACAGAAACAGAACATTATCGTGGACCAGAGACGGAACATTACCGTGAAACCGAACATTATCGTGGACCAGAGATCAAACATTACCATGGACCAGAGACAGAACATTATCGCGGACCAAAGACGGAACATTACCGTGGACCAGAGACAGAACATTACCGTGGACCAGAGACAGAACATTACCGTGAAACCAAAACAGAACATTATCGTGGACCAGAAACGGAACATTATCGTAGACCAAAGACAGAACATTACCGTGAAACCGAAACAGAACATTATCGTGGACCAAAGACAGAACATTACCCTGAAACCGAAACAGAACATTATCGTGGACCAGAAACGGAACATTATCGTGGACCAGAGACAGAACATTATCGTGGACCAGAAACGGAACATTACCATGAAACAGAAACAGAACATTAGCGTGGACCAGAGACAAAACATTACCATGAAACAGAACATTATCATGGACCAGAAACGGAACATTACCGTGAAACAGAAACAGAACATTATCGTGGACCAGAGACGGAACATTATAGTGGACCAGAGACGGAACATTACCGTGAAAAAGAAACACAACATTATCGTGGACCAGAAACGGAACATTACCGTGAAACAGAAACAGAACATTATCGTGGACCAGAGACGGAACATTACCGTGAAACCGAACATTATCGTGGACCAGAGATCAAACATTACCATGGACCAGAGACAGAACATTATCGCGGACCAAAGACGGAACATTATCGTGGACCAGAGACGGAACATTACCGTGAAACCGAACATTATCGTGGACCTGAGACAGAACATTACCGTGGACCAGAGACAGAACATTATCGTGAAACTGAAACAGAACATTATCGTGGACCAGAAACGGAACATTACCGTGAAACAGAAACAAAAAATTATCGTGGACTAGAAACGGAACATTACCGTGAAACCGAAAAAGAACATTATCGTGGACCAGAAACGGAACATTATTGTGGACCAGAGACAGAACATTAACGTGGACCAGAGACGGAACATCATCGTGGACCAGAGACGGAACATTATCGTGGACCAGAGACAGAACATTACCCTGAAACCTAAACAGAACATTATCGTGGACCAGAAACGGAACATTATAGTGAAACCGAACATTATCGTGGACCAGAGACGGAACATTACCGTGAAACAGAAACACAACATTATCGTGTACCAGAAACGGAACATTACCGTGAAACAGAAACAGAACATTACCGTGGACCAGAGACAGAACATTACCGTGGACCAGAGACGGAACATTACCGTGAAACCTAAACAGAACATTATCGTGGACCAGAAACGGAACATTATTGTGAAACCGAACATTATCGTGGACCAGAGACGGAACATTACCGTGAAACAGAAACACAACATTATCGTGGACAAGAAACGGAACATTACCGTGAAAAAGAAACACAACATTACCGTGGACCAGAGACAGAACATTATCGCGGACCAAAGACGGAACATTATCGTGGACCAGAGACGGAACATGACCGTGAAACCGAACATTATCGTGGACCTGAGACAGAACATTACCGTGAAACCGAAACAGAACATTATCGTCGACCAGAAATGGAACATTACCGTTAAACCGAACATTACCGTGGACCAGATACGGAACATTATTGTGGACCAGATACGGAACATTATTGTGGACCAGAGACGGAACATTACCCTGGACCAGAACATTACCGTGGACCAGAACATTACCATGAAACCGAACATTACCGTGAAACCGAAACAGAACATTACCATGGACAAGAGACAGAACATTACCGTGAAACCGAAACAGGACATTATCATTGACCAGAAACGGAACATTACCGTGAAACAGAAACACAACATTATCGTGGACCAGAAACGGAACATTACCGTGAAACAGAACATTTTCATGGACAAGAAACGGAACATTACCGTGAAACAGAAACACAACATTTTCGCGGACCAGAGACCGAACAATACCGTGAAACCGAACATTACAGTGAAACAGAACATTACCGTGGACCAGAGACCAAACATTACCGTGAAAAAGAACATTATCTTGGACCAGAAACGGAACATTACCGTGAAACAGAAAAACAAAATTATCGTGGACCAGAAACGGAACATTACCGTGAAACAGAAACAGAACATTATCGTGGACCAGAGACGGAACATTACCGTGAAACCGAACATTATCGTGGACCAGAGATCGAACATTACCGTGGACCAGAGACAGAACATTACCGTGAAACCAAAACAGAACATTATCGTGGACCAGAAACGGAACATTATCGTGGACCAAAGACAGAACATTACCATGAAACCGAAACAGAACATTATCGTGGACCAGAAACGGAACATTATCGTGGACCAGAGACAGAACATTATCGTGGACCAGAAACGGAACATTACCATGAAACAGAAACAGAACATTAGCGTGGACCAGAGACAGAACATTACCGTGAAACAGAACATTATCATGGACCAGAAATGGAACATTACCGTGAAAAAGAAACAGAACATTATCGTGGACCAGAGACGGAACGTTACCGTGAAACCGAAACAAAACATTACCGTGAAACAGAAACAGAACATTACAGTGGACCAGAGACAGAACATTACCGTGGACCAGAGACAGAACATTACCGTGGACCAGAGACGGAACATTACTGTGGACCAGAGACGGAACATTACCGTGGACCAGAACATTACCGTGGACCAGAACATTACCATGAAACCGAACATTACCGTGAAACCGAAACAGAACATTACCGTGGACAAGAGACAGAACATTACCGTGAAACCGAAAGAGGACATTATCGTTGACCAGAAACGGAACAAAACCGTGAAACAGAAACACAACATTATCGTGGACCAGAAAAGGAACATTACCGTGAAACAGAAACAGAACAATACCTTGGACCAGAGACAGAACATTACCGTGGACAAGAGACAGAACATTACCGTGAAACAGAACATTATCATGGACAAGAAACGGAACATTACCGTGAAACAGAAACACAACATTATCGTGGACCAGAAACGGAACATTACCGTGAAACAGAAACAGAACATTATCGTGGACCAGAGACGGAACATTACCGTGGACCAGATACGGAACATTACTGTGGACCAGAGACGGAACATTACCGTGGACCAGATACGGAACATTACTGTGGACCAGAGACGGAACATTACCGTGGACCAGAACATTACCGTGGACCAGAACATTACCATGAAACCGAACATTACCGTGAAACCGAAACAGAACATCACCGTGGACAAGAGACAGAACATTACCGTGAAACCGAAAGAGGACATTATCGTTGACCAGAAACGGAACAAAACCGTGAAACAGAAACACAACATTATCGTGGACCAGAAACGGAACATTACCGTGAAACAGAAACACAACATTATCGTGGACCAGAAACGGAACATTACCGTGAAACAGAAACAGAACAATACCGTGGACCAGAGACAGAACATTACAGTGAAACAGAAACAGTACATTATCGTGGACCAGAGACCGAACATTATCGTGAAACCGAACATTATCATGGAACAGAGACAGAACATTACCGTGAAACCGAACATTACCATGAAACCGAACATTACCGTGAAACCGAAACAGAACATTATCGTGGACTAGAAACGGAACATTACCGTGAAACAGAAACACAAAATTATCGTGGACCAGAAACGGAACATTACCGTGAAACAGAAACAGAACATTATCGTGGACCAGAAACGGAACATTACCGTGGACAAGAGACAGAACATTACCGTGAAACCGAAAGAGGACATTATCGTTGACCAGAAACGGAACAAAACCGTGAAACAGAAACACAACATTATCGTGGACCAGAAACGGAACATTACCGTGAAACAGAAACAGAACAATACCTTGGACCAGAGACAGAACATTACCGTGGACAAGAGACAGAACATTACCGTGAAACAGAACATTATCATGGACAAGAAACGGAACATTACCGTGAAACAGAAACACAACATTATCGTGGACCAGAAACGGAACATTACCGTGAAACAGAAACAGAACATTATCGTGGACCAGAGACGGAACATTACCGTGGACCAGATACGGAACATTACTGTGGACCAGAGACGGAACATTACCGTGGACCAGATACGGAACATTACTGTGGACCAGAGACGGAACATTACCGTGAATCCAAAACACAACATTATCGTGGACCAGAAACGGAACATTATCGTGGACCAAAGACAGAACATTACCGTGAAACCTAAACAGAACATTATCGTGGACCAAAGACAGAACATTACCCTGAAACCGAAACAGAACATTATCGTGGACCAGAAACGGAACATTATAGTGGACCAGAGACAGAACATTATCGTGGACCAGAAACGGAACATTACCATGAAACAGAAACAGAACATTAGCGTGGACCAGAGACAAAACATTACCGTGAAACAGAACATTATCATGGACCAGAAACGGAACATTACCGTGAAACAGAAACAGAACATTATCGTGGACCAGAAACGGAACATTACCGTGAAAAAGAAACACAACATTATCGTGGACCAGAAACGGAACATTACCGTGAAACAGAAACAGAACATTATCGTGGACCAGAGACAGAACATTATCGCGGACCAAAGACGGAACATTATTGTGGACCAGAGACAGAACATTATCGTGGACCAGAGACGGAACATCATCGTGTACCAGAGACGGAACATTATCGTGGACCAGAGACAGAACATTACCCTGAAACCTAAACAGAACATTATCGTGGAGCAGAAACGGAACATTATCGTGAAACCGAACATTATCGTGGACCAGAGACAGAACATTACCGTGAAACAGAAACACAACATTATCGTGTACCAGAAACGGAACGTTACCGTGAAACAGAAACAGAACATTACCGTGGACCAGAGACAGAACATTACCGTGGACCAGAGACGGAACATTACCGTGAAACCTAAACAGAACATTATGGTGGACCAGCAACGGAACATTATCGTGAAACCGAACATTATCGTGGACCAGAGACGGAACATTACCGTGAAACAGAAACACAACATTATCGTGGACCAGAAACGGAACATTACCGTGAAAAAGAAACACAACATTATCGTGGACCAGAAACGGAACATTACCGTGAAACAGAAACAGAACATTATCGTGGACCAGAGACGGAACATTACCGTGGACCAGATACGGAACATTACTGTGGACCAGAGACGGAACATTACCGTGGACCAGATACGGAACATTACTGTGGACCAGAGACGGAACATTACCGTTGACCAGAACATTACCGTGGACCAGAACATTACCATGAAACCGAACATTACCGTGAAACCGAACATTACCGTGAAACCGAAACAGAACATTACCGTGGACAAGAGACAGAACATTACCGTGAAACCGAAAGAGGACATTATCGTTGACCAGAAACGGAACAAAACCTTGAAACAGAAACACAACATTATCGTGGACCAGAAACGGAACATTACCGTGAAACAGAAACAGAACAATACCTTGGACCAGAGACAGAACATTACCGTGGACAAGAGACAGAACATTACCGTGAAACAGAACATTATCATGGACAAGAAACGGAACATTACCGTGAAACAGAAACACAACATTATCGCGGACCAGAGACCGAACAATACCGTGAAACCGAACATTACAGTGAAACAGAACATTACCGTGGACCAGAGACCGAACATTACCGTGAAACAGAACATTATCTTGGACCAGAAACGGAACATTACCGTGAAACAGAAACACAACATTATCGTGGACCAGAAACGGAACATTACCGTGAAACAGAAACAGAACAATACCGTGGACCAGAGACAGAACATTACAGTGAAACAGAAACAGAACATTATCGTGGACCAGAGACCGAACATTATCGTGAAACCGAACATTATCATGGAACAGAGACAGAACATTACCGTGAAACCGAACATTACCATGAAACCGAACATTACCGTGAAACCGAAACAGAGCATTATCGTGGACCAGAAACGGAACATTACCGTGAAACAGAAACAGAACATTATCGTGGACCAGAAACGGAACATTACCGTGAAACAGAAACAGAACATTATCGTGGACCAGAGACGGAACATTACCGTGAAACCGAACATTATCGTCGACCAGAGATCGAACATTACCGTGGACCAGAGACAGAACATTACCGTGGACCAGAGACAGAACATTACCGTGAAACCAAAACAGAACACTATCGTGGACCAGAAATGGAACATTATCGTGGACCAAAGACAGAACATTACCGTGAAACAGAAACAGTACATTATCGTGGACCAGAGACCGAACATTATCGTGAAACCGAACATTATCATGGAACAGAGACAGAACATTACCGTGAAACCGAACATTACCATGAAACCGAACATTACCGTGAAACCGAAACAGAACATTATCGTGGACTAGAAACGGAACATTACCGTGAAACAGAAACACAAAATTATCGTGGACCAGAAACGGAACATTACCGTGAAACAGAAACAGAACATTATCGTGGACCAGAAACGGAACATTACCGTGGACAAGAGACAGAACATTACCGTGAAACCGAAAGAGGACATTATCGTTGACCAGAAACGGAACAAAACCGTGAAACAGAAACACAACATTATCGTGGACCAGAAACGGAACATTACCGTGAAACAGAAACAGAACAATACCTTGGACCAGAGACAGAACATTACCGTGGACAAGAGACAGAACATTACCGTGAAACAGAACATTATCATGGACAAGAAACGGAACATTACCGTGAAACAGAAACACAACATTATCGTGGACCAGAAACGGAACATTACCGTGAAACAGAAACAGAACATTATCGTGGACCAGAGACGGAACATTACCGTGGACCAGATACGGAACATTACTGTGGACCAGAGACGGAACATTACCGTGGACCAGATACGGAACATTACTGTGGACCAGAGACGGAACATTACCGTGAATCCAAAACACAACATTATCGTGGACCAGAAACGGAACATTATCGTGGACCAAAGACAGAACATTACCGTGAAACCTAAACAGAACATTATCGTGGACCAAAGACAGAACATTACCCTGAAACCGAAACAGAACATTATCGTGGACCAGAAACGGAACATTATAGTGGACCAGAGACAGAACATTATCGTGGACCAGAAACGGAACATTACCATGAAACAGAAACAGAACATTAGCGTGGACCAGAGACAAAACATTACCGTGAAACAGAACATTATCATGGACCAGAAACGGAACATTACCGTGAAACAGAAACAGAACATTATCGTGGACCAGAAACGGAACATTATTGTGGACCAGAGACAGAACATTATCGTGGACCAGAGACGGAACATCATCGTGTACCAGAGACGGAACATTATCGTGGACCAGAGACAGAACATTACCCTGAAACCTAAACAGAACATTATCGTGGAGCAGAAACGGAACATTATCGTGAAACCGAACATTATCGTGGACCAGAGACAGAACATTACCGTGAAACAGAAACACAACATTATCGTGTACCAGAAACGGAACGTTACCGTGAAACAGAAACAGAACATTACCGTGGACCAGAGACAGAACATTACCGTGGACCAGAGACGGAACATTACCGTGAAACCTAAACAGAACATTATGGTGGACCAGCAACGGAACATTATCGTGAAACCGAACATTATCGTGGACCAGAGACGGAACATTACCGTGAAACAGAAACACAACATTATCGTGGACCAGAAACGGAACATTACCGTGAAAAAGAAACACAACATTATCGTGGACCAGAAACGGAACATTACCGTGAAACAGAAACAGAACATTATCGTGGACCAGAGACAGAACATTACCGTGGACCAGAGACAGAACATTACCGTGAAACCAAAACAGAACACTATCGTGGACCAGAAATGGAACATTATCGTGGACCAAAGACAGAACATTACCGTGAAACAGAAACAGAACATTATCGTGGACCAGAGACCGAACATTATCGTGTAACCGAACATTATCATGGAACAGAGACAGAACATTACCGTGAAACCGAACATTACCATGAAACCGAACATTACCGTGAAACCGAAACAGAACATCATCGTGGACCAGAAACGGATCATTACCGTGAAACAGAAACACAAAATTATCGTGGACCAGAAACGGAACATTACCGTGAAACAGAAACAGAACATTATCGTGGACCAGAGACGGAACATTACCGTGAAACCGAACATTTTCGTGGACCAGAGATCGAACATTACCGTGGACCAGAGACAGAACATTACCGTGGACCAGAGACAGAACATTACCGTGAAACCAAAACATAACATTACCGTGAAACAGAAACAGAACATTATCGTGGACCAGAGACGGAACATTACCGTGAAACCGAACATTATCGTGGACCAGAGATCGAACATTACCGTGGACCAGAGACAGAACATTACCGTGGACCAGAGACAGAACATTACCGTGAAACCAAAACAGAACATTATCGTGGACCAGAAACGGAACATTATCGTAGACCAAAGACAGAACATTACCGTGAAACCGAAACAGAACATTATCGTGGACCAAAGACAGAACATTACCCTGAAACCGAAACAGAACATTATCGTGGACCAGAAACGGAACATTATCATGGACCAGAGACAGAACATTATCGTGGACCAGAAACGGAACATTACCATGAAACAGAAACAGAACATTAGCGTGGACCAGAGACAAAACATTACCATGAAACAGAACATTATCATGGACCAGAAACGGAACATTACCGTGAAACAGAAACAGAACATTATCGTGGACCAGAGACGGAACATTATAGTGGACCAGAGACGGAACATTACCGTGAAACAGAAACACAACATTATCGTGGACCAGAAACGGAACATTACCGTGAAAAAGAAACACAACATTATCGTGGGCCAGAAACGGAACATTACCGTGAAACAGAAACAGAACATTATCGTGGACCAGAGACGGAACATTACCGTGAAACCGAACATTATCGTGGACCAGAGATCAAACATTACCATGGACCAGAGACAGAACATTATCGCGGACCAAAGACGGAACATTATCGTGGACCAGAGACGGAACATTACCGTGAAACCGAACATTATCGTGGACCTGAGACAGAACATTACCGTGGACCAGAGACAGAACATTATCGTGAAACTGAAACAGAACATTATCGTGGACCAGAAACGGAACATTACCGTGAAACAGAAACACAAAATTATCGTGGACTAGAAACGGAACATTACCGTGAAACCGAAACAGAACATTATCGTGGACCAGAAACGGAACATTATTGTGGACCAGAGACAGAACATTAACGTGGACCAGAGACGGAACATCATCGTGGACCACAGACGGAACATTATCGTGGACCAGAGACAGAACATTACCCTGAAACCTAAACAGAACATTATCGTGGACCAGAAACGGAACATTATAGTGAAACCGAACATTATCGTGGACCAGAGACGGAACATTACCGTGAAACAGAAACACAACATTATCGTGTACCAGAAACGGAACATTACCGTGAAACAGAAACAGAACATTACCGTGGACCAGAGACAGAACATTACCGTGGACCAGAGACGGAACATTACCGTGAAACCTAAACAGAACATTATCGTGGACCAGAAACGGAACATTATTGTGAAACCGAACATTATCGTGGACCAGAGACGGAACATTACCGTGAAACAGAAACACAACATTATCGTGGACAAGAAACGGAACATTACCGTGAAAAAGAAACACAACATTACCGTGGACCAGAGACAGAACATTATCGCGGACCAAAGACGGAACATTATCGTGGACCAGAGACGGAACATGACCGTGAAACCGAACATTATCGTGGACCTGAGACAGAACATTACCGTGAAACCGAAACAGAACATTATCGTCGACCAGAAATGGAACATTACCGTTAAACCGAACATTACCGTGGACCAGATACGGAACATTATTGTGGACCAGATACGGAACATTATTGTGGACCAGAGACGGAACATTACCGTGAAACCGAACATTATCGTGGACCAGAGATCGAACATTACCGTGGACCAGAGACAGAACATTACCGTGGACCAGAGACAGAACATTACCGTGAAACCAAAACATAACATTACCGTGAAACAGAAACACAACATTATCGTGGACCAGAAACGGAACATTACCGTGAAACAGAAACAGAACATTATCGTGGACCAGAGACGGAACATTACCGTGAAACCGAACATTATCGTGGACCAGAGATCAAACATTACCATGGACCAGAGACAGAACATTATCGCGGACCAAAGACGGAACATTATCGTGGACCAGAGACGGAAAATTACCGTGAAACCGAACATTATCGTGGACCTGAGACAGAACATTACCGTGGACCAGAGACAGAACATTATCGTGAAACTGAAACAGAACATTATCGTGGACCAGAAACGGAACATTACCGTGAAACAGAAACACAAAATTATCGTGGACTAGAAACGGAACATTACCGTGAAACCGAAACAGAACATTATCGTGGACCAGAAACGGAACATTATTGTGGACCAGAGACAGAACATTAACGTGGACCAGAGACGGAACATCATCGTGGACCACAGACGGAACATTATCGTGGACCAGAGACAGAACATTACCCTGAAACCTAAACAGAACATTATCGTGGACCAGAAACGGAACATTATAGTGAAACCGAACATTATCGTGGACCAGAGACGGAACATTACCGTGAAACAGAAACACAACATTATCGTGTACCAGAAACGGAACATTACCGTGAAACAGAAACAGAACATTACCGTGGACCAGAGACAGAACATTACCGTGGACAAGAAACGGAACATTACCGTGAAAAAGAAACACAACATTACCGTGGACCAGAGACAGAACATTATCGCGGACCAAAGACGGAACATTATCGTGGACCAGAGACGGAACATGACCGTGAAACCGAACATTATCGTGGACCTGAGACAGAACATTACCGTGAAACCGAAACAGAACATTATCGTCGACCAGAAATGGAACATTACCGTTAAACCGAACATTACCGTGGACCAGATACGGAACATTATTGTGGACCAGATACGGAACATTATTGTGGACCAGAGACGGAACATTACCGTGAAACCGAACATTATCGTGGACCAGAGATCGAACATTACCGTGGACCAGAGACAGAACATTACCGTGGACCAGAGACAGAACATTACCGTGAAACCAAAACATAACATTACCGTGAAACAGAAACAGAACATTATCGTGGACCAGAGACGGAACATTACCGTGAAACCGAACATTATCGTGGACCAGAGATCGAACATTACCGTGGACCAGAGACAGAACATTACCGTGGACCAGAGACAGAACATTACCGTGAAACCAAAACAGAACATTATCGTGGACCAGAAACGGAACATTATCGTAGACCAAAGACAGAACATTACCGTGAAACCGAAACAGAACATTATCGTGGACCAAAGACAGAACATTACCCTGAAACCGAAACAGAACATTATCGTGGACCAGAAACGGAACATTATCGTGGACCAGAGACAGAACATTATCGTGGACCAGAAACGGAACATTACCATGAAACAGAAACAGAACATTAGCGTGGACCAGAGACAAAACATTACCATGAAACAGAACATTATCATGGACCAGAAACGGAACATTACCGTGAAACAGAAACAGAACATTATCGTGGACCAGAGACGGAACATTATAGTGGACCAGAGACGGAACATTACCGTGAAACAGAAACACAACATTATCGTGGACCAGAAACGGAACATTACCGTGAAAAAGAAACACAACATTATCGTGGACCAGAAACGGAACATTACCGTGAAACAGAAACAGAACATTATCGTGGACCAGAGACGGAACATTACCGTGAAACCGAACATTATCGTGGACCAGAGATCAAACATTACCATGGACCAGAGACAGAACATTATCGCGGACCAAAGACGGAACATTATCGTGGACCAGAGACGGAACATTACCGTGAAACCGAACATTATCGTGGACCTGAGACAGAACATTATAGTGGACCAGAGACGGAACATTACCGTGAAACAGAAACACAACATTATCGTGGACCAGAAACGGAACATTACCGTGAAAAAGAAACACAACATTATCGTGGACCAGAAACGGAACATTACCGTGAAACAGAAACAGAACATTATCGTGGACCAGAGACGGAACATTACCGTGAAACCGAACATTATCGTGGACCAGAGATCAAACATTACCATGGACCAGAGACAGAACATTATCGCGGACCAAAGACGGAACATTATCGTGGACCAGAGACGGAACATTACCGTGAAACCGAACATTATCGTGGACCTGAGACAGAACATTACCGTGGACCAGAGACAGAACATTATCGTGAAACTGAAACAGAACATTATCGTGGACCAGAAACGGAACATTACCGTGAAACAGAAACACAAAATTATCGTGGACTAGAAACGGAACATTACCGTGAAACCGAAACAGAACATTATCGTGGACCAGAAACGGAACATTATTGTGGACCAGAGACAGAACATTAACGTGGACCAGAGACCGAACATCATCGTGGACCACAGACGGAACATTATCGTGGACCAGAGACAGAACATTACCCTGAAACCTAAACAGAACATTATCGTGGACCAGAAACGGAACATTATAGTGAAACCGAACATTATCGTGGACCAGAGACGGAACATTACCGTGAAACAGAAACACAACATTATCGTGTACCAGAAACGGAACATTACCGTGAAACAGAAACAGAACATTACCGTGGACCAGAGACAGAACATTACCGTGGACCAGAGACGGAACATTACCGTGAAACCTAAACAGAACATTATCGTGGACCAGAAACGGAACATTATTGTGAAACCGAACATTATCGTGGACCAGAGACGGAACATTACCGTGAAACAGAAACACAACATTATCGTGGACAAGAAACGGAACATTACCGTGAAAAAGAAACACAACATTACCGTGGACCAGAGACAGAACATTATCGCGGACCAAAGACGGAACATTATCGTGGACCAGAGACGGAACATGACCGTGAAACCGAACATTATCGTGGACCTGAGACAGAACATTACCGTGAAACCGAAACAGAACATTATCGTCGACCAGAAATGGAACATTACCGTTAAACCGAACATTACCGTGGACCAGATACGGAACATTATTGTGGACCAGATACGGAACATTATTGTGGACCAGAGACGGAACATTACCGTGAAACCGAACATTATCGTGGACCAGAGATCGAACATTACCGTGGACCAGAGACAGAACATTACCGTGGACCAGAGACAGAACATTACCGTGAAACCAAAACATAACATTACCGTGAAACAGAAACACAACATTATCGTGGACCAGAAACGGAACATTACCGTGAAACAGAAACAGAACATTATCGTGGACCAGAGACGGAACATTACCGTGAAACCGAACATTATCGTGGACCAGAGATCAAACATTACCATGGACCAGAGACAGAACATTATCGCGGACCAAAGACGGAACATTATCGTGGACCAGAGACGGAACATTACCGTGAAACCGAACATTATCGTGGACCTGAGACAGAACATTACCGTGGACCAGAGACAGAACATTATCGTGAAACTGAAACAGAACATTATCGTGGACCAGAAACGGAACATTACCGTGAAACAGAAACACAAAATTATCGTGGACTAGAAACGGAACATTACCGTGAAACCGAAACAGAACATTATCGTGGACCAGAAACGGAACATTATTGTGGACCAGAGACAGAACATTAACGTGGACCAGAGACGGAACATCATCGTGGACCACAGACGGAACATTATCGTGGACCAGAGACAGAACATTACCCTGAAACCTAAACAGAACATTATCGTGGACCAGAAACGGAACATTATAGTGAAACCGAACATTATCGTGGACCAGAGACGGAACATTACCGTGAAACAGAAACACAACATTATCGTGTACCAGAAACGGAACATTACCGTGAAACAGAAACAGAACATTACCGTGGACCAGAGACAGAACATTACCGTGGACAAGAAACGGAACATTACCGTGAAAAAGAAACACAACATTACCGTGGACCAGAGACAGAACATTATCGCGGACCAAAGACGGAACATTATCGTGGACCAGAGACGGAACATGACCGTGAAACCGAACATTATCGTGGACCTGAGACAGAACATTACCGTGAAACCGAAACAGAACATTATCGTCGACCAGAAATGGAACATTACCGTTAAACCGAACATTACCGTGGACCAGATACGGAACATTATTGTGGACCAGATACGGAACATTATTGTGGACCAGAGACGGAACATTACCGTGAAACCGAACATTATCGTGGACCAGAGATCGAACATTACCGTGGACCAGAGACAGAACATTACCGTGGACCAGAGACAGAACATTACCGTGAAACCAAAACATAACATTACCGTGAAACAGAAACAGAACATTATCGTGGACCAGAGACGGAACATTACCGTGAAACCGAACATTATCGTGGACCAGAGATCGAACATTACCGTGGACCAGAGACAGAACATTACCGTGGACCAGAGACAGAACATTACCGTGAAACCAAAACAGAACATTATCGTGGACCAGAAACGGAACATTATCGTAGACCAAAGACAGAACATTACCGTGAAACCGAAACAGAACATTATCGTGGACCAAAGACAGAACATTACCCTGAAACCGAAACAGAACATTATCGTGGACCAGAAACGGAACATTATCGTGGACCAGAGACAGAACATTATCGTGGACCAGAAACGGAACATTACCATGAAACAGAAACAGAACATTAGCGTGGACCAGAGACAAAACATTACCATGAAACAGAACATTATCATGGACCAGAAACGGAACATTACCGTGAAACAGAAACAGAACATTATCGTGGACGAGAGACGGAACATTATAGTGGACCAGAGACGGAACATTACCGTGAAACAGAAACACAACATTATCGTGGACCAGAAACGGAACATTACCGTGAAAAAGAAACACAACATTATCGTGGACCAGAAACGGAACATTACCGTGAAACAGAAACAGAACATTATCGTGGACCAGAGACGGAACATTACCGTGAAACCGAACATTATCGTGGACCAGAGATCAAACATTACCATGGACCAGAGACAGAACATTATCGCGGACCAAAGACGGAACATTATCGTGGACCAGAGACGGAACATTACCGTGAAACCGAACATTATCGTGGACCTGAGACAGAACATTACCGTGGACCAGAGACAGAACATTATCGTGAAACTGAAACAGAACATTATCGTGGACCAGAAACGGAACATTACCGTGAAACAGAAACACAAAATTATCGTGGACTAGAAACGGAACATTACCGTGAAACCGAAACAGAACATTATCGTGGACCAGAAACGGAACATTATTGTGGACCAGAGACAGAACATTAACGTGGACCAGAGACGGAACATCATCGTGGACCAGAGACGGAACATTATCGTGGACCAGAGACAGAACATTACCCTGAAACCTAAACAGAACATTATCGTGGACCAGAAACGGAACATTATAGTGAAACCGAACATTATCGTGGACCAGAGACGGAACATTACCGTGAAACAGAAACACAACATTATCGTGTACCAGAAACGGAACATTACCGTGAAACAGAAACAGAACATTACCGTGGACCAGAGACAGAACATTACCGTGGACCAGAGACGGAACATTACCGTGAAACCTAAACAGAACATTATCGTGGACCAGAAACGGAACATTATTGTGAAACCGAACATTATCGTGGACCAGAGACGGAACATTACCGTGAAACAGAAACACAACATTATCGTGGACAAGAAACGGAACATTACCGTGAAAAAGAAACACAACATTACCGTGGACCAGAGACAGAACATTATCGCGGACCAAAGACGGAACATTATCGTGGACCAGAGACGGAACATAACCGTGAAACCGAACATTATCGTGGACCTGAGACAGAACATTACCGTGAAACCGAAACAGAACATTATCGTCGACCAGAAATGGAACATTACCGTTAAACCGAACATTACCGTGGACCAGATACGGAACATTATTGTGGACCAGATACGGAACATTATTGTGGACCAGAGACGGAACATTAACCTGGACCAGAACATTACCGTGGACCAGAACATTACCATGAAACCGAACATTACCGTGAAACCGAAACAGAACATTACCATGGACAAGAGACAGAACATTACCGTGAAACCGAAACAGGACATTATCATTGACCAGAAACGGAACATTACCGTGAAACAGAAACACAACATTATCGTGGACCAGAAACGGAACATTACCGTGAAACAGAACATTTTCATGGACAAGAAACGGAACATTACCGTGAAACAGAAACACAACATTTTCGCGGACCAGAGACCGAACAATACCGTGAAACCGAACATTACAGTGAAACAGAACATTACCGTGGACCAGAGACCAAACATTACCGTGAAAAAGAACATTATCTTGGACCAGAAACGGAACATTACCGTGAAACAGA
The DNA here is from genome assembly GCA_036924055.1 of Leuresthes tenuis. NCBI lineage: Eukaryota > Metazoa > Chordata > Actinopteri > Atheriniformes > Atherinopsidae > Leuresthes > Leuresthes tenuis. Next base: position 3,849,956 of record JAVGWW010000016.1, read on the forward strand.
AAAACAAAATTATCGTGGACCAGAAACGGAACATTACCGTGAAACAGAAACAGAACATTATCGTGGACCAGAGACGGAACATTACCGTGAAACCGAACATTATCGTGGACCAGAGATCGAACATTACCGTGGACCAGAGACAGAACATTACCATGAAACCGAAACAGAACATTATCGTGGACCAGAAATGGAACATTATCGTGGACCAGAGACAGAACATTATCGTGGACCAGAAACGGAACATTACCATGAAACAGAAACAGAACATTCGCGTGGACCAGAGACAGAACATTACCGTGAAACAGAACATTATCATGGACCAGAAATGGAACATTACCGTGAAAAAGAAACAGAACATTATCGTGGACCAGAGACGGAACGTTACCGTGAAACCGAAACAAAACATTACCGTGAAACAGAAACAGAACATTACAGTGGACCAGAGACAGAACATTACCGTGGACCAGAGACAGAACATTACCGTGGACCAGAGACGGAACATTACCGTGGACCAGATACGGAACATTACTGTGGACCAGAGACGGAACATTACCGTGGACCAGAACATTACCGTGGACCAGAACATTACCATGAAACCGAACATTACCGTGAAACCGAAACAGAACATTACCGTGGACAAGAGACAGAACATTACCGTGAAACCGAAAGAGGACATTATCGTTGACCAGAAACGGAACAAAACCGTGAAACAGAAACACAACATTATCGTGGACCAGAAACGGAACATTACCGTGAAACAGAAACAGAACAATACCTTGGACCAGAGACAGAACATTACCGTGGACAAGAGACAGAACATTACCGTGAAACAGAACATTATCATGGACAAGAAACGGAACATTACCGTGAAACAGAAACACAACATTATCGTGGACCAGAAACGGAACATTACCGTGAAACAGAAACAGAACATTATCGTGGACCAGAGACGGAACATTACCGTGGACCAGATACGGAACATTACTGTGGACCAGAGACGGAACATTACCGTGGACCAGATACGGAACATTACTGTGGACCAGAGACGGAACATTACCGTGGACCAGAACATTACCGTGGACCAGAACATTACCATGAAACCGAACATTACCGTGAAACCGAAACAGAACATCACCGTGGACAAGAGACAGAACATTACCGTGAAACCGAAAGAGGACATTATCGTTGACCAGAAACGGAAAAAAACCGTGAAACAGAAACACAACATTATCGTGGACCAGAAACGGAACATTACCGTGAAACAGAAACACAACATTATCGTGGACCAGAAACGGAACATTACCGTGAAACAGAAACAGAACAATACCGTGGACCAGAGACAGAACATTACAGTGAAACAGAAACAGTACATTATCGTGGACCAGAGACCGAACATTATCGTGAAACCGAACATTATCATGGAACAGAGACAGAACATTACCGTGAAACCGAACATTACCATGAAACCGAACATTACCGTGAAACCGAAACAGAACATTATCGTGGACTAGAAACGGAACATTACCGTGAAACAGAAACACAAAATTATCGTGGACCAGAAACGGAACATTACCGTGAAACAGAAACAGAACATTATCGTGGACCAGAAACGGAACATTACCGTGGTCAAGAGACAGAACATTACCGTGAAACCGAAAGAGGACATTATCGTTGACCAGAAACGGAACAAAACCGTGAAACAGAAACACAACATTATCGTGGACCAGAAACGGAACATTACCGTGAAACAGAAACAGAACAATACCTTGGACCAGAGACAGAACATTACCGTGGACAAGAGACAGAACATTACCGTGAAACAGAACATTATCATGGACAAGAAACGGAACATTACCGTGAAACAGAAACACAACATTATCGTGGACCAGAAACGGAACATTACCGTGAAACAGAAACAGAACATTATCGTGGACCAGAGACGGAACATTACCGTGGACCAGATACGGAACATTACTGTGGACCAGAGACGGAACATTACCGTGGACCAGATACGGAACATTACTGTGGACCAGAGACGGAACATTACCGTGGACCAGAACATTACCGTGGACCAGAACATTACCATGAAACCGAACATTACCGTGAAACCGAAACAGAACATCACCGTGGACAAGAGACAGAACATTACCGTGAAACCGAAAGAGGACATTATCGTTGACCAGAAACGGAACAAAACCTTGAAACAGAAACAAAACATTATCGTGGACCAGAAACGGAACATTACCGTGAAACAGAAACAGAAAAATACCTTGGACCAGAGACAGAACATTACCGTGGACCAGAGACCGAACATTACCGTGAAACAGAACATTATCTTGGACCAGAAACGGAACATTACCGTGAAACAGAAACACAACATTATCGTGGACCAGAAACGGAACATTACCGTGAAACAGAAACAGAACAATACCGTGGACCAGAGACAGAACATTACAGTGAAACAGAAACAGTACATTATCGTGGACCAGAGACCGAACATTATCGTGAAACCGAACATTATCATGGAACAGAGACAGAACATTACCGTGAAACCGAACATTACCATGAAACCGAACATTACCGTGAAACCGAAACAGAACATTATCGTGGACTAGAAACGGAACATTACCGTGAAACAGAAACACAAAATTATCGTGGACCAGAGACAGAACATTATCGCGGACCAAAGACGGAACATTATCGTGGACCAGAGACGGAACATGACCGTGAAACCGAACATTATCGTGGACCTGAGACAGAACATTACCGTGAAACCGAAACAGAACATTATCGTCGACCAGAAATGGAACATTACCGTTAAACCGAACATTACCGTGGACCAGATACGGAACATTATTGTGGACCAGATACGGAACATTATTGTGGACCAGAGACGGAACATTACCCTGGACCAGAACATTACCGTGGACCAGAACATTACCATGAAACCGAACATTACCGTGAAACCGAAACAGAACATTACCATGGACAAGAGACAGAACATTACCGTGAAACCGAAACAGGACATTATCATTGACCAGAAACGGAACATTACCGTGAAACAGAAACACAACATTATCGTGGACCAGAAACGGAACATTACCGTGAAACAGAACATTTTCATGGACAAGAAACGGAACATTACCGTGAAACAGAAACACAACATTTTCGCGGACCAGAGACCGAACAATACCGTGAAACCGAACATTACAGTGAAACAGAACATTACCGTGGACCAGAGACCAAACATTACCGTGAAAAAGAACATTATCTTGGACCAGAAACGGAACATTACCGTGAAACAGAAAAACAAAATTATCGTGGACCAGAAACGGAACATTACCGTGAAACAGAAACAGAACATTATCGTGGACCAGAGACGGAACATTACCGTGAAACCGAACATTATCGTGGACCAGAGATCGAACATTACCGTGGACCAGAGACAGAACATTACCATGAAACCGAAACAGAACATTATCGTGGACCAGAAATGGAACATTATCGTGGACCAGAGACAGAACATTATCGTGGACCAGAAACGGAACATTACCATGAAACAGAAACAGAACATTCGCGTGGACCAGAGACAGAACATTACCGTGAAACAGAACATTATCATGGACCAGAAATGGAACATTACCGTGAAAAAGAAACAGAACATTATCGTGGACCAGAGACGGAACGTTACCGTGAAACCGAAACAAAACATTACCGTGAAACAGAAACAGAACATTACAGTGGACCAGAGACAGAACATTACCGTGGACCAGAGACAGAACATTACCGTGGACCAGAGACGGAACATTACCGTGGACCAGATACGGAACATTACTGTGGACCAGAGACGGAACATTACCGTGGACCAGAACATTACCGTGGACCAGAACATTACCATGAAACCGAACATTACCGTGAAACCGAAACAGAACATTACCGTGGACAAGAGACAGAACATTACCGTGAAACCGAAAGAGGACATTATCGTTGACCAGAAACGGAACAAAACCGTGAAACAGAAACACAACATTATCGTGGACCAGAAACGGAACATTACCGTGAAACAGAAACAGAACAATACCTTGGACCAGAGACAGAACATTACCGTGGACAAGAGACAGAACATTACCGTGAAACAGAACATTATCATGGACAAGAAACGGAACATTACCGTGAAACAGAAACACAACATTATCGTGGACCAGAAACGGAACATTACCGTGAAACAGAAACAGAACATTATCGTGGACCAGAGACGGAACATTACCGTGGACCAGATACGGAACATTACTGTGGACCAGAGACGGAACATTACCGTGGACCAGATACGGAACATTACTGTGGACCAGAGACGGAACATTACCGTGGACCAGAACATTACCGTGGACCAGAACATTCCCATGAAACCGAACATTACCGTGAAACCGAAACAGAACATCACCGTGGACAAGAGACAGAACATTACCGTGAAACCGAAAGAGGACATTATCGTTGACCAGAGACGGAAAAAAACCGTGAAACAGAAACACAACATTATCGTGGACCAGAAACGGAACATTACCGTGAAACAGAAACACAACATTATCGTGGACCAGAAACGGAACATTACCGTGAAACAGAAACAGAACAATACCGTGGACCAGAGACAGAACATTACAGTGAAACAGAAACAGTACATTATCGTGGACCAGAGACCGAACATTATCGTGAAACCGAACATTATCATGGAACAGAGACAGAACATTACCGTGAAACCGAACATTACCATGAAACCGAACATTACCGTGAAACCGAAACAGAACATTACCGTGAAACAGAAACACAAAATTATCGTGGACCAGAAACGGAACATTACCGTGAAACAGAAACAGAACATTATCGTGGACCAGAAACGGAACATTACCGTGGACAAGAGACAGAACATTACAGTGAAACCGAAAGAGGACATTATCGTTGACCAGAAACGGAACAAAACCGTGAAACAGAAACACAACATTAACGTGGACCAGAAACGGAACATTACCGTGAAACAGAAACAGAACAATACCTTGGACCAGAGACAGAACATTACCGTGGACAAGAGACAGAACATTACCGTGAAACAGAACATTATCATGGACAAGAAACGGAACATTACCGTGAAACAGAAACACAACATTATCGTGGACCAGAAACGGAACATTACCGTGAAACAGAAACAGAACATTATCGTGGACCAGAGACGGAACATTACCGTGGACCAGATACGGAACATTACTGTGGACCAGAGACGGAACATTACCGTGGACCAGATACGGAACTCTACTGTGGACCAGAGACGGAACATTACCGTGGACCAGAACATTACCGTGGACCAGAACATTACCATGAAACCGAACATTACCGTGAAACCGAAACAGAACATCACCGTGGACAAGAGACAGAACATTACCGTGAAACCGAAAGAGGACATTATCGTTGACCAGAAACGGAACAAAACCTTGAAACAGAAACAAAACATTATCGTGGACCAGAAACGGAACATTACCGTGAAACAGAAACAGAAAAATACCTTGGACCAGAGACAGAACATTACCGTGGACCAGAGACCGAACATTACCGTGAAACAGAACATTATCTTGGACCAGAAACGGAACATTACCGTGAAACAGAAACACAACATTATCGTGGACCAGAAACGGAACATTACCGTGAAACAGAAACAGAACAATACCGTGGACCAGAGACAGAACATTACAGTGAAACAGAAACAGTACATTATCGTGGACCAGAGACCGAACATTATCGTGAAACCGAACATTATCATGGAACAGAGACAGAACATTACCGTGAAACCGAACATTACCATGAAACCGAACATTACCGTGAAACCGAAACAGAACATTATCGTGGACTAGAAACGGAACATTACCGTGAAACAGAAACACAAAATTATCGTGGACCAGAAACGGAACATTACCGTGAAACAGAAACAGAACATTATCGTGGACCAGAAACGGAACATTACCGTGAAACAGAAACAGAACATTATCGTGGACCAGAGACGGAACATTACCGTGAAACCGAACATTATCGTGGACCAGAGATCGAACATTACCGTGGACCAGAGACAGAACATTACCGTGGACCAGAGACAGAACATTACCGTGAAACCAAAACAGAACATTATCGTGGACCAGAAACGGAACATTATCGTGGACCAAAGACAGAACATTACCGTGAAACAGAAACAGAACATTATCGTGGACCAGAGACCGAACATTATCGTGAAACCGAACATTATCATGGAATAGAGACAGAACATTACCGTGAAACCGAACATTACCATGAAACCGAACATTACCGTGAAACCGAAACAGAACATTATCGTGGACCAGAAACGGAACATTACCGTGAAACAGAAACAGAACATTATCGGGGACCAGAGACGGAACATTACCGTGGACCAGATACGGAACATTACTGTGGACCAGAGACGGAACATTACCGTGGACCAGATACGGAACATTACTGTGGACCAGAGACGGAACATTACCGTGGACCAGAACATTACCGTGGACCAGAACATTACCATGAAACCGAACATTACCGTGAAACCGAAACAGAACATTACCGTGGACAAGAGACAGAACATTACCGTGAAACCGAAAGAGGACATTATCGTTGACCAGAAACGGAACAAAACCGTGAAACAGAAACACAACATTATCGTGGACCAGAAACGGAACATTACCGTGAAACAGAAACAGAACAATACCTTGGACCAGAGACAGAACATTACCGTGGACAAGAGACAGAACATTACCGTGAAACAGAACATTATCATGGACAAGAAACGGAACATTACCGTGAAACAGAAACACAACATTATCGCGGACCAGAGACCGAACAATACCGTGAAACCGAACATTACAGTGAAACAGAACATTACCGTGGACCAGAGACCGAACATTACCGTGAAACAGAACATTATCTTGGACCAGAAACGGAACATTACCGTGAAACAGAAACACAACATTATCGTGGACCAGAAACGGAACATTACCGTGAAACAGAAACAGAACAATACCGTGGACCAGAGACAGAACATTACAGTGAAACAGAAACAGAACATTATCGTGGACCAGAGACCGAACATTATCGTGAAACCGAACATTATCATGGAACAGAGACAGAACATTACCGTGAAACCGAACATTACCATGAAACCGAAACAGAACATTATCGTGGACTAGAGACCGAACATTATCGTGAAACCGAACATTATCATGGAACAGAGACAGAACATTACCGTGAAACCGAACATTACCATGAAACCGAATATTACCGTGAAACCGAAACAGAACATTATCGTGGACCAGAAAGGGAACATTACCGTGAAACAGAAACACAAAATTATCGTGGATCAGAAACGGAACATTACCGTGAAACAAAAACAGAACATTATCGTGGACCAGAAACAGAACAATACCTTGGACCAGAGACAGAACATTACCGTGGACAAGAGACAGAACATTACCGTGAAACAGAACATTATCATGGACAAGAAACGGAACATTACCGTGAAACAGAAACACAACATTATCGTGGACCAGAAACGGAACATTACCGTGAAACAGAAACAGAACATTATCGTGGACCAGAGACGGAACATTACCGTGGACCAGATACGGAACATTACTGTGGACCAGAGACGGAACATTACCGTGGACCAGATACGGAACATTACTGTGGACCAGAGACGGAACATTACCGTGGACCAGAACATTACCGTGGACCAGAACATTACCATGAAACCGAACATTACCGTGAAACCGAAACAGAACATCACCGTGGACAAGAGACAGAACATTACCGTGAAACCGAAAGAGGACATTATCGTTGACCAGAAACGGAACAAAACCTTGAAACAGAAACAAAACATTATCGTGGACCAGAAACGGAACATTACCGTGAAACAGAAACAGAAAAATACCTTGGACCAGAGACAGAACATTACCGTGGACCAGAGACCGAACATTACCGTGAAACAGAACATTATCTTGGACCAGAAACGGAACATTACCGTGAAACAGAAACACAACATTATCGTGGACCAGAAACGGAACATTACCGTGAAACAGAAACAGAACAATACCGTGGACCAGAGACAGAACATTACAGTGAAACAGAAACAGTACATTATCGTGGACCAGAGACCGAACATTATCGTGAAACCGAACATTATCATGGAACAGAGACAGAACATTACCGTGAAACCGAACATTACCATGAAACCGAACATTACCGTGAAACCGAAACAGAACATTATCGTGGACTAGAAACGGAACATTACCGTGAAACAGAAACACAAAATTATCGTGGACCAGAAACGGAACATTACCGTGAAACAGAAACAGAACATTATCGTGGACCAGAAACGGAACATTACCGTGAAACAGAAACAGAACATTATCGTGGACCAGAGACGGAACATTACCGTGAAACCGAACATTATCGTGGACCAGAGATCGAACATTACCGTGGACCAGAGACAGAACATTACCGTGGACCAGAGACAGAACATTACCGTGAAACCAAAACAGAACATTATCGTGGACCAGAAACGGAACATTATCGTGGACCAAAGACAGAACATTACCGTGAAACAGAAACAGAACATTATCATGGACCAGAGACCGAACATTATCGTGAAACCGAACATTATCATGGAATAGAGACAGAACATTACCGTGAAACCGAACATTACCATGAAACCGAACATTACCGTGAAACCGAAACAGAACATTACCGTGGACAAGAGACAGAACATTACCGTGAAACCGAAAGAGGACATTATCGTTGATCAGAAACGGAACAAAACCGTGAAACAGAAACACAACATTATCGTGGACCAGAAACGGAACATTACCGTGAAACAGAAACAGAACAATACCTTGGACCAGAGACAGAACATTACCGTGGACAAGAGACAGAACATTACCGTGAAACAGAACATTATCATGGACAAGAAACGGAACATTACCGTGAAACAGAAACACAACATTATCGCGGACCAGAGACCGAACAATACCGTGAAACCGAACATTACAGTGAAACAGAACATTAACGTGGACCAGAGACCGAACATTACCGTGAAACAGAACATTATCTTGGACCAGAAACGGAACATTACCGTGAAACAGAAACACAACATTATCGTGGACCAGAAACGGAACATTACCGTGAAACAGAAACAGAACAATACCGTGGACCAGAGACAGAACATTACAGTGAAACAGAAACAGAACATTATCGTGGACCAGAGACCGAACATTATCGTGAAACCGAACATTATCATGGAACAGAGACAGAACATTACCGTGAAACCGAACATTACCATGAAACCGAAACAGAACATTATCGTGGACTAGAGACCGAACATTATCGTGAAACCGAACATTATCATGGAACAGAGACAGAACATTACCGTGAAACCGAACATTACCATGAAACCGAATATTACCGTGAAACCGAAACAGAACATTATCGTGGACCAGAAAGGGAACATTACCGTGAAACAGAAACACAAAATTATCGTGGATCAGAAACGGAACATTACCGTGAAACAAAAACAGAACATTATCGTGGACCAGAAACAGAACAATACCTTGGACCAGAGACAGAACATTACCGTGGACAAGAGACAGAACATTACCGTGAAACAGAACATTATCATGGACCAGAGACAGAACATTACCGTGAATCCAAAACACAACATTATCGTGGACCAGAAACGGAACATTATCGTGGACCAAAGACAGAACATTACCGTGAAACCGAAACAGAACATTATCGTGGACCAAAGACAGAACATTACCCTGAAACCGAAACAGAACATTATCGTGGACCAGAAACGGAACATTATAGTGGACCAGAGACAGAACATTATCGTGGACCAGAAACGGAACATTACCATGAAACAGAAACAGAACATTAGCGTGGACCAGAGACAAAACATTACCGTGAAACAGAACATTATCATGGACCAGAAACGGAACATTACCGTGAAACAGAAACAGAACATTATCGTGGACCAGAGACGGAACATTATAGTGGACCAGAGACGGAACATTACCGTGAAACAGAAACACAACATTATCGTGGACCAGAAACGGAACATTACCGTGAAAAAGAAACACAACATTATCGTGGACCAGAAACGGAACATTACCGTGAAACAGAAACAGAACATTATCGTGGACCAGAGACAGAACATTATCGCGGACCAAAGACGGAACATTATTGTGGACCAGAGACAGAACATTATCGTGGACCAGAGACGGAACATCATCGTGTACCAGAGACGGAACATTATCGTGGACCAGAGACAGAACATTACCCTGAAACCTAAACAGAACATTATCGTGGACCAGAAACGGAACATTATCGTGAAACCGAACATTATCGTGGACCAGAGACAGAACATTACCGTGAAACAGAAACACAACATTATCGTGTACCAGAAACGGAACATTACCGTGAAACAGAAACAGAACATTACCGTGGACCAGAGACAGAACATTACCGTGGACCAGAGACGGAACATTACCGTGAAACCTAAACAGAACATTATGGTGGACCAGCAACGGAACATTATCGTGAAACCGAACATTATCGTGGACCAGAGACGGAACATTACCGTGAAACAGAAACACAACATTATCGTGGACCAGAAACGGAACATTACCGTGAAAAAGAAACACAACATTATCGTGGACCAGAAACGGAACATTACCGTGAAACAGAAACAGAACATTATCGTGGACCAGAGACGGAACATTACCGTGGACCAGATACGGAACATTACTGTGGACCAGATACGGAACATTACTGTGGACCAGAGACGGAACATTACCGTGGACCAGAACATTACCGTGGACCAGAACATTACCATGAAACCGAACATTACCGTGAAACCGAAACAGAACATTACCGTGGACAAGAGACAGAACATTACCGTGAAACCGAAAGAGGACATTATCGTTGACCAGAAACGGAACAAAACCTTGAAACAGAAACACAACATTATCGTGGACCAGAAACGGAACATTACCGTGAAACAGAAACAGAACAATACCTTGGACCAGAGACAGAACATTACCGTGGACAAGAGACAGAACATTACCGTGAAACAGAACATTATCATGGACAAGAAACGGAACATTACCGTGAAACAGAAACACAACATTATCGCGGACCAGAGACCGAACAATACCGTGAAACCGAACATTACAGTGAAACAGAACATTACCGTGGACCAGAGACCGAACATTACCGTGAAACAGAACATTATCTTGGACCAGAAACGGAACATTACCGTGAAACAGAAACACAACATTATCGTGGACCAGAAACGGAACATTACCGTGAAACAGAAACAGAACAATACCGTGGACCAGAGACAGAACATTACAGTGAAACAGAAACAGAACATTATCGTGGACCAGAGACCGAACATTATCGTGAAACCGAACATTATCATGGAACAGAGACAGAACATTACCGTGAAACCGAACATTACCATGAAACCGAACATTACCGTGAAACCGAAACAGAACATTATCGTGGACCAGAAACGGAACATTACCGTGAAACAGAAACAGAACATTATCGTGGACCAGAAACGGAACATTACCGTGAAACAGAAACAGAACATTATCGTGGACCAGAGACGGAACATTACCGTGAAACCGAACATTATCGTGGACCAGAGATTGAACATTACCGTGGACCAGAGACAGAACATTACCGTGGACCAGAGACAGAACATTACCGTGAAACCAAAACAGAACATTATCGTGGACCAGAAATGGAACATTATCGTGGACCAAAGACAGAACATTACCGTGAAACAGAAACAGAACATTATCGTGGACCAGAGACCGAACATTATCGTGTAACCGAACATTATCATGGAACAGAGACAGAACATTACCGTGAAACCGAACATTACCATGAAACCGAACATTACCGTGAAACCGAAACAGAACATCATCGTGGACCAGAAACGGAACATTACCGTGAAACAGAAACAGAACATTATCGTGGACCAGAGACGGAACATTACCGTGAAACCGAACATTATCGTGGACCAGAGATCGAACATTACCGTGGACCAGAGACAGAACATTACCGTGGACCAGAGACAGAACATTACCGTGAAACCAAAACATAACATTACCGTGAAACAGAAACAGAACATTATCGTGGACCAGAGACGGAACATTACCGTGAAACCGAACATTATCGTGGACCAGAGATCGAACATTACCGTGGACCAGAGACAGAACATTACCGTGGACCAGAGACAGAACATTACCGTGAAACCAAAACACAACATTATCGTGGACCAGAAACGGAACATTATCGTAGACCAAAGACAGAACATTACTGTGAAACCGAAACAGAACATTATCGTGGACCAAAGACAGAACATTACCCTGAAACCGAAACAGAACATTATCGTGGACCAGAAACGGAACATTATCGTGGACCAGAGACAGAACATTATCGTGGACCAGAAACGGAACATTACCATGAAACAGAAACAGAACATTAGCGTGGACCAGAGACAAAACATTACCATGAAACAGAACATTATCATGGACCAGAAACGGAACATTACCGTGAAACAGAAACAGAACATTATCGTGGACCAGAGACGGAACATTATAGTGGACCAGAGACGGAACATTACCGTGAAACAGAAACACAACATTATCGTGGACCAGAAACGGAACATTACCGTGAAAAAGAAACACAACATTATCGTGGACCAGAAACGGAACATTACCGTGAAACAGAAACAGAACATTATCGTGGACCAGAGACGGAACATTACCGTGAAACCGAACATTATCGTGGACCAGAGATCAAACATTACCATGGACCAGAGACAGAACATTATCGCGGACCAAAGACGGAACATTATCGTGGACCAGAGACGGAACATTACCGTGAAACCGAACATTATCGTGGACCTGAGACAGAACATTACCGTGGACCAGAGACAGAACATTATCGTGAAACTGAAACAGAACATTATCGTGGACCAGAAACGGAACATTACCGTGAAACAGAAACACAAAATTATCGTGGACTAGAAACGGAACATTACCGTGAAACCGAAACAGAACATTATCGTGGACCAGAAACGGAACATTATTGTGGACCAGAGACAGAACATTAACGTGGACCAGAGACGGAACATCATCGTGGACCAGAGACGGAACATTATCGTGGACCAGAGACAGAACATTACCCTGAAACCTAAACAGAACATTATCGTGGACCAGAAACGGAACATTATAGTGAAACCGAACATTATCGTGGACCAGAGACGGAACATTACCGTGAAACAGAAACACAACATTATCGTGTACCAGAAACGGAACATTACCGTGAAACAGAAACAGAACATTACCGTGGACCAGAGACAGAACATTACCGTGGACCAGAGACGGAACATTACCGTGAAACCTAAACAGAACATTATCGTGGACCAGAAACGGAACATTATCGTGAAACCGAACATTATCGTGGACCAGAGACGGAACATTACCGTGAAACAGAAACACAACATTATCGTGGACAAGAAACGGAACATTACCGTGAAAAAGAAACACAACATTACCGTGGACCAGAGACAGAACATTATCGCGGACCAAAGACGGAACATTATCGTGGACCAGAGACGGAACATGACCGTGAAACCGAACATTATCGTGGACCTGAGACAGAACATTACCGTGAAACCGAAACAGAACATTATCGTCGACCAGAAATGGAACATTACCGTTAAACCGAACATTACCGTGGACCAGATACGGAACATTATTGTGGACCAGATACGGAACATTATTGTGGACCAGAGACGGAACATTACCCTGGACCAGAACATTACCGTGGACCAGAACATTACCATGAAACCGAACATTACCGTGAAACCGAAACAGAACATTACCATGGACAAGAGACAGAACATTACCGTGAAACCGAAACAGGACATTATCATTGACCAGAAACGGAACATTACCGTGAAACAGAAACACAACATTATCGTGGACCAGAAACGGAACATTACCGTGAAACCGAACATTTTCATGGACAAGAAACGGAACATTACCGTGAAACAGAAACACAACATTTTCGCGGACCAGAGACCGAACAATACCGTGAAACCGAACATTACAGTGAAACAGAACATTACCGTGGACCAGAGACCAAACATTACCGTGAAAAAGAACATTATCTTGGACCAGAAACGGAACATTACCGTGAAACAGAAAAACAAAATTATCGTGGACCAGAAACGGAACATTACCGTGAAACAGAAACAGAACATTATCGTGGACCAGAGACGGAACATTACCGTGAAACCGAACATTATCGTGGACCAGAGATCGAACATTACCGTGGACCAGAGACAGAACATTACCGTGAAACCAAAACAGAACATTATCGTGGACCAGAAACGGAACATTATCGTGGACCAAAGACAGAACATTACCATGAAACCGAAACAGAACATTATCGTGGACCAGAAACGGAACATTATCTTGGACCAGAGACAGAACATTATCGTGGACCAGAAACGGAACATTACCATGAAACAGAAACAGAACATTAGCGTGGACCAGAGACAGAACATTACCGTGAAACAGAATATTATCATGGACCAGAAATGGAACATTACCGTGAAAAAGAAACAGAACATTATCGTGGACCAGAGACGGAACGTTACCGTGAAACCGAAACAAAACATTACCGTGAAACAGAAACAGAACATTACAGTGGACCAGAGACAGAACATTACCGTGGACCAGAGACAGAACATTACCGTGGACCAGAGACGGAACATTACCGTGGACCAGATACGGAACATTACTGTGGACCAGAGACGGAACATTACCGTGGACCAGAACATTACCATGAAACCGAACATTACCGTGAAACCGAAACAGAACATTACCGTGGACAAGAGACAGAACATTACCGTGAAACCGAAAGAGGACATTATCGTTGATCAGAAACGGAACAAAACCGTGAAACAGAAACACAACATTATCGTGGACCAGAAACGGAACATTACCGTGAAACAGAAACAGAACAATACCTTGGACCAGAGACAGAACATTACCGTGGACAAGAGACAGAACATTACCGTGAAACAGAACATTATCATGGACAAGAAACGGAACATTACCGTGAAACAGAAACACAACATTATCGTGGACCAGAAACGGAACATTACCGTGAAACAGAAACAGAACATTATCGTGGACCAGAGACGGAACATTACCGTGAAACAGAAACACAACATTATCGTGTACCAGAAACGGAACATTACCGTGAAACAGAAACAGAACATTACCGTGGACCAGAGACAGAACATTACCGTGGACCAGAGACGGAACATTACCGTGAAACCTAAACAGAACATTATCGTGGACCAGAAACGGAACATTATCGTGAAACCGAACATTATCGTGGACCAGAGACGGAACATTACCGTGAAACAGAAACACAACATTATCGTGGACAAGAAACGGAACATTACCGTGAAAAAGAAACACAACATTACCGTGGACCAGAGACAGAACATTATCGCGGACCAAAGACGGAACATTATCGTGGACCAGAGACGGAACATGACCGTGAAACCGAACATTATCGTGGACCTGAGACAGAACATTACCGTGAAACCGAAACAGAACATTATCGTCGACCAGAAATGGAACATTACCGTTAAACCGAACATTACCGTGGACCAGATACGGAACATTATTGTGGACCAGATACGGAACATTATTGTGGACCAGAGACGGAACATTACCCTGGACCAGAACATTACCGTGGACCAGAACATTACCATGAAACCGAACATTACCGTGAAACCGAAACAGAACATTACCATGGACAAGAGACAGAACATTACCGTGAAACCGAAACAGGACATTATCATTGACCAGAAACGGAACATTACCGTGAAACAGAAACACAACATTATCGTGGACCAGAAACGGAACATTACCGTGAAACCGAACATTTTCATGGACAAGAAACGGAACATTACCGTGAAACAGAAACACAACATTTTCGCGGACCAGAGACCGAACAATACCGTGAAACCGAACATTACAGTGAAACAGAACATTACCGTGGACCAGAGACCAAACATTACCGTGAAAAAGAACATTATCTTGGACCAGAAACGGAACATTACCGTGAAACAGAAAAACAAAATTATCGTGGACCAGAAACGGAACATTACCGTGAAACAGAAACAGAACATTATCGTGGACCAGAGACGGAACATTACCGTGAAACCGAACATTATCGTGGACCAGAGATCGAACATTACCGTGGACCAGAGACAGAACATTACCGTGAAACCAAAACAGAACATTATCGTGGACCAGAAACGGAACATTATCGTGGACCAAAGACAGAACATTACCATGAAACCGAAACAGAACATTATCGTGGACCAGAAACGGAACATTATCTTGGACCAGAGACAGAACATTATCGTGGACCAGAAACGGAACATTACCATGAAACAGAAACAGAACATTAGCGTGGACCAGAGACAGAACATTACCGTGAAACAGAACATTATCATGGACCAGAAATGGAACATTACCGTGAAAAAGAAACAGAACATTATCGTGGACCAGAGACGGAACGTTACCGTGAAACCGAAACAAAACATTACCGTGAAACAGAAACAGAACATTACAGTGGACCAGAGACAGAACATTACCGTGGACCAGAGACAGAACATTACCGTGGACCAGAGACGGAACATTACCGTGGACCAGATACGGAACATTACTGTGGACCAGAGACGGAACATTACCGTGGACCAGAACATTACCATGAAACCGAACATTACCGTGAAACCGAAACAGAACATTACCGTGGACAAGAGACAGAACATTACCGTGAAACCGAAAGAGGACATTATCGTTGATCAGAAACGGAACAAAACCGTGAAACAGAAACACAACATTATCGTGGACCAGAAACGGAACATTACCGTGAAACAGAAACAGAACAATACCTTGGACCAGAGACAGAACATTACCGTGGACAAGAGACAGAACATTACCGTGAAACAGAACATTATCATGGACAAGAAACGGAACATTACCGTGAAACAGAAACACAACATTATCGTGGACCAGAAACGGAACATTACCGTGAAACAGAAACAGAACATTATCGTGGACCAGAGACGGAACATTACCGTGGACCAGATACGGAACATTACTGTGGACCAGAGACGGAACATTACCGTGGACCAGATACGGAACATTACTGTGGACCAGAGACGGAACATTACCGTGGACCAGAACATTACCGTGGACCAGAACATTACCATGAAACCGAACATTACCGTGAAACCGAAACAGAACATCACCGTGGACAAGAGACAGAACATTACCGTGAAACCGAAAGAGGACATTATCGTTGACCAGAAACAGAACAAAACCGTGAAACAGAAACACAACATTATCGTGGACCAGAAACGGAACATTACCGTGAAACAGAAACAGAAAAATACCTTGGACCAGAGACAGAACATTACCGTGGACAAGAGACAGAACATTACCGTGAAACAGAACATTATCATGGACAAGAAACGGAACATTACCGTGAAACAGAAACACAACATTATCGCGGACCAGAGACCGAACAATACCGTGAAACCGAACATTACAGTGGACCAGAGACCGAACATTACCGTGAAACAGAACATTATCTTGGACCAGAAACGGAACATTACCGTGAAACAGAAACACAACATTATCGTGGACCAGAAACGGAACATTACCATGAAACAGAAACAGAACATTAGCGTGGACCAGAGACAAAACATTACCATGAAACAGAACATTATCATGGACCAGAAACGGAACATTACCGTGAAACAGAAACAGAACATTATCGTGGACCAGAGACGGAACATTATAGTGGACCAGAGACGGAACATTACCGTGAAACAGAAACACAACATTATCGTGGACCAGAAACGGAACATTACCGTGAAAAAGAAACACAACATTATCGTGGACCAGAAACGGAACATTACCGTGAAACAGAAACAGAACATTATCGTGGACCAGAGACGGAACATTACCGTGAAACCGAACATTATCGTGGACCAGAGATCAAACATTACCATGGACCAGAGACAGAACATTATCGCGGACCAAAGACGGAACATTATCGTGGACCAGAGACGGAACATTACCGTGAAACCGAACATTATCGTGGACCTGAGACAGAACATTACCGTGGACCAGAGACAGAACATTATCGTGAAACTGAAACAGAACATTATCGTGGACCAGAAACGGAACATTACCGTGAAACAGAAACACAAAATTATCGTGGACTAGAAACGGAACATTACCGTGAAACCGAAACAGAACATTATCGTGGACCAGAAACGGAACATTATTGTGGACCAGAGACAGAACATTAACGTGGACCAGAGACGGAACATCATCGTGGACCAGAGACGGAACATTATCGTGGACCAGAGACAGAACATTACCCTGAAACCTAAACAGAACATTATCGTGGACCAGAAACGGAACATTATAGTGAAACCGAACATTATCGTGGACCAGAGACGGAACATTACCGTGAAACAGAAACACAACATTATCGTGTACCAGAAACGGAACATTACCGTGAAACAGAAACAGAACATTACCGTGGACCAGAGACAGAACATTACCGTGGACCAGAGACGGAACATTACCGTGAAACCTAAACAGAACATTATCGTGGACCAGAAACGGAACATTATCGTGAAACCGAACATTATCGTGGACCAGAGACGGAACATTACCGTGAAACAGAAACACAACATTATCGTGGACAAGAAACGGAACATTACCGTGAAAAAGAAACACAACATTACCGTGGACCAGAGACAGAACATTATCGCGGACCAAAGACGGAACATTATCGTGGACCAGAGACGGAACATGACCGTGAAACCGAACATTATCGTGGACCTGAGACAGAACATTACCGTGAAACCGAAACAGAACATTATCGTCGACCAGAAATGGAACATTACCGTTAAACCGAACATTACCGTGGACCAGATACGGAACATTATTGTGGACCAGATACGGAACATTATTGTGGACCAGAGACGGAACATTACCCTGGACCAGAACATTACCGTGGACCAGAACATTACCATGAAACCGAACATTACCGTGAAACCGAAACAGAACATTACCATGGACAAGAGACAGAACATTACCGTGAAACCGAAACAGGACATTATCATTGACCAGAAACGGAACATTACCGTGAAACAGAAACACAACATTATCGTGGACCAGAAACGGAACATTACCGTGAAACCGAACATTTTCATGGACAAGAAACGGAACATTACCGTGAAACAGAAACACAACATTTTCGCGGACCAGAGACCGAACAATACCGTGAAACCGAACATTACAGTGAAACAGAACATTACCGTGGACCAGAGACCAAACATTACCGTGAAAAAGAACATTATCTTGGACCAGAAACGGAACATTACCGTGAAACAGAAAAACAAAATTATCGTGGACCAGAAACGGAACATTACCGTGAAACAGAAACAGAACATTATCGTGGACCAGAGACGGAACATTACCGTGAAACCGAACATTATCGTGGACCAGAGATCGAACATTACCGTGGACCAGAGACAGAACATTACCGTGAAACCAAAACAGAACATTATCGTGGACCAGAAACGGAACATTATCGTGGACCAAAGACAGAACATTACCATGAAACCGAAACAGAACATTATCGTGGACCAGAAACGGAACATTATCGTGGACCAGAGACAGAACATTATCGTGGACCAGAAACGGAACATTACCATGAAACAGAAACAGAACATTAGCGTGGACCAGAGACAGAACATTACCGTGAAACAGAACATTATCATGGACCAGAAATGGAACATTACCGTGAAAAAGAAACAGAACATTATCGTGGACCAGAGACGGAACGTTACCGTGAAACCGAAACAAAACATTACCGTGAAACAGAAACAGAACATTACAGTGGACCAGAGACAGAACATTACCGTGGACCAGAGACAGAACATTACCGTGGACCAGAGACGGAACATTACCGTGGACCAGATACGGAACATTACTGTGGACCAGAGACGGAACATTACCGTGGACCAGAACATTACCATGAAACCGAACATTACCGTGAAACCGAAACAGAACATTACCGTGGACAAGAGACAGAACATTACCGTGAAACCGAAAGAGGACATTATCGTTGATCAGAAACGGAACAAAACCGTGAAACAGAAACACAACATTATCGTGGACCAGAAACGGAACATTACCGTGAAACAGAAACAGAACAATACCTTGGACCAGAGACAGAACATTACCGTGGACAAGAGACAGAACATTACCGTGAAACAGAACATTATCATGGACAAGAAACGGAACATTACCGTGAAACAGAAACACAACATTATCGTGGACCAGAAACGGAACATTACCGTGAAACAGAAACAGAACATTATCGTGGACCAGAGACGGAACATTACCGTGGACCAGATACGGAACATTACTGTGGACCAGAGACGGAACATTACCGTGGACCAGATACGGAACATTACTGTGGACCAGAGACGGAACATTACCGTGGACCAGAACATTACCGTGGACCAGAACATTACCATGAAACCGAACATTACCGTGAAACCGAAACAGAACATCACCGTGGACAAGAGACAGAACATTACCGTGAAACCGAAAGAGGACATTATCGTTGACCAGAAACAGAACAAAACCGTGAAACAGAAACACAACATTATCGTGGACCAGAAACGGAACATTACCGTGAAACAGAAACAGAAAAATACCTTGGACCAGAGACAGAACATTACCGTGGACAAGAGACAGAACATTACCGTGAAACAGAACATTATCATGGACAAGAAACGGAACATTACCGTGAAACAGAAACACAACATTATCGCGGACCAGAGACCGAACAATACCGTGAAACCGAACATTACAGTGGACCAGAAACCGAACATTACCGTGAAACAGAACATTATCTTGGACCAGAAACGGAACATTACCGTGAAACAGAAACACAACATTATCGTGGACCAGAAACGGAACATTACCGTGAAACAGAAACAGAACAATACCGTGGACCAGAGACAGAACATTACAGTGAAACAGAAACAGTACATTATCGTGGACCAGAGACCGAACATTATCGTGAAACCGAACATTATCATGGAACAGAGACAGAACATTACCGTGAAACCGAACATTACCATGAAACCGAACATTACCGTGAAACCGAAACAGAACATTATCGTGGACTAGAAACGGAACATTACCGTGAAACAGAAACACAAAATTATCATGGACCAGAAACGGAACATTACCGTGAAACAGAAACAGAACATTATCGTGGACCAGAAACGGAACATTACCGTGAAACAGAAACAGAACATTATCGTGGACCAGAGACGGAACATTACCGTGAAACCGAACATTATCGTGGACCAGAGATCGAACATTACCGTGGACCAGAGACAGAACATTACCGTGGACCAGAGACAGAACATTACCGTGAAACCAAAACAGAACATTATCGTGGACCAGAAACGGAACATTATCGTGGACCAAAGACAGAACATTACCGTGAAACAGAAACAGAACATTATCGTGGACCAGAGACCGAACATTATCGTGAAACCGAACATTATCATGGAACAGAGACAGAACATTACCGTGAAACCGAACATTACCATGAAACCGAACATTACCGTGAAACCGAAACAGAACATTATCGTGGACCAGAAACGGAACATTACCGTGAAACAGAAACAGAACATTATCGGGGACCAGAGACGGAACATTACCGTGGACCAGATACGGAACATTACTGTGGACCAGAGACGGAACATTACCGTGGACCAGATACGGAACATTACTGTGGACCAGAGACGGAACATTACCGTGGACCAGAACATTACCGTGGACCAGAACATTACCATGAAACCGAACATTACCGTGAAACCGAAACAGAACATTACCGTGGACAAGAGACAGAACATTACCGTGAAACCGAAAGAGGACATTATCGTTGACCAGAGACGGAACATTACCGTGAAACCGAACATTATCGTGGACCAGAGATCAAACATTACCATGGACCAGAGACAGAACATTATCGCGGACCAAAGACGGAACATTATCGTGGACCAGAGACGGAACATTACCGTGAAACCGAACATTATCGTGGACCTGAGACAGAACATTACCGTGGACCAGAGACAGAACATTATCGTGAAACTGAAACAGAACATTATCGTGGACCAGAAACGGAACATTACCGTGAAACAGAAACACAAAATTATCGTGGACTAGAAACGGAACATTACCGTGAAACCGAAACAGAACATTATCGTGGACCAGAAACGGAACATTATTGTGGACCAGAGACAGAACATTAACGTGGACCAGAGACGGAACATCATCGTGGACCAGAGACGGAACATTATCGTGGACCAGAGACAGAACATTACCCTGAAACCTAAACAGAACATTATCGTGGACCAGAAACGGAACATTATAGTGAAACCGAACATTATCGTGGACCAGAGACGGAACATTACCGTGAAACAGAAACACAACATTATCGTGTACCAGAAACGGAACATTACCGTGAAACAGAAACAGAACATTACCGTGGACCAGAGACAGAACATTACCGTGGACCAGAGACGGAACATTACCGTGAAACCTAAACAGAACATTATCGTGGACCAGAAACGGAACATTATCGTGAAACCGAACATTATCGTGGACCAGAGACGGAACATTACCGTGAAACAGAAACACAACATTATCGTGGACAAGAAACGGAACATTACCGTGAAAAAGAAACACAACATTACCGTGGACCAGAGACAGAACATTATCGCGGACCAAAGACGGAACATTATCGTGGACCAGAGACGGAACATGACCGTGAAACCGAACATTATCGTGGACCTGAGACAGAACATTACCGTGAAACCGAAACAGAACATTATCGTCGACCAGAAATGGAACATTACCGTTAAACCGAACATTACCGTGGACCAGATACGGAACATTATTGTGGACCAGATACGGAACATTATTGTGGACCAGAGACGGAACATTACCCTGGACCAGAACATTACCGTGGACCAGAACATTACCATGAAACCGAACATTACCGTGAAACCGAAACAGAACATTACCATGGACAAGAGACAGAACATTACCGTGAAACTGAAACAGGACATTATCATTGACCAGAAACGGAACATTACCGTGAAACAGAAACACAACATTATCGTGGACCAGAAACGGAACATTACCGTGAAACCGAACATTTTCATGGACAAGAAACGGAACATTACCGTGAAACAGAAACACAACATTTTCGCGGACCAGAGACCGAACAATACCGTGAAACCGAACATTACAGTGAAACAGAACATTACCGTGGACCAGAGACCAAACATTACCGTGAAAAAGAACATTATCTTGGACCAGAAACGGAACATTACCGTGAAACAGAAAAACAAAATTATCGTGGACCAGAAACGGAACATTACCGTGAAACAGAAACAGAACATTATCGTGGACCAGAGACGGAACATTACCGTGAAACCGAACATTATCGTGGACCAGAGATCGAACATTACCGTGGACCAGAGACAGAACATTACCGTGAAACCAAAACAGAACATTATCGTGGACCAGAAACGGAACATTATCGTGGACCAAAGACAGAACATTACCATGAAACCGAAACAGAACATTATCGTGGACCAGAAACGGAACATTATCGTGGACCAGAGACAGAACATTATCGTGGACCAGAAACGGAACATTACCATGAAACAGAAACAGAACATTAGCGTGGACCAGAGACAGAACATTACCGTGAAACAGAACATTATCATGGACCAGAAATGGAACATTACCGTGAAAAAGAAACAGAACATTATCGTGGACCAGAGACGGAACGTTACCGTGAAACCGAAACAAAACATTACCGTGAAACAGAAACAGAACATTACAGTGGACCAGAGACAGAACATTACCGTGGACCAGAGACAGAACATTACCGTGGACCAGAGACGGAACATTACCGTGGACCAGATACGGAACATTACTGTGGACCAGAGACGGAACATTACCGTGGACCAGAACATTACCATGAAACCGAACATTACCGTGAAACCGAAACAGAACATTACCGTGGACAAGAGACAGAACATTACCGTGAAACCGAAAGAGGACATTATCGTTGATCAGAAACGGAACAAAACCGTGAAACAGAAACACAACATTATCGTGGACCAGAAACGGAACATTACCGTGAAACAGAAACAGAACAATACCTTGGACCAGAGACAGAACATTACCGTGGACAAGAGACAGAACATTACCGTGAAACAGAACATTATCATGGACAAGAAACGGAACATTACCGTGAAACAGAAACACAACATTATCGTGGACCAGAAACGGAACATTACCGTGAAACAGAAACAGAACATTATCGTGGACCAGAGACGGAACATTACCGTGGACCAGATACGGAACATTACTGTGGACCAGAGACGGAACATTACCGTGGACCAGATACGGAACATTACTGTGGACCAGAGACGGAACATTACCGTGGACCAGAACATTACCGTGGACCAGAACATTACCATGAAACCGAACATTACCGTGAAACCGAAACAGAACATCACCGTGGACAAGAGACAGAACATTACCGTGAAACCGAAAGAGGACATTATCGTTGACCAGAAACAGAACAAAACCGTGAAACAGAAACACAACATTATCGTGGACCAGAAACGGAACATTACCGTGAAACAGAAACAGAAAAATACCTTGGACCAGAGACAGAACATTACCGTGGACAAGAGACAGAACATTACCGTGAAACAGAACATTATCATGGACAAGAAACGGAACATTACCGTGAAACAGAAACACAACATTATCGCGGACCAGAGACCGAACAATACCGTGAAACCGAACATTACAGTGGACCAGAGACCGAACATTACCGTGAAACAGAACATTATCTTGGACCAGAAACGGAACATTACCGTGAAACAGAAACACAACATTATCGTGGACCAGAAACGGAACATTACCGTGAAACAGAAACAGAACAATACCGTGGACCAGAGACAGAACATTACAGTGAAACAGAAACAGTACATTATCGTGGACCAGAGACCGAACATTATCGTGAAACCGAACATTATCATGGAACAGAGACAGAACATTACCGTGAAACCGAACATTACCATGAAACCGAACATTACCGTGAAACCGAAACAGAACATTATCGTGGACTAGAAACGGAACATTACCGTGAAACAGAAACACAAAATTATCATGGACCAGAAACGGAACATTACCGTGAAACAGAAACAGAACATTATCGTGGACCAGAAACGGAACATTACCGTGAAACAGAAACAGAACATTATCGTGGACCAGAGACGGAACATTACCGTGAAACCGAACATTATCGTGGACCAGAGATCGAACATTACCGTGGACCAGAGACAGAACATTACCGTGGACCAGAGACAGAACATTACCGTGAAACCAAAACAGAACATTATCGTGGACCAGAAACGGAACATTATCGTGGACCAAAGACAGAACATTACCGTGAAACAGAAACAGAACATTATCGTGGACCAGAGACCGAACATTATCGTGAAACCGAACATTATCATGGAACAGAGACAGAACATTACCGTGAAACCGAACATTACCATGAAACCGAACATTACCGTGAAACCGAAACAGAACATTATCGTGGACCAGAAACGGAACATTACCGTGAAACAGAAACAGAACATTATCGGGGACCAGAGACGGAACATTACCGTGGACCAGATACGGAACATTACTGTGGACCAGAGACGGAACATTACCGTGGACCAGATACGGAACATTACTGTGGACCAGAGACGGAACATTACCGTGGACCAGAACATTACCGTGGACCAGAACATTACCATGAAACCGAACATTACCGTGAAACCGAAACAGAACATTACCGTGGACAAGAGACAGAACATTACCGTGAAACCGAAAGAGGACATTATCGTTGACCAGAGACGGAACATTACCGTGAAACCGAACATTATCGTGGACCAGAGATCAAACATTACCATGGACCAGAGACAGAACATTATCGCGGACCAAAGACGGAACATTATCGTGGACCAGAGACGGAACATTACCGTGAAACCGAACATTATCGTGGACCTGAGACAGAACATTACCGTGGACCAGAGACAGAACATTATCGTGAAACTGAAACAGAACATTATCGTGGACCAGAAACGGAACATTACCGTGAAACAGAAACACAAAATTATCGTGGACTAGAAACGGAACATTACCGTGAAACCGAAACAGAACATTATCGTGGACCAGAAACGGAACATTATTGTGGACCAGAGACAGAACATTAACGTGGACCAGAGACGGAACATCATCGTGGACCAGAGACGGAACATTATCGTGGACCAGAGACAGAACATTACCCTGAAACCTAAACAGAACATTATCGTGGACCAGAAACGGAACATTATAGTGAAACCGAACATTATCGTGGACCAGAGACGGAACATTACCGTGAAACAGAAACACAACATTATCGTGTACCAGAAACGGAACATTACCGTGAAACAGAAACAGAACATTACCGTGGACCAGAGACAGAACATTACCGTGGACCAGAGACGGAACATTACCGTGAAACCTAAACAGAACATTATCGTGGACCAGAAACGGAACATTATCGTGAAACCGAACATTATCGTGGACCAGAGACGGAACATTACCGTGAAACAGAAACACAACATTATCGTGGACAAGAAACGGAACATTACCGTGAAAAAGAAACACAACATTACCGTGGACCAGAGACAGAACATTATCGCGGACCAAAGACGGAACATTATCGTGGACCAGAGACGGAACATGACCGTGAAACCGAACATTATCGTGGACCTGAGACAGAACATTACCGTGAAACCGAAACAGAACATTATCGTCGACCAGAAATGGAACATTACCGTTAAACCGAACATTACCGTGGACCAGATACGGAACATTATTGTGGACCAGATACGGAACATTATTGTGGACCAGAGACGGAACATTACCCTGGACCAGAACATTACCGTGGACCAGAACATTACCATGAAACCGAACATTACCGTGAAACCGAAACAGAACATTACCATGGACAAGAGACAGAACATTACCGTGAAACCGAAACAGGACATTATCATTGACCAGAAACGGAACATTACCGTGAAACAGAAACACAACATTATCGTGGACCAGAAACGGAACATTACCGTGAAACCGAACATTTTCATGGACAAGAAACGGAACATTACCGTGAAACAGAAACACAACATTTTCGCGGACCAGAGACCGAACAATACCGTGAAACCGAACATTACAGTGAAACAGAACATTACCGTGGACCAGAGACCAAACATTACCGTGAAAAAGAACATTATCTTGGACCAGAAACGGAACATTACCGTGAAACAGAAAAACAAAATTATCGTGGACCAGAAACGGAACATTACCGTGAAACAGAAACAGAACATTATCGTGGACCAGAGACGGAACATTACCGTGAAACCGAACATTATCGTGGACCAGAGATCGAACATTACCGTGGACCAGAGACAGAACATTACAGTGAAACCAAAACAGAACATTATCGTGGACCAGAAACGGAACATTATCGTGGACCAAAGACAGAACATTACCATGAAACCGAAACAGAACATTATCGTGGACCAGAAACGGAACATTATCGTGGACCAGAGACAGAACATTATCGTGGACCAGAAACGGAACATTACCATGAAACAGAAACAGAACATTAGCGTGGACCAGAGACAGAACATTACCGTGAAACAGAACATTATCATGGACCAGAAATGGAACATTACCGTGAAAAAGAAACAGAACATTATCGTGGACCAGAGACGGAACGTTACCGTGAAACCGAAACAAAACATTACCGTGAAACAGAAACAGAACATTACAGTGGACCAGAGACAGAACATTACCGTGGACCAGAGACAGAACATTACCGTGGACCAGAGACGGAACATTACCGTGGACCAGATACGGAACATTACTGTGGACCAGAGACGGAACATTACCGTGGACCAGAACATTACCATGAAACCGAACATTACCGTGAAACCGAAACAGAACATTACCGTGGACAAGAGACAGAACATTACCGTGAAACCGAAAGAGGACATTATCGTTGATCAGAAACGGAACAAAACCGTGAAACAGAAACACAACATTATCGTGGACCAGAAACGGAACATTACCGTGAAACAGAAACAGAACAATACCTTGGACCAGAGACAGAACATTACCGTGGACAAGAGACAGAACATTACCGTGAAACAGAACATTATCATGGACAAGAAACGGAACATTACCGTGAAACAGAAACACAACATTATCGTGGACCAGAAACGGAACATTACCGTGAAACAGAAACAGAACATTATCGTGGACCAGAGACGGAACATTACCGTGGACCAGATACGGAACTTTACTGTGGACCAGAGACGGAACATTACCGTGGACCAGATACGGAACATTACTGTGGACCAGAGACGGAACATTACCGTGGACCAGAACATTACCGTGGACCAGAACATTACCATGAAACCGAACATTACCGTGAAACCGAAACAGAACATCACCGTGGACAAGAGACAGAACATTACCGTGAAACCGAAAGAGGACATTATCGTTGACCAGAAACAGAACAAAACCGTGAAACAGAAACACAACATTATCGTGGACCAGAAACGGAACATTACCGTGAAACAGAAACAGAAAAATACCTTGGACCAGAGACAGAACATTACCGTGGACAAGAGACAGAACATTACCGTGAAACAGAACATTATCATGGACAAGAAACGGAACATTACCGTGAAACAGAAACACAACATTATCGCGGACCAGAGACCGAACAATACCGTGAAACCGAACATTACAGTGGACCAGAGACCGAACATTACCGTGAAACAGAACATTATCTTGGACCAGAAACGGAACATTACCGTGGACCAGAGACAGAACATTACCGTGGACCAGAGACAGAACATTACCGTGAAACCAAAACAGAACATTATCGTGGACCAGAAACGGAACATTATCGTGGACCAAAGACAGAACATTACCGTGAAACAGAAACAGAACATTATCGTGGACCAGAGACCGAACATTATCGTGAAACCGAACATTATCATGGAACAGAGACAGAACATTACCGTGAAACCGAACATTACCATGAAACCGAACATTACCGTGAAACCGAAACAGAACATTATCGTGGACCAGAAACGGAACATTACCGTGAAACAGAAACAGAACATTATCGGGGACCAGAGACGGAACATTACCGTGGACCAGATACGGAACATTACTGTGGACCAGAGACGGAACATTACCGTGGACCAGATACGGAACATTACTGTGGACCAGAGACGGAACATTACCGTGGACCAGAACATTACCGTGGACCAGAACATTACCATGAAACCGAACATTACCGTGAAACCGAAACAGAACATTACCGTGGACAAGAGACAGAACATTACCGTGAAACCGAAAGAGGACATTATCGTTGACCAGAAACGGAACAAAACCGTGAAACAGAAACACAACATTATCGTGGACCAGAAACGGAACATTACCGTGAAACAGAAACAGAACAATACCTTGGACCAGAGACAGAACATTACCGTGGACAAGAGACAGAACATTACCGTGAAACAGAACATTATCATGGACAAGAAACGGAACATTACCGTGAAACAGAAACACAACATTATCGCGGACCAGAGACCGAACAATACCGTGAAACCGAACATTACAGTGAAACAGAACATTACCGTGGACCAGAGACCGAACATTACCGTGAAACAGAACATTATCTTGGACCAGAAACGGAACATTACCGTGAAACAGAAACACAACATTATCGTGGACCAGAAACGGAACATTACCGTGAAACAGAAACAGAACAATACCGTGGACCAGAGACAGAACATTACAGTGAAACAGAAACAGAACATTATCGTGGACCAGAGACCGAACATTATCGTGAAACCGAACATTATCATGGAACAGAGACAGAACATTACCGTGAAACCGAACATTACCATGAAACCGAACATTACCGTGAAACCGAAACAGAACATTATCGTGGACCAGAAACGGAACATTACCGTGAAACAGAAACACAAAATTATCGTGGACCAGAAACGGAACATTACCGTGAAACAGAAACAGAACATTATCGTGGACCAGAAACGGAACATTACCGTGAAACAGAAACAGAACATTATCGTGGACCAGAGACGGAACATTACCGTGAAACCGAACATTATCGTGGACCAGAGATCGAACATTACCGTGGACCAGAGACAGAACATTACCGTGGACCAGAGACAGAACATTACCGTGAAACCAAAACAGAACATTATCGTGGACCAGAGACGGAACATTATCGTGGACCAAAGACAGAACATTACCGTGAAACAGAAACAGAACATTATCGTGGACTAGAGACCGAACATTATCGTGAAACCGAACATTATCATGGAACAGAGACAGAACATTACCGTGAAACCGAACATTACCATGAAACCGAATATTACCGTGAAACCGAAACAGAACATTATCGTGGACCAGAAAGGGAACATTACCGTGAAACAGAAACACAAAATTATCGTGGATCAGAAACGGAACATTACCGTGAAACAGAAACAGAACATTATCGTGGACCAGAGACGGAACATTACCGTGAAACCGAACATTATCGTGGACCAGAGATCGAACATTACCGTGGACCAGAGACAGAACATTACCGCGGACCAGAGACAGAACATTACCGTGAATCCAAAACACAACATTATCGTGGACCAGAAACGGAACATTATCGTGGACCAAAGACAGAACATTACCGTGAAACCGAAACAGAACATTATCGTGGACCAAAGACAGAACATTACCCTGAAACCGAAACAGAACTTTATCGTGGACCAGAAACGGAACATTATAGTGGACCAGAGACAGAACATTATCGTGGACCAGAAACGGAACATTACCATGAAACAGAAACAGAACATTAGCGTGGACCAGAGACAAAACATTACCGTGAAACAGAACATTATCATGGACCAGAAACGGAACATTACCGTGAAACAGAAACAGAACATTATCGTGGACCAGAGACGGAACATTATAGTGGACCAGAGACGGAACATTACCGTGAAACAGAAACACAACATTATCGTGGACCAGAAACGGAACATTACCGTGAAAAAGAAACACAACATTATCGTGGACCAGAAACGGAACATTACCGTGAAACAGAAACAGAACATTATCGTTGACCAGAGACAGAACATTATCGCGGACCAAAGACGGAACATTATCGTGGACCAGAGACGAAACATTACCGTGAAACCTAACATTATCGTGGACCTGAGACAGAACATTACCGTGGACCAGAGACAGAACATTATCGTGAAACTGAAACAGAACATTATCGTGGACCAGAAACGGAACATTACCGTGAAACAGAAACACAAAATTATCGTGGACTAGAAACGGAACATTACCGTGAAACCGAAACAGAACATTATCGTGGACCAGAAACGGAACATTATTGTGGACCAGAGACAGAACATTATCGTGGACCAGAGACGGAACATCATCGTGGACCAGAGACGGAACATTATCGTGGACCAGAGACAGAACATTACCCTGAAACCTAAACAGAACATTATCGTGGACCAGAAACGGAACATTATAGTGAAACCGAACATTATCGTGGACCAGAGACGGAACATTACCGTGAAACAGAAACACAACATTATCGTGTACCAGAAACGGAACATTACCGTGAAACAGAAACACAACATTACCGTGGACCAGAGACAGAACATTACCGTGGACCAGAGACGGAACATTACCGTGAAACCGAAACAGAACATTATCGTTGACCAGAAACGGAACATTATCATGGACCAGAGACAGAACATTATCGTAGACCCAAGACGGAACATTATCGTGGACCAGAGACGGAACATTACCATGAAACCGAACATTATCGTGGACCAGACACAGAACATTACCGTGGACCAGAGACAGAACATTACCATGAAACCGAAACAGAACATTATCGTGGACCAGAAACGGAACATTACCGTGAAACCGAACATTATCGTGGACCAGAGATCGAACATTATCGTGAAACCAAACATTATCGTGGACCAGACACAGAACATTACCGTGGACCAGAGACAGAACATTACCGTGGACCAGAGACAGAACATTACTGTGGACCAGAGATAGAACTTTACCTTGAAACCTAACGTTACCGTGGACCAGAGACAGAACATTACCGTGAAACCGAACATTATCGTGGACCAGAGATCGAACATTACCGTGGACCAAAGACGGAACATTATCGTGGACCAGAGACGGAACATTACCGTGGACCAGAACATTACCGTGGACCAGAACATTACCATGAAACCGAACATTACCGTGAAACCGAAACAGAACATCACCGTGGACAAGAGACAGAACAATACCGTGAAACCGAAAGAGGACATTATCGTTGACCAGAAACGGAACAAAACCGTGAAACAGAAACACAACATTATCGTGGACCAGAAACGGAACATTACCGTGAAACAGAAACAGAAAAATACCTTGGACCAGAGACAGAACATTACCGTGGACAAGAGACAGAACATTACCGTGAAACAGAACATTATCATGGACAAGAAACGGAACATTACCGTGACACAGAAACACAACATTATCGCGGACCAGAGACCGAACAATACCGTGAAACCGAACATTACAGTGAAACAGAACATTACCGTGGACCAGAGACCAAACATTACCGTGAAACAGAACATTATCTTGGACCAGAAACGGAACATTACCGTGAAACAGAAACACAACATTATCGTGGACCAGAAACGGAACATTACCGTGAAACAGAAACAGAACAATACCGTGGACCAGAGACAGAACATTACAGTGAAACAGAAACAGTACATTATCGTGGACCAGAGACCGAACATTATCGTGAAACCGAACATTATCATGGAACAGAGACAGAACATTACCGTGAAACCGAACATTACCATGAAACCGAACATTACCGTGAAACCGAAACAGAACATTATCGTGGACTAGAAACGGAACATTACCGTGAAACAGAAACACAAAATTATCGTGGACCAGAAACGGAACATTACCGTGAAACAGAAACAGAACATTATCGTGGACCAGAAACGGAACATTACCGTGAAACAGAAACAGAACATTATCGTGGACCAGAGACGGAACATTACCGTGAAACCGAACATTATCGTGGACCAGAGATCGAACATTACCGTGGACCAGAGACAGAACATTACCGTGGACCAGAGACAGAACATTACCTTGAAACCAAAACAGAACATTATCGTGGACCAGAAACGGAACATTATCGTGGACCAAAGACAGAACATTACCGTGAAACAGAAACAGAACATTATCGTGGACCAGAGACGGAACATTACCGTGAAACCGAACATTATCGTGGACCAGAGATCGAACATTACCGTGGACCAGAGACAGAACATTACCGCGGACCAGAGACAGAACATTACCGTGAATCCAAAACACAACATTATCGTGGACCAGAAACGGAACATTATCGTGGACCAAAGACAGAACATTACCGTGAAACCGAAACAGAACATTATCGTGGACCAAAGACAGAACATTACCCTGAAACCGAAACAGAACATTATTGTGGACCAGAAACGGAACATTATAGTGGACCAGAGACAGAACATTATCGTGGACCAGAAACGGAACATTACCATGAAATAGAAACAGAACATTAGCGTGGACCAGAGACAAAAAATTACCGTG
This sequence comes from Leuresthes tenuis, assembly GCA_036924055.1. Taxonomy (NCBI): domain Eukaryota; kingdom Metazoa; phylum Chordata; class Actinopteri; order Atheriniformes; family Atherinopsidae; genus Leuresthes; species Leuresthes tenuis. The sequence continues at coordinate 3,884,119 of JAVGWW010000016.1, forward strand.
AAACAGAACATTATCATGGACCAGAAACGGAACATTACCGTGAAACAGAAACAGAACATTATCGTGGACCAGAGACGGAACATTATAGTGGACCAGAGACGGAACATTACCGTGAAACAGAAACACAACATTATCGTGGACCAGAAACGGAACATTACCGTGAAAAAGAAACACAACATTATCGTGGACCAGAAACGGAACATTACCGTGAAACAGAAACAGAACATTATCGTGGACCAGAGACGGAACATTACCGTGAAACCGAACATTATCGTGGACCAGAGATCAAACATTACCGTGGACCAGAGACAGAACATTATCGCGGACCAAAGACGGAACATTATCGTGGACCAGAGACGAAACATTACCGTGAAACCTAACATTATCGTGGACCTGAGACAGAACATTACCGTGGACCAGAGACAGAACATTATCGTGAAACTGAAACAGAACATTATCGTGGACCAGAAACGGAACATTACCGTGAAACAGAAACACAAAATTATCGTGGACTAGAAACGGAACATTACCGTGAAACCGAAAAAGAACATTATCGTGGACCAGAAACGGAACATTATTGTGGACCAGAGACAGAACATTATCGTGGACCAGAGACGGAACATCATCGTGGACCAGAGACGGAACATTATCGTGGACCAGAGACAGAACATTACCCTGAAACCTAAACAGAACATTATCTTGGACCAGAAACGGAACATTATAGTGAAACCGAACATTATCGTGGACCAGAGACGGAACATTACCGTGAAACAGAAACACAACATTATCGTGGACCACAAACGGAACATTACCGTGAAACAGAAACACAAAATTATCGTGGACCAGAAACGGAACATTACCGTGATACAGAAACAGAACATTATCGTGGACCAGAGATCGAACATTACCGTGAAACCGAACATTATCGTGGACCAGAGATCGAACATTACCGTGGACCAGAGACAGAACATTACCGTGGACCAGAGACAGAACATTACCGTGGACCAGAGACCGAACTTTACCTTGAAACCGAACATTATCGTGGACCAGAAACGGAACATTACCGTGAAACAGAAACACAAAATTATCGTGGACCAGAAACGGAACATTACCGTGATACAGAAACAGAACATTATCGTGGACCAGAGATTAACATTATCGTCGACCAGAGACAGAACATTACCGTGGACCAAAAATGGAACATTACCGTGAAACCGAACATTATCGTGGACCAGAGACGGAACATTACCGTGAAACCGAACATTATCGTCGACCAGAAATCGAAAATTATCGTGGACCAGAGACAGAACATTACCGTGGACCAGAAATGGAACATAACCGTGAAACCGAACATTACCATGGACCAGATACGGAACATTACTGTGGACCAGAGACGGAACATTACCGTGAAACCGAACATTACCGTGGACCAGAAACGGAACATTACCGTGAAACAGAAACACAAAATTATCGTGGACCAGAAACGGAACATTACCGTGATACAGAAACAGAACATTATCGTGGACCAGAGATCGAACATTACCGTGAAACCGAACATTATCGTGGACCAGAGATCGAACATTACCGTGGACCAGATACGGAACATTACTGTGGACCAGAGACGGAACATTACCGTGGACCAGAACATTACCGTGGACCAGAACATTACCATGAAACCGAAAATTACCGTGAAACCGAAACAGAACATCACCGTGGACAAGAGACAGAACAATACCGTGAAACCGAAAGAGGACATTATCGTTGACCAGAAACGGAACAAAACCGTGAAACAGAAACACAACATTATCGTGGACCAGAAACGGAACATTACCGTGAAACAGAAACAGAAAAATACCTTGGACCAGAGACAGAACATTACCGTGGACAAGAGACAGAACATTACCGTGAAACAGAACATTATCATGGACAAGAAACGGAACATTACCGTGAAACAGAAACACAACATTATCGCGGACCAGAGACCGAACAATACCGTGAAACCGAACATTACAGTGAAACAGAACATTACCGTGGACCAGAGACCAAACATTACCGTGAAACAGAACATTATCTTGGACCAGAAACGGAACATTACCGTGAAACAGAAACACAACATTATCGTGGACCAGAAACGGAACATTACCGTGAAACAGAAACAGAACAATACCGTGGACCAGAGACAGAACATTACAGTGAAACAGAAACAGTACATTATCGTGGACCAGAGACCGAACATTATCGTGAAACCGAACATTATCATTGAACAGAGACAGAACATTACCGTGAAACCGAACATTACCATGAAACCGAACATTACCGTGAAACCGAAACAGAACATTATCGTGGACTAGAAACGGAACATTACCGTGAAACAGAAACACAAAATTATCGTGGACCAGAAACGGAACATTACCGTGAAACAGAAACAGAACATTATCGTGGACCAGAAACGGAACATTACCGTGAAACAGAAACAGAACATTATCGTGGACCAGAGACGGAACATTATCGTGAAACCGAACATTATCGTGGACCAGAGATCGAACATTACCGTGGACCAGAGACAGAACATTACCGTGGACCAGAGACAGAACATTACCGTGAAACCAAAACAGAACATTATAGTGGACCAGAAACGGAACATTATCGTGGACCAAAGACAGAACATTACCGTGAAACAGAAACAGAACATTATCGTGGACCAGAGACGGAACATTACCGTGAAACCGAACATTATCGTGGACCAGAGATCGAACATTACCGTGGACCAGACACAGAACATTACCGCGGACCAGAGACAGAACATTACCGTGAATCCAAAACACAACATTATCGTGGACCAGAAACGGAACATTATCGTGGACCAAAGACAGAACATTACCGTGAAACCGAAACAGAACATTATCGTGGACCAAAGACAGAACATTACCCTGAAACCGAAACAGAACATTATCGTGGACCAGAAACGGAACATTATAGTGGACCAGAGACAGAACATTATCGTGGACCAGAAACGGAACATTACCATGAAACAGAAACAGAACATTAGCGTGGACCAGAGACAAAACATTACCGTGAAACAGAACATTATCATGGACCAGAAACGGAACATTACCGTGAAACAGAAACAGAACATTATCGTGGACCAGAGACGGAACATTATAGTGGACCAGAGACGGAACATTACCGTGAAACAGAAACACAACATTATCGTGGACCAGAAACGGAACATTACCGTGAAAAAGAAACACAACATTATCGTGGACCAGAAACGGAACATTACCGTGAAACAGAAACAGAACATTATCGTGGACCAGAGACGGAACATTACTGTGAAACCGAACATTATCGTGGACCAGAGATCAAACATTACCGTGGACCAGAGACAGAACATTATCGCGGACCAAAGACGGAACATTATCGTGGACCAGAGACGAAACATTACCGTGAAACCTAACATTATCGTGGACCTGAGACAGAACATTACCGTGGACCAGAGACAGAACATTATCGTGAAACTGAAACAGAACATTATCGTGGACCAGAAACGGAACATTACCGTGAAACAGAAACACAAAATTATCGTGGACTAGAAACGGAACATTACCGTGAAACCGAAACAGAACATTATCGTGGACGAGAAACGGAACATTATTGTGGACCAGAGACAGAACATTATCGTGGACCAGAGACGGAACATCATCGTGGACCAGAGACGGAACATTATCGTGGACCAGAGACAGAACATTACCCTGAAACCTAAACAGAACATTATCTTGGACCAGAAACGGAACATTATAGTGAAACCGAACATTATCGTGGACCAGAGACGGAACATTACCGTGAAACAGAAACACAACATTATCGTGTACCAGAAACGGAACATTACCGTGAAACAGAAACAGAACATTACCGTGGACCAGAGACAGAACATTACCGTGGACCAGAGACGGAACATTACCGTGAAACCGAAACAGAACATTATCGTTGACCAGAAACGGAACATTATCATGGACCAGAGACAGAACATTACCGTGAAACCGAAACAGAACATTATCGTGGACCAGAAACGGAACATTACCGTGAAACAGAAACACAACATTATCGCGGACCAGAAACGGAACATTACCGTGAAACAGAAACAGAACATTACCGTGGACCAGAGACAGAACATTACCGTGGACCAGAGACGGAACATTACCGTGAAACCGAAAAAGAACATTATCGTTGACCAGAAACGGAACATTATCATGGACCAGAGACAGAACATTATCGTAGACCCAAGACGGAACATTATCGTGGACCAGAGACGGAACATTACCATGAAACCGAACATTATCGTGGACCAGACACAGAACATTACCGTGGACCAGAGACAGAACATTTCCATGAAACCGAAACAGAACATTATCGTGGACCAGAAACGGAACATTACCGTGAAACCGAACATTATCGTGGACCAGAGATCGAACATTATCGTGAAACCAAACATTATCGTGGACCAGACACAGAACATTACCGTGGACCAGAGACAGAACATTACCGTGGACCAGAGACAGAACATTACTGTGGACCAGAGATAGAACTTTACCTTGAAACCTAACGTTACCGTGGACCAGAGACAGAACATTACCGTGAAACCGAACATTATCGTGGACCAGAGATCGAACATTACCGTGGACCAAAGACGGAACATTATCGTGGACCAGAGACGGAACATTACCGTGAAACCGAACATTATCGTGGACCAGAAACGGAACATTACCGTGAAACAGAAACACAAAATTATCGTGGACCGGAAACGGAACATTACCGTGATACAGAAACAGAACATTATCGTGGACCAGAGATCGAACATTACCGTGAAACCGAACATTATCGTGGACCAGAGATCGAACATTACCGTGGACCAGAGACAGAACATTACCGTGGACCAGAGACAGAACATTACCGTGGACCAGAGACCGAACTTTACCTTGAAACCGAACATTATCGTGGACCAGAAACGGAACATTACCGTGAAACAGAAACACAAAATTATCGTGGACCAGAAACGGAACATTACCGTGATACAGAAACAGAACATTATCGTGGACCAGAGACGGAACATTACCGTGAAACCGAAACAGAACATTATCGTGGACCAGAGATCGAACATTACCGTGGACCAGAGACAGAACATTACCGTGGACCAAAAATGGAACATTACCGTGAAACCGAACATTATCGTGGACCAGAGACGGAACATTACCGTGAAACCGAACATTAGCGTCGACCAGAAATCGAAAATTATCGTGGACCAGAGACAGAACATTACCGTGGACCAGAAATGGAACATAACCGTGAAACCGAACATTACCATGGACCAGATACGGAACATTACTGTGGACCAGAGACGGAACATTACCGTGAAACCGAACATTACCGTGGACCAGAAACGGAACATTACCGTGAAACAGAAACACAAAATTATCGTGGACCAGAAACGGAACATTACCGTGATACAGAAACAGAACATTATCGTGGACCAGAGATCGAACATTACCGTGAAACCGAACATTATCGTGGACCAGAGATCGAACATTACCGTGGACCAGATACGGAACATTACTGTGGACCAGAGACGGAACATTACCGTGGACCAGAACATTACCGTGGACCAGAACATTACCATGAAACCGAACATTACCGTGAAACCGAAACAGAACATCACCGTGGACAAGAGACAGAACAATACCGTGAAACCGAAAGAGGACATTATCGTTGACCAGAAACGGAACAAAACCGTGAAACAGAAACACAACATTATCGTGGACCAGAAACGGAACATTACCGTGAAACAGAAACACAAAATTATCGTGGACCAGAAACGGAACATTACCGTGATACAGAAACAGAACATTATCGTGGACCAGAGATTAACATTATCGTCGACCAGAGACAGAACATTACCGTGGACCAAAAATGGAACATTACCGTGAAACCGAACATTATCGTGGACCAGAGACGGAACATTACCGTGAAACCGAACATTATCGTCGACCAGAAATCGAAAATTATCGTGGACCAGAGACAGAACATTACCGTGGACTAGAAATGGAACATAACCGTGAAACCGAAAATTACCATGGACCAGATACGGAACATTACTGTGGACCAGAGACGGAACATTACCGTGAAACCGAACATTACCGTGGACCAGAAACGGAACATTACCGTGAAACAGAAACACAAAATTATCGTGGACCAGAAACGGAACATTACCGTGATACAGAAACAGAACATTATCGTGGACCAGAGATCGAACATTACCGTGAAACCGAACATTATCGTGGACCAGAGATCGAACATTACCGTGGACCAGATACGGAACATTACTGTGGACCAGAGACGGAACATTACCGTGGACCAGAACATTACCGTGGACCAGAACATTACCATGAAACCGAAAATTACCGTGAAACCGAAACAGAACATCACCGTGGACAAGAGACAGAACAATACCGTGAAACCGAAAGAGGACATTATCGTTGACCAGAAACGGAACAAAACCGTGAAACAGAAACACAACATTATCGTGGACCAGAAACGGAACATTACCGTGAAACAGAAACAGAAAAATACCTTGGACCAGAGACAGAACATTACCGTGGACAAGAGACAGAACATTACCGTGAAACAGAACATTATCATGGACAAGAAACGGAACATTACCGTGAAACAGAAACACAAAATTATCGCGGACCAGAGACCGAACAATACCGTGAAACCGAACATTACAGTGAAACAGAACATTACCGTGGACCAGAGACCAAACATTACCGTGAAACAGAACATTATCTTGGACCAGAAACGGAACATTACCGTGAAACAGAAACACAACATTATCGTGGACCAGAAACGGAACATTACCGTGAAACAGAAACAGAACAATACCGTGGACCAGAGACAGAACATTACAGTGAAACAGAAACAGTACATTATCGTGGACCAGAGACCGAACATTATCGTGAAACCGAACATTATCATGGAACAGAGACAGAACATTACCGTGAAACCGAACATTACCATGAAACCGAACATTACCGTGAAACCGAAACAGAACATTATCGTGGACTAGAAACGGAACATTACCGTGAAACAGAAACACAAAATTATCGTGGACCAGAAACGGAACATTACCGTGAAACAGAAACAGAACATTATCGTGGACCAGAAACGGAACATTACCGTGAAACAGAAACAGAACATTATCGTGGACCAGAGACGGAACATTATCGTGAAACCGAACATTATCGTGGACCAGAGATCGAACATTACCGTGGACCAGAGACAGAACATTACCGTGGACCAGAGACAGAACATTACCGTGAAACCAAAACAGAACATTATAGTGGACCAGAAACGGAACATTATCGTGGACCAAAGACAGAACATTACCGTGAAACAGAAACAGAACATTATCGTGGACCAGAGACGGAACATTACCGTGAAACCGAACATTATCGTGGACCAGAGATCGAACATTACCGTGGACCAGACACAGAACATTACCGCGGACCAGAGACAGAACATTACCGTGAATCCAAAACACAACATTATCGTGGACCAGAAACGGAACATTATCGTGGACCAAAGACAGAACATTACCGTGAAACCGAAACAGAACATTATCGTGGACCAAAGACAGAACATTACCCTGAAACCGAAACAGAACATTATCGTGGACCAGAAACGGAACATTATAGTGGACCAGAGACAGAACATTATCGTGGACCAGAAACGGAACATTACCATGAAACAGAAACAGAACATTAGCGTGGACCAGAGACAAAACATTACCGTGAAACAGAACATTATCATGGACCAGAAACGGAACATTACCGTGAAACAGAAACAGAACATTATCGTGGACCAGAGACGGAACATTATAGTGGACCAGAGACGGAACATTACCGTGAAACAGAAACACAACATTATCGTGGACCAGAAACGGAACATTACCGTGAAAAAGAAACACAACATTATCGTGGACCAGAAACGGAACATTACCGTGAAACAGAAACAGAACATTATCGTGGACCAGAGACGGAACATTACCGTGAAACCGAACATTATCGTGGACCAGAGATCAAACATTACCGTGGACCAGAGACAGAACATTATCGCGGACCAAAGACGGAACATTATCGTGGACCAGAGACGAAACATTACCGTGAAACCTAACATTATCGTGGACCTGAGACAGAACATTACCGTGGACCAGAGACAGAACATTATCGTGAAACTGAAACAGAACATTATCGTGGACCAGAAACGGAACATTACCGTGAAACAGAAACACAAAATTATCGTGGACTAGAAACGGAACATTACCGTGAAACCGAAACAGAACATTATCGTGGACGAGAAACGGAACATTATTGTGGACCAGAGACAGAACATTATCGTGGACCAGAGACGGAACATCATCGTGGACCAGAGACGGAACATTATCGTGGACCAGAGACAGAACATTACCCTGAAACCTAAACAGAACATTATCTTGGACCAGAAACGGAACATTATAGTGAAACCGAACATTATCGTGGACCAGAGACGGAACATTACCGTGAAACAGAAACACAATATTATCGTGTACCAGAAACGGAACATTACCGTGAAACAGAAACAGAACATTACCGTGGACCAGAGACAGAACATTACCGTGGACCAGAGACGGAACATTACCGTGAAACCGAAACAGAACATTATCGTTGACCAGAAACGGAACATTATCATGGACCAGAGACAGAACATTACCGTGAAACCGAAACAGAACATTATCGTGGACCAGAAACGGAACATTACCGTGAAACAGAAACACAACATTATCGCGGACCAGAAACGGAACATTACCGTGAAACAGAAACAGAACATTACCGTGGACCAGAGACAGAACATTACCGTGGACCAGAGACGGAACATTACCGTGAAACCGAAACAGAACATTATCGTTGACCAGAAACGGAACATTATCATGGACCAGAGACAGAACATTATCGTAGACCCAAGACGGAACATTATCGTGGACCAGAGACGGAACATTACCATGAAACCGAACATTATCGTGGACCAGACACAGAACATTACCGTGGACCAGAGACAGAACATTACCATGAAACCGAAACAGAACATTATCGTGGACCAGAAACGGAACATTACCGTGAAACCGAACATTATCGTGGACCAGAGATCGAACATTATCGTGAAACCAAACATTATCGTGGACCAGACACAGAACATTACCGTGGACCAGAGACAGAACATTACCGTGGACCAGAGACAGAACATTACTGTGGACCAGAGATAGAACTTTACCTTGAAACCTAACGTTACCGTGGACCAGAGACAGAACATTACCGTGAAACCGAACATTATCGTGGACCAGAGATCGAACATTACCGTGGACCAAAGACGGAACATTATCGTGGACCAGAGACGGAACATTACCGTGAAACCGAACATTATCGTGGACCAGAAACGGAACATTACCGTGAAACAGAAACACAAAATTATCGTGGACCGGAAACGGAACATTACCGTGATACAGAAACAGAACATTATCGTGGACCAGAGATCGAACATTACCGTGAAACCGAACATTATCGTGGACCAGAGATCGAACATTACCGTGGACCAGAGACAGAACATTACCGTGGACCAGAGACAGAACATTACCGTGGACCAGAGACCGAACTTTACCTTGAAACCGAACATTATCGTGGACCAGAAACGGAACATTACCGTGAAACAGAAACACAAAATTATCGTGGACCAGAAACGGAACATTACCGTGATACAGAAACAGAACATTATCGTGGACCAGAGACGGAACATTACCGTGAAACCGAAACAGAACATTATCGTGGACCAGAGATCGAACATTACCGTGGACCAGAGACAGAACATTACCGTGGACCAAAAATGGAACATTACCGTGAAACCGAACATTATCGTGGACCAGAGACGGAACATTACCGTGAAACCGAACATTAGCGTCGACCAGAAATCGAAAATTATCGTGGACCAGAGACAGAACATTACCGTGGACCAGAAATGGAACATAACCGTGAAACCGAACATTACCATGGACCAGATACGGAACATTACTGTGGACCAGAGACGGAACATTACCGTGAAACCGAACATTACCGTGGACCAGAAACGGAACATTACCGTGAAACAGAAACACAAAATTATCGTGGACCAGAAACGGAACATTACCGTGATACAGAAACAGAACATTATCGTGGACCAGAGATCGAACATTACGGTGAAACCGAACATTATCGTGGACCAGAGATCGAACATTACCGTGGACCAGATACGGAACATTACTGTGGACCAGAGACGGAACATTACCGTGGACCAGAACATTACCGTGGACCAGAACATTACCATGAAACCGAACATTACCGTGAAACCGAAACAGAACATCACCGTGGACAAGAGACAGAACAATACCGTGAAACCGAAAGAGGACATTATCGTTGACCAGAAACGGAACAAAACCGTGAAACAGAAACACAACATTATCGTGGACCAGAAACGGAACATTACCGTGAAACAGAAACAGAAAAATACCTTGGACCAGAGACAGAACATTACCGTGGACAAGAGACAGAACATTACCGTGAAACAGAACATTATCATGGACAAGAAACGGAACATTACCGTGAAACAGAAACACAACATTATCGAGGACCAGAGACCGAACAATACCGTGAAACCGAACATTACAGTGAAACAGAACATTACCGTGGACCAGAGACCAAACATTACCGTGAAACAGAACATTATCTTGGACCAGAAACGGAACATTACCGTGAAACCGAAACAGAACATTATCGTGGACTAGAAACGGAACATTACCGTGAAACAGAAACACAAAATTATCGTGGACCAGAAACGGAACATTACCGTGAAACAGAAACAGAACATTATCGTGGACCAGAAACGGAACATTACCGTGAAACAGAAACAGAACATTATCGTGGACCAGAGACGGAACATTACCGTGAAACCGAACATTATCGTGGACCAGAGATCGAACATTACCGTGGACCAGAGACAGAACATTACCGTGGACCAGAGACAGAACATTACCTTGAAACCAAAACAGAACATTATCGTGGACCAGAAACGGAACATTATCGTGGACCAAAGACAGAACATTACCGTGAAACAGAAACAGAACATTATCGTGGACCAGAGACGGAACATTACCGTGAAACCGAACATTATCGTGGACCAGAGATCGAACATTACCGTGGACCAGAGACAGAACATTACCGCGGACCAGAGACAGAACATTACCGTGAATCCAAAACACAACATTATCGTGGACCAGAAACGGAACATTATCGTGGACCAAAGACAGAACATTACCGTGAAACCGAAACAGAACATTATCGTGGACCAAAGACAGAACATTACCCTGAAACCGAAACAGAACATTATCGTGGACCAGAAACGGAATATTACCATGAAACAGAAACAGAACATTAGCGTGGACCAGAGACAAAAAATTACCGTGAAACAGAACATTATCATGGACCAGAAACGGAACATTACCGTGAAACAGAAACAGAACATTATCGTGGACCAGAGACGGAACATTATAGTGGACCAGAGACGGAACATTACCGTGAAACAGAAACACAACATTATCGTGGACCAGAAACGGAACATTACCGTGAAAAAGAAACACAACATTATCGTGGACCAGAAACGGAACATTACCGTGAAACAGAAACAGAACATTATCGTGGACCAGAGACGGAACATTACCGTGAAACCGAACATTATCGTGGACCAGAGTTCAAACATTACCGTGGACCAGAGACAGAACATTATCGCGGACCAAAGACGGAACATTATCGTGGACCAGAGACGAAACATTACCGTGAAACCTAACATTATCGTGGACCTGAGACAGAACATTACCGTGGACCAGAGACAGAACATTATCGTGAAACTGAAACAGAACATTATCGTGGACCAGAAACGGAACATTACCGTGAAACAGAAACACAAAATTATCGTGGACTAGAAACGGAACATTACCTTGAAACCGAAAAAGAACATTATCGTGGACCAGAAACGGAACATTATTGTGGACCAGAGACAGAACATTATCGTGGACCAGAGACGGAACATCATCGTGGACCAGAGACGGAACATTATCGTGGACCAGAGACAGAACATTACCCTGAAACCTAAACAGAACATTATCTTGGACCAGAAACGGAACATTATAGTGAAACCGAACATTATCGTGGACCAGAGACGGAACATTACCGTGAAACAGAAACACAACATTATCGTGGACCACAAACGGAACATTACCGTGAAACAGAAACACAAAATTATCGTGGACCAGAAACGGAACATTACCGTGATACAGAAACAGAACATTATCGTGGACCAGAGATCGAACATTACCGTGAAACCGAACATTATCGTGGACCAGAGATCGAACATTACCGTGGACCAGAGACAGAACATTACCGTGGACCAGAGACAGAACATTACCGTGGACCAGAGACCGAACTTTACCTTGAAACCGAACATTATCGTGGACCAGAAACGGAACATTACCGTGAAACAGAAACACAAAATTATCGTGGACCAGAAACGGAACATTACCGTGATACAGAAACAGAACATTATCGTGGACCAGAGACGGAACATTACCGTGAAACCGAAACAGAAGATTATCGTGGACCAGAGATCGAACATTATCGTCGACCAGAGACAGAACATTACCGTGGACCAAAAATGGAACATTACCGTGAAACCGAACATTATCGTGGACCAGAGACGGAACATTACCGTGAAACCGAACATTATCGTCGACCAGAAATCGAAAATTATCGTGGACCAGAGACAGAACATTACCGTGGACCAGAAATGGAACATAACCGTGAAACCGAACATTACCATGGACCAGATACGGAATATTACTGTGGACCAGAGACGGAACATTACCGTGAAACCGAACATTACCGTGGACCAGAAACGGAACATTACCGTGAAACAGAAACACAAAATTATCGTGGACCAGAAACGGAACATTACCGTGATACAGAAACAGAACATTATCGTGGACCAGAGATCGAACATTACCGTGAAACCGAACATTATCGTGGACCAGAGATCGAACATTACCGTGGACCAGATACGGAACATTACTGTGGACCAGAGACGGAACATTACCGTGGACCAGAACATTACCGTGGACCAGAACATTACCATGAAACCGAAAATTACCGTGAAACCGAAACAGAACATCACCGTGGACAAGAGACAGAACAATACCGTGAAACCGAAAGAGGACATTATCGTTGACCAGAAACGGAACAAAACCGTGAAACAGAAACACAACATTATCGTGGACCAGAAACGGAACATTACCGTGAAACAGAAACAGAAAAATACCTTGGACCAGAGACAGAACATTACCGTGGACAAGAGACAGAACATTACCGTGAAACAGAACATTATCATGGACAAGAAACGGAACATTACCGTGAAACAGAAACACAACATTATCGCGGACCAGAGACCGAACAATACCGTGAAACCGAACATTACAGTGAAACAGAACATTACCGTGGACCAGAGACCAAACATTACCGTGAAACAGAACATTATCTTGGACCAGAAACGGAACATTACCGTGAAACAGAAACACAACATTATCGTGGACCAGAAACGGAACATTACCGTGAAACAGAAACAGAACAATACTGTGGACCAGAGACAGAACATTACAGTGAAACAGAAACAGTACATTATCGTGGACCAGAGACCGAACATTATCGTGAAACCGAACATTATCATGGAAAAGAGACAGAACATTACCGTGAAACCGAACATTACCATGAAACCGAACATTACCGTGAAACCGAAACAGAACATTATCGTGGACTAGAAACGGAACATTACCGTGAAACAGAAACACAAAATTATCGTGGACCAGAAACGGAACATTACCGTGAAACAGAAACAGAACATTATCGTGGACCAGAAACGGAACATTACCGTGAAACAGAAACAGAACATTATCGTGGACCAGAGACGGAACATTATCGTGAAACCGAACATTATCGTGGACCAGAGATCGAACATTACCGTGGACCAGAGACAGAACATTACCGTGGACCAGAGACAGAACATTACCGTGAAACCAAAACAGAACATTATAGTGGACCAGAAACGGAACATTATCGTGGACCAAAGACAGAACATTACCGTGAAACAGAAACAGAACATTATCGTGGACCAGAGACGGAACATTACAGTCAAACCGAACATTATCGTGGACCAGAGATCGAACATTACCGTGGACCAGAGACAGAACATTACCGCGGACCAGAGACAGAACATTACCGTGAATCCAAAACACAACATTATCGTGGACCAGAAACGGAACATTATCGTGGACCAAAGACAGAACATTACCGTGAAACCGAAACAGAACATTATCGTGGACCAAAGACAGACCATTACCCTGAAAAAGAAACAGAACATTATCGTGGACCAGAAACGGAACATTATAGTGGACCAGAGACAGAACATTATCGTGGACCAGAAACGGAACATTACCATGAAACAGAAACAGAACATTAGCGTGGACCAGAGAAAAAACATTACCGTGAAACAGAACATTATCATGGACCAGAAACGGAACATTACCGTGAAACAGAAACAGAACATTATCGTGGACCAGAGACGGAACATTATAGTGGACCAGAGACGGAACATTACCGTGAAACAGAAACACAACATTATCGTGGACCAGAAACGGAACATTACCGTGAAAAAGAAACACAACATTATCGTGGACCAGAGACGGAACATTACCGTGAAACCGAACATTATCGTGGACCAGAGATCAAACATTACCGTGGACCAGAGACAGAACATTATCGCGGACCAAAGACGGAACATTATCGTGGACCAGAGACGAAACATTACCGTGAAACCTAACATTATCGTGGACCTGAGACAGAACATTACCGTGGACCAGAGACAGAACATTATCGTGAAACTGAAACAGAACATTATCGTGGACCAGAAACGGAACATTACCGTGAAACAGAAACACAAAATTATCGTGGACTAGAAACGGAACATTACCGTGAAACCGAAACAGAACATTATCGTGGACGAGAAACGGAACATTATTGTGGACCAGAGACAGAACATTATCGTGGACCAGAGACGGAACATCATCGTGGACCAGAGACGGAACATTATCGTGGACCAGAGACAGAACATTACCCTGAAACCTAAACAGAACATTATCTTGGACCAGAAACGGAACATTATAGTGAAACCGAACATTATCGTGGACCAGAGACGGAACATTACCGTGAAACAGAAACACAACATTATCGTGTACCAGAAACGGAACATTACCGTGAAACAGAAACAGAACATTACCGTGGACCAGAGACAGAACATTACCGTGGACCAGAGACGGAACATTACCGTGAAACCGAAACAGAACATTATCGTTGACCAGAAACGGAACATTATCATGGACCAGAGACAGAACATTACCGTGAAACCGAAACAGAACATTATCGTGGACCAGAAACGGAACATTACCGTGAAACAGAAACACAACATTATCGCGGACCAGAGACCGAACAATACCGTGAAACCGAACATTACAGTGAAACAGAACATTACCGTGGACCAGAGACCAAACATTACCGTGAAAAAGAACATTATCTTGGACCAGAAACGGAACATTACCGTGAAACAGAAAAACAAAATTATCGTGGACCAGAAACGGAACATTACCGTGAAACAGAAACAGAACATTATCGTGGACCAGAGACGGAACATTACCGTGAAACCGAACATTATCGTGGACCAGAGATCAAACATTACCGTGGACCAGAGACAGAACATTACCGTGAAACCAAAACAGAACATTATCGTGGACCAGAAACGGAACATTATCGTGGACCAAAGACAGAACATTACCGTGAAACCGAAACAGAACATTATCGTGGACCAGAAACGGAACATTATCGTGGACCAGAGACAGAACATTATCGTGGACCAGAAACGGAACATTACCATGAAACAGAAACAGAACATTAGCGTGGACCAGAGACAGAACATTACCGTGAAACAGAACATTATCATGGACCAGAAATGGAACATTACCGTGAAAAAGAAACAGAACATTATCGTGGACCAGAGACGGAACGTTACCGTGAAACCGAAACAAAACATTACCGTGAAACAGAAACAGAACATTACAGTGGACCAGAGACAGAACATTACCGTGGACCAGAGACAGAACATTACTGTGGACCAGAGACGGAACATTACCGTGGACCAGAACATTACCGTGGACCAGAACATTACCATGAAACCGAACATTACCGTGAAACCGAAACAGAACATTACCGTGGACAAGAGACAGAACATTACCGTGAAACCGAAAGAGGACATTATCGTTGACCAGAAACGGAACAAAACCGTGAAACAGAAACACAACATTATCGTGGACCAGAAACGGAACATTACCGTGAAACAGAAACAGAACAATACCTTGGACCAGAGACAGAACATTACCGTGGACAAGAGACAGAACATTACCGTGAAACAGAACATTATCATGGACAAGAAACGGAACATTACCGTGAAACAGAAACACAACATTATCGTGGACCAGAAACGGAACATTACCGTGAAACAGAAACAGAACATTATCGTGGACCAGAGACGGAACATTACCGTGGACCAGATACGGAACATTACTGTGGACCAGAGACGGAACATTACCGTGGACCAGATACGGAACATTACTGTGGACCAGAGACGGAACATTACCGTGGACCAGAACATTACCGTGGACCAGAACATTACCATGAAACCGAACATTACCGTGAAACCGAAACAGAACATCACCGTGGACAAGAGACAGAATATTACCGTGAAACCGAAAGAGGACATTATCGTTGACCAGAAACGGAACAAAACCGTGAAACAGAAACACAACATTATCGTGGACCAGAAACGGAACATTACCGTGAAACAGAAACAGAAAAATACCTTGGACCAGAGACAGAACATTACCGTGGACAAGAGACAGAACATTACCGTGAAACAGAACATTATCATGGACAAGAAACGGAACATTACCGTGAAACAGAAACACAACATTATCGCGGACCAGAGACCGAACAATACCGTGAAACCGAACATTACAGTGAAACAGAACATTACCGTGGACCAGAGACCGAACATTACCATGAAACAGAACATTATCTTGGACCAGAAACGGAACATTACCGTGAAACAGAAACACAACATTATCGTGGACCAGAAACGGAACATTACCGTGAAACAGAAACAGAACAATACCGTGGACCAGAGACAGAACATTACAGTGAAACAGAAACAGTACATTATCGTGGACCAGAGACCGAACATTATCGTGAAACCGAACATTATCATGGAACAGAGACAGAACATTACCGTGAAACCGAACATTACCATGAAACCGAACATTACCGTGAAACCGAAACAGAACATTATCGTAGACTAGAAACGGAACATTACCGTGAAACAGAAACACAAAATTATCGTGGACCAGAAACGGAACATTACCGTGAAACAGAAACAGAACATTATCGTGGACCAGAAACGGAACATTACCGTGAAACAGAAACAGAACATTATCGTGGACCAGAGACGGAACATTACCGTGAAACCGAACATTATCGTGGACCAGAGATCGAACATTACCGTGGACCAGAGACAGAACATTACCGTGGACCAGAGACAGAACATTACCGTGAAACCAAAACAGAACATTATCGTGGACCAGAAACGGAACATTATCGTGGACCAAAGACAGAACATTACCGTGAAACAGAAACAGAACATTATCGTGGACCAGAGACCGAACATTATCGTGAAACCGAACATTATCATGGAACAGAGACAGAACATTACCGTGAAACCGAACATTACCATGAAACCGAACATTACCGTGAAACCGAAACAGAACATTATCGTGGACCAGAAACGGAACATTACCGTGAAACAGAAACAGAACATTATCAGGGACCAGAGACGGAACATTACCGTGGACCAGATACGGAACATTACTGTGGACCAGAGACGGAACATTACCGTGGACCAGATACGGAACATTACTGTGGACCAGAGACGGAACATTACCGTGGACCAGAACATTACCGTGGACCAGAACATTACCATGAAACCGAACATTACCGTGAAACCGAAACAGAACATTACCGTGGACAAGAGACAGAACATTACCGTGAAACCGAAAGAGGACATTATCGTTGACCAGAAACGGAACAAAACCGTGAAACAGAAACACAACATTATCGTGGACCAGAAACGGAACATTACCGTGAAACAGAAACAGAACAATACCTTGGACCAGAGACAGAACATTACCGTGGACAAGAGACAGAACATTACCGTGAAACAGAACATTATCATGGACAAGAAACGGAACATTACCGTGAAACAGAAACACAACATTATCGCGGACCAGAGACCGAACAATACCGTGAAACCGAACATTACAGTGAAACAGAACATTACCGTGGACCAGAGACCGAACATTACCGTGAAACAGAACATTATCTTGGACCAGAAACGGAACATTACCGTGAAACAGAAACACAACATTATCGTGGACCAGAAACGGAACATTACCGTGAAACAGAAACAGAACAATACCGTGGACCAGAGACAGAACATTACAGTGAAACAGAAACAGAACATTATCGTGGACCAGAGACCGCACATTATCGTGAAACCGAACATTATCATGGAACAGAGACAGAACATTACCGTGAAACCGAACATTACCATGAAACCGAACATTACCGTGAAACCGAAACAGAACATTATCGTGGACCAGAAACGGAACATTACCGTGAAACAGAAACACAAAATTATCGTGGACCAGAAACGGAACATTACCGTGAAACAGAAACAGAACATTATCGTGGACCAGAAACGGAACATTACCGTGAAACAGAAACAGAACATTATCGTGGACCAGAGACGGAACATTACCGTGAAACCGAACATTATCGTGGACCAGAGATCGAACATTACCGTGGACCAGAGACAGAACATTACCGTGGACCAGAGACAGAACATTACCGTGAAACCAAAACAGAACATTATCGTGGACCAGAGACGGAACATTATCGTGGACAAAAGACAGAACATTACCGTGAAACAGAAACAGAACATTATCGTGGACTAGAGACCGAACATTATCGTGAAACCGAACATTATCATGGAACAGAGACAGAACATTACCGTGAAACCGAACATTACCATGAAACCGAATATTACCGTGAAACCGAAACAGAACATTATCGTGGACCAGAAAGGGAACATTACCGTGAAACAGAAACACAAAATTATCGTGGATCAGAAACGGAACATTACCGTGAAACAGAAACAGAACATTATCGTGGACCAGAGACGGAACATTACCGTGAAACCGAACATTATCGTGGACCAGAGATCGAACATTACCGTGGACCAGAGACAGAACATTACCGTGGACCAGAGACAGAACATTACCGTGAAACCAAAACAGAACATTATCGTGGACCAGAAACGGAACATTATCGTGGACCAAAGACAGAACATTACCGTGAAACAGAAACAGAACATTATCGTGGACCAGAGACCGAACATTATCGTGAAACCGAACATTATCATGGAACAGAGACAGAACATTACCGTGAAACCGAACATTACCATGAAACCGAACATTACCGTGAAACCGAAACAGAACATTATCGTGGACCAGAAACGGAACATTACCGTGAAACAGAAACAGAACATTATCAGGGACCAGAGACGGAACATTACCGTGGACCAGATACGGAACATTACTGTGGACCAGAGACGGAACATTACCGTGGACCAGATACGGAACATTACTGTGGACCAGAGACGGAACATTACCGTGGACCAGAGACAGAACATTACCGTGAAACCAAAACAGAACATTATCGTGGACCAGAAACGGAACATTATCGTGGACCAAAGACAGAACATTACCGTGAAACCGAAACAGAACATTATCGTGGACCAGAAACGGAACATTACCGTGAAACAGAAACACAACATTATCGCGGACCAGAAACGGAACATTACCGTGAAACAGAAACAGAACATTACCGTGGACCAGAGACAGAACATTACCGTGGACCAGAGACGGAACATTACCGTGAAACCGAAACAGAACATTATCGTTGACCAGAAACGGAACATTATCATGGACCAGAGACAGAACATTATCGTAGACCCAAGACGGAACATTATCGTGGACCAGAGACGGAACATTACCATGAAACCGAACATTATCGTGGACCAGACACAGAACATTACCGTGGACCAGAGACAGAACATTACCATGAAACCGAAACAGAACATTATCGTGGACCAGAAACGGAACATTACCGTGAAACCGAACATTATCGTGGACCAGAGATCGAACATTATCGTGAAACCAAACATTATCGTGGACCAGACACAGAACATTACCGTGGACCAGAGACAGAACATTACCGTGGACCAGAGACAGAACATTACTGTGGACCAGAGATAGAACTTTACCTTGAAACCTAACGTTACCGTGGACCAGAGACAGAACATTACCGTGAAACCGAACATTATCGTGGACCAGAGATCGAACATTACCGTGGACCAAAGACGGAACATTATCGTGGACCAGAGACGGAACATTACCGTGAAACCGAACATTATCGTGGACCAGAAACGGAACATTACCGTGAAACAGAAACACAAAATTATCGTGGACCGGAAACGGAACATTACCGTGATACAGAAACAGAACATTATCGTGGACCAGAGATCGAACATTACCGTGAAACCGAACATTATCGTGGACCAGAGATCGAACATTACCGTGGACCAGAGACAGAACATTACCGTGGACCAGAGACAGAACATTACCGTGGACCAGAGACCGAACTTTACCTTGAAACCGAACATTATCGTGGACCAGAAACGGAACATTACCGTGAAACAGAAACACAAAATTATCGTGGACCAGAAACGGAACATTACCGTGATACAGAAACAGAACATTATCGTGGACCAGAGACGGAACATTACCGTGAAACCGAAACAGAACATTATCGTGGACCAGAGATCGAACATTACCGTGGACCAGAGACAGAACATTACCGTGGACCAAAAATGGAACATTACCGTGAAACCGAACATTATCGTGGACCAGAGACGGAACATTACCGTGAAACCGAACATTAGCGTCGACCAGAAATCGAAAATTATCGTGGACCAGAGACAGAACATTACCGTGGACCAGAAATGGAACATAACCGTGAAACCGAACATTACCATGGACCAGATACGGAACATTACTGTGGACCAGAGACGGAACATTACCGTGAAACCGAACATTACCGTGGACCAGAAACGGAACATTACCGTGAAACAGAAACACAAAATTATCGTGGACCAGAAACGGAACATTACCGTGATACAGAAACAGAACATTATCGTGGACCAGAGATCGAACATTACGGTGAAACCGAACATTATCGTGGACCAGAGATCGAACATTACCGTGGACCAGATACGGAACATTACTGTGGACCAGAGACGGAACATTACCGTGGACCAGAACATTACCGTGGACCAGAAACACAAAATTATCGTGGACCAGAAACGGAACATTACCGTGAAACAGAAACAGAACATTATCGTGGACCAGAAACGGAACATTACCGTGAAACAGAAACAGAACATTATCGTGGACCAGAGACGGAACATTATCGTGAAACCGAACATTATCGTGGACCAGAGATCGAACATTACCGTGGACCAGAGACAGAACATTACCGTGGACCAGAGACAGAACATTACCGTGAAACCAAAACAGAACATTATAGTGGACCAGAAACGGAACATTATCGTGGACCAAAGACAGAACATTACCGTGAAACAGAAACAGAACATTATCGTGGACCAGAGACGGAACATTACAGTCAAACCGAACATTATCGTGGACCAGAGATCGAACATTACCGTGGACCAGAGACAGAACATTACCGCGGACCAGAGACAGAACATTACCGTGAATCCAAAACACAACATTATCGTGGACCAGAAACGGAACATTATCGTGGACCAAAGACAGAACATTACCGTGAAACCGAAACAGAACATTATCGTGGACCAAAGACAGACCATTACCCTGAAAAAGAAACAGAACATTATCGTGGACCAGAAACGGAACATTATAGTGGACCAGAGACAGAACATTATCGTGGACCAGAAACGGAACATTACCATGAAACAGAAACAGAACATTAGCGTGGACCAGAGAAAAAACATTACCGTGAAACAGAACATTATCATGGACCAGAAACGGAACATTACCGTGAAACAGAAACAGAACATTATCGTGGACCAGAGACGGAACATTATAGTGGACCAGAGACGGAACATTACCGTGAAACAGAAACACAACATTATCGTGGACCAGAAACGGAACATTACCGTGAAAAAGAAACACAACATTATCGTGGACCAGAAACGGAACATTACCGTGAAACAGAAACAGAACATTATCGTGGACCAGAGACGGAACATTACCGTGAAACCGAACATTATCGTGGACCAGAGATCAAACATTACCGTGGACCAGAGACAGAACATTATCGCGGACCAAAGACGGAACATTATCGTGGACCAGAGACGAAACATTACCGTGAAACCTAACATTATCGTGGACCTGAGACAGAACATTACCGTGGACCAGAGACAGAACATTATCGTGAAACTGAAACAGAACATTATCGTGGACCAGAAACGGAACATTACCGTGAAACAGAAACACAAAATTATCGTGGACTAGAAACGGAACATTACCGTGAAACCGAAACAGAACATTATCGTGGACGAGAAACGGAACATTATTGTGGACCAGAGACAGAACATTATCGTGGACCAGAGACGGAACATCATCGTGGACCAGAGACGGAACATTATCGTGGACCAGAGACAGAACATTACCCTGAAACCTAAACAGAACATTATCTTGGACCAGAAACGGAACATTATAGTGAAACCGAACATTATCGTGGACCAGAGACGGAACATTACCGTGAAACAGAAACACAACATTATCGTGTACCAGAAACGGAACATTACCGTGAAACAGAAACAGAACATTACCGTGGACCAGAGACAGAACATTACCGTGGACCAGAGACGGAACATTACCGTGAAACCGAAACAGAACATTATCGTTGACCAGAAACGGAACATTATCATGGACCAGAGACAGAACATTACCGTGAAACCGAAACAGAACATTATCGTGGACCAGAAACGGAACATTACCGTGAAACAGAAACACAACATTATCGCGGACCAGAGACCGAACAATACCGTGAAACCGAACATTACAGTGAAACAGAACATTACCGTGGACCAGAGACCAAACATTACCGTGAAAAAGAACATTATCTTGGACCAGAAACGGAACATTACCGTGAAACAGAAAAACAAAATTATCGTGGACCAGAAACGGAACATTACCGTGAAACAGAAACAGAACATTATCGTGGACCAGAGACGGAACATTACCGTGAAACCGAACATTATCGTGGACCAGAGATCAAACATTACCGTGGACCAGAGACAGAACATTACCGTGAAACCAAAACAGAACATTATCGTGGACCAGAAACGGAACATTATCGTGGACCAAAGACAGAACATTACCGTGAAACCGAAACAGAACATTATCGTGGACCAGAAACGGAACATTATCGTGGACCAGAGACAGAACATTATCGTGGACCAGAAACGGAACATTACCATGAAACAGAAACAGAACATTAGCGTGGACCAGAGACAGAACATTACCGTGAAACAGAACATTATCATGGACCAGAAATGGAACATTACCGTGAAAAAGAAACAGAACATTATCGTGGACCAGAGACGGAACGTTACCGTGAAACCGAAACAAAACATTACCGTGAAACAGAAACAGAACATTACAGTGGACCAGAGACAGAACATTACCGTGGACCAGAGACAGAACATTACTGTGGACCAGAGACGGAACATTACCGTGGACCAGAACATTACCGTGGACCAGAACATTACCATGAAACCGAACATTACCGTGAAACCGAAACAGAACATTACCGTGGACAAGAGACAGAACATTACCGTGAAACCGAAAGAGGACATTATCGTTGACCAGAAACGGAACAAAACCGTGAAACAGAAACACAACATTATCGTGGACCAGAAACGGAACATTACCGTGAAACAGAAACAGAACAATACCTTGGACCAGAGACAGAACATTACCGTGGACAAGAGACAGAACATTACCGTGAAACAGAACATTATCATGGACAAGAAACGGAACATTACCGTGAAACAGAAACACAACATTATCGTGGACCAGAAACGGAACATTACCGTGAAACAGAAACAGAACATTATCGTGGACCAGAGACGGAACATTACCGTGGACCAGATACGGAACATTACTGTGGACCAGAGACGGAACATTACCGTGGACCAGATACGGAACATTACTGTGGACCAGAGACGGAACATTACCGTGGACCAGAACATTACCGTGGACCAGAACATTACCATGAAACCGAACATTACCGTGAAACCGAAACAGAACATCACCGTGGACAAGAGACAGAATATTACCGTGAAACCGAAAGAGGACATTATCGTTGACCAGAAACGGAACAAAACCGTGAAACAGAAACACAACATTATCGTGGACCAGAAACGGAACATTACCGTGAAACAGAAACAGAAAAATACCTTGGACCAGAGACAGAACATTACCGTGGACAAGAGACAGAACATTACCGTGAAACAGAACATTATCATGGACAAGAAACGGAACATTACCGTGAAACAGAAACACAACATTATCGCGGACCAGAGACCGAACAATACCGTGAAACCGAACATTACAGTGAAACAGAACATTACCGTGGACCAGAGACCGAACATTACCATGAAACAGAACATTATCTTGGACCAGAAACGGAACATTACCGTGAAACAGAAACACAACATTATCGTGGACCAGAAACGGAACATTACCGTGAAACAGAAACAGAACAATACCGTGGACCAGAGACAGAACATTACAGTGAAACAGAAACAGTACATTATCGTGGACCAGAGACCGAACATTATCGTGAAACCGAACATTATCATGGAACAGAGACAGAACATTACCGTGAAACCGAACATTACCATGAAACCGAACATTACCGTGAAACCGAAACAGAACATTATCGTAGACTAGAAACGGAACATTACCGTGAAACAGAAACACAAAATTATCGTGGACCAGAAACGGAACATTACCGTGAAACAGAAACAGAACATTATCGTGGACCAGAAACGGAACATTACCGTGAAACAGAAACAGAACATTATCGTGGACCAGAGACGGAACATTACCGTGAAACCGAACATTATCGTGGACCAGAGATCGAACATTACCGTGGACCAGAGACAGAACATTACCGTGGACCAGAGACAGAACATTACCGTGAAACCAAAACAGAACATTATCGTGGACCAGAAACGGAACATTATCGTGGACCAAAGACAGAACATTACCGTGAAACAGAAACAGAACATTATCGTGGACCAGAGACCGAACATTATCGTGAAACCGAACATTATCATGGAACAGAGACAGAACATTACCGTGAAACCGAACATTACCATGAAACCGAACATTACCGTGAAACCGAAACAGAACATTATCGTGGACCAGAAACGGAACATTACCGTGAAACAGAAACAGAACATTATCAGGGACCAGAGACGGAACATTACCGTGGACCAGATACGGAACATTACTGTGGACCAGAGACGGAACATTACCGTGGACCAGATACGGAACATTACTGTGGACCAGAGACGGAACATTACCGTGGACCAGAACATTACCGTGGACCAGAACATTACCATGAAACCGAACATTACCGTGAAACCGAAACAGAACATTACCGTGGACAAGAGACAGAACATTACCGTGAAACCGAAAGAGGACATTATCGTTGACCAGAAACGGAACAAAACCGTGAAACAGAAACACAACATTATCGTGGACCAGAAACGGAACATTACCGTGAAACAGAAACAGAACAATACCTTGGACCAGAGACAGAACATTACCGTGGACAAGAGACAGAACATTACCGTGAAACAGAACATTATCATGGACAAGAAACGGAACATTACCGTGAAACAGAAACACAACATTATCGCGGACCAGAGACCGAACAATACCGTGAAACCGAACATTACAGTGAAACAGAACATTACCGTGGACCAGAGACCGAACATTACCGTGAAACAGAACATTATCTTGGACCAGAAACGGAACATTACCGTGAAACAGAAACACAACATTATCGTGGACCAGAAACGGAACATTACCGTGAAACAGAAACAGAACAATACCGTGGACCAGAGACAGAACATTACAGTGAAACAGAAACAGAACATTATCGTGGACCAGAGACCGCACATTATCGTGAAACCGAACATTATCATGGAACAGAGACAGAACATTACCGTGAAACCGAACATTACCATGAAACCGAACATTACCGTGAAACCGAAACAGAACATTATCGTGGACCAGAAACGGAACATTACCGTGAAACAGAAACACAAAATTATCGTGGACCAGAAACGGAACATTACCGTGAAACAGAAACAGAACATTATCGTGGACCAGAAACGGAACATTACCGTGAAACAGAAACAGAACATTATCGTGGACCAGAGACGGAACATTACCGTGAAACCGAACATTATCGTGGACCAGAGATCGAACATTACCGTGGACCAGAGACAGAACATTACCGTGGACCAGAGACAGAACATTACCGTGAAACCAAAACAGAACATTATCGTGGACCAGAGACGGAACATTATCGTGGACAAAAGACAGAACATTACCGTGAAACAGAAACAGAACATTATCGTGGACTAGAGACCGAACATTATCGTGAAACCGAACATTATCATGGAACAGAGACAGAACATTACCGTGAAACCGAACATTACCATGAAACCGAATATTACCGTGAAACCGAAACAGAACATTATCGTGGACCAGAAAGGGAACATTACCGTGAAACAGAAACACAAAATTATCGTGGATCAGAAACGGAACATTACCGTGAAACAGAAACAGAACATTATCGTGGACCAGAGACGGAACATTACCGTGAAACCGAACATTATCGTGGACCAGAGATCGAACATTACCGTGGACCAGAGACAGAACATTACCGTGGACCAGAGACAGAACATTACCGTGAAACCAAAACAGAACATTATCGTGGACCAGAAACGGAACATTATCGTGGACCAAAGACAGAACATTACCGTGAAACAGAAACAGAACATTATCGTGGACCAGAGACCGAACATTATCGTGAAACCGAACATTATCATGGAACAGAGACAGAACATTACCGTGAAACCGAACATTACCATGAAACCGAACATTACCGTGAAACCGAAACAGAACATTATCGTGGACCAGAAACGGAACATTACCGTGAAACAGAAACAGAACATTATCAGGGACCAGAGACGGAACATTACCGTGGACCAGATACGGAACATTACTGTGGACCAGAGACGGAACATTACCGTGGACCAGATACGGAACATTACTGTGGACCAGAGACGGAACATTACCGTGGACCAGAACATTACCGTGGACCAGAACATTACCATGAAACCGAACATTACCGTGAAACCGAAACAGAACATTACCGTGGAAAAGAGACAGAACATTACCGTGAAACCGAAAGAGGACATTATCGTTGACCAGAAACGGAACAAAACCGTGAAACAGAAACACAACATTATCGTGGACCAGAAACGGAACATTACCGTGAAACAGAAACAGAACAATACCTTGGACCAGAGACAGAACATTACCGTGGACAAGAGACAGAACATTACCGTGAAACAGATCATTATCATGGACAAGAAACGGAACATTACCGTGAAACAGAAACACAACATTATCGCGGACCAGAGACCGAACAATACCGTGAAACCGAACATTACAGTGAAACAGAACATTACCGTGGACCAGAGACCGAACATTACCGTGAAACAGAACATTATCTTGGACCAGAAACGGAACATTACCGTGAAACAGAAACACAACATTATCGTGGACCAGAAACGGAACATTACCGTGAAACAGAAACAGAACAATACCGTGGACCAGAGACAGAACATTACAGTGAAACAGAAACAGAACATTATCGTGGACCAGAGACCGCACATTATCGTGAAACCGAACATTATCATGGAACAGAGACAGAACATTACCGTGAAACCGAACATTACCATGAAACCGAACATTACCGTGAAACCGAAACAGAACATTATCGTGGACCAGAAACGGAACATTACCGTGAAACAGAAACACAAAATTATCGTGGACCAGAAACGGAACATTACCGTGAAACAGAAACAGAACATTATCGTGGACCAGAAACGGAACATTACCGTGAAACAGAAACAGAACATTATCGTGGACCAGAGACGGAACATTACCGTGAAACCGAACATTATCGTGGACCAGAGATCGAACATTACCGTGGACCAGAGACAGAACATTACCGTGGACCAGAGACAGAACATTACCGTGAAACCAAAACAGAACATTATCGTGGACCAGAGACGGAACATTATCGTGGACCAAAGACAGAACATTACCGTGAAACAGAAACAGAACATTATCGTGGACTAGAGACCGAACATTATCGTGAAACCGAACATTATCATGGAACAGAGACAGAACATTACCGTGAAACCGAACATTACCATGAAACCGAATATTACCGTGAAACCGAAACAGAACATTATCGTGGACCAGAAAGGGAACATTACCGTGAAACAGAAACACAAAATTATCGTGGATCAGAAACGGAACATTACCGTGAAACAGAAACAGAACATTATCGTGGACCAGAGACGGAACATTACCGTGAAACCGAACATTATCGTGGACCAGAGATCGAACATTACCTTGGACCAGAGACAGAACATTACCGCGGACCAGAGACAGAACATTACCGTGAATCCAAAACACAACATTATCGTGGACCAGAAACGGAACATTATCGTGGACCAAAGACAGAACATTACCGTGAAACCGAAACAGAACATTATCGTGGACCAAAGACAGAACATTACCCTGAAACCGAAACAGAACATTATCGTGGACCAGAAACGGAACATTATAGTGGACCAGAGACAGAACATTATCGTGGACCAGAAACGGAACATTACCATGAAACAGAAACAGAACATTAGCGTGGACCAGAGACAAAACATTACCGTGAAACAGAACATTATCATGGACCAGAAACGGAACATTACCGTGAAACAGAAACAGAACATTATCGTGGACCAGAGACGGAACATTATAGTGGACCAGAGACGGAACATTACCGTGAAACAGAAACACAACATTATTGTGGACCAGAAACGGAACATTACCGTGAAAAAGAAACACAACATTATCGTGGACCAGAAACGGAACATTACCGTGAAACAGAAACAGAACATTATCGTGGACCAGAGACAGAACATTATCGCGGACCAAAGACGGAACATTATCGTGGACCAGAGACGAAACATTACCGTGAAAC
The DNA here is from genome assembly GCA_036924055.1 of Leuresthes tenuis. Lineage (NCBI taxonomy): Eukaryota > Metazoa > Chordata > Actinopteri > Atheriniformes > Atherinopsidae > Leuresthes > Leuresthes tenuis. Next base: position 3,913,959 of record JAVGWW010000016.1, read on the forward strand.
CTAACATTATCGTGGACCTGAGACAGAACATTACCGTGGACCAGAGACAGAACATTATCGTGAAACTGAAACAGAACATTATCGTGGACCAGAAACGGAACATTACCGTGAAACAGAAACACAAAATTATCGTGGACTAGAAACGGAACATTACCGTGAAACCGAAACAGAACATTATCGTGGACCAGAAACGGAACATTATAGTGGACCAGAGACAGAACATTATCGTGGACCAGAAACGGAACATTACCATGAAACAGAAACCGAACATTATCGTGGACCAGAGATCGAACATTACCGTGGACCAGAGACAGAACATTACCGCGGACCAGAGACAGAACATTACCGTGAATCCAAAACACAACATTATCGTGGACCAGAAACGGAACATTATCGTGGACCAAAGACAGAACATTACCGTGAAACCAAAACAGAACATTATCGTGGACCAAAGACAGAACATTACCCTGAAACCGAAACAGAACATTATCGTGGACCAGAAACGGAACATTATAGTGGACCAGAGACAGAACATTATCGTGGACCAGAAACGGAACATTACCATGAAACAGAAACAGAACATTAGCGTGGACCAGAGACAAAACATTACCGTGAAACAGAACATTATCATGGACCAGAAACGGAACATTACCGTGAAACAGAAACACAACATTATCGTGGACCAGAAACGGAACATTACCGTGAAAAAGAAACACAACATTATCGTGGACCAGAAACGGAACATTACCGTGAAACAGAAACAGAACATTATCGTGGACCAGAGACAGAACATTATCGCGGACCAAAGACGGAACATTATCGTGGACCAGAGACGAAACATTACCGTGAAACCTAACATTATCGTGGACCTGAGACAGAACATTACCGTGGACCAGAGACAGAACATTATCGTGAAACTGAAACAGAACATTATCGTGGACCAGAAACGGAACATTACCGTGAAACAGAAACACAAAATTATTGTGGACTAGAAACGGAACATTACCGTGAAACCGAAACAGAACATTATCGTAGACTAGAAACGGAACATTATTGTGGACCAGAGACAGAACATTATCGTGGACCAGAGACGGAACATCATCGTGGACCAGAGACGGAACATTATCGTGGACCAGAGACAGAACATTACCCTGAAACCTAAACAGAACATTATCGTGGACCAGAAACGGAACATTATAGTGAAACCGAACATTATCGTGGACCAGAAACGGAACATTACCGTGAAACAGAAACACAACATTATCGTGTACCAGAAACGGAACATTACCGTGAAACAGAAACAGAATATTATCGTGGACCAGAAACGGAACATTATAGTGGACCAGAGACAGAACATTATCGTGGACCAGAAGCGGAACATTACCATGAAACAGAAACCGAACATTATCGTGGACCAGAGATCGAACATTACCGTGGACCAGAGACAGAACATTACCGCGGACCAGAGACAGAACATTACCGTGAATCCAAAACACAACATTATCGTGGACCAGAAACGGAACATTATCGTGGACCAAAGACAGAACATTACCGTGAAACCGAAACAGAACATTATCGTGGACCAAAGACAGAACATTACCCTGAAACCGAAACAGAACATTATCGTGGACCAGAAACGGAACATTATAGTGGACCAGAGACAGAACATTATCGTGGACCAGAAACGGAACATTACCATGAAACAGAAACAGAACATTAGCGTGGACCAGAGACAAAACATTACCGTGAAACAGAACATTATCATGGACCAGAAACGGAACATTACGGTGAAAGAGAAACAGAACATTATCGTGGACCAGAGACGGAACATTATAGTGGACCAGAGACGGAACATTACCGTGAAACAGAAACACAACATTATCGTGGACCAGAAACGGAACATTACCGTGAAAAAGAAACACAACATTATCGTGGACCAGAAACGGAACATTACCGTGAAACAGAAACAGAACATTATCGTGGACCAGAAACGGAACATTACCGTGAAACAGAAACAGAACATTATCGTGGACCAGAGACGGAACATTATAGTGGACCAGAGACGGAACATTACCGTGAAACAGAAACACAACATTATCGTGGACCAGAAACGGAACATTACCGTGAAAAAGAAACACAACATTATCGTGGACCAGAAACGGAACATTACCGTGAAACAGAAACAGAACATTATCGTGGACCAGAGATAGAACATTATCGCGGACCAAAGACGGAACATTATCGTGGACCAGAGACGAAACATTACCGTGAAACCTAACATTATCGTGGACCTGAGACAGAACATTACCGTGGACCAGAGACAGAACATTATCGTGAAACTGAAACAGAACATTATCGTGGACCAGAAACGGAACATTACCGTGAAACAGAAACACAAAATTATTGTGGACTAGAAACGGAACATTACCGTGAAACCGAAACAGAACATTATCGTAGACCAGAAACGGAACATTATTGTGGACCAGAGACAGAACATTATCGTGGACCAGAGACGGAACATCATCGTGGACCAGAGACGGAACATTATCGTGGACCAGAGACAGAACATTACCCTGAAACCTAAACAGAACATTATCGTGGACCAGAAACGGAACATTATAGTGAAACCGAACATTATCGTGGACCAGAAACGGAACATTACCGTGAAACAGAAACACAACATTATCGTGTACCAGAAACGGAACATTACCGTGAAACAGAAACAGAACATTATCGTGGACCAGAAACGGAACATTATAGTGGACCAGAGACAGAACATTATCGTGGACCAGAAACGGAACATTACCATGAAACAGAAACCGAACATTATCGTGGACCAGAGATCGAACATTACCGTGGACCAGAGACAGAACATTACCGCGGACCAGAGACAGAACATTACCGTGAATCCAAAACACAACATTATCGTGGACCAGAAACGGAACATTATCGTGGACCAAAGACAGAACATTACCGTGAAACCGAAACAGAACATTATCGTGGACCAAAGACAGAACATTACCCTGAAACCGAAACAGAACATTATCGTGGACCAGAAACGGAACATTATAGTGGACCAGAGACAGAACATTATCGTGGACCAGAAACGGAACATTACCATGAAACAGAAACAGAACATTAGCGTGGACCAGAGACAAAACATTACCGTGAAACAGAACATTATCATGGACCAGAAACGGAACATTACCGTGAAAGAGAAACAGAACATTATCGTGGACCAGAGACGGAACATTATAGTGGACCAGAGACGGAACATTACCGTGAAACAGAAACACAACATTATCGTGGACCAGAAACGGAACATTACCGTGAAAAAGAAACACAACATTATCGTGGACCAGAAACGGAACATTACCGTGAAACAGAAACAGAACATTATCGTGGACCAGAGACAGAACATTATCGCGGACCAAAGACGGAACATTATCGTGGACCAGAGACGAAACATTACCGTGAAACCTAACATTATCGTGGACCTGAGACAGAACATTACCGTGGACCAGAGACAGAACATTATCGTGAAACTGAAACAGAACATTATCGTGGACCAGAAACGGAACATTACCGTGAAACAGAAACACAAAATTATTGTGGACTAGAAACGGAACATTACCGTGAAACCGAAACAGAACATTATCGTGGACCAGAAACGGAACATTATTGTGGACCAGAGACAGAACATTATCGTGGACCAGAGACGGAACATCATCGTGGACCAGAGACGGAACATTATCGTGGACCAGAGACGGAACATTATCGTGGACCAGAGACAGAACATTACCCTGAAACCTAAACAGAACATTATCGTGGACCAGAAACGGAACATTATAGTGAAACCGAACATTATCGTGGACCAGAAACGGAACATTACCGTGAAACAGAAACACAACATTATCGTGTACCAGAAACGGAACATTACCGTGAAACAGAAACAGAACATTACCGTGGACCAGAGACAGAACATTACCGTGGACCAGAGACGGAACATTACCGTGAAACCGAAACAGAACATTATCGTTGACCAGAAACGGAACATTATCATGGACCAGAGACAGAACATTATCGTAGACCCAAGACGGAACATTATCGTGGACCAGAGACGGAACATTACCATGAAACCGAACATTATCGTGGACCAGACACAGAACATTACCGTGGACCAGAGACAGAACATTACCATGAAACCGAAACAGAACATTATCGTGGACCAGAAACGGAACATTACCGTGAAACCGAACATTATCGTGGACCAGAGATCGAACATTATCGTGAAACCAAACATTATCGTGGACCAGACACAGAACATTACCGTGGACCAGAGACAGAACATTACCGTGGACCAGAGACAGAACATTACTGTGGACCAGAGACAGAACTTTACCTTGAAACCTAACGTTACCGTGGACCAGAGACAGAACATTACCGTGAAACCGAACATTATCGTGGACCAGAGATCGAACATTACCGTGGACCAGAGACAGAACATTACCGTGGACCAGAGACAGAACATTACCGTGAAACCAAAACAGAACATTATCGTGGACCAGAGACGGAACATTATCGTGGACAAAAGACAGAACATTACCGTGAAACAGAAACAGAACATTATCGTGGACTAGAGACCGAACATTATCGTGAAACCGAACATTATCATGGAACAGAGACAGAACATTACCGTGAAACCGAACATTACCATGAAACCGAATATTACCGTGAAACCGAAACAGAACATTATCGTGGACCAGAAAGGGAACATTACCGTGAAACAGAAACACAAAATTATCGTGGATCAGAAACGGAACATTACCGTGAAACAGAAACAGAACATTATCGTGGACCAGAGACGGAACATTACCGTGAAACCGAACATTATCGTGGACCAGAGATCGAACATTACCGTGGACCAGAGACAGAACATTACCGTGGACCAGAGACAGAACATTACCGTGAAACCAAAACAGAACATTATCGTGGACCAGAAACGGAACATTATCGTGGACCAAAGACAGAACATTACCGTGAAACAGAAACAGAACATTATCGTGGACCAGAGACCGAACATTATCGTGAAACCGAACATTATCATGGAACAGAGACAGAACATTACCGTGAAACCGAACATTACCATGAAACCGAACATTACCGTGAAACCGAAACAGAACATTATCGTGGACCAGAAACGGAACATTACCGTGAAACAGAAACAGAACATTATCAGGGACCAGAGACGGAACATTACCGTGGACCAGATACGGAACATTACTGTGGACCAGAGACGGAACATTACCGTGGACCAGATACGGAACATTACTGTGGACCAGAGACGGAACATTACCGTGGACCAGAACATTACCGTGGACCAGAACATTACCATGAAACCGAACATTACCGTGAAACCGAAACAGAACATTACCGTGGAAAAGAGACAGAACATTACCGTGAAACCGAAAGAGGACATTATCGTTGACCAGAAACGGAACAAAACCGTGAAACAGAAACACAACATTATCGTGGACCAGAAACGGAACATTACCGTGAAACAGAAACAGAACAATACCTTGGACCAGAGACAGAACATTACCGTGGACAAGAGACAGAACATTACCGTGAAACAGAACATTATCATGGACAAGAAACGGAACATTACCGTGAAACAGAAACACAACATTATCGCGGACCAGAGACCGAACAATACCGTGAAACCGAACATTACAGTGAAACAGAACATTACCGTGGACCAGAGACCGAACATTACCGTGAAACAGAACATTATCTTGGACCAGAAACGGAACATTACCGTGAAACAGAAACACAACATTATCGTGGACCAGAAACGGAACATTACCGTGAAACAGAAACAGAACAATACCGTGGACCAGAGACAGAACATTACAGTGAAACAGAAACAGAACATTATCGTGGACCAGAGACCGCACATTATCGTGAAACCGAACATTATCATGGAACAGAGACAGAACATTACCGTGAAACCGAACATTACCATGAAACCGAACATTACCGTGAAACCGAAACAGAACATTATCGTGGACCAGAAACGGAACATTACCGTGAAACAGAAACACAAAATTATCGTGGACCAGAAACGGAACATTACCGTGAAACAGAAACAGAACATTATCGTGGACCAGAAACGGAACATTACCGTGAAACAGAAACAGAACATTATCGTGGACCAGAGACGGAACATTACCGTGAAACCGAACATTATCGTGGACCAGAGATCGAACATTACCGTGGACCAGAGACAGAACATTACCGTGGACCAGAGACAGAACATTACCGTGAAACCAAAACAGAACATTATCGTGGACCAGAGACGGAACATTATCGTGGACCAAAGACAGAACATTACCGTGAAACAGAAACAGAACATTATCGTGGACTAGAGACCGAACATTATCGTGAAACCGAACATTATCATGGAACAGAGACAGAACATTACCGTGAAACCGAACATTACCATGAAACCGAATATTACCGTGAAACCGAAACAGAACATTATCGTGGACCAGAAAGGGAACATTACCGTGAAACAGAAACACAAAATTATCGTGGATCAGAAACGGAACATTACCGTGAAACAGAAACAGAACATTATCGTGGACCAGAGACGGAATATTACCGTGAAACCGAACATTATCGTGGACCAGAGATCGAACATTACCTTGGACCAGAGACAGAACATTACCGCGGACCAGAGACAGAACATTACCGTGAATCCAAAACACAACATTATCGTGGACCAGAAACGGAACATTATCGTGGACCAAAGACAGAACATTACCGTGAAACCGAAACAGAACATTATCGTGGACCAAAGACAGAACATTACCCTGAAACCGAAACAGAACATTATCGTGGACCAGAAACGGAACATTATAGTGGACCAGAGACAGAACATTATCGTGGACCAGAAACGGAACATTACCATGAAACAGAAACAGAACATTAGCGTGGACCAGAGACAAAACATTACCGTGAAACAGAACATTATCATGGACCAGAAACGGAACATTACCGTGAAACAGAAACAGAACATTATCGTGGACCAGAGACGGAACATTATAGTGGACCAGAGACGGAACATTACCGTGAAACAGAAACACAACATTATTGTGGACCAGAAACGGAACATTACCGTGAAAAAGAAACACAACATTATCGTGGACCAGAAACGGAACATTACCGTGAAACAGAAACAGAACATTATCGTGGACCAGAGACAGAACATTATCGCGGACCAAAGACGGAACATTATCGTGGACCAGAGACGAAACATTACCGTGAAACCTAACATTATCGTGGACCTGAGACAGAACATTACCGTGGACCAGAGACAGAACATTATCGTGAAACTGAAACAGAACATTATCGTGGACCAGAAACGGAACATTACCGTGAAACAGAAACACAAAATTATCGTGGACTAGAAACGGAACATTACCGTGAAACCGAAACAGAACATTATCGTGGACCAGAAACGGAACATTATAGTGGACCAGAGACAGAACATTATCGTGGACCAGAAACGGAACATTACCATGAAACAGAAACCGAACATTATCGTGGACCAGAGATCGAACATTACCGTGGACCAGAGACAGAACATTACCGCGGACCAGAGACAGAACATTACCGTGAATCCAAAACACAACATTATCGTGGACCAGAAACGGAACATTATCGTGGACCAAAGACAGAACATTACCGTGAAACCAAAACAGAACATTATCGTGGACCAAAGACAGAACATTACCCTGAAACCGAAACAGAACATTATCGTGGACCAGAAACGGAACATTATAGTGGACCAGAGACAGAACATTATCGTGGACCAGAAACGGAACATTACCATGAAACAGAAACAGAACATTAGCGTGGACCAGAGACAAAACATTACCGTGAAACAGAACATTATCATGGACCAGAAACGGAACATTACCGTGAAACAGAAACACAACATTATCGTGGACCAGAAACGGAACATTACCGTGAAAAAGAAACACAACATTATCGTGGACCAGAAACGGAACATTACCGTGAAACAGAAACAGAACATTATCGTGGACCAGAGACAGAACATTATCGCGGACCAAAGACGGAACATTATCGTGGACCAGAGACGAAACATTACCGTGAAACCTAACATTATCGTGGACCTGAGACAGAACATTACCGTGGACCAGAGACAGAACATTATCGTGAAACTGAAACAGAACATTATCGTGGACCAGAAACGGAACATTACCGTGAAACAGAAACACAAAATTATTGTGGACTAGAAACGGAACATTACCGTGAAACCGAAACAGAACATTATCGTAGACTAGAAACGGAACATTATTGTGGACCAGAGACAGAACATTATCGTGGACCAGAGACGGAACATCATCGTGGACCAGAGACGGAACATTATCGTGGACCAGAGACAGAACATTACCCTGAAACCTAAACAGAACATTATCGTGGACCAGAAACGGAACATTATAGTGAAACCGAACATTATCGTGGACCAGAAACGGAACATTACCGTGAAACAGAAACACAACATTATCGTGTACCAGAAACGGAACATTACCGTGAAACAGAAACAGAATATTATCGTGGACCAGAAACGGAACATTATAGTGGACCAGAGACAGAACATTATCGTGGACCAGAAGCGGAACATTACCATGAAACAGAAACCGAACATTATCGTGGACCAGAGATCGAACATTACCGTGGACCAGAGACAGAACATTACCACGGACCAGAGACAGAACATTACCGTGAATCCAAAACACAACATTATCGTGGACCAGAAACGGAACATTATCGTGGACCAAAGACAGAACATTACCGTGAAACCGAAACAGAACATTATCGTGGACCAAAGACAGAACATTACCCTGAAACCGAAACAGAACATTATCGTGGACCAGAAACGGAACATTATAGTGGACCAGAGACAGAACATTATCGTGGACCAGAAACGGAACATTACCATGAAACAGAAACAGAACATTAGCGTGGACCAGAGACAAAACATTACCGTGAAACAGAACATTATCATGGACCAGAAACGGAACATTACGGTGAAAGAGAAACAGAACATTATCGTGGACCAGAGACGGAACATTATAGTGGACCAGAGACGGAACATTACCGTGAAACAGAAACACAACATTATCGTGGACCAGAAACGGAACATTACCGTGAAAAAGAAACACAACATTATCGTGGACCAGAAACGGAACATTACCGTGAAACAGAAACAGAACATTATCGTGGACCAGAAACGGAACATTACCGTGAAACAGAAACAGAACATTATCGTGGACCAGAGACGGAACATTATAGTGGACCAGAGACGGAACATTACCGTGAAACAGAAACACAACATTATCGTGGACCAGAAACGGAACATTACCGTGAAAAAGAAACACAACATTATCGTGGACCAGAAACGGAACATTACCGTGAAACAGAAACAGAACATTATCGTGGACCAGAGATAGAACATTATCGCGGACCAAAGACGGAACATTATCGTGGACCAGAGACGAAACATTACCGTGAAACCTAACATTATCGTGGACCTGAGACAGAACATTACCGTGGACCAGAGACAGAACATTATCGTGAAACTGAAACAGAACATTATCGTGGACCAGAAACGGAACATTACCGTGAAACAGAAACACAAAATTATTGTGGACTAGAAACGGAACATTACCGTGAAACCGAAACAGAACATTATCGTAGACCAGAAACGGAACATTATTGTGGACCAGAGACAGAACATTATCGTGGACCAGAGACGGAACATCATCGTGGACCAGAGACGGAACATTATCGTGGACCAGAGACAGAACATTACCCTGAAACCTAAACAGAACATTATCGTGGACCAGAAACGGAACATTATAGTGAAACCGAACATTATCGTGGACCAGAAACGGAACATTACCGTGAAACAGAAACACAACATTATCGTGTACCAGAAACGGAACATTACCGTGAAACAGAAACAGAACATTATCGTGGACCAGAAACGGAACATTATAGTGGACCAGAGACAGAACATTATCGTGGACCAGAAACGGAACATTACCATGAAACAGAAACCGAACATTATCGTGGACCAGAGATCGAACATTACCGTGGACCAGAGACAGAACATTACCGCGGACCAGAGACAGAACATTACCGTGAATCCAAAACACAACATTATCGTGGACCAGAAACGGAACATTATCGTGGACCAAAGACAGAACATTACCGTGAAACCGAAACAGAACATTATCGTGGACCAAAGACAGAACATTACCCTGAAACCGAAACAGAACATTATCGTGGACCAGAAACGGAACATTATAGTGGACCAGAGACAGAACATTATCGTGGACCAGAAACGGAACATTACCATGAAACAGAAACAGAACATTAGCGTGGACCAGAGACAAAACATTACCGTGAAACAGAACATTATCATGGACCAGAAACGGAACATTACGGTGAAAGAGAAACAGAACATTATCGTGGACCAGAGACGGAACATTATAGTGGACCAGAGACGGAACATTACCGTGAAACAGAAACACAACATTATCGTGGACCAGAAACGGAACATTACCGTGAAAAAGAAACACAACATTATCGTGGACCAGAAACGGAACATTACCGTGAAACAGAAACAGAACATTATCGTGGACCAGAGACAGAACATTATCGCGGACCAAAGACGGAACATTATCGTGGACCAGAGACGAAACATTACCGTGAAACCTAACATTATCGTGGACCTGAGACAGAACATTACCGTGGACCAGAGACAGAACATTATCGTGAAACTGAAACAGAACATTATCGTGGACCAGAAACGGAACATTACCGTGAAACAGAAACACAAAATTATTGTGGACTAGAAACGGAACATTACCGTGAAACCGAAACAGAACATTATCGTGGACCAGAAACGGAACATTATTGTGGACCAGAGACAGAACATTATCGTGGACCAGAGACGGAACATCATCGTGGACCAGAGACGGAACATTATCGTGGACCAGAGACGGAACATTATCGTGGACCAGAGACAGAACATTACCCTGAAACCTAAACAGAACATTATCGTGGACCAGAAACGGAACATTATAGTGAAACCGAACATTATCGTGGACCAGAAACGGAACATTACCGTGAAACAGAAACACAACATTATCGTGTACCAGAAACGGAACATTACCGTGAAACAGAAACAGAACATTACCGTGGACCAGAGACAGAACATTACCGTGGACCAGAGACGGAACATTACCGTGAAACCGAAACAGAACATTATCGTTGACCAGAAACGGAACATTATCATGGACCAGAGACAGAACATTATCGTAGACCCAAGACGGAACATTATCGTGGACCAGAGACGGAACATTACCATGAAACCGAACATTATCGTGGACCAGACACAGAACATTACCGTGGACCAGAGACAGAACATTACCATGAAACCGAAACAGAACATTATCGTGGACCAGAAACGGAACATTACCGTGAAACCGAACATTATCGTGGACCAGAGATCGAACATTATCGTGAAACCAAACATTATCGTGGACCAGACACAGAACATTACCGTGGACCAGAGACAGAACATTACCGTGGACCAGAGACAGAACATTACTGTGGACCAGAGACAGAACTTTACCTTGAAACCTAACGTTACCGTGGACCAGAGACAGAACATTACCGTGAAACCGAACATTATCGTGGACCAGAGATCGAACATTACCGTGGACCAAAGACGGAACATTATCGTGGACCAGAGACGGAACATTACCGTGAAACCGAACATTATCGTGGACCAGAAACGGAACATTACCGTGAAACAGAAACACAAAATTATCGTGGACCAGAAACGGAACATTACCGTGATACAGAAACAGAACATTATCGTGGACCAGAGATCGAACATTACCGTGAAACCGAACATTATCGTGGACCAGAGATCGAACATTACCGTGGACCAGAGACAGAACATTACCGTGGACCAGAGACAGAACATTACCGTGGACCAGAGACCGAACTTTACCTTGAAACCGAACATTATCGTGGACCAGAAACGGAACATTACCGTGAAACAGAAACACAAAATTATCGTGGACCAGAAACGGAACATTACCGTGATACAGAAACAGAACATTATCGTGGACCAGAGACGGAACATTACCGTGAAACCGAAACAGAACATTATCGTGGACCAGAGATCGAACATTATCGTCGACCAGAGACAGAACATTACCGTGGACCAAAAATGGAACATTACCGTGAAACCGAACATTATCGTGGACCAGAGACGGAACATTACCTTGAAACCGAACATTATCGTCGACCAGAAATCGAAAATTATCGTGGACCAGAGACAGAACATTACCGTGGACCAGAAATGGAACATAACCGTGAAACCGAACATTACCATGGACCAGATACGGAACATTACTGTGGACCAGAGACGGAACATTACCGTGAAACCGAACATTACCGTGGACCAGAAACGGAACATTACCGTGAAACAGAAACACAAAATTATCGTGGACCAGAAACGGAACATTACCGTGATACAGAAACAGAACATTATCGTGGACCAGAGATCGAACATTACCGTGAAACTGAACATTATCGTGGACCAGAGATCGAACATTACCGTGGACCAGATACGGAACATTACTGTGGACCAGAGACGGAACATTACCGTGGACCAGAACATTACCGTGGACCAGAACATTACCATGAAACCGAACATTACCGTGAAACCGAAACAGAACATCACCGTGGACAAGAGACAGAACAATACCGTGAAACCGAAAGAGGACATTATCGTTGACCAGAAACGGAACAAAACCGTGAAACAGAAACACAACATTATCGTGGACCAGAAAAGGAACATTACCGTGAAACAGAAACAGAAAAATACCTTGGACCAGAGACAGAACATTACCGTGGACAAGAGACAGAACATTACCGTGAAACCGAAAGAGGACATTATCGTTGACCAGAAACGGAACATTACCGTGAAACAGAAACAGAACATTATCGGGGACCAGAGACGGAACATTACCGTGGACCAGATACGGAACATTACTGTGGACCAGAGACGGAACATTACCGTGCACCAGATACGGAACATTACTGTGGACCAGAGACGGAACATTACCGTGGACCAGTACATTACCGTGGACCAGAACATTACCATGAAACCGAACATTACCGTGAAACCGAAACAGAACATTACCGTGGACAAGAGACAGAACATTACCGTGAAACCGAAAGAGGACATTATCGTTGACCAGAAACGGAACAAAACCGTGAAACAGAAACACAACATTATCGTGGACCAGAAACGGAACATTACCGTGAAACAGAAACAGAACAATACCTTGGACCAGAGACAGAACATTACCGTGGACAAGAGACAGAACATTACCGTGAAACAGAACATTATCATGGACAAGAAACGGAACATTACCGTGAAACAGAAACACAACATTATCGCGGACCAGAGACCGAACAATACCATGAAACCGAACATTACAGTGAAACAGAACATTACCGTGGACCAGAGACCGAACATTACCGTGAAACAGAACATTATCTTGGACCAGAAACGGAACATTACCGTGAAACAGAAACACAACATTATCGTGGACCAGAAACGGAACATTACCGTGAAACAGAAACAGAACAATACCGTGGACCAGAGACAGAACATTACAGTGAAACAGAAACAGAACATTATCGTGGACCAGAGACCGAACATTATCGTGAAACCGAACATTATCATGGAACAGAGACAGAACATTACCGTGAAACCGAACATTACCATGAAACCGAACATTACCGTGAAACCGAAACAGAACATTATCGTGGACCAGAAACGGAACATTACCGTGAAACAGAAACACAAAATTATCGTGGACCAGAAACGGAACATTACCGTGAAACAGAAACAGAACATTATCGTGGACCAGAAACGGAACATTACCGTGAAACAGAAACAGAACATTATCGTGGACCAGAGACGGAACATTACCGTGAAACCGAACATTATCGTGGACCAGAGATCGAACATTACCGTGGACCAGAGACAGAACATTACCGTGGACCAGAGACAGAACATTACCGTGAAACCAAAAAAGAACATTATCGTGGACCAGAGACGGAACATTATCGTGGACCAAAGACAGAACATTACCGTGAAACAGAAACAGAACATTATCGTGGACTGGAGACCGAACATTATCGTGAAACCGAACATTATCATGGAACAGAGACAGAACATTACCGTGAAACCGAACATTACCATGAAACCGAACATTACCGTGAAACCGAAACAGAACATTATCGTGGACCAGAAAGGGAACATTACCGTGAAACAGAAACACAAAATTATCGTGGACCAGAAACGGAACATTACCGTGAAACAGAAACAGAACATTATCGTGGACCAGAGACGGAACATTACCGTGAAACCGAACATTATCGTGGACCAGAGATCGAACATTACCGTGGACCAGAGACAGAACATTACCGCGGACCAGAGACAGAACATTACCGTGAATCCAAAACACAACATTATCGTGGACCAGAAACGGAACATTATCGTGGACCAAAGATAGAACATTACCGTGAAACCGAAACAGAACATTATCGTGGACCAGAAACGGAACATTATAGTGGACCAGAGACAGAACATTATCGTGGACCAGAAACGGAACATTACCATGAAACAGAAACAGAACATTAGCGTGGACCAGTGACAAAACATTACCGTGAAACAGAACATTATCATGGACCAGAAACGGAACATTACCGTGAAACAGAAACAGAACATTATCGTGGACCAGAGACGGAACATTACCGTGAAACAGAAACAGAACATTATCGAGGACCAGAGACGGAACATTACTGTGAAACCGAACATTATCGTGGACCAGAGATCAAACATTACCGTGGACCAGAGACAGAACATTATCGCGGACCAAAGACGGAACATTATCGTGGACCAGAGACGAAACATTACCGTGAAACCTAACATTATCGTGGACCTGAGACAGAACATCACCGTGGACCAGAGACAGAACATTATCGTGAAACTGAAACAGAACATTATCGTGGACCAGAAACGGAACATTACCGTGAAACAGAAACACAAAATTATCGTGGACTAGAAACGGAACATTACCGTGAAACCGAAACAGAACATTATCGTGGACCAGAAACGGAACATTATTGTGGACCAGAGACAGAACATTATCGTGGACCAGAGACGGAACATCATCGTGGACCAGAGACGGAACATTATCGTGGACCAGAGACAGAACAATACCCTGAAACCTAAACAGAACATTATCGTGGACCAGAAACGGAACATTATAGTGAAACCGAACATTATCGTGGACCAGAGACGGAACATTACCGTGAAACAGAAACACAACATTATCGTGTACCAGAAACGGAACATTACCGTGAAACAGAAACAGAACATTACCGTGGACCAGAGACAGAACATTACCGTGGACCAGAGACGGAACATTACCGTGAAACCGAAACAGAACATTATCGTTGACCAGAAACGGAACATTATCATGGACCAGAGACAGAACATTATCGTAGACCCAAGACGGAACATAATGTGGACCAGAGACGGAACATTACCATGAAACCGAACATTATCGTGGACCAGACACAGAACATTACCGTGGACCAGAGACAGAACATTACCATGAAACCGAAACAGAACATTATCGTTGACCAGAAACGGAACATTACCGTGAAACCGAACATTATCGTGGACCAGAGATCGAACATTATCGTGAAACCAAACATTATCGTGGACCAGACACAGAACATTACCGTGGACCAGAGACAGAACATTACCGTGGACCAGAGACAGAACATTACTGTGGACCAGAGACAGAACTTTACCTTGAAACCTAACGTTACCGTGGACCAGAGACAGAACATTACCGTGAAACCGAACATTATCGTGGACCAGAGATCGAACATTACCGTGGACCAAAGACGGAACATTATCGTGGACCAGAGACGGAACATTACCGTGAAACCGAACATTATCATGGACCAGAAACGGAACATTACCGTGAAACAGAAACACAAAATTATCGTGGACCAGAAACGGAACATTACCGTGATACAGAAACAGAACATTATCGTGGACCAGAGATCGAACATTACCGTGAAACCGAACATTATCGTGGACCAGAGATCGAACATTACCGTGGACCAGAGACAGAACATTACCGTGGACCAGAGACAGAACATTACCGTGGACCAGAGACCGAACTTTACCTTGAAACCGAACATTATCGTGGACCAGAAACGGAACATTAACGTGAAACAGAAACACAAAATTATCGTGGACCAGAAACGGAACATTACCGTGATACAGAAACAGAACATTATCGTGGACCAGAGACGGAACATTACCGTGAAACCGAAACAGAACATTATCGTGGACCAGAGATCGAACATTATCGTCGACCAGAGACAGAACATTACCGTGGACCAAAAATGGAACATTACCGTGAAACCGAACATTATCGTGGACCAGAGACAGAACATTACCGTGGACCAGAGACAGAACATTACCGTGGACCAGAGACCGAACTTTACCTTGAAACCGAACATTATCGTGGACCAGAAACGGAACATTAACGTGAAACAGAAACACAAAATTATCGTGGACCAGAAACGGAACATTACCGTGATACAGAAACAGAACATTATCGTGGACCAGAGACGGAACATTACCGTGAAACCGAAACAGAACATTATCGTGGACCAGAGATCGAACATTATCGTCGACCAGAGACGGAACATTACCGTGAAACCGAACATTACCGTGGACCAGAAACGGAACATTACCGTGAAACAGAAACACAAAATTATCGTGGACCAGAAACGGAACATTACCGTGATACAGAAACAGAACATTATCGTGGACCAGAGATCGAACATTACCGTGAAACCGAACATTATCGTGGACCAGAGATCGAACATTACAGTGGACCAGAGACAGAACATTACCGTGGACCAGAGACAGAACATTACCGTGGACCAGAGACCGAACTTTACCTTGAAACCGAACATTATCGTGGACCAGAAACGGAACATTACCGTGAAACAGAAACAGAACATTATCGTGGACCAGAGACGGAACATTACCGTGAAACCGAAACAGAACATTATCGTGGACCAGAGATCGAACATTACCCTGGACCAGAGACAGAACATTACCGTGAAACAGAAACACAACATTATCGTGGACCAGAGACGGAACATTACCGTGGACCAGAGAGTGAACATTAACGTGAAACCGAAACAGAACATTATCGTTGACCAGAAACGGAACATTACCGTGAAACCGAAACAGAACATTATCGTGGACTAGAGACGGAACATTACCGTGAAACCGAACATTATCGTGGACCAGAGATCGAACATTACCGTGGACCAGAGACAGAACATTACCGCGGACCAGAGACAGAACATTACTGTGGACCAGAGACCGAACTTTACCTTGAAACCGAACATTACCGTGGACCAGAGACAGAACATTACCATGGACCAGAGACAGAACATTACCGTGGACCAGAGACGGAACATTACCGTGAAACAGAAACACAACATTATCGTGGACCAGAGACGGAACATTACCGTGGACCAGAGACGGAACATTAACGTGAAACCGAAACAGAACATTATCGTGGACCAGAAACGGAACATTACCGTGAAACCGAAACAGAACATTATCGTGGACTAGAGACGGAACATTACCGTGAAACCGAACATTATCGTGGACCAGAGATCGAACATTACCGTGGACCAGAGACAGAACATTACCGCGGACCAGAGACAGAACATTACTGTGGACCAGAGACCGAACTTTACCTTGAAACCGAACATTACCGTGGACCAGAGACAGAACATTACCATGGACCAGAGACAAAACATTACCGTGAAACAGAACATTATCATGGACCAGAAACGGAACATTACCGTGAAACAGAAACAGAACATTATCGTGGACCAGAAACGGAACATTACCGTGATACAGAAACAGAACATTATCGTGGACCAGAAACGGAACATTACCGTGGACCAGAGACGGAACATTACCGTGAAACCGAACATTATCGTGGACCAGAAACGGAACATTACCGTGAAACCGAAACAGAACATTATCGTGGACCAGAAACGGAACATTATCGTGAAACCGAACATTACCGTGGACCAGATACAGAACATTACCGTGAAACCGAAACAGAACATTATCGTGGACCAGAGATCGAACATTATCGTCGACCAGAGACAGAACATTACCGTGGACCAAAAATGGAACATTACCGTGAAACCGAACATTATCGTGGACCAGAGACGGAACATTACCGTGAAACCGAATATTATCGTCGACCAGAAATCGAACATTATCGTGGACCAGAGACAGAACATTACCGTGGACCAGAAATGGAACATAACTGTGAAACCGAACATTACCATGGACCAGATACGGAACATTACTGTGGACCAGAGACGGAACATTACCGTGAAACCGAACATTACCGTGGACCAGAGACCGAACATTACCGTGAAACCGAAACAGAACATTATCGTGGACCAGAAACGGAACATTACCGTGAAACAGAAACACAACATTATCGTGGACCAGAAACGGAACATTACCGTGAAACAGAAACAGAACATTAGCGTGGACCAGAGACAGAACATTACCGTGAAACAGAAACACAACATTATCGTGGACCAGAAACGGAACATTACCGTGAAACAGAAACAGAACATTATCGTGGACCAGAGACAGAACATTACCGTGAACCAGAGACAGAACATTACCGTGAAAAAGAAACACAACATTACCGTGGACCAGAGACAGAACATTACCGTGAAACCGAAAAAGAACATTATCGTGGACCAGAAACGGAACATTATCATGGACCAGAGACAGAACATTATCGTGGACCAGAGACGGAACATTACCATGAAACCGAACATTATCGTGGACCAGACACAGAACATTACCGTGGACCAGAGACAGAACATTACCATGAAACCGAAACAGAACATTATCGTGGACCAGAAACGGAACATTACCGTGAAACCGAACATTATCGTGGACCAGAGATCGAACATTATCGTGAAACCAAACATTATCGTGGACCAGACACAGAACATTACCGTGGACCAGAGACAGAACATTACTATGAAACCGAAACAGAACATTATCGTGGACCAGAAACGGAACATTACCGTGGACCAGAGACAGAACATTACCGTGGACCAGAGACAGAACATTACTGTGGACCAGAGACAGAACTTTACCTTGAAACCTAACGTTACCGTGGACCAGAGACAGAACATTACCGTGGACCAGAGACAGAATATTACTGTGGACCAGAGACAGAACTTTACCTTGAAACCTAACGTTACCGTGGACCAGAGACAGAACATTACCGTGAAACCGAACATTATCGTGGACCAGAGATCGAACATTACCGTGGACCAAAGACGGAACATTATCGTGGACCAGAGACGGAACATTATCGTGAAACCGAACATTATCGTTGACCAGAAACGGAACATTACCGTGAAACAGAAACACAAAATTATCGTGGACCAGAAACGGAACATTACCGTGATAAAGAAACAGAACATTATCGTGGACCAGAGATCGAACATTACCGTGAAACCGAACATTATCGTGGACCAGAGATCGAACATTACCGTGGACCAGAGACAGAACATTACCGTGGACCAGAGACAGAACATTACCGTGGACCAGAGACCGAACTTTACCTTGAAACCGAACATTATCGTGGACCAGAAACGGAACATTACCGTGAAACAGAAACACAAAATTATCGTGGACC
The DNA here is from genome assembly GCA_036924055.1 of Leuresthes tenuis. Lineage (NCBI taxonomy): Eukaryota > Metazoa > Chordata > Actinopteri > Atheriniformes > Atherinopsidae > Leuresthes > Leuresthes tenuis. Next base: position 3,933,950 of record JAVGWW010000016.1, read on the forward strand.
AGAAACGGAACATTACCGTGATACAGAAACAGAACATTATCGTGGACCAGAGACGGAACATTACCGTGAAACCGAACATTATCGTGGACCAGAGATCGAACATTACCCTGGACCAGAGACAGAACATTACCGTGAAACAGAAACACAACATTATTGTGGACCAGAGACCGAACTTTACCTTGAAACCGAACATTACCGTGGACCAGAGACAGAACATTACCATGGACCAGAGACAGAACATTACCGTGGACCAGAAACGGAACATTACCGTGAAACAGAAACACAACATTATCGTGGACCAGAGACGGAACATTACCGTGGACCAGAGACGGAACATTACCGTGAAACAGAAACATAACATTATCGTGGACCAAAGACGGTCCATTATCGTGGACCAGAGACGGAACATTACCGTGAAACCTAACATTATCGTGGACCAGAAACGGAACATTACCGTGAAACAGAAACACAAAATTATCATGGACCAGAAACGGAACATTACCGTGATACAGAAACAGAACATTATCGTGGACCAGACACGGAACATTACCGTGAAACCGAACATTATCGTGGACCAGAGATCGAACATTACCGTGGACCAGAGACGGAACATTACCGTGAAACCGAACATTATCGTGGACCAGAAACGGAACATTACCGTGAAACAGAAACACAAAATTATCGTGGACCAGAAACGGAACATTACCGTGATAAAGAAACAGAACATTATCGTGGACCAGAGACGGAACATTACCGTGAAACCGAACATTATCGTTAACCAGAGATAGAACATTACCGTGGACCAGAGACAGAACATTACCGTGGACCAGAGACAGAACATTACCGTGGACCAGAGACAGAACATTACCGTGGACCAGAGACAGAACATTACCGTGGACCAGACACAGAACATTACCGTGGACCAGAGACAGAACATTACCATGGACCAGAGACAGAACATTACCGTGAAACAGAACATTATCAAGGACCAGAAACGGAACATTATCGTGAAACAGAAACACAACATTATCGTGGACCAGAGACGGAACATTACCGTGGACCAGAGACGGAACATTACCGTGAAACCGAAACAGAACATTATCGTGGACCAGAGACGGAACATTACCGTGAAACCGAACATTATCGTGGACCAGAGATCGAACATTACCGTGGACCAGAGACAGAACATTACAGTGGACCAGAGAAAGAACATTACCCTGGACCAGAGACGGAACATTACCGTGGACCAGAAACGGAACATTACCGTGAAACCGAAACAGAACATTATCGTGGACCAGAGACGGAACATTACCGTGATACAGAAACAGAACATTATCGTGGACCAGAAATCGAACATTATCGTGGACCAGAGACAGAACATTACCGTGGACCAGAAATGGAACATTACCGTGAAACTGAACATTACCATGGACCAGATACGGAACATTACTGTGGACCAGAGACGGAACATTACCGTGGACCAGAACATTACCGTGAAACCGAACATTATCGTGGACCAGAGACCGAACATTACCGTGAAACCGAACATTACCGTGGACCAGAGACCGAACATTACCGCGGGCGGGAGCGGTTGGGAGTGAGCGGGACCTGGCAGAAGCGGGAGGGAGCGGGCGGGAGCGGGATGGAGCGGGACCGGGAGGGAGCGGGAGGGAGCGGGCGGGAGCGAGCTGGAGCGAGCGGGACCTGGCAGAAGCGGGAGGGAGCGGGATGGAGCGGGACCGGGAGGGAGCGGGCGGGAGATGGAAGGAGTGAACGGGACCGGGCAGGAGCGGGAGGGAGCGGGCGGGAGCGAGCTTGAGCGAGCGGGACCTTGTAGAAGCGGGAGGGAGCGGGATGGAGCGGGACCGGGAGGGAGCGGGAGGGAGCGGGCGGGAGCGAGCTGGAGCTAGCGGGACCGGGCAGAAGCGGGAGGGAGCGGGCGGGAGCGGGAGGGAGCGGGCGGGAGTGAACGGGAGTTAAACTGTCAACAAATGTAGACATTTTTAAATCCAGGTTAAAAACATTTCTTTTCTCATGTGTTTGTGCATGAAATCTGCACGATATCTTTAACTTATCCAGACTGTTGCTTGTTTTAATAATTTTAATTAAATTTTTATTATTTCATTTCTATCTTTTACAGTTTTAAATAAATAAAAGGCGTAAAATTCATAAAATAAATGAATAACCCCTGATGATTGTCTTCAAAATTGCACAAGACGGGTTAGGTGTTAGAGTTAGGACGTAGGACATGTTTTGTAATTATACCACAACCAGCAATTGTACATGAAATGTGCTACACAAATACATTAGACTGTAAGTTTAGCTGATGGAAAATGGGAGCAAAAAGAAAACTTGCGTTCATATTTTTGTTCATTGTATGTAAATGTGGTCCTGAGAATTGTTAAAAGTTGTAAATTTGCATCCGTGGGTCTTATAGGGTTAGGTCAGAGAATAGAGGTGTAAATGTGAGACAATGTGGCTCAACAAGTGTTAGGTTGGTGAAACCAACATTAACAGAGATCAGAAGATGTTCAGGCAGGTAAACCATTCACAGGTGACAGCTTTAGGTTGGTGAAACCAACATTAACAGAGATCAGAAGATGTTCAGGCAGGTAAACCATTTTCAGCGGGAGCGGGCGGGAACGGGAGGGAGCGGGACCGGGAGGGAGCGGGCGGGAGCGGGTGGGAGCGGGAGCGGGATGGAGCGGGAGGGAGTGAACGGGACCGGGCAGGAGCGGGATGGAGCGAGCTGGAGCGAGCGGGACCGGGCATGGGAGGGAGCGAGCAGTATGAACTATGCCGCGGGCAGAAGCGGGAGGGAGCGGGCGGAAGCGAGCGGGAGCGGGCAGGAGCGGGAGGGAGCGAGCGGGAGTTAAACTGTCACCAAATTTAGACATTTTTAAATCCAGGTTAAAAACATTTCTTTTCTCATTTGTTTGTGCATGAAATCTGCACGATATCTTTAACATATCCAGACTGTTGCTTGTTTTAATAATTTTAATTTAATTATTTAATTTCTTTCTTTTTCTTTTTTTCAGAAGATGTTCAAGCAGGTAAACCATTCACAGCAGGAGCGGGCGGGAACGGGAGGGAGCGGGTGGGAGCGAGCAATATGTATATATATATAATATAATATATCAGAATGGAAAGAACAAATTTGTTAAAGTGTTAAATTATTCACCATTGAAATAACTGTTTAGGATGCTGAAAACCAGGGCTTACATGGAAAAACACAACGGGAAATCGGTGTCATTTGGTCACCTTACCTCGAGCACACACTCTGGTCAGCACCCGCTGGCGCTCGAGTTCCCATCCTGTCTATAATTGGACCATCCGCCAAAATGAGTTCAATTTGGGACACTTTTCTAATAGCGGAAGTGTGCCAAAGTGAACCCTTCATTTACACTCTGCATTTTCGGACCCTTAAACTGTTCAAAAGTGGCCCATTCTTACCGACTTCAGTTTGGGACACTTTTAACTGGTGAAAAGTGTGCCATATTTACTTGCTTCACATTGGGGAATTTGTAGGATTTAAAAGTTCCCCAGTCTTACTTGCCTCACTTTGGGGGCTAAGGTCCCTGGCCTGGAACACTAAGCCACACTTAAGCACTCCTCCTCGGGCATACAGTCCTGTTGGCACCCGCTGGAGCTCTAGTTCCCATCCTGTCTATAATTGGACCATCCGCCAAAATTAGTCCAATTTGGGACTCTTTTCCAATAGCGGAAGTGTGCCAAAGTGAACCCTTCGTTTACACTCTGCATTTTCGGACCCTTAAACTGTTCAAAAGTGGCCAATTCTTACAGACTTCAGTTTGGGACACTTTTAACTGGTGAAAAGTGTGCCATATTTACTTGCTTTCCTACTACACACTCCCGTTGGCACCCGCTGGAGCTCTAGTTCCTTTCCAATGCTTCTCCCCACATCCAGGAGCCAGGCTCCAACTTGGTCCACTTCTGTCAGGAACTTCTTCTTATTTCTTACCTTCAAAGAGAACTGAGGAGTTCGGAGTTGGTACTTTGAACCTTTTTCGCTGCTCTGGAGTTTGTTGGGCTAAAGGGATTTGAGCCGCTAACTGTTCTCTGAACCCGTCTGAACATTTTAATCAGAGACCCTTAATTGTCCCGATCATGCTTGGCTGTGTTGCTGCTTTGGTTTCTGAGTCTCAGGTGGGGCTGAGCAGGTTTCCTGGGGGCGGAGTCTGGATCGCTGCTGCTGTCACACCTGCTTCTCATCTGCCCTCATCAGGTCACCTTTATAGGAGCTGCAGGAGCAACCAGTCTTTGCCAGATTGTCTCACTACCCTTGTTGTAATTAGGCCAACTCCAGTGATCAGGACCTAATAAATGTTATTGATCCATGTTCAGTTCAGCTCTAATGTAACTAATATCTGCTGGAACTGTGCAGGAAGGGGACTCTTCATTGATGGTGATGTGTCGCCCTCTTGTGGTGTAAAGATAAACTGCATGATGTCAGTTTAAACTCCATATTTTTACTGAGCTGCCACAGAAAGGACAGATCTGTCAGAGATGAAGGAAATGTGGAAATATATACAGAAATATATGAAGAAAAGTGGGAATGTAAATATATATAAGTATAAAACAAGACTTTTTAATGACTTGTCACATACTTAAACCTGTTCAGAGTTTAAATTTGAGCTAAATCGTGTTAATATTTGATGAACTCAGATGTATTTCAGAAACAAACCGCAGACAAAGACACGAGGTGCCAAACACCTGGAGCTAACAGCTCACACACAGTAATCCTGGGAGTTCACTGAAAGCTCAGCTTTAGAAACATTTCTTTGGATGCTGGATTTCTTAAACACTTCCCTTCAGAAACCGACTCCTCTGATTAAATTCTACCTCCAAACCTTTCCCCTCACTCATGGTGGTGTCAGCAGCTGGTCCCGTTACAGTCACTTCTAGCTCTACAAAGACCAACACGGTGATGCCTGAACGCCGACCCGGAGACTTTAAAAGCTCCCGTTACAAAGCAGCCCGAAGCGGTGACTTTCCCTCCTGATGGCAGCTGCAGAGAGGATTTCAGTGTTTCCAGGTTCTAGACCTGAGCACTGGACTAATATGGTCGTATTTCCTGGTTCTAGACCTGAACACTGGACTAATATGGTCGTATTTCCTGGTTCTAGACCTGAGCACTGGACTAATATTGTCATATTTCCTGGGTCTAGTCCTGAGCACTGGACTAATATGGTCGTATTTCCTGGTTCCAGACCTGAACACTGGACTAATATGGTCGTATTTCCTGGTTCTAGACCTGAGCAATGGACTAATATTGTCATATTTCCTTGTTCTAGACCTGAGCTCTGGACTAATATGGTCGTATTTCCTGGTTCCAGACCTGAACCCTGGACTAATATGGTCGTATTTCCTGGTTCTAGACCTGAGCTCTGGACTAATATGGTCGTATTTCCTGGTTCTAGACCTGAGCACTGGACTAATATTGTCATATTTCCTTGTTCTAGCCATGAGCTCTGGTCTAATATGGTCGTATTTCCTAGTTCCAGACCTTAATACTGGACTAATATGGTCGTATTTCCTGGTTCTAGACCTGAGCTCTGGACTAACATGGTCGTATTTCTTGGTTCTAGACCTGAGCACTGGACTAATATTGTCATATTTCCTGGTTCTAGACCTGAGCACTGGACTAATATTGTCATATTTCCTGGTCCTAGACCTGAGCACTGGACTAATATTGTCATATTTCCTGGTTCTAGACCTGAGCACTGGACTAATATTGTCATATTTCCTTGTTCTAGACATGAGCTCTGGACTAACCCGGTCGTATTTCCTGGTTCTAGACCTAAGCACTGGACTAATATTGTCATATTTCCTGGTTCTAGACCTGAGCACTGGACTAATATTGTCATATTTCCTGGTCCTAGACCTGAGCACTGGACTAATATTGTCATATTTCCTGGTTCTAGACCTGAGCACTGGACTAATATGGTCGTATTTCCTGGTTCTAGACCTGAGCACTGGACTAATATGGTCGTATTTCCTGGTTCCAGACCTTAACACTGGACTAATATGGTCGTCTTTCCTGGTTCTAGACCTGAGCTCTGGACTAACATGGTCGTATTTCCTGGTTCTAGACCTGAGCACTGGACTAATATTGTCATATTTCCTGGTTCTAGACCTGAGCACTGGACTAATATTGTCATATTTCCTGGTCCTAGACCTGAGCACTGGACTAATATTGTCATATTTCCTGGTTCTAGACCTGAGCACTGGACTAATATGGTCGTATTTCCTGGTTCTTGACCTGAGCACTGGACTAATATTGTCATATTTCCTGGTTCTAGACCTGAGCACTGGACTAATATGGTCGTATTTCCTGGTTCTAGACCTGAGCACTGGACTAATATGGTCGTATTTCCTGGTTCTAGACCTGAGCACTGGACTAACATGGTCGTATTTCCTGGTTCTAGACCTGAGCACTGGACTAATATTGTCATATTTCCTGGTTCTAGACCTAAACACTGGAATAATATGGTGGTATTTCCTGGTTCTAGACCTGAGCACTTGACTAATATTGTCATATTTCCTTGTTCTAGACATGAGCTCTGGACTAATATGGTCGTATTTCCTGGTTCCAGACCTTAACACTGGACTAATATTGTCGTATTTCCTGGTTCTAGACCTGAGCTCTGGACTAACATGGTCGTATTTCCTGGTTCTAGACCTGAGCACTGGACTAATATTGTCATATTTCCTGGTTCTAGACCTGAGCACTGGACTAATATGGTCGTATTTCCTGGTTCTAGACCTGAGCACTGGACTAATATGGTCGTATTTCCTGGTTCTAGACCTGAGCACTGGACCAATATGGTCTTATTACCCTGTTCTAGACCTGAGCACTGGACTAATATGGTCGTATTTCCTGGTTCTAGTACTTAGCACTGGACTAATATGGTCGTAATTCCTGGTTCTAGACCTGAGCACTGGACTAATATGGTCGTATTTCCTGGTTCTAGTCCTGAGCACTGGACTAATATGGTCGTATTTCCTGGTTCTAGTCCTGAGCACTGGACTAATATGGTCGTATTTCCTGGGTCTAGATCTGAGCTCTGGACTAATATGGTCAAATTTCCTGGTTCTAGACATAAGCACTGGACTAATATGGTCGTATTTCCTGGTTCTAGACCTGAGCACTGGACTAATATGGTCGTATTTCCTGGTTCTAGACCTGATATCTGGACTAATATGGTCGTATTTCCTGGTTCTAGACATGAGCTCTGGACTAATATGGTCGTATTTCCTGGTTCTACACCTGAGCACTGGACTAATATGGCCGTATTTCCTGGTTCTAGATCTGAGCACTGGACTACTATGGTCGTATTTCCTGGTTCTAGATCTGAGCTCTTGACTAATATGTTCGTATTTCCTGGTTCCAGACCTGAGCATTGGACTAATATGTTCGTATTTCCTGGTTGCAGACCTGAGATCTGGACTAATATGGTCGTATTTCCTGGTTCTAGACCTGAGCACTGGACAAATATGGTCGTATTTCCTGGTTCTAGACCTGAGCACTGGACTAATATTGTCATATTTCCTGGGTCTAGTCCTGAGCACTGGACTAATATGGTGGTAATTCCTGGTTCTAGACCTGAGCACTGGACTAACATGGTCGTATTTCCTGGTTCTAGACCTGAACACTGGACTAATATGGTCGTATTTCCTGGTTCTAGACCTGAGCACTGAACTAATATTGTCATATTTCCTGGGTCTAGTCCTGAGCACTGCACAAATATGGTCGTATTTCCTGGTTCTAGACCTGAGCACTGGACTAATATTGTCATATTTCCTGGGTCTATTCCTGAGCACTGGACAAATATGGTCGTATTTCCTGGTTCTAGACCTGAGCACTGGACTAATATTGTCGTATTTCGTGGGTCTAGTCCTGAGCACTGGACTAATATGGTCGTATTTCCTGGTTCTAGACCTGAGCACTGGACTAACATGGTCGTATTTCCTGGTTCTAGACCTGAGCACTGGACTAATATTGTCATATGTCCTGGGTCTAGTCCTGAGCACTGGACTAATATGGTCGTATTTCCTGGTTCTAGACCTGAGCACTGGACTAATATGGTCGTATTTCCTGGTTCTAGACCTGAACACTGGACTAATATGGTCGTATTTCCTGGTTCCAGACCTGAACACTGGACTAATATGGTCGTATTCCCTGGTTGTAGACCTGAGCACTGGACTAATATTGTCATATTTCCTTGTTCTAGACCTGAGCTCTGGACTAATATGGTCGTATTTCCTGGTTCCAGACCTGAACCCTGGACTAATATGGTCGTATTTCCTGGGTCTAGACCTGAGCTCTGGACTAACATGGTCGTATTTCCTGGTTCTAGACCTGAGTACTGGACTAATATTGTCATATTTCCTGGTTCTAGACCTAAACACTGGACTAATATGGTGGTATTTCCTGGTTCTAGACCTGAGCACTTGACTAATATTGTCATATTTCCTTGTTCTAGACATGAGCTCTGGACTAATATGGTCGTATTTCCTGGTTCCAGACCTTAACACTGGACTAATATTGTCGTATTTCCTGGTTCTAGACCTGAGCTCTGGACTAACATGGTCGTATTTCCTGGTTCTAGACCTGAGCACTGGACTAATATTGTCATATTTCCTGGTTCTAGACCTGAGCACTGGACTAATATTGTCATATTTCCTGGTCCTAGACCTGAGCACTGGACTAATATTGTCATATTTCCTGGTTCTAGACCTGAGCACTGGACTAATATTGTCATATTTCCTGGTCCTAGACCTGAGCACTTGACTAATATTGTCATATTTCCTGGTTCTAGACCTGAGCACTGGACTAATATGGTCGTATTTCCTTGTTCTAGACCTGAGCACTGGACTAATAAGGTCGTATTTCCTGGTTCCAGACCTGAACACTGGACTAATATGGTGGTATTTCCTTGTTCTAGACCTGAGCACTGGACTAATATTGTCATATTTCCTGGTTCTAGACCTGAGCTTTGGACTAATATGGTCGTATTTCCTGGTTCCAGACCTGAACACTGGACTAATATGGTCGTATTTCCTGGTTCTAGACCTGAGCTCTGGACTAACCTGGTCGTATTTCCTGGTTCTAGACCTGAGCTCTGGACTAACATGGTCGTATTTCCTGGTTCGAGACCTGAGCACTGGACTAACATGGTCGTATTTCCTGGTTCTAGACCTGAACACTGGACTAATATGGTCGTATTTCCTGGTTCTAGACCTGAGCACTGGACTAATATTGTCATATGTCCTGGGTCTAGTCCTGAGCACTGGACTAATATGGTCGTATTTCCTGGTTCTAGACCTGAGCACTGGACTAATATGGTCGTATTTCCTGGTTCTAGACCTGAACACTGGACTAATATGGTCGTATTTCCTGGTTCCAGACCTGAACACTGGACTAATATGGTCGTTGTCCCTGGTTGTAGACCTGAGCACTGGACTAATATTGTCATATTTCCTTGTTCTAGACCTTAGCTCTGGACTAATATGGTCGTATTTCCTGGTTCCAGACCTGAACCCTGGACTAATATGGTCGTATTTCCTGGGTCTAGACCTGAGCTCTGGACTAACATGGTCGTATTTCCTGGTTCTAGACCTGAGCACTGGACTAATATTGTCATATTTCCTGGTTCTAGACCTAAACACTGGACTAATATGGTGGTATTTCCTGGTGCTAGACCTGAGCACTGGACTAGTAGTCATATTTCCTTGTTCTAGACATGAGCACTGGACTAATATTGTCATATTTCCTGGTTCTAGACCTGAGCACTGGACTAATATTGTCATATTTCCTGGTTCTAGACCTGAGCACTGGACTAATATGGTCGTATTTCCTTGTTCTAGACCTGAGCACTGGACTAATAAGGTCGTATTTCCTGGTTCCAGACCTGAACACTGGACTAATATGGTCGTATTTCCTTGTTCTAGACCTGAGCACTGGACTAATATTGTCATATTTCCTGGTTCCAGACCTGAGCTTTGGACTAATATGGTCGTATTTCCTGGTTCCAGACCTGAACACTGGACTAATATGGTCGTATTTCCTGGTTCTAGACCTGAGCTCTGGACTAACATGGTCGTATTTCCTTGTTCTAGACCTGAGCACTGGACTAACATGGTCGTATTTCCTGGTTCTAGACCTGAGCACTGGACTAATATTGTCATATTTCCTGGTTCTAGACCTATACACTGGACTAATATGGTGGTATTTCCTGGTGCTAGACCTGAGCACTGGACTAATAGTCATATTTCCTTGTTCTAGACATGAGCACTGGACTAATATTGTCATATTTCCTGGTTCTAGACCTGAGCACTGGACTAATATGGTCGTATTTCCTTGTTCTAGACCTGAGCACTGGACTAATAAGGTCGTATTTCCTGGTTCCAGACCTGAACACTGGACTAATATGGTGGTATTTCCTTGTTCTAGACCTGAGCACTGGACTAATATTGTCATATTTCCTGGTTCCAGACCTGAGCTTTGGACTAATATGGTCGTATTTCGTGGTTCCAGACCTGAACACTGGACTAATATGGTCGTATTTCCTGGTTCTAGACCTGAGCACTGGACTAATATTGTCATATTTCCTGGGTCTAGTCCTGAGCACTGGACTAATATGGTCGTATTTCCTGGTTCCAGACCTGAACACTGGACTAATATGGTCGTATTTCCTGGTTCTAGACCTGAGCAATGGACTAATATTTTCATATTTCCTTGTTCTAGACCTGAGCTCTGGACTAATATGGTCGTATTTCCTGGTTCCAGACCTGAACCCTGGACTAATATGGTCGTATTTCCTGGTTCTAGACCTGAGCTCTGGACTAATATTGTCGTATTTCCTGGTTCTAGACCTGAGCACTGGACTAATATTGTCATATTTCCTTGTTCTAGCCATGAGCTCTGGTCTAATATGGTCGTATTTCCTAGTTCCAGACCTTAATACTGGACTAATATGGTCGTATTTCCTGGTTCTAGACCTGAGCTCTGGACTAACATGGTCGTATTTCTTGGTTCTAGACCTGAGCACTGGACTAATATTGTCATATTTCCTGGTTCTAGACCTGAGCACTGGACTAATATTGTCATATTTCCTGGTCCTAGACCTGAGCACTGGACTAATATTGTCATATTTCCTGGTTCTAGACCTGAGCACTGGACTAATATTGTCATATTTCCTTGTTCTAGACATGAGCTCTGGACTAACCCGGTCGTATTTCCTGGTTCTAGACCTAAGCACTGTACTAATATTGTCATATTTCCTGGTTCTAGACCTGAGCACTGGACTAATATTGTCATATGTCCTGGTCCTAGACCTGAGCACTGGACTAATATTGTCATATTTCCTGGTTCTAGACCTGAGCACTGGACTAATATGGTCGTATTTCCTGGTTCTTGACCTGAGCACTGGACTAATATTGTCATATTTCCTGGTTCTAGACCTGAGCACTGGACTAATATGGTCGTATTTCCTGGTTCTAGACCTGAGCACTGGACTAATATGGTCGTATTTCCTGGTTCTAGACCTGAGCACTGGACCAATATGGTCTTATTACCCTGTTCTAGACCTGAGCACTGGACTAATATGGTCGTATTTCCTTGTTCTAGACCTGAGCACTGGACTAATAAGGTCGTATTTCCTGGTTCCAGACCTGAACACTGGACTAATATGGTCGTATTTCCTGGTTCTAGACCTGAGCTGTGGACTAACCTGGTCGTATTTCCTGGTTCTAGACCTGAGCTCTGGACTAACATGGTCGTATTTCCTGGTTCGATACCTGAGCACTGGACTAACATGGTCGTATTTCCTGGTTCTAGACCTGAACACTGGACTAATATGGTCGTATTTCCTGGTTCTAGACCTGAGCACTGGACTAATATTGTCATATGTCCTGGGTCTAGTCCTGAGCACTGGACTAATATGGTCGTATTTCCTGGTTCTAGACCTGAGCACTGGACTAATATCGTCGTATTTCCTGGTTCTAGACCTTAACACTGGACTAATATGGTCGTATTTCCTGGTTCCAGACCTGAACACTGGACTAATATGGTCGTTGTCCCTGGTTGTAGACCTGAGCACTGGACTAATATTGTCATATTTCCTTGTTCTAGACCTTAGCTCTGGACTGATATGGTCGTATTTCCTTGTTTCCAGACCTGAACCCTGGACTAATATGGTCGTATATCCTGGGTCTAGACCTGAGCTCTGGACTAACATGGTCGTATTTCCTGGTTCTAGACCTGAGCACTGGACTAATATTGTCATATTTCCTGGTTCTAGACCTAAACACTGGACTAATATGGTGGTATTTCCTGGTGCTAGACCTGAGCACTGGACTAATAGTCATATTTCCTTGTTCTAGACATGAGCACTGGACTAATATTGTCATATTTCCTGGTTCTAGACCTGAGCACTGGACTAATATTGTCATATTTCCTGGTTCTAGACCTGAGCACTGGACTAATATGGTCGTATTTCCTTGTTCTAGACCTGAGCACTGGACTAATAAGGTCGTATTTCCTGGTTCCAGACCTGAACACTGGACTAATATGGTCGTATTTCCTTGTTCTAGACCTGAGCACTGGACTAATATTGTCATATTTCCTGGTTCCAGACCTGAGCTTTGGACTAATATGGTCGTATTTCCTGGTTCCAGACCTGAACACTGGACTAATATGGTCGTATTTCCTGGTTCTAGACCTGAGCTCTGGACTAACATGGTCGTATTTCCTGGTTCTAGACCTGAGCTCTGGACTAACATGGTCGTATTTCCTGGTTCTAGACCTGAGCACTGGACTAATATTGTCATATTTCCTGGTTCTAGACCTAAACACTGGACTAATATGGTGGTATTTCCTGGTGCTAGACCTGAGCACTGGACTAATAGTCATATTTCCTTGTTCTAGACATGAGCACTGGACTAATATTGTCATATTTCCTGGTTCTAGACCTGAGCACTGGACTAATATTGTCATATTTCATGGTTCTAGACCTGAGCACTGGACTAATATTGTCGTATTTCCTGGTTCTAGACCTGAGCACTGGACTAATATGGTCGTATTTCCTTGTTCTAGACCTGAGCACTGGACTAATAAGGTCGTATTTCCTGGTTCCAGACCTGAACACTGGACTAATATGGTGGTATTTCCTTGTTCTAGACCTGAGCACTGGACTAATATTGTCATATTTCCTGGTTCCAGACCTGAGCTTTGGACTAATATGGTCGTATTTCCTGGTTCCAGACCTGAACACTGGACTAATTTGGTCGTATTTCCTGGTTCTAGACCTGAGCTCTGGACTAATATGGTCAAATTTCCTGGTTCTAGACCTGAGCTCTGGACTAACATGGTCGTAATTCCTGGTTCTAGACCTGAGCACTGGACTAACATTGTCGTATTTCCTGGTTCCAGACCTGAACACTGGACTAATATGGTCGTATTTCCTGGTTCTAGACCTGAGCTCTGGACTAACATGGTCGTATTTCCTGGTCCTAGACCTGAGCACTGGACTAATATGGTCGTATTTCCTGGTTTTAGATCTGAGCACTGGACTAATATGGTCGTATTTCCTGGTTCTAGACCTGAGCTCTGGACTAATATGGTCGTATTTCCTGGTTCTAGACCTGAGCACTGGACTAATATTGTCATATTTCCTGGTTCTAGACCTGAGCTTTGGACTAATATGGTCGTATTTCCTGGTTCCAGACCTGAACATTGGACTAATATTGTCGTATTTCCTGGTTCTAGACCTGAGCACTGGACTAATATGGTCGTATTTCCTGGTTCCAGACCTGAACCCTGGACTAATATGGTCGTATTTCCTGGGTCTAGACCTGAGCTCTGGACTAACATGGTCGTATTTCCTGGTTCTAGACCTGAGCACTGGACTAATATTGTCATATTTCCTGGTTCTAGACCTAAACACTGGACTAATATGGTGGTATTTCCTGGTGCTAGACCTGAGCACTGGACTAGTAGTCATATTTCCTTGTTCTAGACATGAGCACTGGACTAATATTGTCATATTTCCTGGTTCTAGACCCGAGCACTGGACTAATATTGTCATATTTCCTGGTTCTAGACCTGAGCACTGGACTAATATGGTCGTATTTCCTTGTTCTAGACCTGAGCACTGGACTAATAAGGTCGTATTTCCTGGTTCCAGACCTGAACACTGGACTAATATGGTCGTATTTCCTTGTTCTAGACCTGAGCACTGGACTAATATTGTCATATTTCCTGGTTCCAGACCTGAGCTTTGGACTAATATGGTCGTATTTCCTGGTTCCAGACCTGAACACTGGACTAATATGGTCGTATTTCCTGGTTCTAGACCTGAGCTCTGGACTAACATGGTCGTATTTCCTTGTTCTAGACCTGAGCACTGGACTAACATGGTCGTATTTCCTGGTTCTAGACCTGAGCACTGGACTAATATTGTCATATTTCCTGGTTCTAGACCTAAACACTGGACTAATATGGTGGTATTTCCTGGTGCTAGACCTGAGCACTGGACTAATAGTCATATTTCCTTGTTCTAGACATGAGCACTGGACTAATATTGTCATATTTCCTGGTTCTAGACCTGAGCACTGGACTAATATGGTCGTATTTCCTTGTTCTAGACCTGAGCACTGGACTAATAAGGTCGTATTTCCTGGTTCCAGACCTGAACACTGGACTAATATGGTGGTATTTCCTGGTGCTAGACCTGAGCACTGGACTAATAGTCATATTTCCTTGTTCTAGACCTGAGCACTGGACTAATATTGTCATATTTCCTGGTTCCAGACCTGAGCTTTGGACTAATATGGTCGTATTTCGTGGTTCCAGACCTGAACACTGGACTAATATGGTCGTATTTCCTGGTTCTAGACCTGAGCACTGGACTAATATTGTCATATTTCCTGGGTCTAGTCCTGAGCACTGGACTAATATGGTCGTATTTCCTGGTTCCAGACCTGAACACTGGACTAATATGGTCGTATTTCCTGGTTCTAGACCTGAGCAATGGACTAATATTTTCATATTTCCTTGTTCTAGACCTGAGCTCTGGACTAATATGGTCGTATTTCCTGGTTCCAGACCTGAACCCTGGACTAATATGGTCGTATTTCCTGGTTCTAGACCTGAGCTCTGGACTAATATTGTCATATTTCCTTGTTCTAGCCATGAGCTCTGGTCTAATATGGTCGTATTTCCTAGTTCCAGACCTTAATACTGGACTAATATGGTCGTATTTCCTGGTTCTAGACCTGAGCTCTGGACTAACATGGTCGTATTTCTTGGTTCTAGACCTGAGCACTGGACTAATATTGTCATATTTCCTGGTTCTAGACCTGAGCACTGGACTAATATTGTCATATTTCCTGGTCCTAGACCTGAGCACTGGACTAATATTGTCATATTTCCTGGTTCTAGACCTGAGCACTGGACTAATATTGTCATATTTCCTTGTTCTAGACATGAGCTCTGGACTAACCCGGTCGTATTTCCTGGTTCTAGACCTAAGCACTGTACTAATATTGTCATATTTCCTGGTTCTAGACCTGAGCACTGGACTAATATTGTCATATGTCCTGGTCCTAGACCTGAGCACTGGACTAATATTGTCATATTTCCTGGTTCTAGACCTGAGCACTGGACTAATATGGTCGTATTTCCTGGTTCTTGACCTGAGCACTGGACTAATATTGTCATATTTCCTGGTTCTAGACCTGAGCACTGGACTAATATGGTCGTATTTCCTGGTTCTAGACCTGAGCACTGGACTAATATGGTCGTATTTCCTGGTTCTAGACCTGAGCACTGCACCAATATGGTCTTATTACCCTGTTCTAGACCTGAGCACTGGACTAATATGGTCGTATTTCCTTGTTCTAGACCTGAGCACTGGACTAATAAGGTCGTATTTCCTGGTTCCAGACCTGAACACTGGACTAATATGGTCGTATTTCCTGGTTCTAGACCTGAGCTGTGGACTAACCTGGTCGTATTTCCTGGTTCTAGACCTGAGCTCTGGACTAACATGGTCGTATTTCCTGGTTCGATACCTGAGCACTGGACTAACATGGTCGTATTTCCTGGTTCTAGACCTGAACACTGGACTAATATGGTCGTATTTCCTGGTTCTAGACCTGAGCACTGGACTAATATTGTCATATGTCCTGGGTCTAGTCCTGAGCACTGGACTAATATGGTCGTATTTCCTGGTTCTAGACCTGAGCACTGGACTAATATGGTCGTATTTCCTGGTTCTAGACCTTAACACTGGACTAATATGGTCGTATTTCCTGGTTCCAGACCTGAACACTGGACTAATATGGTCGTTGTCCCTGGTTGTAGACCTGAGCACTGGACTAATATTGTCATATTTCCTTGTTCTAGACCTTAGCTCTGGACTGATATGGTCGTATTTCCTGGTTCCAGACCTGAACCCTGGACTAATATGGTCGTATATCCTGGGTCTAGACCTGAGCTCTGGACTAACATGGTCGTATTTCCTGGTTCTAGACCTGAGCACTGGACTAATATTGTCATATTTCCTGGTTCTAGACCTAAACACTGGACTAATATGGTGGTATTTCCTGGTGCTAGACCTGAGCACTGGACTAATAGTCATATTTCCTTGTTCTAGACATGAGCACTGGACTAATATTGTCATATTTCCTGGTTCTAGACCTGAGCACTGGACTAATATTGTCATATTTCCTGGTTCTAGACCTGAGCACTGGACTAATATGGTCGTATTTCCTTGTTCTAGACCTGAGCACTGGACTAATAAGGTCGTATTTCCTGGTTCCAGACCTGAACACTGGACTAATATGGTCGTATTTCCTTGTTCTAGACCTGAGCACTGGACTAATATTGTCATATTTCCTGGTTCCAGACCTGAGCTTTGGACTAATATGGTCGTATTTCCTGGTTCCAGACCTGAACACTGGACTAATATGGTCGTATTTCCTGGTTCTAGACGTGAGCTCTGGACTAACATGGTCGTATTTCCTGGTTCTAGACCTGAGCTCTGGACTAACATGGTCGTATTTCCTGGTTCTAGACCTGAGCACTGGACTAATATTGTCATATTTCCTGGTTCTAGACCTAAACACTGGACTAATATGGTGGTATTTCCTGGTGCTAGACCTGAGCACTGGACTAATAGTCATATTTCCTTGTTCTAGACATGAGCACTGGACTAATATTTTCATATTTCCTGGTTCTAGACCTGAGCACTGGACTAATATTGTCATATTTCATGGTTCTAGACCTGAGCACTGGACTAATATTGTCGTATTTCCTGGTTCTAGACCTGAGCACTGGACTAATATGGTCGTATTTCCTTGTTCTAGACCTGAGCACTGGACTAATAAGGTCGTATTTCCTGGTTCCAGACCTGAACACTGGACTAATATGGTGGTATTTCCTTGTTCTAGACCTGAGCACTGGACTAATATTGTCATATTTCCTGGTTCCAGACCTGAGCTTTGGACTAATATGGTCGTATTTCCTGGTTCCAGACCTGAACACTGGACTAATATGGTCGTATTTCCTGGTTCTAGACCTGAGCTCTGGACTAATATGGTCAAATTTCCTGGTTCTAGACCTGAGCTCTGGACTAACATGGTCGTAATTCCTGGTTCTAGACCTGAGCACTGGACTAACATTGTCGTATTTCCTGGTTCCAGACCTGAACACTGGACTAATATGGTCGTATTTCCTGGTTCTAGACCTGAGCTCTGGACTAACATGGTCGTATTTCCTGGTCCTAGACCTGAGCACTGGACTAATATGGTCGTATTTCCTGGTTTTAGATCTGAGCACTGGACTAATATGGTCGTATTTCCTGGTTCTAGACCTGAGCTCTGGACTAATATGGTCGTATTTCCTGGTTCTAGACCTGAGCACTGGACTAATATTGTCATATTTCCTGGTTCTAGACCTGAGTTTTGGACTAATATGGTCGTATTTCCTGGTTCCAGACCTGAACATTGGACTAATATTGTCGTATTTCCTGGTTCTAGACCTGAGCACTGGACTAATATGGTCGTATTTCCTTGTTCTAGACCTGAGCACTGGACTAATATGGTCGTATTTCCTGGTTCTAGACCTGAGCACTGAACTAATATTGTCATATTTCCTGGGTCTAGTCCTGAGCACTGGACAAATATGGTCGTATTTCCTGGTTCTAGACCTGAGCACTGGACTAATATTGTCATATTTCCTGGGTCTAGTCCTGAGCACTGGACAAATATGGTCGTATTTCCTGGTTCTAGACCTGAGCACTGGACTAATATTGTCATATTTCCTTGGTCTAGTCCTGAGCACTGGACTAATATGGTCGTATTTCCTGGTTCTAGACCTGAGCACTGGACTAATATTTACATATGTCCTGGGTCTAGTCCTGAGCACTGGACTAATATGGTCGTATTTCCTGGTTCTAGACCTGAGCACTGGACTAATATGGTCGTATTTCCTGGTTCTAGACCTGAAAACTGGACTAATATGGTCGTATTTCCTGGTTCCAGACCTGAACACTGGACTAATATGGTCGTATTCCCTGGTTGTAGACCGGAGCACTGGACTAATATTGTCATATTTCCTTGTTCTAGACCTGAGCTCTGGACTAATATGGTCATATTTCCTGGTTCCAGACCTGAACCCTGGACTAATATGGTCGTATTTCCTGGGTCTAGACCTGAGCTCTGGACTAATATGGTCGTATTTCCTGGTTCTAGACCTGAGCACTGGACTAATATTGTCATATTTCCTCGTTCTAGACCTAAACACTGGACTAATATGGTGGTATTTCCTGGTTCTAGACCTGAGCACTGGACTAATATTGTCATATTTCCTTGTTCTAGACCTGAGCACTGGACTAATATGGTCGTATTTCCTGGTTCTAGACCTGAGCACTGGACTAATATTGTCATATTTCCTGGGTCTAGTCCTGAGCACTGGACAAATATGGTCGTATTTCCTGGTTCTAGACCTGAGCACTGGACTAATATTGTCATATTTCCTGGGTCTAGTCCTGAGCACTGGACAAATATGGTCGTATTTCCTGGTTCTAGACCTGAGCACTGGACTAATATTGTCATATTTCCTTGGTCTAGTCCTGAGCACTGGACTAATATGGTCGTATTTCCTGGTTCTAGACCTGAGCACTGGACTAATATTGTCATATGTCCTGGGTCTAGTCCTGAGCACTGGACTAATATGGTCGTATTTCCTGGTTCTAGACCTGAGCACTGGACTAATATGGTCGTATTTCCTGGTTCTAGACCTGAAAACTGGACTAATATGGTCGTATTTCCTGGTTCCAGACCTGAACACTGGACTAATATGGTCGTATTCCCTGGTTGTAGACCGGAGCACTGGACTAATATTGTCATATTTCCTTGTTCTAGACCTGAGCTCTGGACTAATATGGTCATATTTCCTGGTTCCAGACCTGAACCCTGGACTAATATGGTCGTATTTCCTGGGTCTAGACCTGAGCTCTGGACTAATATGGTCGTATTTCCTGGTTCTAGACCTGAGCACTGGACTAATATTGTCATATTTCCTCGTTCTAGACCTAAACACTGGACTAATATGGTGGTATTTCCTGGTTCTAGACCTGAGCACTGGACTAATATTGTCATATTTCCTTGTTCTAGACCTGAGCACTGGACTAATATGGTCGTATTTCCTGGTTCTAGACCTGAGCACTGAACTAATATTGTCATATTTCCTGGGTCTAGTCCTGAGCACTGGACAAATATGGTCGTATTTCCTGGTTCTAGACCTGAGCACTGGACTAATATTGTCATATTTCCTGGGTCTAGTCCTGAGCACTGGACAAATATGGTCGTATTTCCTGGTTCTAGACCTGAGCACTGGACTAATATTGTCATATTTCCTTAGTCTAGTCCTGAGCACAGGACTAATATGGTCGTATTTCCTGGTTCTAGACCTGAGCACTGGACTAATATTGTCATATGTCCTGGTCTAGTCCTGAGCACTGGACTAATATGGTCGTATTTCCTGGTTCTAGACCTGAGCACTGGACTAATATGGTCGTATTTCCTGGTTCTAGACCGGAAAACTGGACTAATATGGTCGTATTTCCTGGTTCCAGACCTGAGCACTGGACTAATATTGTCATATTTCCTTGTTCTAGACATGAGCCCTCGACTAATATGGTCGTATTTCCTGGTTCCAGACCTTAACACTGGACTAATATTGTCGTATTTCCTGGTTCTAGATCTGAGCTCTGGACTAACATGGTCGTATTTCCTCGTTCTAGACCTGAGCATTGGACTAATATTGTCATATTTCCTGGGTCTAGTCCTGAGCACTGGACAAATATGGTCGTATTTCCTGGTTCTAGACCTGAGCACTGGACTAATATTGTCATATTTCCTTGGTCTAGTCCTGAGCACTGGACTAATATGGTCGTATTTCCTGGTTCTAGACCTGAGCACTGGACTAATATTGTCATATGTCCTGGGTCTAGTCCTGAGCACTGGACTAATATGGTCGTATTTCCTGGTTCTAGACCTGAGCACTGGACTAATATGGTCGTATTTCCTGGTTCTAGACCTGAAAACTGCACTAATATGGTCGTATTTCCTGGTTCCAGACCTGAACACTGGACTAATATGGTCGTATTCCCTGGTTGTAGACCTGAGCACTGGACTAATATTTTCATATTTCCTTGTTCTAGACCTGAGCTCTGGACTAATATGGTCATATTTCCTGGTTCCAGACCTGAACCCTGGACTAACATGGTCGTATTTCCTGGTTCTAGACCTAAACACTGGACTAATATGGTGGTATTTCCTGGTTCTAGACCTGAGCACTAGACTAATATTGTCATATTTCCTTGTTCTAGACATGAGCCCTCGACTAATATGGTCGTATTTCCTGGTTCCAGGCCTTAACACTGGACTAATATGGTCGTATTTCCTTGTCTAGACCTGAGCACTGGACTAATAAGGTCGTATTTCCTGGTTCCAGACCTGAACACTGGACTAATATGGTGGTATTTCCTTGTTCTAGACCTGAGCACTGGACTAATATTGTCATATTTCCTGGTTCTAGACCTGAGCTTTGGACTAATATGGTCGTATTTCCTGGTTCCAGACCTGAACACTGGACTAATATTGTCGTATTTCCTGGTTCTAGACCTGAGCACTGGACTAATATGGTCGTATTTCCTTGTTCTAGACCTGAGCACTGGACTAATAAGGTCGTATTTCCTGGTTCCAGACCTGAACACTGGACTAATATGGTGGTATTTCCTTGTTCTAGACCTGAGCACTGGACTAATATTGTCATATTTCCTTGTTCTAGACATGAGCTCTGGACTAATATGGTCGTATTTCCTGGTTCCAGACCTTAACACTGGACTAATATTGTCGTATTTCCTGGTTCTAGACCTGAGCTCTGGACTAACATGGTCGTATTTCCTGGTTCTAGACCTGAGCACTGGACTAATATTGTCATATTTCCTGGTTCTAGACCTGAGCACTGGACTAATATTGTCATATTTCCTGGTCCTAGACCTGAGCACTGGACTAATATTGTCATATTTCCTGGTTCTAGACCTGAGCACTGGACTAATATTGTCATATTTCCTGGTCCTAGACCTGAGCACTTGACTAATATTGTCATATTTCCTGGTTCTAGACCTGAGCACTGGACTAATATGGTCGTATTTCCTTGTTCTAGACCTGAGCTCTGGACTAACATGGTCGTATTTCCTGGTTCTAGACCTGAGCTCTGGACTAACATGGTCGTATTTCCTGGTTCTAGACCTGACCACTGGACTAACATGGTCGTATTTCCTGGTTCTAGACCTGAACACTGGACTAATATGGTCGTATTTCCTGGTTCTAGACCTGAGCACTGGACTAATATTGTCATATGTCCTGGGTCTAGACCTGAACACTGGACTAATATGGTCGTATTTCCTGGTTCTAGACCTTAGCTCTGGACTAATATGGTCGTATTTCCTGGTTCCAGACCTGAACCCTGGACTAATATGGTCGTATTTCCTGGGTCTAGACTTGAGCTCTAGACTAACATGGTCGTATTTCCTGGTTCTAGACCTGAGCACTGGACTAATATTGTCATATTTCCTGGTTCTAGACCTAAACACTGGACTAATATGGTGGTATTTCCTGGTGCTAGACCTGAGCACTGGACTAATAGTCATATTTCCTTGTTCTAGACATGAGCACTGGACTAATATTGTCATATTTCCTGGTTCTAGACCTGAGCACTGGACTAATATTGTCATATTTCCTGGTTCTAGACCTGAGCACTGGACTAATATGGTCGTATTTCCTTGTTCTAGACCTGAGCACTGGACTAATAAGGTCGTATTTCCTGGTTCCAGACCTGAACACTGGACTAATATGGTCGTATTTCCTTGTTCTAGACCTGAGCACTGGACTAATATTGTCATATTTCCTGGTTCCAGACCTGAGCTTTGGACTAATATGGTCGTATTTCCTGGTTCCAGACCTGAACACTGGACTAATATGGTCGTATTTCCTGGTTCTAGACCTGAGCTCTGGACTAACATGGTCGTATTTCCTGGTTCTAGACCTGAGCACTGGACTAACATGGTCGTATTTCCTGGTTCTAGACCTGAGCACTGGACTAATATTGTCATATTTCCTGGTTCTAGACCTAAACACTGGACTAATATGGTGGTATTTCCTGGTGCTAGACCTGAGCACTGGACTAATAGTCATATTTCCTTGTTCTAGACATGAGCACTGGACTAATATTGTCATATTTCCTGGTTCTAGACCAGAGCACTGGACTAATATGGTCGTATTTCCTTGTTCTAGACCTGAGCACTGGACTAATAAGGTCGTATTTCCTGGTTCCAGACCTGAACACTGGACTAATATGGTGGTATTTCCTTGTTCTAGACCTGAGCACTGGACTAATATTGTCATATTTCCTGGTTCCAGACCTGAGCTTTGGACTAATATGGTCGTATTTCCTGGTTCCAGACCTGAACACTGGACTAATATGGTCGTATTTCCTGGTTCTAGACCTGAGCACTGGACTAATATTGTCATATTTCCTGGGTCTAGTCCTGAGCACTGGACTAATATGGTCGTATTTCCTGGTTCCAGACCTGAACACTGGACTAATATGGTCGTATTTCCTGGTTCTAGACCTGAGCAATGGACTAATATTGTCATATTTCCTTGTTCTAGACCTGAGCTCTGGACTAATATGGTCGTATTTCCTGGTTCCAGACCTGAACCCTGGACTAATATGGTCGTATTTCCTGGTTCTAGACCTGAGCTCTGGACTAATATGGTCGTATTTCCTGGTTCTAGACCTGAGCACTGGACTAATATTGTCATATTTCCTTGTTCTAGCCATGAGCTCTGGTCTAATATGGTCGTATTTCCTAGTTCCAGACCTTAATACTGGACTAATATGGTCGTATTTCCTGGTTCTAGACCTGAGCTCTGGACTAACATGGTCGTATTTCTTGGTTCTGGACCTGAGCACTGGACTAATATTGTCATATTTCCTGGTTCTAGACCTGAGCACTGGACTAATATTGTCATATTTCCTGGTCCTAGACCTGAGCACTGGACTAATATTGTCATATTTCCTGGTTCTAGACCTGAGCACTGGACTAATATTGTCATATTTCCTTGTTCTAGACATGAGCTCTGGACTAACCCGGTCGTATTTCCTGGTTCTAGACCTAAGCACTGTACTAATATTGTCATATTTCCTGGATCTAGACCTGAGCACTGGACTAATATTGTCATATTTCCTGGTCCTAGACCTGAGCACTGGACTAATATTGTCATATTTCCTGGTTCTAGACCTGAGCACTGGACTAATATGGTCGTATTTCCTGGTTCTTGACCTGAGCACTGGACTAATATTGTCATATTTCCTGGTTCTAGACCTGAGCACTGGACTAATATGGTCGTATTTCCTGGTTCTAGACCTGAGCACTGGACTAATATGGTCGTATTTCCTGGTTCTAGACCTGAGCACTGGACCAATATGGTCTTATTACCCTGTTCTAGACCTGAGCACTGGACTAATATGGTCGTATTTCCTTGTTCTAGACCTGAGCACTGGACTAATAAGGTCGTATTTCCTGGTTCCAGACCTGAACACTGGACTAATATGGTCGTATTTCCTGGTTCTAGACCTGAGCTCTGGACTAACCTGGTCGTATTTCATGGTTCTAGACCTGAGCTCTGGACTAACATGGTCGTATTTCCTGGTTCGATACCTGAGCACTGGACTAACATGGTCGTATTTCCTGGTTCTAGACCTGAACACTGGACTAATATGGTCGTATTTCCTGGTTCTAGACCTGAGCACTGGACTAATATTGTCATATGTCCTGGGTCTAGTCCTGAGCACTGGACTAATATGGTCGTATTTCCTGGTTCTAGACCTGAGCACTGGACTAATATGGTCGTATTTCCTGGTTCTAGACCTGAACACTGGACTAATATGGTCGTATTTCCTGGTTCCAGACCTGAACACTGGACTAATATGGTCGTTGTCCCTGGTTGTAGACCTGAGCACTGGACTAATATTGTCATATTTCCTTGTTCTAGACCTTAGCTCTGGACTAATATGGTCGTATTTCCTGGTTCCAGACCTGAACCCTGGACTAATATGGTCGTATTTCCTGGGTCTAGACCTGAGCTCTGGACTAACATGGTCGTATTTCCTGGTTCTAGACCTGAGCACTGGACTAATATTGTCATATTTCCTGGTTCTAGACCTAAACACTGGACTAATATGGTGGTATTTCCTGGTGCTAGACCTGAGCACTGGACTAATAGTCATATTTCCTTGTTCTAGACATGAGCACTGGACTAATATTGTCATATTTCCTGGTTCTAGACCTGAGCACTGGACTAATATTGTCATATTTCCTGGTTCTAGACCTGAGCACTGGACTAATATGGTCGTATTTCCTTGTTCTAGACCTGAGCACTGGACTAATAAGGTCGTATTTCCTGGTTCCAGACCTGAACACTGGACTAATATGGTCGTATTTCCTTGTTCTAGACCTGAGCACTGGACTAATATTGTCATATTTCCTGGTTCCAGACCTGAGCTTTGGACTAATATGGTCGTATTTCCTGGTTCCAGACCTGAACACTGGACTAATATGGTCGTATTTCCTGGTTCTAGACCTGAGCTCTGGACTAACATGGTCGTATTTCCTGGTTCTAGACCTGAGCTCTGGACTAACATGGTCGTATTTCCTGGTTCTAGACCTGAGCACTGGACTAATATTGTCATATTTCCTGGTTCTAGACCTAAACACTGGACTAATATGGTGGTATTTCCTGGTGCTAGACCTGAGCACTGGACTAATAGTCATATTTCCTTGTTCTAGACATGAGCACTGGACTAATATTGTCATATTTCCTGGTTCTAGACCTGAGCACTGGACTAATATTGTCATATTTCCTGGTTCTAGACCTGAGCACTGGACTAATATTGTCGTATTTCCTGGTTCTAGACCTGAGCACTGGACTAATATGGTCGTATTTCCTTGTTCTAGACCTGAGCACTGGACTAATAAGGTCGTATTTCCTGGTTCCAGACCTGAACACTGGACTAATATGGTGGTATTTCCTTGTTCTAGACCTGAGCACTGGACTAATATTGTCATATTTCCTGGTTCCAGACCTGAGCTTTGGACTAATATGGTCGTATTTCCTGGTTCCAGACCTGAACACTGGACTAATATGGTCGTATTTCCTGGTTCTAGACCTGAGCTCTGGACTAACATGGTCGTATTTCCTGGTTCTAGACCTGAGCTCTGGACTAACATGGTCGTAATTCCTGGTTCTAGACCTGAGCACTGGACTAACATTGTCGTATTTCCTGGTTCCAGACCTGAACACTGGACTAATATGGTCGTATTTCCTGGTTCTAGACCTGAGCTCTGGACTAACATGGTCGTATTTCCTGGTCCTAGACCTGAGCACTGGACTAATATGGTCGTATTTCCTGGTTTTAGATCTGAGCACTGGACTAATATGGTCATATTTCCTGGTTCTAGACCTGAGCTCTGGACTAATATGGTCGTATCTCCTGGTTCTAGACCTGAGCACTGGACTAATATTGTCATATTTCCTGGTTCTAGACCTGAGCTTTGGACTAATATGGTCGTATTTCCTGGTTCCAGACCTGAACATTGGACTAATATTGTCGTATTTCCTGGTTCTAGACCTGAGCACTGGACTAATATGGTCGTATTTCCTTGTTCTAGACCTGAGCACTGGACTAATATGGTCGTATTTCCTGGTTCTAGACCTGAGCACTGAACTAATATTGTCATATTTCCTGGGTCTAGTCCTGAGCACTGGACAAATATGGTCGTATTTCCTGGTTCTAGACCTGAGCACTGGACTAATATTGTCATATTTCCTGGGTCTAGTCCTGAGCACTGGACAAATATGGTCGTATTTCCTGGTTCTAGACCTGAGCACTGGACTAATATTGTCATATTTCCTTGGTCTAGTCCTGAGCACTGGACTAATATGGTCGTATTTCCTGGTTCTAGACCTGAGCACTGGACTAATATTGTCATATGTCCTGGGTCTAGTCCTGAGCACTGGACTAATATGGTCGTATTTCCTGGTTCTAGACCTGAGCACTGGACTAATATGGTCGTATTTCCTGGTTCCAGACCTGAACACTGGACTAATATGGTCGTATTCCCTGGTTGTAGACCGGAGCACTGGACTAATATTGTCATATTTCCTTGTTCTAGACCTGAGCTCTGGACTAATATGGTCATATTTCCTGGTTCCAGACCTGAACCCTGGACTAATATGGTCGTATTTCCTGGGTCTAGACCTGAGCTCTGGACTAATATGGTCGTATTTCCTGGTTCTAGACCTGAGCACTGGACTAATATTGTCATATTTCCTCGTTCTAGACCTAAACACTGGACTAATATGGTGGTATTTCCTGGTTCTAGACCTGAGCACTGGACTAATATTGTCATATTTCCTTGTTCTAGACCTGAGCACTGGACTAATATGGTCGTATTTCCTGGTTCTAGACCTGAGCACTGAACTAATATTGTCATATTTCCTGGGTCTAGTCCTGAGCACTGGACAAATATGGTCGTATTTCCTGGTTCTAGACCTGAGCACTGGACTAATATTGTCATATTTCCTGGGTCTAGTCCTGAGCACTGGACAAATATGGTCGTATTTCCTGGTTCTAGACCTGAGCACTGGACTAATATTGTCATATTTCCTTGGTCTAGTCCTGAGCACTGGACTAATATGGTCGTATTTCCTGGTTCTAGACCTGAGCACTGGACTAATATTGTCATATGTCCTGGGTCTAGTCCTGAGCACTGGACTAATATGGTCGTATTTCCTGGTTCTAGACCTGAGCACTGGACTAATATGGTCGTATTTCCTGGTTCTAGACCTGAAAACTGGACTAATATGGTCGTATTTCCTGGTTCCAGACCTGAACACTGGACTAATATGGTCGTATTCCCTGGTTGTAGACCGGAGCACTGGACTAATATTGTCATATTTCCTTGTTCTAGACCTGAGCTCTGGACTAATATGGTCATATTTCCTGGTTCCAGACCTGAACCCTGGACTAATATGGTCGTATTTCCTGGTTCTAGACCTGAGCACTGGACTAATATTGTCATATTTCCTCGTTCTAGACCTAAACACTGGACTAATATGGTGGTATTTCCTGGTTCTAGACCTGAGCACTGGACTAATATTGTCATATTTCCTTGTTCTAGACCTGAGCACTGGACTAATATGGTCGTATTTCCTGGTTCTAGACCTGAGCACTGAACTAATATTGTCATATTTCCTGGGTCTAGTCCTGAGCACTGGACAAATATGGTCGTATTTCCTGGTTCTAGACCTGAGCACTGGACTAATATTGTCATATTTCCTGGGTCTAGTCCTGAGCACTGGACAAATATGGTCGTATTTCCTGGTTCTAGACCTGAGCACTGGACTAATATTGTCATATTTCCTTAGTCTAGTCCTGAGCACTGGACTAATATGGTCGTATTTCCTGGTTCTAGACCTGAGCACTGGACTAATATTGTCATATGTCCTGGGTCTAGTCCTGAGCACTGGACTAATATGGTCGTATTTCCTGGTTCTAGACCTGAGCACTGGACTAATATGGTCGTATTTCCTGGTTCTAGACCGGAAAACTGGACTAATATGGTCGTATTTCCTGGTTCCAGACCTGAGCACTGGACTAATATTGTCATATTTCCTTGTTCTAGACATGAGCCCTCGACTAATATGGTCGTATTTCCTGGTTCCAGACCTTAACACTGGACTAATATTGTCGTATTTCCTGGTTCTAGATCTGAGCTCTGGACTAACATGGTCGTATTTCCTCGTTCTAGACCTGAGCATTGGACTAATATTGTCATATTTCCTGGGTCTAGTCCTGAGCACTGGACAAATATGGTCGTATTTCCTGGTTCTAGACCTGAGCACTGGACTAATATTGTCATATTTCCTTGGTCTAGTCCTGAGCACTGGACTAATATGGTCGTATTTCCTGGTTCTAGACCTGAGCACTGGACTAATATTGTCATATGTCCTGGGTCTAGTCCTGAGCACTGGACTAATATGGTCGTATTTCCTGGTTCTAGACCTGAGCACTGGACTAATATGGTCGTATTTCCTGGTTCTAGACCTGAAAACTGCACTAATATGGTCGTATTTCCTGGTTCCAGACCTGAACACTGGACTAATATGGTCGTATTCCCTGGTTGTAGACCTGAGCACTGGACTAATATTTTCATATTTCCTTGTTCTAGACCTGAGCTCTGGACTAATATGGTCATATTTCCTGGTTCCAGACCTGAACCCTGGACTAACATGGTCGTATTTCCTGGTTCTAGACCTAAACACTGGACTAATATGGTGGTATTTCCTGGTTCTAGACCTGAGCACTAGACTAATATTGTCATATTTCCTTGTTCTAGACATGAGCCCTCGACTAATATGGTCGTATTTCCTGGTTCCAGGCCTTAACACTGGACTAATATGGTCGTATTTCCTTGTCTAGACCTGAGCACTGGACTAATAAGGTCGTATTTCCTGGTTCCAGACCTGAACACTGGACTAATATGGTGGTATTTCCTTGTTCTAGACCTGAGCACTGGACTAATATTGTCATATTTTCTGGTTCTAGACCTGAGCTTTGGACTAATATGGTCGTATTTCCTGGTTCCAGACCTGAACACTGGACTAATATTGTCGTATTTCCTGGTTCTAGACCTGAGCACTGGACTAATATGGTCGTATTTCCTTGTTCTAGACCTGAGCACTGGACTAATAAGGTCGTATTTCCTGGTTCCAGACCTGAACACTGGACTAATATGGTGGTATTTCCTTGTTCTAGACCTGAGCACTGGACTAATATTGTCATATTTCCTTGTTCTAGACATGAGCTCTGGACTAATATGGTCGTATTTCCTGGTTCCAGACCTTAACACTGGACTAATATTGTCGTATTTCCTGGTTCTAGACCTGAGCTCTGGACTAACATGGTCGTATTTCCTGGTTCTAGACCTGAGCACTGGACTAATATTGTCATATTTCCTGGTTCTAGACCTGAGCACTGGACTAATATTGTCATATTTCCTGGTCCTAGACCTGAGCACTGGACTAATATTGTCATATTTCCTGGTTCTAGACCTGAGCACTGGACTAATATTGTCATATTTCCTGGTCCTAGACCTGAGCACTTGACTAATATTGTCATATTTCCTGGTTCTAGACCTGAGCACTGGACTAATATGGTCGTATTTCCTTGTTCTAGACCTGAGCTCTGGACTAACATGGTCGTATTTCCTGGTTCTAGACCTGAGCTCTGGACTAACATGGTCGTATTTCCTGGTTCTAGACCTGACCACTGGACTAACATGGTCGTATTTCCTGGTTCTAGACCTGAACACTGGACTAATATGGTCGTATTTCCTGGTTCTAGACCTGAGCACTGGACTAATATTGTCATATGTCCTGGGTCTAGTCCTGAGCACTGGACTAATATGGTCGTATTTCCTGGTTCTAGACCTGAGCACTGGAATAATATGGTCGTATTTCCTGGTTCTAGACCTGAACACTGGACTAATATGGTCGTATTTCCTGGTTCCAGACCTGAACACTGGACTAATATGGTCGTATTCCCTGGTTGTAGACCTGAGCACTGGACTAATATTGTCATATTTCCTTGTTCTAGACCTGAGCTCTGGACTAATATGGTCGTATTTCCTGGTTCCAGACCTGAACCCTGGACTAATATGGTCGTATTTCCTGGGTCTAGACCTGAGCTCTGGACTAACATGGTCGTATTTCCTGGTTCTAGACCAGAGCACTGGACTAATATTGTCATATTTCCTGGTTCTAGACCTAAACACTGGACTAATATGGTGGTATTTCCTGGTTCTAGACCTGAGCACTGGACTAATATTGTCATATTTCCTTGTTCTAGACATGAGCACTGGACTAATATTGTCATATTTCCTGGTTCTAGACCTGAGCATTGGACTAATATGGTCGTATTTCCTTGTTCTAGACCTGAGCACTGGACTAATATGGTCGTATTTCCTGGGTCTAGACCTGAGCTCTGGACTAACATGGTCGTATTTCCTGGTTCTAGACCAGAGCACTGGACCAATATTGTCATATTTCCTGGTTCTAGACCTAAACACTGGACTAATATGGTGGTATTTCCTGGTTCTAGACCTGAACACTGGACTAATATGGTGGTATTTCCTTGTTCTAGACCTGAGCACTGGACTAATATTGTCGTATTTCCTGGTTCTAGACCTGAGCTCTGGACTAACATGGTCATATTTCCTGGTCCTACACCTGAGCACTGGACTAATATGGTCGTATTTCCTGGTTCTAGATTCGAGCACTGGACTAACATGGTCGTATTTCCTAGAACCAGGAAATACGACCATATTAGTCCAGTGCTCAGGTCTAGAACCAGGAAATACGACCATATTAGTCCAGAGCTAAGGTCTAGAACCAGGAAATACGACCATATTAGTCCAGTGCTCAGGTCTAGAACCAGTAGATACGACCATATTAGTCCAGTGCTAAGGACTAGAACCAGGAAATACAACCATATTAGTCCATTGCTCAGGTCTAGAAGCAGGAAATACGACCATATTAGTCCAGTGCTAAGGACTAGAACCAGGAAATACGACCATATTAGTCCAGTGCTCAGGACTAGAACCAGGAAATACGACCATATTCGTCCTGTGCTCAGGTCTAGAACCAGTAAATACGACCATATTAGTCCAGTGCTAAGGACTAGAACCAGGAAATACAACCATATTAGTCCAGTGCTCAGGTCTAGAACCAGGAAATACGACCATATTAGTCCAGAGCTCAGGTCTAGAACCAGGAAATACGACCATATTAGTCCAGATTTCAGGTCTAGAACCAGGAAATACGACAATATTAGTCCAGTGCTCAGGACTAGAACCAGGAAATACGACAATATTAGTCCAGTGCTCAGGACTAGAACCAGGAAATACGACCATATTAGTCCAGTGCTCAGGACTAGAACCAGGAAATACGACCATATTAGTCCAGTGCTAAAGACTAGAACCAGGAAATACGACCATATTAGTCCAGATTTCAGGTCTAGAACCAGGAAATACGACCATATTAGTCCAGTGCTCAGGTCTAGAACCAGTAAATACGACCATATTAGTCCAGTGCTAAGGACTAGAACCAGGAAATACAACCATATTAGTCCAGTGCTCAGGTCTAGAACCAGGAAATACCACCATATCAGTCCAGATTTCAGGTCTAGAACCAGGAAATACGACCATATTAGTCGAGTGCTCAGGACTACAACCAGGAAATACGACAATATTAGTCCAGTGCTCAGGACTAGAACCAGGAAATACGACCATATTAGTCCAGTGCTCAGGTCTAGAACCAGTAGATACGACCATATTAGTCCAGTGCTAAGGACTAGAACCAGGAAATACAACCATATTAGTCCATTGCTCAGGTCTAGAACCAGGAAATACGACCATATTAGTCCAGTGCTCAGGTCTAGAACCAGGAATTACGACCATATTAGTCCAGTGCTAAGGACTAGAACCAGGAAATACGACCATATTAGTCCAGTGCTCAGGACTAGAACCAGGAAATACGACCATATTCGTCCTGTGCTCAGGTCTAGAACCAGTAAATACGACCATATTAGTCCAGTGCTAAGGACTAGAACCAGGAAATACAACCATATTAGTCCAGTGCTCAGGTCTAGAACCAGGAAATACGACCATATTAGTCCAGTGCTCAGGTCTAGAACCAGGAAATACGACCATATTAGTCCAGATTTCAGGTCTAGAACCAGGAAATACGACAATATTAGTCCAGTGCTCAGGACTAGAACCAGGAAATACGACAATATTAGTCCAGTGCTCAGGACTAGAACCAGGAAATACGACCATATTAGTCCAGTGCTCAGGACTAGAACCAGGATATACGACCATATTAGTCCAGTGCTGAAGACTAGAACCAGGAAATACGACCATATTAGTCCAGATTTCAGGTCTAGAACCAGGAAATACGACCATATTAGTCCAGTGCTCAGGTCTAGAACCAGTAAATACGACCATATTCGTCCAGATTTCAGGTCTAGAACCAGGAAATACGACCATATTAGTCGAGTGCTCAGGACTACAACCAGGAAATACGACAATATTAGTCCAGTGCTCAGGACTAGAACCAGGAAATAAGACCATATTAGTCCAGTGCTAAAGACTAGAACCTGGAAATACGACCATATTAGTCCAGTGCTCAGGTCTAGAACAAGGAAATACGACCATATTAGTCCAGTGCTCAGGACTAGAACCAGGAAATACGACCATATTAGTCCAGTGCTAAAGACTAGAACCAGGAAATACGACCATATTAGTCCAGTGCTCAGGTCTAGAACCAGGAAATATGACCATATTAGTCCAGTGCTCAGGTCTAGAACCAGGAAATACGACCATATTAGTCCAGTGCTAAGGACTAGAACCAGGAAATACAACCATATTAGTCCAGTGCTCAGGTCTAGAACCAGGAAATACGACCATATTAGTCCAGTGCTCAGGACTAGAACCAGGAAATACGACAATATTAGTCCAGTGCTCAGGACTAGAACCAGGAAATACGACCATATAAGTCCAGTGCTCAGGTCTAGAACCACGAAATACGTCCATATTAATCCAGTGCTCAGGTCTAGAACGAGTAAATACGACCATATTAGTCCAGTGCTAAGGACTAGAACCAGGAAATACAACCATATTAGTCCAGTGATCAGGTCTAGAACAAGGAAATACGACCATATTAGTCCAGAGCTCAGGTCTATAACCAGGAAATACGACCATATTAGTCCAGTGCTCAGGACTAGAAACAGGAATTACGACCATATTAGTCCAGTGCTCAGGTCTCGAACCAGGAAATACGACCATATTAGTCCAGTGCTCAGGTCTAGAACCAAGAAATACGACCATATTAGTCCAGTGCTCAGGTCTAGAACCAGGAAATACGACCATATTAGTCCAGTGCTCAGGTCTAGAACCAGGAAATTTGACCATATTAGTCCATTTCAGGTCTAGACCCAGGAAATATGACCATATTAGTCCAGAGCTCAGGTCTAGTACCAGGAAATACGACCATATTAGTCCAGTGTTCAGGTGTAGAACCAGGAAATACGACCATATTAGTCCAGTGCTCAGGTCTAGAACCAGGAAATACGACCATATTAGTCCAGTGTTCAGGTCTAGAACCAGGAAATACGACCATATAAGTCCAGTGCTCAGGTGTAGAACCAGGAAATATGACAATATTAGTCCAGTGCTCAGGTCTAGAACAAGGAAATATGACCATATTAGTCCAGTGCTCAGGTCTAGAACCAGGGAATATGACAATATTAGTCCAGTGCTCAGGTCTGGAACCAGGAAATACGACAATATTAGTCCAGTGTTCAGGACTAGAACCAGGACATACGACCATATTAGTCCAGTGCTCAGGTCTAGAACCAGGAAATAAGACCATATTAGTCCAGTGCTCAGGTCTAGAACCAGGAAATACGACCATATTAGTCCATTGCTCAGGTCTAGAACCAGGAAATAAAACCATATTAGACCAGAGCTCAGGTCTAGAACAAGGAAATACAACCATATTAGTCCAGTGCTCAGGTCTAGAACCAGTAAATACGACCATATTAGTCCAGTGCTAAGGACTAGAACCAGGAAATACAACCATATTAGTCCAGTGCTCAGGTCTAGCACCAGGAAATACGACCATATTAGTCCAGAGCTCAGGTCTAGAACCAGGAAATACGACCATATTAGTCCAGATTTCAGGTCTACAACCAGGAAATACGACCATATTAGTCCAGAGCTCAGGTCTAGAACCAGGAAATACAACCATATTAGTCCAGATCTCAGGTGTGCAACCAGGAAATACGACCATATTAGTCCAGTGCTCAGGACTAGAACCAGGATATACGACCATATTAGTCCAGTGCTGAAGACTAGAACCAGGAAATACGACCATATTAGTCCAGATTTCAGGTCTAGAACCAGGAAATACGACCATATTAGTCCAGAGTTCAGGTCTAGAACCAGGAAATACGACCATATTAGTCCAGAGCTCAGGTCTAGAACCAGGAAATATGACCATATTAGTCCAGTGCTCAGGACTAGAACCAGGATATACGACCATATTAGTCCAGTGCTGAAGACTAGAACCAGGAAATACGACCATATTAGTCCAGATTTCAGGTCTAGAACCAGGAAATACGACCATATTAGTCCAGAGTTCAGGTCTAGAACCAGGAAATACGACCATATTAGTCCAGAGCTCAGGTCTAGAACCAGGAAATATGACCATATTAGTCCAGTGCTCAGGTCTAGAACCAGGAAATACGACCATATTAGTCCAGTGCTAAGGACTAGAACCAGGAAATACAACCATATTAGTCCAGTGCTCAGGTCTAGAACCAGGAAATACGACCATATTAGTCCAGTGATCAGGTCTAGAACAAGGAAATACGACCATATTAGTCCAGAGCTCAGGTCTATAACCAGGAAATACGACCATATTAGTCCAGTGCTCAGGACTAGAAACAGGAATTACGACCATATTAGTCCAGTGCTCAGGTCTCGAACCAGGAAATACGACCACATTAGTCCAGTGCTCAGGTCTAGAACCAAGAAATACGACCATATTAGTCCAGTGCTCAGGTCTAGAACCAGGAAATACGACCATATTAGTCCAGTGCTCAGGTCTAGAACCAGGAAATACGACCACATTAGTCCAGTGCTCAGGTCTAGAACCAAGAAATACGACCATATTAGTCCAGTGCTCAGGTCTAGAACCAGGAAATACGACCATATTAGTCCAGTGCTCAGGTCTAGAACCAGGAAATTTGACCATATTAGTCCATTTCAGGTCTAGACCCAGGAAATATGACCATATTAGTCCAGAGCTCAGGTCTAGTACCAGGAAATACGACCATATTAGTCCAGTGTTCAGGTGTAGAACCAGGAAATACGACCATATTAGTCCAGTGCTCAGGTCTAGAACCAGGAAATACGACCATATTAGTCCAGTGTTCAGGTCTAGAACCAGGAAATACGACCATATAAGTCCAGTGCTCAGGTGTAGAACCAGGAAATATGACAATATTAGTCCAGTGCTCAGGTCTAGAACAAGGAAATATGACCATATTAGTCCAGTGCTCAGGTCTAGAACCAGGGAATATGACAATATTAGTCCAGTGCTCAGGTCTGGAACCAGGAAATACGACAATATTAGTCCAGTGTTCAGGTCTAGAACC
Source organism: Leuresthes tenuis (assembly GCA_036924055.1). NCBI lineage: Eukaryota > Metazoa > Chordata > Actinopteri > Atheriniformes > Atherinopsidae > Leuresthes > Leuresthes tenuis. The sequence continues at coordinate 3,969,891 of JAVGWW010000016.1, forward strand.
AGGAAATACGACCATATTAGTCCAGTGCTCAGGACTAGAACCAGGAAATACGACCATATTAGTCCAGTGCTCAGGACTAGAACCAGGACATACGACCATATTAGTCCAGTGCTCAGGTCTAGAACTAGGAAATAAGACCATATTAGTCCAGTGCTCAGGTCTAGAACCAGGAAATACGACCATATTAGTCCATTGCTCAGGTCTAGAACCAGGAAATACGACCATATTAGACCAGAGCTCAGGTCTAGAACAAGGAAATACAACCATATTAGTCCAGTGCTCAGGTCTAGAACCAGTAAATACGACCATATTAGTCCAGTGCTAAGGACTAGAACCAGGAAATACAACCATATTAGTCCAGTGCTCAGGTCTAGCACCAGGAAATACGACCATATTAGTCCAGAGCTCAGGTCTAGAACCAGGAAATACGACCATATTAGTCCAGATTTCAGGTCTAGAACCAGGAAATACGACCATATTAGTCCAGTGCTCAGGACTAGAACCAGGAAATACGACAATATTAGTCCAGTGCTCAGGACTAGAACCAGGAAATACGACCATATTATTCCAGTGCTAAAGACTAGAACCAGGACATAGGACCATATTAGTCCACTACTCAGGTCTAGAACCAGGAAATACGACCATATTAGTCCAGTGCTCAGGACTAGAACTAGGAAATACGACCATATTAGTCCAGTGCTAAAGACTAGATCCAGGAAATACGACCATATTAGTCCAGAGCTCAGGTCTAGATCCAGGAAATACGACCATATTAGTCCAGTGCTCAGGTCTATAACCAGGAAATACGACCATATTAGTCCAGTGTTCAGGTGTAGAACCAGGAAATACGACCATATTAGTCCAGTGCTCAGGTCTAGATCCAGGAAATACGACCATATTAGTCCAGTGTTCAGGTCTAGAACCAGGAAATATGACAATATTAGTCCAGTGCTCAGGTCTAGAACCAGGAAATATGAAAATATTAGTCCAGTGCTCAGCTCTAGAACCAGGAAATATGACAATATTAGTCCAATGCTCAGGTCTAGAACCAGGAAATACGACCATGTTAGTCCAGAGCTCAGGTCTAGAACCAGGAAATACGACCATATTAGTCCATGTTCAGGTCTGGAACCAGGAAATACGACCATATTAGTCCAGAGCTCAGGTCTAGAACCAGGAAATACGACCATATTAGTCCATGTTCAGGTCTGGAACCAGGAAATACGACCATATTAGTCCAAAGCTCAGGTCTAGAACCAGGAAATATGACCATATTAGTCCAGTGCTCAGGTCTAGAACCAGGAAATACGACCATATTAGTCCAGTGTTCAGGTCTGGAACCAGGAAATACGACCATATTAGTCCAGTGCTCAGGTCTCGAACCAGGAAATACGACCATATTAGTCCAGTGCTCAGGTCTAGAACCAGGAAATACGACCATATTGTCCAGTGCTCAGGTCTAGAACCAGGAAATATGACAATATTAGTCCAGTGCTCAGGTCTAGAACCAGGAAATACAACCATATCAGTCCAGTGCTCAGGTCTAGAACCAGGAAATTTGACCATATTAGTCCAGAGCTCAAGTCTAGAACCAGGAAATACGACCATATTAGTCCAGTGCTCAGGTCTAGAACCAGGAAATTTGACCATATTAGTCCAGAGCTCAGGTCTAGAACCAGGAAATACGACCATATTAGTCCAGTGCTCAGGACTAGAACCAGGAAATACGACCATATTAGTCCAGTGCTCAGGTCTATAACCAGGAAATACGACCATATTAGTCCAGTGTTCAGGTGTAGAACCAGGAAATACGACCATATTAGTCCAGTGCTCAGGTCTAGATCCAGGAAATACGACCATATTAGTCCAGTGTTCAGGTCTAGAACCAGGAAATATGACAATATTAGTCCAGTGCTCAGGTCTAGAACCAGGAAATATGAAAATATTAGTCCAGTGCTCAGCTCTAGAACCAGGAAATATGACAATATTAGTCCAATGCTCAGGTCTAGAACCAGGAAATACGACCATGTTAGTCCAGAGCTCAGGTCTAGAACCAGGAAATACGACCATATTAGTCCATGTTCAGGTCTGGAACCAGGAAATACGACCATATTAGTCCAGAGCTCAGGTCTAGAACCAGGAAATACGACCATATTAGTCCATGTTCAGGTCTGGAACCAGGAAATACGACCATATTAGTCCAAAGCTCAGGTCTAGAACCAGGAAATATGACCATATTAGTCCAGTGCTCAGGTCTAGAACCAGGAAATACGACCATATTAGTCCAGTGTTCAGGTCTGGAACCAGGAAATACGACCATATTAGTCCAGTGCTCAGGTCTCGAACCAGGAAATACGACCATATTAGTCCAGTGCTCAGGTCTAGAACCAGGAAATACGACCATATTGTCCAGTGCTCAGGTCTAGAACCAGGAAATATGACAATATTAGTCCAGTGCTCAGGTCTAGAACCAGGAAATACAACCATATCAGTCCAGTGCTCAGGTCTAGAACCAGGAAATTTGACCATATTAGTCCAGAGCTCAAGTCTAGAACCAGGAAATACGACCATATTAGTCCAGTGCTCAGGTCTAGAACCAGGAAATTTGACCATATTAGTCCAGAGCTCAGGTCTAGAACCAGGAAATACGACCATATTAGTCCAGTGCTCAGGACTAGAACCAGGAAATACGACCATATTAGTCCAGTGCTAAAGACTAGAACCAGGAAATACGACCATATTAGTCCAGTGCTAAAGACTAGAACCAGGAAATACGACCATATTAGTCCAGTGTTCAGGTCTAGAACCAGGAAATACGACCATATTAGTCCAGTGCTCAGGACTAGAACCAGGAAATACGACCATATTAGTCCAGATTTCAAGTCTAGAACCAGGAAATACGACCATATTAGTCCATTGTTCAGGACTAGAACCAGGAAATACGACAATATTAGTCCAGTGCTCAGGACTAGAACCAGGAAATACGACCATATTATTCCAGTGCTAAAGACTAGAACCAGGACATACGACCATATTAGTCCAGTACTCAGGTCTAGAACCAGGAAATACGACCATATTAGTCCAGTGCTCAGGACTAGAACTAGGAAATACGACCATATTAGTCCAGTGCTAAAGACTAGAACCAGGAAATACGACCATATTAGTCCAGAGCTCAGGTCTAGATCCAGGAAATACGACCGTATTAGTCCAGTGCTCAGGTCTATAACCAGGAAATACGACCATATTAGTCCAGTGCTCGGGTCTAGAACCAGGAAATACGACCATATTAGTCCAGTGTTCAGGTGTAGAACCAGGAAATACGACCATATTAGTCCAGTGCTCAGGTCTAGAACCAGGAAATACGACCATATTAGTCCAGTGTTCAGGTCTAGAACCAGGAAATATGACAATATTAGTCCAGTGCTCAGGTCTAGCACCAGGAAATATGAAAATATTAGTCCAGTGCTCAGCTCTAGAACCAGGAAATATGACAATATTAGTCCAATGCTCAGGTCTAGAACCAGGAAATACGACCATGTTAGTCCAGAGCTCAGGTCTAGAACCAGGAAATACGACCATATTAGTCCATGTTCAGGTCTGGAACCAGGAAATACGACCATATTAGTCCAAAGCTCAGGTCTAGAACCAGGAAATATGACCATATTAGTCCAGTGCTCAGGTCTAGAACCAGGAAATACGACCATATTAGTCCAGTGTTCAGGTCTGGAACCAGGAAATACGACCATATTAGTCCATTGATCAGGTCTAGAACCAGGAAATACGACCATATTAGTCCAGTGCTCAGGTCTAGAACCAGGAAATACGACCATATTAGTCCAGTGCTCAGGTCTCGAACCAGGAAATACGACCATATTAGTCCAGTGCTAAAGACTAGAACCAGGAAATACGACCATATTAGTCCAGTGCTAAAGACTAGAACCAGGAAATACGACCATATTAGTCCACTACTCAGGTCTAGAACCAGGAAATACGACCATATTAGTCCAATGCTCAGGACTAGAACTAGGAAATACGACCATATTAGTCCAGTGCTAAAGACTAGATCCAGGAAATACGACCATATTAGTCCAGAGCTCAGGTCTAGATCCAGGAAATACGACCATATTAGTCCAGTGCTCAGGTCTATAACCAGGAAATACGACCATATTAGTCCAGTGTTCAGGTGTAGAACCAGGAAATACGACCATATTAGTCCAGTGCTCAGGTCTAGAACCAGGAAATACGACCATATTAGTCCAGTGTTCAGGTCTAGAACCAGGAAATATGACAATATTAGTCCAGTGCTCAGGTCTAGAACCAGGAAATATGAAAATATTAGTCCAGTGCTCAGCTCTAGAACCAGGAAATATGACAATATTAGTCCAATGCTCAGGTCTAGAACCAGGAAATACGACCATGTTAGTCCAGAGCTCAGGTCTAGAACCAGGAAATACGACCATATTAGTCCATGTTCAGGTCTGGAACCAGGAAATACGACCATATTAGTCCAAAGCTCAGGTCTAGAACCAGGAAATATGACCATATTAGTCCAGTGCTCAGGTCTAGAACCAGGAAATACGACCATATTAGTCCAGTGTTCAGGTCTGGAACCAGAAAATACGACCTTATTAGTCCATTGGTCAGGTCTAGAACCAGGAAATACGACCATATTAGTCCAGTGCTCAGGTCTAGAACCAGGAAATACGACCATATTAGTCCAGTGCTCAGGTCTCGAACCAGGAAATACGACCATATTAGTCCAGTGCTCAGGTCTAGAACCAGGAAATACGACCATATTGTCCAGTGCTCAGGTCTAGAACCAGGAAATATGACAATATTAGTCCAGTGCTCAGGTCTAGAACCAGGAAATAGAACCATATTAGTCCAGTGCTCAGGTCTAGAACCAGGAAATTTGACCATATTAGTCCAGAGCTGAGGTCTAGAACCAGGAAATACGACCATATTAGTCCAGTGCTCAGGTCTAGAACCAGGAAATTTGACCATATTAGTCCAGAGCTCAGGTCTAGAACCAGGAAATACGACCATATTAGTCCAGTGCTCAGGACTAGAACCAGGAAATACGACCATATTAGTCCAGTGCTAAAGACTAGAACCAGGAAATACGACCATATTAGTCCAGTGCTAAAGACTAGAACCAGGAAATACGACCATATTAGTCCAGTGTTCAGGTCTAGAACCAGGAAATACGACCATATTAGTCCAGTGCTCAGGACTAGAACCAGGAAATACGACCATATTAGTCCAGATTTCAGGTCTAGAACCAGGAAATACGACCATATTAGTCCATTGTTCAGGACTAGAACCAGGAAATACGACAATATTAGTCCAGTGCTCAGGACTAGAACCAGGAAATACGACCATATTATTCCAGTGCTAAAGACTAGAACCAGGACATACGACCATATTAGTCCAGTACTCAGGTCTAGAACCAGGAAATACGACCATATTAGTCCAGTGCTCAGGACTAGAACTAGGAAATACGACCATATTAGTCCAGTGCTAAAGACTAGAACCAGGAAATACGACCATATTAGTCCAGAGCTCAGGTCTAGATCCAGGAAATACGACCGTATTAGTCCAGTGCTCAGGTCTATAACCAGGAAATACGACCATATTAGTCCAGTGCTCGGGTCTAGAACCAGGAAATACGACCATATTAGTCCAGTGTTCAGGTGTAGAACCAGGAAATACGACCATATTAGTCCAGTGCTCAGGTCTAGAACCAGGAAATACGACCATATTAGTCCAGTGTTCAGGTCTAGAACCAGGAAATATGACAATATTAGTCCAGTGCTCAGGTCTAGAACCAGGAAATATGAAAATATTAGTCCAGTGCTCAGCTCTAGAACCAGGAAATATGACAATATTAGTCCAATGCTCAGGTCTAGAACCAGGAAATACGACCATGTTAGTCCAGAGCTCAGGTCTAGAACCAGGAAATACGACCATATTAGTCCATGTTCAGGTCTGGAACCAGGAAATACGACCATATTAGTCCAAAGCTCAGGTCTAGAACCAGGAAATATGACCATATTAGTCCAGTGCTCAGGTCTAGGACCAGGAAATACGACCATATTAGTCCAGTGTTCAGGTCTGGAACCAGGAAATACGACCTTATTAGTCCATTGGTCAGGTCTAGAACTTGGAAATACGACCATATTAGTCCAGTGCTCAGGTCTAGAACCAGGAAATACGACCATATTAGTCCAGTGCTCAGGTCTCGAACCAGGAAATACGACCATATTAGTCCAGTGCTAAAGACTAGAACCAGGAAATACGACCATATTAGTCCAGTGCTAAAGACTAGAACCAGGAAATACGACCATATTAGTCCAGTGTTCAGGTCTAGAACCAGGAAATACGACCATATTAGTCCAGTGCTCAGGACTAGAACCAGGAAATACGACCATATTAGTCCAGATTTCAGGTCTAGAACCAGGAAATACGACCATATTAGTCCATTGTTCAGGACTAGAACCAGGAAATACGACAATATTAGTCCAGTGCTCAGGACTAGAACCAGGAAATACGACCTTATTATTCCAGTGCTAAAGACTAGAACCAGGACATACGACCATATTAGTCCAGTACTCAGGTCTAGAACCAGGAAATACGACCATATTAGTCCAGTGCTCGGGTCTAGAACCAGGAAATACGACCATATTAGTCCAGTGTTCAGGTGTAGAACCAGGAAATACGACCATATTAGTCCAGTGCTCAGGTCTAGAACCAGGAAATACGACCATATTAGTCCAGTGTTCAGGTCTAGAACCAGGAAATATGACAATATTAGTCCAGTGCTCAGGTCTAGAACCAGGAAATATGAAAATATTAGTCCAGTGCTCAGCTCTAGAACCAGGAAATATGACAATATTAGTCCAATGCTCAGGTCTAGAACCAGGAAATACGACCATGTTAGTCCAGAGCTCAGGTCTAGAACCAGGAAATACGACCATATTAGTCCATGTTCAGGTCTGGAACCAGGAAATACGACCATATTAGTCCAAAGCTCAGGTCTAGAACCAGGAAATATGACCATATTAGTCCAGTGCTCAGGTCTAGGACCAGGAAATACGACCATATTAGTCCAGTGTTCAGGTCTGGAACCAGGAAATACGACCTTATTAGTCCATTGGTCAGGTCTAGAACTTGGAAATACGACCATATTAGTCCAGTGCTCAGGTCTAGAACCAGGAAATACGACCATATTAGTCCAGTGCTCAGGTCTCGAACCAGGAAATACGACCATATTAGTCCAGTGCTAAAGACTAGAACCAGGAAATACGACCATATTAGTCCAGTGCTAAAGACTAGAACCAGGAAATACGACCATATTAGTCCAGTGTTCAGGTCTAGAACCAGGAAATACGACCATATTAGTCCAGTGCTCAGGACTAGAACCAGGAAATACGACCATATTAGTCCAGATTTCAGGTCTAGAACCAGGAAATACGACCATATTAGTCCATTGTTCAGGACTAGAACCAGGAAATACGACAATATTAGTCCAGTGCTCAGGACTAGAACCAGGAAATACGACCATATTATTCCAGTGCTAAAGACTAGAACCAGGACATACGACCATATTAGTCCAGTACTCAGGTCTAGAACCAGGAAATACGACCATATTAGTCCAGTGCTCAGGACTAGAACTAGGAAATACGACCATATTAGTCCAGTGCTAAAGACTAGGACCAGGAAATACGACCGTATTAGTCCAGTGCTCAGGTCTATAACCAGGAAATACGACCATATTAGTCCAGTGCTCGGGTCTAGAACCAGGAAATACGACCATATTAGTCCAGTGCTCAGGTCTAGAACCAAGAAATACGACCATATTAGTCCAGTGTTCAGGTCTAGAACCAGGAAATATGACAATATTAGTCCAGTGCTCAGGTCTAGAACCAGGAAATATGAAAATATTAGTCCAGTGCTCAGCTCTAGAACCAGGAAATATGACAATATTAGTCCAATGCTCAGGTCTAGAACCAGGAAATACGACCATGTTAGTCCAGTGCTCAGGACTAGAAACAGGAATTACGACCATATTAGTCCAGTGCTCAGGTCTCGAACCAGGAAATACGACCATATTAGTCCAGTGCTCAGGTCTAGAACCAAGAAATACGACCATATTAGTCCAGTGCTCAGGTCTAGAACCAGGAAATACGACCATATTAGTCCATTTCAGGTCTAGACCCAGGAAATATGACCATATTAGTCCAGAGCTCAGGTCTAGTACCAGGAAATACGACCATATTAGTCCAGTGTTCAGGTGTAGAACCAGGAAATACGACCATATTAGTCCAGTGCTCAGGTCTAGAACCAGGAAATACGACCATATTAGTCCAGTGTTCAGGTCTAGAACCAGGAAATACGACCATATAAGTCCAGTGCTCAGGTGTAGAACCAGGAAATATGACAATATTAGTCCAGTGCTCAGGTCTAGAACAAGGAAATATGACCATATTAGTCCAGTGCTCAGGTCTAGAACCAGGGAATATGACAATATTAGTCCAGTGCTCAGGTCTGGAACCAGGAAATACGACAATATTAGTCCAGTGTTCAGGACTAGAACCAGGACATACGACCATATTAGTCCAGTGCTCAGGTCTAGAACCAGGAAATAAGACCATATTAGTCCAGTGCTCAGGTCTAGAACCAGGAAATACGACCATATTAGACCAGAGCTCAGGTCTAGAACAAGGAAATACAACCATATTAGTCCAGTGCTCAGGTCTAGAACCAGTAAATACGACCATATTAGTCCAGTGCTAAGGACTAGAACCAGGAAATACAACCATATTAGTCCAGTGCTCAGGTCTAGCACCAGGAAATACGACCATATTAGTCCAGAGCTCAGGTCTAGAACCAGGAAATACGACCATATTAGTCCAGATTTCAGGTCTAGAACCAGGAAATACGACCATATTAGTCCAGAGCTCAGGTCTAGAACCAGGAAATACAACCATATTAGTCCAGATCTCAGGTGTGCAACCAGGAAATACGACCATATTAGTCCAGTGCTCAGGACTAGAACCAGGATATACGACCATATTAGTCCAGTGCTGAAGACTAGAACCAGGAAATACGACCATATTAGTCCAGATTTCAGGTCTAGAACCAGGAAATACGACCATATTAGTCCAGAGTTCAGGTCTAGAACCAGGAAATACGACCATATTAGTCCAGAGCTCAGGTCTAGAACCAGGAAATATGACCATATTAGTCCAGTGCTCAGGACTAGAACCAGGATATACGACCATATTAGTCCAGTGCTGAAGACTAGAACCAGGAAATACGACCATATTAGTCCAGATTTCAGGTCTAGAACCAGGAAATACGACCATATTAGTCCAGAGTTCAGGTCTAGAACCAGGAAATACGACCATATTAGTCCAGAGCTCAGGTCTAGAACCAGGAAATATGACCATATTAGTCCAGTGCTCAGGTCTAGAACCAGGAAATACGACCATATTAGTCCAGTGCTAAGGACTAGAACCAGGAAATACAACCATATTAGTCCAGTGCTCAGGTCTAGAACCAGGAAATACGACCATATTAGTCCAGTGATCAGGTCTAGAACAAGGAAATACGACCATATTAGTCCAGAGCTCAGGTCTATAACCAGGAAATACGACCATATTAGTCCAGTGCTCGGGTCTAGAACCAGGAAATACGACCATATTAGTCCAGTGCTCAGGTCTAGAACCAAGAAATACGACCATATTAGTCCAGTGTTCAGGTCTAGAACCAGGAAATATGACAATATTAGTCCAGTGCTCAGGTCTAGAACCAGGAAATATGAAAATATTAGTCCAGTGCTCAGCTCTAGAACCAGGAAATATGACAATATTAGTCCAATGCTCAGGTCTAGAACCAGGAAATACGACCATGTTAGTCCAGTGCTCAGGACTAGAAACAGGAATTACGACCATATTAGTCCAGTGCTCAGGTCTCGAACCAGGAAATACGACCATATTAGTCCAGTGCTCAGGTCTAGAACCAAGAAATACGACCATATTAGTCCAGTGCTCAGGTCTAGAACCAGGAAATACGACCATATTAGTCCATTTCAGGTCTAGACCCAGGAAATATGACCATATTAGTCCAGAGCTCAGGTCTAGTACCAGGAAATACGACCATATTAGTCCAGTGTTCAGGTGTAGAACCAGGAAATACGACCATATTAGTCCAGTGCTCAGGTCTAGAACCAGGAAATACGACCATATTAGTCCAGTGTTCAGGTCTAGAACCAGGAAATACGACCATATAAGTCCAGTGCTCAGGTGTAGAACCAGGAAATATGACAATATTAGTCCAGTGCTCAGGTCTAGAACAAGGAAATATGACCATATTAGTCCAGTGCTCAGGTCTAGAACCAGGGAATATGACAATATTAGTCCAGTGCTCAGGTCTGGAACCAGGAAATACGACAATATTAGTCCAGTGTTCAGGACTAGAACCAGGACATACGACCATATTAGTCCAGTGCTCAGGTCTAGAACCAGGAAATAAGACCATATTAGTCCAGTGCTCAGGTCTAGAACCAGGAAATACGACCATATTAGACCAGAGCTCAGGTCTAGAACAAGGAAATACAACCATATTAGTCCAGTGCTCAGGTCTAGAACCAGTAAATACGACCATATTAGTCCAGTGCTAAGGACTAGAACCAGGAAATACAACCATATTAGTCCAGTGCTCAGGTCTAGCACCAGGAAATACGACCATATTAGTCCAGAGCTCAGGTCTAGAACCAGGAAATACGACCATATTAGTCCAGATTTCAGGTCTAGAACCAGGAAATACGACCATATTAGTCCAGAGCTCAGGTCTAGAACCAGGAAATACAACCATATTAGTCCAGATCTCAGGTGTGCAACCAGGAAATACGACCATATTAGTCCAGTGCTCAGGACTAGAACCAGGATATACGACCATATTAGTCCAGTGCTGAAGACTAGAACCAGGAAATACGACCATATTAGTCCAGATTTCAGGTCTAGAACCAGGAAATACGACCATATTAGTCCAGATTTCAGGTCTAGAACCAGGAAATACGACCATATTAGTCCAGAGCTCAGGTCTAGAACCAGGAAATATGACCATATTAGTCCAGTGCTCAGGTCTAGAACCAGGAAATACGACCATATTAGTCCAGTGCTAAGGACTAGAACCAGGAAATACAACCATATTAGTCCAGTGCTCAGGTCTAGAACCAGGAAATACGACCATATTAGTCCAGTGCTCAGGACTAGAACCAGGAAATACGACAATATTAGTCCAGTGCTCAGGACTAGAACCAGGAAATACGACCATATAAGTCCAGTGCTCAGGTCTAGAACCACGAAATACGTCCATATTAATCCAGTGCTCAGGTCTAGAACGAGTAAATACGACCATATTAGTCCAGTGCTAAGGACTAGAACCAGGAAATACAACCATATTAGTCCAGTGATCAGGTCTAGAACAAGGAAATACGACCATATTAGTCCAGAGCTCAGGTCTATAACCAGGAAATACGACCATATTAGTCCAGTGCTCAGGACTAGAAACAGGAATTACGACCATATTAGTCCAGTGCTCAGGTCTCGAACCAGGAAATACGACCATATTAGTCCAGTGCTCAGGTCTAGAACCAAGAAATACGACCATATTAGTCCAGTGCTCAGGTCTAGAACCAGGAAATACGACCATATTAGTCCAGTGCTCAGGTCTAGAACCAGGAAATTTGACCATATTAGTCCATTTCAGGTCTAGACCCAGGAAATATGACCATATTAGTCCAGAGCTCAGGTCTAGTACCAGGAAATACGACCATATTAGTCCAGTGTTCAGGTGTAGAACCAGGAAATACGACCATATTAGTCCAGTGCTCAGGTCTAGAACCAGGAAATACGACCATATTAGTCCAGTGTTCAGGTCTAGAACCAGGAAATACGACCATATAAGTCCAGTGCTCAGGTGTAGAACCAGGAAATATGACAATATTAGTCCAGTGCTCAGGTCTAGAACAAGGAAATATGACCATATTAGTCCAGTGCTCAGGTCTAGAACCAGGGAATATGACAATATTAGTCCAGTGCTCAGGTCTGGAACCAGGAAATACGACAATATTAGTCCAGTGTTCAGGTCTAGAACCAGGAAATACGACCATATTAGTCCAGTGCTCAGGACTAGAACCAGGAAATACGACCATATTAGTCCAGTGCTCAGGACTAGAACCAGGACATACGACCATATTAGTCCAGTGCTCAGGTCTAGAACCAGGAAATAAGACCATATTAGTCCAGTGCTCAGGTCTAGAACCAGGAAATACGACCATATTAGTCCATTGCTCAGGTCTAGAACCAGGAAATACGACCATATTAGACCAGAGCTCAGGTCTAGAACAAGGAAATACAACCATATTAGTCCAGTGCTCAGGTCTAGAACCAGTAAATACGACCATATTAGTCCAGTGCTAAGGACTAGAACCAGGAAATACAACCATATTAGTCCAGTGCTCAGGTCTAGCACCAGGAAATACGACCATATTAGTCCAGAGCTCAGGTCTAGAACCAGGAAATACGACCATATTAGTCCAGATTTCAGGTCTAGAACCAGGAAATACGACCATATTAGTCCAGTGCTCAGGACTAGAACCAGGAAATACGACAATATTAGTCCAGTGCTCAGGACTAGAACCAGGAAATACGACCATATTATTCCAGTGCTAAAGACTAGAACCAGGACATACGACCATATTAGTCCACTACTCAGGTCTAGAACCAGGAAATACGACCATATTAGTCCAGTGCTCAGGACTAGAACTAGGAAATACGACCATATTAGTCCAGTGCTAAAGACTAGATCCAGGAAATACGACCATATTAGTCCAGAGCTCAGGTCTAGATCCAGGAAATACGACCATATTAGTCCAGTGCTCAGGTCTATAACCAGGAAATACGACCATATTAGTCCAGTGTTCAGGTGTAGAACCAGGAAATACGACCATATTAGTCCAGTGCTCAGGTCTAGATCCAGGAAATACGACCATATTAGTCCAGTGTTCAGGTCTAGAACCAGGAAATATGACAATATTAGTCCAGTGCTCAGGTCTAGAACCAGGAAATATGAAAATATTAGTCCAGTGCTCAGCTCTAGAACCAGGAAATATGACAATATTAGTCCAATGCTCAGGTCTAGAACCAGGAAATACGACCATGTTAGTCCAGAGCTCAGGTCTAGAACCAGGAAATACGACCATATTAGTCCATGTTCAGGTCTGGAACCAGGAAATACGACCATATTAGTCCAAAGCTCAGGTCTAGAACCAGGAAATATGACCATATTAGTCCAGTGCTCAGGTCTAGAACCAGGAAATACGACCATATTAGTCCAGTGTTCAGGTCTGGAACCAGGAAATACGACCTTATTAGTCCATTGGTCAGGTCTAGAACCAGGAAATACGACCATATTAGTCCAGTGCTCAGGTCTAGAACCAGGAAATACGACCATATTAGTCCAGTGCTCAGGTCTCGAACCAGGAAATACGACCATATTAGTCCAGTGCTCAGGTCTAGAACCAGGAAATACGACCATATTGTCCAGTGCTCAGGTCTAGAACCAGGAAATATGACAATATTAGTCCAGTGCTCAGGTCTAGCACCAGGAAATACAACCATATCAGTCCAGTGCTCAGGTCTAGAACCAGGAAATTTGACCATATCAGTCCAGAGCTCAGGTCTAGAACCAGGAAATACGACCATATTAGTCCAGTGCTCAGGTCTAGAACCAGGAAATTTGACCATATTAGTCCAGAGCTCAGGTCTAGAACCAGGAAATACGACCATATTAGTCCAGTGCTCAGGACTAGAACCAGGAAATACGACCATATTAGTCCAGTGCTAAAGACTAGAACCAGGAAATACGACCATATTAGTCCAGTGCTAAAGACTAGAACCAGGAAATACGACCATATTAGTCCAGTGTTCAGGTCTAGAACCAGGAAATACGACCATATTAGTCCAGTGCTCAGGACTAGAACCAGGAAATACGACCATATTAGTCCAGATTTCAGGTCTAGAACCAGGAAATACGACCATATTAGTCCATTGTTCAGGACTAGAACCAGGAAATACGACAATATTAGTCCAGTGCTCAGGACTAGAACCAGGAAATACGACCATATTATTCCAGTGCTAAAGACTAGAACCAGGACATACGACCATATTAGTCCAGTACTCAGGTCTAGAACCAGGAAATACGACCATATTAGTCCAGTGCTCAGGACTAGAACTAGGAAATACGACCATATTAGTCCAGTGCTAAAGACTAGAACCAGGAAATACGACCATATTAGTCCAGAGCTCAGGTCTAGATCCAGGAAATACGACCGTATTAGTCCAGTGCTCAGGTCTATAACCAGGAAATACGACCATATTAGTCCAGTGCTCGGGTCTAGAACCAGGAAATACGACCATATTAGTCCAGTGTTCAGGTGTAGAACCAGGAAATACGACCATATTAGTCCAGTGCTCAGGTCTAGAACCAGGAAATACGACCATATTAGTCCAGTGTTCAGGTCTAGAACCAGGAAATATGACAATATTAGTCCAGTGCTCAGGTCTAGAACCAGGAAATATGAAAATATTAGTCCAGTGCTCAGCTCTAGAACCAGGAAATATGACAATATTAGTCCAATGCTCAGGTCTAGAACCAGGAAATACGACCATGTTAGTCCAGAGCTCAGGTCTAGAACCAGGAAATACGACCATATTAGTCCATGTTCAGGTCTGGAACCAGGAAATACGACCATATTAGTCCAAAGCTCAGGTCTAGAACCAGGAAATATGACCATATTAGTCCAGTGCTCAGGTCTAGAACCAGGAAATACGACCATATTAGTCCAGTGTTCAGGTCTGGAACCAGGAAATACGACCTTATTAGTCCATTGGTCAGGTCTAGAACCAGGAAATACGACCATATTAGTCCAGTGCTCAGGTCTAGAACCAGGAAATACGACCATATTAGTCCAGTGCTCAGGTCTCGAACCAGGAAATACGACCATATTAGTCCAGTGCTAAAGACTAGAACCAGGAAATACGACCATATTAGTCCAGTGCTAAAGACTAGAACCAGGAAATACGACCATATTAGTCCACTACTCAGGTCTAGAACCAGGAAATACGACCATATTAGTCCAATGCTCAGGACTAGAACTAGGAAATACGACCATATTAGTCCAGTGCTAAAGACTAGATCCAGGAAATACGACCATATTAGTCCAGAGCTCAGGTCTAGATCCAGGAAATACGACCATATTAGTCCAGTGCTCAGGTCTATAACCAGGAAATACGACCATATTAGTCCAGTGTTCAAGTGTAGAACCAGGAAATACGACCATATTAGTCCAGTGCTCAGGTCTAGAACCAGGAAATACGACCATATTAGTCCAGTGTTCAGGTCTAGAACCAGGAAATATGACAATATTAGTCCAGTGCTCAGGTCTAGAACCAGGAAATATGAAAATATTAGTCCAGTGCTCAGCTCTAGAACCAGGAAATATGACAATATTAGTCCAATGCTCAGGTCTAGAACCAGGAAATACGACCATGTTAGTCCAGAGCTCAGGTCTAGAACCAGGAAATACGACCATATTAGTCCATGTTCAGGTCTGGAACCAGGAAATACGACCATATTAGTCCAAAGCTCAGGTCTAGAACCAGGAAATATGACCATATTAGTCCAGTGCTCAGGTCTAGAACCAGGAAATACGACCATATTAGTCCAGTGTTCAGGTCTGGAACCAGGAAATACGACCTTATTAGTCCATTGGTCAGGTCTAGAACCAGGAAATACGACCATATTAGTCCAGTGCTCAGGTCTAGAACCAGGAAATACGACCATATTAGTCCAGTGCTCAGGTCTCGAACCAGGAAATACGACCATATTAGTCCAGTGCTCAGGTCTAGAACCAGGAAATACGACCATATTGTCCAGTGCTCAGGTCTAGAACCAGGAAATATGACAATATTAGTCCAGTGCTCAGGTCTAGAACCAGGAAATACAACCATATCAGTCCAGTGCTCAGGTCTAGAACCAGGAAATTTGACCATATTAGTCCAGAGCTCAGGTCTAGAACCAGGAAATACGACCATATTAGTCCAGTGCTCAGGTCTAGAACCAGGAAATTTGACCATATTAGTCCAGAGCTCAGGTCTAGAACCAGGAAATACGACCATATTAGTCCAGTGCTCAGGACTAGAACCAGGAAATACGACCATATTAGTCCAGTGCTAAAGACTAGAACCAGGAAATAACACCATATTAGTCCAGTGCTAAAGACTAGAACCAGGAAATACGACCATATTAGTCCAGTGTTCAGGTCTAGAACCAGGAAATACGACCATATTAGTCCAGTGCTCAGGACTAGAACCAGGAAATACGACCATATTAGTCCAGATTTCAGGTCTAGAACCAGGAAATACGACCATATTAGTCCATTGTTCAGGACTAGAACCAGGAAATACGACAATATTAGTCCAGTGCTCAGGACTAGAACCAGGAAATACGACCATATTATTCCAGTGCTAAAGACTAGAACCAGGACATACGACCATATTAGTCCAGTACTCAGGTCTAGAACCAGGAAATACGACCATATTAGTCCAGTGCTCAGGACTAGAACTAGGAAATACGACCATATTAGTCCAGTGCTAAAGACTAGAACCAGGAAATACGACCATATTAGTCCAGAGCTCAGGTCTAGATCCAGGAAATACGACAATATTAGTCCAGTGCTCAGGTCTATAACCAGGAAATACGACCATATTAGTCCAGTGCTCGGGTCTAGAACCAGGAAATACGACCATATTAGTCCAGTGTTCAGGTGTAGAACCAGGAAATACGACCATATTAGTCCAGTGCTCAGGTCTAGAACCAGGAAATACGACCATATTAGTCCAGTGTTCAGGTCTAGAACCAGGATATATGACAATATTAGTCCAGTGCTCAGGTCTAGAACCAGGAAATATGAAAATATTAGTCCAGTGCTCAGCTCTAGAACCAGGAAATATGACAATATTAGTCCAATGCTCAGGTCTAGAACCAGGAAATACGACCATGTTAGTCCAGAGCTCAGGTCTAGAACCAGGAAATACGACCATATTAGTCCATGTTCAGGTCTGGAACCAGGAAATACGACCATATTAGTCCAAAGCTCAGGTCTAGAACCAGGAAATATGACCATATTAGTCCAGTGCTCAGGTCTAGGACCAGGAAATACGACCATATTAGTCCAGTGTTCAGGTCTGGAACCAGGAAATACGACCTTATTAGTCCATTGGTCAGGTCTAGAACTTGGAAATACGACCATATTAGTCCAGTGCTCAGGTCTAGAACCAGGAAATACGACCATATTAGTCCAGTGCTCAGGTCTCGAACCAGGAAATACGACCATATTAGTCCAGTGCTAAAGACTAGAACCAGGAAATACGACCATATTAGTCCAGTGCTAAAGACTAGAACCAGGAAATACGACCATATTAGTCCAGTGTTCAGGTCTAGAACCAGGAAATACGACCATATTAGTCCAGTGCTCAGGACTAGAACCAGGAAATACGACCATATTAGTCCAGATTTCAGGTCTAGAACCAGGAAATACGACCATATTAGTCCATTGTTCAGGACTAGAACCAGGAAATACGACAATATTAGTCCAGTGCTCAGGACTAGAACCAGGAAATACGACCATATTATTCCAGTGCTAAAGACTAGAACCAGGACATACGACCATATTAGTCCAGTACTCAGGTCTAGAACCAGGAAATACGACCATATTAGTCCAGTGCTCGGGTCTAGAACCAGGAAATACGACCATATTAGTCCAGTGTTCAGGTGTAGAACCAGGAAATACGACCATATTAGTCCAGTGCTCAGGTCTAGAACCAGGAAATACGACCATATTAGTCCAGTGTTCAGGTCTAGAACCAGGAAATATGACAATATTAGTCCAGTGCTCAGGTCTAGAACCAGGAAATATGAAAATATTAGTCCAGTGCTCAGCTCTAGAACCAGGAAATATGACAATATTAGTCCAATGCTCAGGTCTAGAACCAGGAAATACGACCATGTTAGTCCAGAGCTCAGGTCTAGAACCAGGAAATACGACCATATTAGTCCATGTTCAGGTCTGGAACCAGGAAATACGACCATATTAGTCCAAAGCTCAGGTCTAGAACCAGGAAATATGACCATATTAGTCCAGTGCTCAGGTCTAGGACCAGGAAATACGACCATATTAGTCCAGTGTTCAGATCTGGAACCAGGAAATACGACCTTGTTAGTCCATTGGTCAGGTCTAGAACTTGGAAATACGACCATATTAGTCCAGTGCTCAGGTCTAGAACCAGGAAATACGACCATATTAGTCCAGCGCTCAGGTCTCGAACCAGGAAATACGACCATATTAGTCCAGTGCTAAAGACTAGAACCAGGAAATACGACCATATTAGTCCAGTGCTAAAGACTAGAACCAGGAAATACGACCATATTAGTCCAGTGTTCAGGTCTAGAACCAGGAAATACGACCATATTAGTCCAGTGCTCAGGACTAGAACCAGGAAATACGACCATATTAGTCCAGATTTCAGGTCTAGAACCAGGAAATACGACCATATTAGTCCATTGTTCAGGACTAGAACCAGGAAATACGACAATATTAGTCCAGTGCTCAGGACTAGAACCAGGAAATACGACCATATTATTCCAGTGCTAAAGACTAGAACCAGGACATACGACCATATTAGTCCAGTACTCAGGTCTAGAACCAGGAAATACGACCATATTAGTCCAGTGCTCAGGACTAGAACTAGGAAATACGACCATATTAGTCCAGTGCTAAAGACTAGAACCAGGAAATACGACCGTATTAGTCCAGTGCTCAGGTCTATAACCAGGAAATACGACCATATTAGTCCAGTGCTCGGGTCTAGAACCAGGAAATACGACCATATTAGTCCAGTGCTCAGGTCTAGAACCAAGAAATACGACCATATTAGTCCAGTGTTCAGGTCTAGAACCAGGAAATATGACAATATTAGTCCAGTGCTCAGGTCTAGAACCAGGAAATATGAAAATATTAGTCCAGTGCTCAGCTCTAGAACCAGGAAATATGACAATATTAGTCCAATGCTCAGGTCTAGAACCAGGAAATACGACCATGTTAGTCCAGAGCTCAGTTCTAGAACCAGGAAATACGACCATATTAGTCCATGTTCAGGTCTGGAACCAGGAAATACGACCATATTAGTCCAAAGCTCAGGTCTAGAACCAGGAAATATGACCATATTAGTCCAGTGCTCAGGTCTAGAACCAGGAAATACGACCATATTAGTCCAGTGTTCAGGTCTGGAACCAGGTAATACGACCTTATTAGTCCATTGGTCAGGTCTAGAACCAGGAAATACGACCATATTAGTCCAGTGCTCAGGTCTAGAACCAGGAAATACGACCATATTAGTCCAGTGCTCAGGTCTCGAACCAGGAAATACGACCATATTAGTCCAGTGCTCAGGTCTAGAATCAGGAAATTTGACCATATTAGTCCAGAGCTCAGGTCTAGAACCAGGAAATACGACCATATTAGTCCAGTGCTCAGGTCTAGAACCAGGAAATTTGACCATATTAGTCCAGAGCTCAGGTCTAGAACCAGGAAATACGACCATATTAGTCCAGTGCTCAGGACTAGAACCAGGAAATACGACCATATTAGTCCAGTGCAAAAGACTAGAACCAGGAAATACGACCATATTATTCCAGTGCTAAAGACTAGAACCAGGACATACGACCATATTAGTCCAGTACTCAGGACTAGAACCAGGAAATACGACCATATTAGTCCAGTGCTCAGGACTAGAACTAGGAAATACGACCATATTGTCCAGTGCTCATGTCTAGAACCAGGAAATATGACAATATTAGTCCAGTGCTCAGGTCTAGAACCAGGAAATACAACCATATCAGTCCAGTGCTCAGGTCTAGAACCAGGAAATTTGACCATATTAGTCCAGAGCTCAGGTCTAGAACCAGGAAATACGACCATATTAGTCCAGTGCTCAGGTCTAGAACCAGGAAATTTGACCATATTAGTCCAGTGTTCAGGTCTGGAACCAGGAAATACGACCATATTAGTCCAGTGCTCAGGACTAGAACCAGGAAATACGACCATATTAGTCCAGTGCTAAAGACTAGAACCAGGAAATACGACCATATTAGTCCAGTGCTAAAGACTAGAACCAGGAAATACGACCATATTAGTCCAGTGTTCAGGTCTAGAACCAGGAAATACGACCATATTAGTCCAGTGCTCAGGACTAGAACCAGGAAATACGACCATATTAGTCCAGATTTCAGGTCTAGAACCAGGAAATACGACCATATTAGTCCATTGTTCAGGACTAGAACCAGGAAATACGACAATATTAGTCCAGTGCTCAGGACTAGAACCAGGAAATACGACCATATTATTCCAGTGCTAAAGACTAGAACCAGGACATACGACCATATTAGTCCAGTACTCAGGTCTAGAACCAGGAAATACGACCATATTAGTCCAGTGCTCAGGACTAGAACTAGGAAATACGACCATATTAGTCCAGTGCAAAAGACTAGAACCAGGAAATACGACCATATTAGTCCAGAGCTCAGGTCTAGCACCAGGAAATACGACCGTATTAGTCCAGTGCTCAGGTCTATAACCAGGAAATACGACCATATTAGTCCAGTGCTCGGGTCTAGAACCAGGAAATACGACCATATTAGTCCAGTGTTCAGGTGTAGAACCAGGAAATACGACCATATTAGTCCAGTGCTCAGGTCTAGAACCAGGAAATACGACCATATTAGTCCAGTGTTCAGGTCTAGAACCAGGAAATATGACAATATTAGTCCAGTGCTCAGGTCTAGAACCAGGAAATATGAAAATATTAGTCCAGTGCTCAGCTCTAGAACCAAGAAATATGACAATATTAGTCCAATGCTCAGGTCTAGAACCAGGAAATACGACCATGTTAGTCCAGAGCTCAGGTCTAGAACCAGGAAATACGACCATATTAGTCCATGTTCAGGTCTGGAACCAGGAAATACGACCATATTAGTCCAAAGCTCAGGTCTAGAACCAGGAAATATGACCATATTAGTCCAGTGCTCAGGTCTAGAACCAGGAAATACGACCATATTAGTCCAGTGTTCAGGTCTGGAACCAGGAAATACGACCTTATTAGTCCATTGGTCAGGTCTAGAACTTGGAAATACGACCATATTAGTCCAGTGCTCAGGTCTAGAACCAGGAAATACGACCATATTAGTCCAGTGCTCAGGTCTCGAACCAGGAAATACGACCATATTAGTCCAGTGCTCAGGTCTAGAATCAGGAAATTTGACCATATTAGTCCAGAGCTCAGGTCTAGAACCAGGAAATACGACCATATTAGTCCAGTGCTCAGGTCTAGAACCAGGAAATTTGACCATATTAGTCCAGAGCTCAGGTCTAGAACCAGGAAATACGACCATATTAGTCCAGTGCTCAGGACTAGAACCAGGAAATACGACCATATTAGTCCAGTGCAAAAGACTAGAACCAGGAAATACGACCATATTATTCCAGTGCTAAAGACTAGAACCAGGACATACGACCATATTAGTCCAGTACTCAGGACTAGAACCAGGAAATACGACCATATTAGTCCAGTGCTCAGGACTAGAACTAGGAAATACGACCATATTGTCCAGTGCTCATGTCTAGAACCAGGAAATATGACAATATTAGTCCAGTGCTCAGGTCTAGAACCAGGAAATACAACCATATCAGTCCAGTGCTCAGGTCTAGAACCAGGAAATTTGACCATATTAGTCCAGAGCTCAGGTCTAGAACCAGGAAATACGACCATATTAGTCCAGTGCTCAGGTCTAGAACCAGGAAATTTGACCATATTAGTCCAGAGCTCAGGTCTAGAACCAGGAAATACGACCATATTAGTCCAGTGCTCAGGACTAGAACCAGGAAATACGACCATATTATTCCAGTGCTAAAGACTAGAACCAGGAAATACGACCATATTAGTCCAGTGCTAAAGACTAGAACCAGGAAATACGACCATATTAGTCCAGTGTTCAGGTCTAGAACCAGGAAATACGACCATATTAGTCCAGTGCTCAGGACTAGAACCAGGAAATACGACCATATTAGTCCAGATTTCAGGTCTAGAACCAGGAAATACGACCATATTAGTCCATTGTTCAGGACTAGAACCAGGAAATACGACAATATTAGTCCAGTGCTCAGGACTAGAACCAGGAAATACGACCATATTATTCCAGTGCTAAAGACTAGAACCAGGACATACGACCATATTAGTCCAGTACTCAGGTCTAGAACCAGGAAATACGACCATATTAGTCCAGTGCTCAGGACTAGAACTAGGAAATACGACCATATTAGTCCAGTGCTAAAGACTAGAACCAGGAAATACGACCATATTAGTCCAGAGCTCAGGTCTAGCACCAGGAAATACGACCGTATTAGTCCAGTGCTCAGGTCTATAACCAGGAAATACGACCATATTAGTCCAGTGCTCAGGTCTAGAACCAGGAAATACGACCATATTAGTCCAGTGTTCAGGTGTAGAACCAGGAAATACGACCATATTAGTCCAGTGCTCAGGTCTAGAACCAGGAAATACGACCATATTAGTCCAGTGTTCAGGTCTAGAACCAGGAAATATGACAATATTAGTCCAGTGCTCAGGTCTAGAACCAGGAAATATGAAAATATTAGTCCAGTGCTCAGCTCTAGAACCAGGAAATATGACAATATTAGTCCAATGCTCAGGTCTAGAACCAGGAAATACGACCATGTTAGTCCAGAGCTCAGGTCTAGAACCAGGAAATACGACCATATTAGTCCATGTTCAGGTCTGGAACCAGGAAATACGACCATATTAGTCCAAAGCTCAGGTCTAGAACCAGGAAATATGACCATATTAGTCCAGTGCTCAGGTCTAGGACCAGGAAATACGACCATATTAGTCCAGTGTTCAGGTCTGGAACCAGGAAATACGACCTTATTAGTCCATTGGTCAGGTCTAGAACTTGGAAATACGACCATATTAGTCCAGTGCTCAGGTCTAGAACCAGGAAATACGACCATATTAGTCCAGTGCTCAGGTCTCGAACCAGGAAATACGACCATATTAGTCCAGTGCTAAAGACTAGAACCAGGAAATACGACCATATTAGTCCAGTGCTAAAGACTAGAACCAGGAAATACGACCATATTAGTCCAGTGTTCAGGTCTAGAACCAGGAAATACGACCATATTAGTCCAGTGCTCAGGACTAGAACCAGGAAATACGACCATATTAGTCCAGATTTCAGGTCTAGAACCAGGAAATACGACCATATTAGTCCATTGTTCAGGACTAGAACCAGGAAATACGACAATATTAGTCCAGTGCTCAGGACTAGAACCAGGAAATACGACCATATTATTCCAGTGCTAAAGACTAGAACCAGGACATACGACCATATTAGTCCAGTACTCAGGTCTAGAACCAGGAAATACGACCATATTAGTCCAGTGCTCAGGACTAGAACTAGGAAATACGACCATATTAGTCCAGTGCTAAAGACTAGAACCAGGAAATACGACCGTATTAGTCCAGTGCTCAGGTCTATAACCAGGAAATACGACCATATTAGTCCAGTGCTCGGGTCTAGAACCAGGAAATACGACCATATTAGTCCAGTGCTCAGGTCTAGAACCAGGAAATACGACCATATTAGTCCAGATTTCAGGTCTAGAACCAGGAAATACGACCATATTAGTCCATTGTTCAGGACTAGAACCAGGAAATACGACAATATTAGTCCAGTGCTCAGGACTAGAACCAGGAAATACGACCATATTATTCCAGTGCTAAAGACTAGAACCAGGACATACGACCATATTAGTCCAGTACTCAGGTCTAGAACCAGGAAATACGACCATATTAGTCCAGTGCTCAGGACTAGAACTAGGAAATACGACCATATTAGTCCAGTGCTAAAGACTAGAACCAGGAAATACGACCATATTAGTCCAGAGCTCAGGTCTAGATCCAGGAAATACGACCGTATTAGTCCAGTGCTCAGGTGTATAACCAGGAAATACGACCATATTAGTCCAGTGCTCGGGTCTAGAACCAGGAAATACGACCATATAAGTCCAGTGTTCAGGTGTAGAACCAGGAAATACGACCATATTAGTCCAGTGCTCAGGTCTAGAACCAGGAAATACGACCATATTAGTCCAGTGTTCAGGTCTAGAACCAGGAAATATGACAATATTAGTCCAGTGCTCAGGTCTAGAACCAGGAAATATGAAAATATTAGTCCAGTGCTCAGCTCTAGAACCAGGAAATATGACAATATTAGTCCAATGCTCAGGTCTAGAACCAGGAAATACGACCATGTTAGTCCAGAGCTCAGGTCTAGAACCAGGAAATACGACCATATTAGTCCATGTTCAGGTCTGGAACCAGGAAATACGACCATATTAGTCCAAAGCTCAGGTCTAGAACCAGGAAATATGACCATATTAGTCCAGTGCTCAGGTCTAGGACCAGGAAATACGACCATATTAGTCCAGTGTTCAGGTCTGGAACCAGGAAATACGACCTTATTAGTCCATTGGTCAGGTCTAGAACTTGGAAATACGACCATATTAGTCCAGTGCTCAGGTCTAGAACCAGGAAATACGACCATATTAGTCCAGTGCTCAGGTCTCGAACCAGGAAATACGACCATATTAGTCCAGTGCTAAAGACTAGAACCAGGAAATACGACCATATTAGTCCAGTGCTAAAGACTAGAACCAGGAAATACGACCATATTAGTCCAGTGTTCAGGTCTAGAACCAGGAAATACGACCATATTAGTCCAGTGCTCAGGACTAGAACCAGGAAATACGACCATATTAGTCCAGTGCAAAAGACTAGAACCAGGAAATACGACCATATTATTCCAGTGCTAAAGACTAGAACCAGGACATACGACCATATTAGTCCAGTACTCAGGACTAGAACCAGGAAATACGACCATATTAGTCCAGTGCTCAGGACTAGAACTAGGAAATACGACCATATTAGTCCAGTGCTAAAGACTAGAACCAGGAAATATGACCATATTAGTCCAGAGCTCAGGTCTAGATCCAGGAAATACGACCATATTAGTCCAGTGCTCAGGTCTATAACCAGGAAATACGACCATATTAGTCCAGTGCTCGGGTCTAGACCAGGAAATACGACCATATTAGTCCAGTGTTCAGGTGTAGAACCAGGAAATACGACCATATTAGTCCAGTGCTCAGGTCTAGACCCAGGAAATACGACCATATTAGTCCAGTGTTCAGGTCTAGAACCAGGAAATATGACAATATTAGTCCAGTGCTCAGGTCTAGAACCAGGAAATATGAAAATATTAGTCCAGTGCTCAGCTCTAGAACCAGGAAATATGACAATATTAGTCCAATGCTCAGGTCTAGAACCAGGAAATACGACCATGTTAGTCCAGAGCTCAGTTCTAGAACCAGGAAATACGACCATATTAGTCCATGTTCAGGTCTGGAACCAGGAAATACGACCATATTAGTCCAAAGCTCAGGTCTAGAACCAGGAAATATGACCATATTAGTCCAGTGCTCAGGTCTAGAACCAGGAAATACGACCATATTAGTCCAGTGTTCAGGTCTGGAACCAGGTAATACGACCTTATTAGTCCATTGGTCAGGTCTAGAACCAGGAAATACGACCATATTAGTCCAGTGCTCAGGTCTAGAACGAGGAAATACGACCATATTAGTCCAGTGCTCAGGTCTCGAACCAGGAAATACGACCATATTAGTCCAGTGCTCAGGTCTAGAATCAGGAAATTTGACCATATTAGTCCAGAGCTCAGGTCTAGAACCAGGAAATACGACCATATTAGTCCAGTGCTCAGGTCTAGAACCAGGAAATTTGACCATATTAGTCCAGAGCTCAGGTCTAGAACCAGGAAATACGACCATATTAGTCCAGTGCTCAGGACTAGAACCAGGAAATACGACCATATTAGTCCAGTGCAAAAGACTAGAACCAGGAAATACGACCATATTATTCCAGTGCTAAAGACTAGAACCAGGACATACGACCATATTAGTCCAGTACTCAGGACTAGAACCAGGAAATACGACCATATTAGTCCAGTGCTCAGGACTAGAACTAGTAAATACGACCATATTGTCCAGTGCTCATGTCTAGAACCAGGAAATATGACAATATTAGTCCAGTGCTCAGGTCTAGAACCAGGAAATACAACCATATCAGTCCAGTGCTCAGGTCTAGAACCAGGAAATTTGACCATATTAGTCCAGAGCTCAGGTCTAGAACCAGGAAATACGACCATATTAGTCCAGTGCTCAGGTCTAGAACCAGGAAATTTGACCATATTAGTCCAGAGCTCAGGTCTAGAACCAGGAAATACGACCATATTAGTCCAGTGCTCAGGACTAGAACCAGGAAATACGACCATATTAGTCCAGTGCTAAAGACTAGAACCAGGAAATACGACCATATTAGTCCAGTGCTAAAGACTAGAACCAGGAAATACGACCATATTAGTCCAGTGTTCAGGTCTAGAACCAGGAAATACGACCATATTAGTCCAGTGCTCAGGACTAGAACCAGGAAATACGACCATATTAGTCCAGATTTCAGGTCTAGAACCAGGAAATACGACCATATTAGTCCATTGTTCAGGACTAGAACTAGGAAATACGACCATATTAGTCCAGTGCTAAAGACTAGAACCAGGAAATACGACCATATTAGTCCAGAGCTCAGGTCTAGATCCAGGAAATACGACCGTATTAGTCCAGTGCTCAGGTCTATAACCAGGAAATACGACCATATTAGTCCAGTGCTCGGGTCTAGAACCAGGAAATACGACCATATTAGTCCAGTGTTCAGGTGTAGAACCAGGAAATACGACCATATTAGTCCAGTGCTCAGGTCTAGAACCAGGAAATACGACCATATTAGTCCAGTGTTCAGGTCTAGAACCAGGAAATATGACAATATTAGTCCAGTGCTCAGGTCTAGAACCAGGAAATATGAAAATATTAGTCCAGTGCTCAGCTCTAGAACCAGGAAATATGACAATATTAGTCCAATGCTCAGGTCTAGAACCAGGAAATACGACCATGTTAGTCCAGAGCTCAGGTCTAGAACCAGGAAATACGACCATATTAGTCCATGTTCAGGTCTGGAACCAGGAAATACGACCATATTAGTCCAAAGCTCAGGTCTAGAACCAGGAAATATGACCATATTAGTCCAGTGCTCAGGTCTAGGACCAGGAAATACGACCATATTAGTCCAGTGTTCAGGTCTGGAACCAGGAAATACGACCTTATTAGTCCATTGGTCAGGTCTAGAACTTGGAATAACGACCATATTAGTCCAGTGCTCAGGTCTAGAACCAGGAAATACGACCATATTAGTCCAGTGCTCAGGTCTCGAACCAGGAAATACGACCATATTAGTCCAGTGCTAAAGACTAGAACCAGGAAATACGACCATATTAGTCCAGTGCTAAAGACTAGAACCAGGAAATACGACCATATTAGTCCAGTGTTCAGGTCTAGAACCAGGAAATACGACCATATTAGTCCAGTGCTCAGGACTAGAACCAGGAAATACGACCATATTAGTCCAGATTTCAGGTCTAGAACCAGGAAATACGACCATATTAGTCCATTGTTCAGGACTAGAACCAGGAAATACGACAATATTAGTCCAGTGCTCAGGACTAGAACCAGGAAATACGACCATATTATTCCAGTGCTAAAGACTAGAACCAGGACATACGACCATATTAGTCCAGTACTCAGGTCTAGAACCAGGAAATACGACCATATTAGTCCAGTGCTCAGGACTAGAACTAGGAAATACGACCATATTAGTCCAGTGCTAAAGACTAGAACCAGGAAATACGACCGTATTAGTCCAGTGCTCAGGTCTATAACCAGGAAATACGACCATATTAGTCCAGTGCTCGGGTCTAGAACCAGGAAATACGACCATATTAGTCCAGTGCTCAGGTCTAGAACCAGGAAATACGACCATATTAGTCCAGTGTTCAGGTCTAGAACCAGGAAATATGACAATATTAGTCCAGTGCTCAGGTCTAGAACCAGGAAATATGAAAATATTAGTCCAGTGCTCAGCTCTAGAACCAGGAAATATGACAATATTAGTCCAATGCTCAGGTCTAGAACCAGGAAATACGACCATGTTAGTCCAGAGCTCAGTTCTAGAACCAGGAAATACGATCATATTAGTCCATGTTCAGGTCTGGAACCAGGAAATACGACCATATTAGTCCAAAGCTCAGGTCTAGAACCAGGAAATATGACCATATTAGTCCAGTGCTCAGGTCTAGAACCAGGAAATACGACCATATTAGTCCAGTGTTCAGGTCTGGAACCAGGTAATACGACCTTATTAGTCCATTTGTCAGGTCTAGAACCAGGAAATACGACCATATTAGTCCAGTGCTCAGGTCTAGAACCAGGAAATACGACCATATTAGTCCAGTGCTCAGGTCTCGAACCAGGAAATACGACCATATTAGTCCAGTGCTCAGGTCTAGAATCAGGAAATTTGACCATATTAGTCCAGAGCTCAGGTCTAGAACCAGGAAATACGACCATATTAGTCCAGTGCTCAGGTCTAGAACCAGGAAATTTGACCATATTAGTCCAGAGCTCAGGTCTAGAACCAGGAAATACGACCATATTAGTCCAGTGCTCAGGACTAGAACCAGGAAATACGACCATATTAGTCCAGTGCAAAAGACTAGAACCAGGAAATACGACCATATTATTCCAGTGCTAAAGACTAGAACCAGGACATAAGACCATATTAGTCCAGTACTCAGGACTAGAACCAGGAAATACGACCATATTAGTCCAGTGCTCAGGACTAGAACTAGGAAATACGACCATATTAGTCCAGTGCTAAAGACTAGAACCAGGAAATATGACCATATTAGTCCAGAGCTCAGGTCTAGATCCAGGAAATACGACCATATTAGTCCAGTGCTCAGGTCTATAACCAGGAAATACGACCATATTAGTCCAGTGCTCGGGTCTAGACCAGGAAATACGACCATATTAGTCCAGTGTTCAGGTGTAGAACCAGGAAATACGACCATATTAGTCCAGTGCTCAGGTCTAGACCCAGGAAATACGACCATATTAGTCCAGTGTTCAGGTCTAGAACCAGGAAATATGACAATATTAGTCCAGTGCTCAGGTCTAGAACCAGGAAATATGAAAATATTAGTCCAGTGCTCAGCTCTAGAACCAGGAAATATGACAATATTAGTCCAATGCTCAGGTCTAGAACCAGGAAATACGACCATGTTAGTCCAGAGCTCAGGTCTAGAACCAGGAAATACGACCATATTAGTCCATGTTCAGGTCTGGAACCAGGAAATACGACCATATTAGTCCAAAGCTCAGGTCTAGAACCAGGAAATATGACCATATTAGTCCAGTGCTCAGGTCTAGAACCAGGAAATACGACCATATTAGTCCAGTGTTCAGGTCTGGAACCAGGAAATACGACCTTATTAGTCCATTGGTCAGGTCTAGAACCAGGAAATACGACCATATTAGTCCAGTGCTCAGGTCTCGAACCAGGAAATACGACCATATTAGTCCAGTGCTCAGGTCTAGAACCAGGAAATACGACCATATTAGTCCAGTGTTCAGGTCTAGAACCAGGAAATACGACCATATTAGTCCAGTGCTCAGGACTAGAACCAGGAAATACGACCATATTAGTCCAGTGCTCAGGACTAGAACCAGGACATACGACCATATTAGTCCAGTGCTCAGGTCTAGCACCAGGAAATACGACCATATTAGTCCAGAGCTCAGGTCTAGAACCAGGAAATACGACCATATTAGTCCAGTGCTCAGGTCTAGAACCAGGAAATACGACCATATTAGTCCAGTGTTCAGGTCTAGAACCAGGAAATATGACAATATTAGTCCAGATTTCAGGTCTAGAACCAGGAAATACGACCATATTAGTCCATTGTTCAGGACTAGAACCAGGAAATACGACAATATTAGTCCAGTGCTCAGGACTAGAACCAGGAAATACGACCATATTATTCCAGTGCTAAAGACTAGAACCAGGACATACGACCATATTAGTCCAGTACTCAGGTCTAGAACCAGGAAATACGACCATATTAGTCCAGTGCTCAGGACTAGAACTAGGAAATACGACCATATTAGTCCAGTGCTAAAGACTAGAACCAGGAAATACGACCATATTAGTCCAGAGCTCAGGTGTAGATCCAGGAAATACGACAGTATTAGTCCAGTGCTCAGGTCTATAACCAGGAAATACGACCATATTAGTCCAGTGCTCGGGTCTAGAACCAGGAAATACGACCATATTAGTCCAGTGTTCAGGTGTAGAACCAGGAAATACGACCATATTAGTCCAGTGCTCAGGTCTAGAACCAGGAAATACGACCATATTAGTCCAGTGTTCAGGTCTAGAACCAGGAAATATGACAATATTAGTCCAGTGCTCAGGTCTAGAACCAGGAAATATGAAAATATTAGTCCAGTGCTCAGCTCTAGAACCAGGAAATATGACAATATTAGTCCAATGCTCAGGTCTAGAACCAGGAAATACGACCATGTTAGTCCAGAGCTCAGGTCTAGAACCAGGAAATACGACCATATTAGTCCATGTTCAGGTCTGGAACCAGGAAATACGACCATATTAGTCCAAAGCTCAGGTCTAGAACCAGGAAATATGACCATATTAGTCCAGTGCTCAGGTCTAGGACCAGGAAATACGACCATATTAGTCCAGTGTTCAGGTCTGGAACCAGGAAATACGACCTTATTAGTCCATTGGTCAGGTCTAGAACTTGGAAATACGACCATATTAGTCCAGTGCTCAGGTCTAGAACCAGGAAATACGACCATATTAGTCCAGTGCTCAGGTCTCGAACCAGGAAATACGACCATATTAGTCCAGTGCTAAAGACTAGAACCAGGAAATACGACCATATTAGTCCAGTGCTAAAGACTAGAACCAGGAAATACGACCATATTAGTCCAGTGTTCAGGTCTAGAACCAGGAAATACGACCATATTAGTCCAGTGCTCAGGACTAGAACCAGGAAATACGACCATATTAGTCCAGTGCAAAAGACTAGAACCAGGAAATACGACCATATTATTCCAGTGCTAAAGACTAGAACCAGGACATACGACCATATTAGTCCAGTACTCAGGACTAGAACCAGGAAATACGACCATATTAGTCCAGTGCTCAGGACTAGAACTAGGAAATACGACCATATTAGTCCAGTGCTAAAGACTAGAACCAGGAAATATGACCATATTAGTCCAGAGCTCAGGTCTAGATCCAGGAAATACGACCATATTAGTCCAGTGCTCAGGTCTATAACCAGGAAATACGACCATATTAGTCCAGTGCTCGGGTCTAGACCAGGAAATACGACCATATTAGTCCAGTGTTCAGGTGTAGAACCAGGAAATACGACCATATTAGTCCAGTGCTCAGGTCTAGACCCAGGAAATACGACCATATTAGTCCAGTGTTCAGGTCTAGAACCAGGAAATATGACAATATTAGTCCAGTGCTCAGGTCTAGAACCAGGAAATATGAAAATATTAGTCCAGTGCTCAGCTCTAGAACCAGGAAATATGACAATATTAGTCCAATGCTCAGGTCTAGAACCAGGAAATACGACCATGTTAGTCCAGAGCTCAGTTCTAGAACCAGGAAATACGACCATATTAGTCCATGTTCAGGTCTGGAACCAGGAAATACGACCATATTAGTCCAAAGCTCAGGTCTAGAACCAGGAAATATGACCATATTAGTCCAGTGCTCAGGTCTAGAACCAGGAAATACGACCATATTAGTCCAGTGTTCAGGTCTGGAACCAGGTAATACGACCTTATTAGTCCATTGGTCAGGTCTAGAACCAGGAAATACGACCATATTAGTCCAGTGCTCAGGTCTAGAACCAGGAAATACGACCATATTAGTCCAGTGCTCAGGTCTCGAACCAGGAAATACGACCATATTAGTCCAGTGCTCCGGTCTAGAATCAGGAAATTTGACCATATTAGTCCAGAGCTCAGGTCTAGAACCAGGAAATACGACCATATTAGTCCAGTGCTCAGGTCTAGAACCAGGAAATTTGACCATATTAGTCCAGAGCTCAGGTCTAGAACCAGGAAATACGACCATATTAGTCCAGTGCTCAGGACTAGAACCAGGAAATACGACCATATTAGTCCAGTGCAAAAGACTAGAACCAGGAAATACGACCATATTATTCCAGTGCTAAAGACTAGAACCAGGACATACGACCATATTAGTCCAGTACTCAGGACTAGAACCAGGAAATACGACCATATTAGTCCAGTGCTCAGGACTAGAACTAGTAAATACGACCATATTGTCCAGTGCTCATGTCTAGAACCAGGAAATATGACAATATTAGTCCAGTGCTCAGGTCTAGAACCAGGAAATACAACCATATCAGTCCAGTGCTCAGGTCTAGAACCAGGAAATTTGACCATATTAGTCCAGAGCTCAGGTCTAGAACCAGGAAATACGACCATATTAGTCCAGTGCTCAGGTCTAGAACCAGGAAATTTGACCATATTAGTCCAGAGCTCAGGTCTAGAACCAGGAAATACGACCATATTAGTCCAGTGCTCAGGACTAGAACCAGGAAATACGACCATATTAGTCCAGTGCTAAAGACTAGAACCAGGAAATACGACCATATTAGTCCAGTGCTAAAGACTAGAACCAGGAAATACGACCATATTAGTCCAGTGTTCAGGTCTAGAACCAGGAAATACGACCATATTAGTCCAGTGCTCAGGACTAGAACCAGGAAATACGACCATATTAGTCCAGATTTCAGGTCTAGAACCAGGAAATACGACCATATTAGTCCATTGTTCAGGACTAGAACCAGGAAATACGACAATATTAGTCCAGTGCTCAGGACTAGAACCAGGAAATACGACCATATTATTCCAGTGCTAAAGACTAGAACCAGGAAATACGACCATATTAGTCCAGTACTCAGGTCTAGAACCAGGAAATACGACCATATTAGTCCAGTGCTCAGGACTAGAACTAGGAAATACGACCATATTAGTCCAGTGCTAAAGACTAGAACCAGGAAATACGACCATATTAGTCCAGAGCTCAGGTCTAGATCCAGGAAATACGACCGTATTAGTCCAGTGCTCAGGTCTATAACCAGGAAATACGACCATATTAGTCCAGTGCTCGGGTCTAGAACCAGGAAATACGACCATATTAGTCCAGTGTTCAGGTGTAGAACCAGGAAATACGACCATATTAGTCCAGTGCTCAGGTCTAGAACCAGGAAATACGACCATATTAGTCCAGTGTTCAGGTCTAGAACCAGGAAATATGACAATATTAGTCCAGTGCTCAGGTCTAGAACCAGGAAATATGAAAATATTAGTCCAGTGCTCAGCTCTAGAACCAGGAAATATGACAATATTAGTCCAGTGCTCAGGTCTAGAACCAGGAAATACGACCATGTTAGTCCAGAGCTCAGGTCTAGAACCAGGAAATACGACCATATTAGTCCATGTTCAGGTCTGGAACCAGGAAATACGACCATATTAGTCCAAAGCTCAGGTCTAGAACCAGGAAATATGACCATATTAGTCCAGTGCTCAGGTCTAGGACCAGGAAATACGACCATATTAGTCCAGTGTTCAGGTCTGGAACCAGGAAATACGACCTTATTAGTCCATTGGTCAGGTCTAGAACTTGGAAATACGACCATATTAGTCCAGTGCTCAGGTCTAGAACCAGGAAATACGACCATATTAGTCCAGTGCTCAGGTCTCGAACCAGGAAATACGACCATATTAGTCCAGTGCTAAAGACTAGAACCAGGAAATACGACCATATTAGTCCAGTGCTAAAGACTAGAACCAGGAAATACGACCATATTAGTCCAGTGTTCAGGTCTAGAACCAGGAAATACGACCATATTAGTCCAGTGCTCAGGACTAGAACCAGGAAATACGACCATATTAGTCCAGATTTCAGGTCTAGAACCAGGAAATACGACCATATTAGTCCATTGTTCAGGACTAGAACCAGGAAATACGACAATATTAGTCCAGTGCTCAGGACTAGAACCAGGAAATACGACCATATTATTCCAGTGCTAAAGACTAGAACCAGGACATACGACCATATTAGTCCAGTACTCAGGTCTAGAACCAGGAAATACGACCATATTAGTCCAGTGCTCAGGACTAGAACTAGGAAATACGACCATATTAGTCCAGTGCTAAAGACTAGAACCAGGAAATACGACCGTATTAGTCCAGTGCTCAGGTCTATAACCAGGAAATACGACCATATTAGTCCAGTGCTCGGGTCTAGAACCAGGAAATACGACCATATTAGTCCAGTGCTCAGGTCTAGAACCAGGAAATACGACCATATTAGTCCAGTGTTCAGGTCTAGAACCAGGAAATATGACAATATTAGTCCAGTGCTCAGGTCTAGAACCAGGAAATATGAAAATATTAGTCCAGTGCTCAGCTCTAGAACCAGGAAATATGACAATATTAGTCCAATGCTCAGGTCTAGAACCAGGAAATACGACCATATTAGTCCAGAGCTCAGTTCTAGAACCAGGAAATACGACCATATTAGTCCATGTTCAGGTCTGGAACCAGGAAATACGACCATATTAGTCCAAAGCTCAGGTCTAGAACCAGGAAATATGACCATATTAGTCCAGTGCTCAGGTCTAGAACCAGGAAATACGACCATATTAGTCCAGTGTTCAGGTCTGGAACCAGGTAATACGACCTTATTAGTCCATTTGTCAGGTCTAGAACCAGGAAATACGACCATATTAGTCCAGTGCTCAGGTCTAGAACCAGGAAATACGACCATATTAGTCCAGTGCTCAGGTCTCGAACCAGGAAATACGACCATATTAGTCCAGTGCTCAGGTCTAGAATCAGGAAATTTGACCATATTAGTCCAGAGCTCAGGTCTAGAACCAGGAAATACGACCATATTAGTCCAGTGCTCAGGTCTAGAACCAGGAAATTTGACCATATTAGTCCAGAGCTCAGGTCTAGAACCAGGAAATACGACCATATTAGTCCAGTGCTCAGGACTAGAACCAGGAAATACGACCATATTAGTCCAGTGCAAAAGACTAGAACCAGGAAATACGACCATATTATTCCAGTGCTAAAGACTAGAACCAGGACATACGACCATATTAGTCCAGTACTCAGGACTAGAACCAGGAAATACGACCATATTAGTCCAGTGCTCAGGACTAGAACTAGGAAATACGACCATATTAGTCCAGTGCTAAAGACTAGAACCAGGAAATATGACCATATTAGTCCAGAGCTCAGGTCTAGATCCAGGAAATACGACCATATTAGTCCAGTGCTCAGGTCTATAACCAGGAAATACGACCATATTAGTCCAGTGCTCGGGTCTAGACCAGGAAATACGACCATATTAGTCCAGTGTTCAGGTGTAGAACCAGGAAATACGACCATATTAGTCCAGTGCTCAGGTCTAGACCCAGGAAATACGACCATATTAGTCCAGTGTTCAGGTCTAGAACCAGGAAATATGACAATATTAGTCCAGTGCTCAGGTCTAGAACCAGGAAATATGAAAATATTAGTCCAGTGCTCAGCTCTAGAACCAGGAAATATGACAATATTAGTCCAATGCTCAGGTCTAGAACCAGGAAATACGACCATGTTAGTCCAGAGCTCAGGTCTAGAACCAGGAAATACGACCATATTAGTCCATGTTCAGGTCTGGAACCAGGAAATACGACCATATTAGTCCAAAGCTCAGGTCTAGAACCAGGAAATATGACCATATTAGTCCAGTGCTCAGGTCTAGAACCAGGAAATACGACCATATTAGTCCAGTGTTCAGGTCTGGAACCAGGAAATACGACCTTATTAGTCCATTGGTCAGGTCTAGAACCAGGAAATACGACCATATTAGTCCAGTGCTCAGGTCTCGAACCAGGAAATACGACCATATTGTCCAGTGCTCATGTCTAGAACCAGGAAATATGACAATATTAGTCCAGTGCTCAGGTCTAGAACCAGGATATACAACCATATCAGTCCAGTGCTCAGGTCTAGAACCAGGAAATTTGACCATATTAGTCCAGAGCTCAGGTCTAGAACCAGGAAATACGACCATATTAGTCCAGTGCTCAGGTCTAGAACCAGGAAATTTGACCATATTAGTCCAGAGATCAGGTCTAGAACCAGGAAATACGACCATATTAGTCCAGTGCTCAGGACTAGAACCAGGAAATACGACCATATTAGTCCAGTGCTAAAGACTAGAACCAGGAAATACGACCATATTAGTCCAGTGCTAAAGACTAGAACCAGGAAATACGACCGTATTAGTCCAGTGCTCGGGTCTAGAACCAGGAAATACGACCATATTAGTCCAGTGCTCAGGTCTAGAACCAGGAAATACGACCATATTAGTCCAGTGTTCAGGTCTAGAACCAGGAAATATGACAATATTAGTCCAGTGCTCAGGTCTAGAACCAGGAAATATGAAAATATTAGTCCAGTGCTCAGCTCTAGAACCAGGAAATATGACAATATTAGTCCAATGCTCAGGTCTAGAACCAGGAAATACGACCATGTTAGTCCAGAGCTCAGTTCTAGAACCAGGAAATACGACCATATTAGTCCATGTTCAGGTCTGGAACCAGGAAATACGACCATATTAGTCCAAAGCTCAGGTCTAGAACCAGGAAATATGACCATATTAGTCCAGTGCTCAGGTCTAGAACCAGGAAATACGACCATATTAGTCCAGTGTTCAGG
Organism: Leuresthes tenuis; assembly: GCA_036924055.1. Taxonomy (NCBI): domain Eukaryota; kingdom Metazoa; phylum Chordata; class Actinopteri; order Atheriniformes; family Atherinopsidae; genus Leuresthes; species Leuresthes tenuis. The sequence continues at coordinate 4,006,963 of JAVGWW010000016.1, forward strand.
TCTGGAACCAGGTAATACGACCTTATTAGTCCATTTGTCAGGTCTAGAACCAGGAAATACGACCATATTAGTCCAGTGCTCAGGTCTAGAACCAGGAAATACGACCATATTAGTCCAGTGCTCAGGTCTCGAACCAGGAAATACGACCATATTAGTCCAGTGCTCAGGTCTAGAATCAGGAAATTTGACCATATTAGTCCAGAGCTCAGGTCTAGAACCAGGAAATACGACCATATTAGTCCAGTGCTCAGGTCTAGAACCAGGAAATTTGACCATATTAGTCCAGAGCTCAGGTCTAGAACCAGGAAATACGACCATATTAGTCCAGTGCTCAGGACTAGAACCAGGAAATACGACCATATTAGTCCAGTGCAAAAGACTAGAACCAGGAAATACGACCATATTATTCCAGTGCTAAAGACTAGAACCAGGACATACGACCATATTAGTCCAGTACTCAGGACTAGAACCAGGAAATACGACCATATTAGTCCAGTGCTCAGGACTAGAACTAGGAAATACGACCATATTAGTCCAGTGCTAAAGACTAGAACCAGGAAATATGACCATATTAGTCCAGAGCTCAGGTCTAGATCCAGGAAATACGACCATATTAGTCCAGTGCTCAGGTCTATAACCAGGAAATACGACCATATTAGTCCAGTGCTCAGGTCTAGACCCAGGAAATACGACCATATTAGTCCAGTGTTCAGGTCTAGAACCAGGAAATATGACAATATTAGTCCAGTGCTCAGGTCTAGAACCAGGAAATATGAAAATATTAGTCCAGTGCTCAGCTCTAGAACCAGGAAATATGACAATATTAGTCCAATGCTCAGGTCTAGAACCAGGAAATACGACCATGTTAGTCCAGAGCTCAGGTCTAGAACCAGGAAATACGACCATATTAGTCCATGTTCAGGTCTGGAACCAGGAAATACGACCATATTAGTCCAAAGCTCAGGTCTAGAACCAGGACATACGACCATATTAGTCCAGTGCTCAGGTCTAGAACCAGGAAATACGACCATATTAGTCAAGTGTTCAGGTCTGGAACCAGGAAATACGACCTTATTAGTCCATTGGTCAGGTCTAGAACCAGGAAATACGACCATATTAGTCCAGTGCTCAGGTCTCGAACCAGGAAATACGACCATATTGTCCAGTGCTCATGTCTAGAACCAGGAAATATGACAATATTAGTCCAGTGCTCAGGTCTAGAACCAGGAAATACGACCATATTAGTCCAGTGCTCAGGACTAGAACCAGGAAATTTGACCATATTAGTCCAGAGCTCAGGTCTAGAACCAGGAAATACGACCATATTAGTCCAGTGCTCAGGTCTAGAACCAGGAAATTTGACCATATTAGTCCAGAGATCAGGTCTAGAACCAGGAAATACGACCATATTAGTCCAGTGCTCAGGACTAGAACCAGGAAATACGACCATATTAGTCCAGTGCTAAAGACTAGAACCAGGAAATACGACCATATTAGTCCAGTGCTAAAGACTAGAACCAGGAAATACGACCGTATTAGTCCAGTGTTCAGGTCTAGAACCAGGAAATACGACCATATTAGTCCAGTGCTCAGGACTAGAACCAGAAAATACGACCATATTAGTCCAGATTTCAGGTCTAGAACCAGGAAATACGACCATATTAGTCCATTGTTCAGGACTAGAACCAGGAAATACGACAATATTAGTCCAGTGCTCAGGACTAGAACCAGGAAATACGACCATATTATTCCAGTGCTAAAGACTAGAACCAGGACATACGACCATATTAGTCCAGTACTCAGGTCTAGAACCAGGAAATACGACCATATTAGTCCAGTGCTCAGGACTAGAACTAGGAAATACGACCATATTAGTCCAGAGCTCAGGTCTAGATCCAGGAAATACGACCGTATTAGTCCAGTGCTCAGGTCTATAACCAGGAAATACGACCATATTAGTCCAGTGCTCGGGTCTAGAACCAGGAAATACGACCATATTAGTCCAGTGCTCAGGTGTAGAGCCAGGAAATACGACCATATTAGTCCAGTGCTCAGGTCTAGAACCAGGAAATACGACCATATTAGTCCAGTGTTCAGGTCTAGAACCAGGAAATATGACAATATTAGTCCAGTGCTCAGGTCTAGAACCAGGAAATATGAAAATATTAGTCCAGTGCTCAGCTCTAGAACCAGGAAATATGACAATATTAGTCCAATGCTCAGGTCTAGAACCAGGAAATACGACCATGTTAGTCCAGAGCTCAGGTCTAGAACCAGGAAATACGACCATATTAGTCCATGTTCAGGTCTGGAACCAGGAAATACGACCATATTAGTCCAAAGCTCAGGTCTAGAACCAGGAAATATGACCATATTAGTCCAGTGCTCAGGTCTAGAACCAGGAAATACGACCATATTAGTCCAGTGTTCAGGTCTGGAACGAGGAAATACGACCTTATTAGTCCATTGGTCAGGTCTAGAACTAGGAAATACGACCATATTAGTCCAGTGCTCAGGTCTAGAACCAGGAAATACGACCATATTAGTCCAGTGCTCAGGTCTCGAACCAGGAAATACGACCATATTAGTCCAGTGCTCAGGTCTAGAACCAGGAAATTTGACCATATTAGTCCAGAGCTCAGGTCTAGAACCAGGAAATACGACCATATTAGTCCAGTGCTCAGGTCTAGAACCAGGAAATTTGACCATATTAGTCCAGAGCTCAGGTCTAGAACCAGGAAATACGACCATATTAGTCCAGTGCTCAGGACTAGAACCAGGAAATACGACCATATTAGTCCAGTGCTAAAGACTAGAACCAGGAAATACGACCATATTAGTCCAGTGCTAAAGACTAGAACCAGGAAATACGACCATATTAGTCCAGTGTTCAGGTCTAGAACCAGGAAATACGACCATATTAGTCCAGTGCTAAAGACTAGAACCAGGAAATACGACCATATTAGTCCAGTGCTAAAGACTAGAACCAGGAAATACGACCATATTAGTCCAGTGTTCAGGTCTAGAACCAGGAAATACCACCATATTAGTCCAGTGCTCAGGACTAGAACCAGGAAATACGACCATATTAGTCCAGTGCTCAGGACTAGAACCAGGACATACGACCATATTAGTCCAGTGCTCAGGTCTAGAACCAGGAAATACGACCATATTAGTCCAGTGCTCAGGTATAGAACCAGGAAATACGACCATATTAGTCCAGTGCTCAGGACTAGAACCAGGAAATACGACCATATTAGTCCAGTGCTAAAGACTAGAACCAGGAAATACGACCAAATTAGTCCAGTGCTAAAGACTAGAACCAGGAAATACGACCATATTAGTCCAGTGTTCAGGTCTAGAACAAGGAAATACGACCATATTAGTCCAGTGCTCAGGACTAGAACCAGGAAATACGACCATATTAGTCCAGTGCTCAGGTCTAGAACCAGGAAATACGACCATATTAGTCCAGTGCTCAGGACTAGAACCAGGAAATACGACAATATTAGTCCAGTGCTCAGGACTAGAACCAGGAAATACGACCATATTATTCCAGTGCTAAAGACTAGAACCAGGACATACGACCATATTAGTCCAGTGCTCAGGTCTAGAACCAGGAAATTTGACCATATTAGTCCAGAGCTCAGGTCTAGAACCAGGAAATACGACCATATTAGTCCAGTGCTCAGGACTAGAACCAGGAAATACGACCATATTAGTCCAGTGTTCAGGTCTAGAACCAGGAAATACGACCATATTAGTCCAGTGCTAAAGACTAGAACCAGGAAATACGACCATATTAGTCCAGTGTTCAGGTCTAGAACCAGGAAATACGACCATATTAGTCCAGTGCTAAAGACTAGAACCAGGAAATACGACCATATTAGTCCAGTGCTAAAGACTAGAACCAGGAAATACGACCATATTAGTCCAGTGTTCAGGTCTAGAACCAGGAAATACGACCATATTAGTCCAGTGCTCAGGACTAGAACCAGGAAATACGACCATATTAGTCCAGTGCTCAGGACTAGAACCAGGACATACGACCATATTAGTCCAGTGCTCAGGTCTAGAACCAGGAAATACGACCATATTAGTCCAGTGCTCAGGTATAGAACCAGGAAATACGACCATATTAGTCCAGTGCTCAGGACTAGAACCAGGAAATACGACCATATTAGTCCAGTGCTAAAGACTAGAACCAGGAAATACGACCATATTAGTCCAGTGCTAAAGACTAGAACCAGGAAATACGACCATATTAGTCCAGTGTTCAGGTCTAGAACAAGGAAATACGACCATATTAGTCCAGTGCTCAGGACTAGAACCAGGAAATACGACCATATTAGTCCAGTGCTCAGGTCTAGAACCAGGAAATACGACCATATTAGTCCAGTGCTCAGGACTAGAACCAGGAAATACGACAATATTAGTCCAGTGCTCAGGACTAGAACCAGGAAATACGACCATATTATTCCAGTGCTAAAGACTAGAACCAGGACATACGACCATATTAGTCCAGTACTCAGGTCTAGAACCAGGAAATACGACCATATTAGTCCAGTGCTCAGGACTAGAACTAGGAAATACGACCATATTAGTCCAGTGCTAAAGACTAGAACCAGGAAATATGACCATATTAGTCCAGAGCTCAGGTCTAGATCCAGGAAATACGACCATATTAGTCCAGTGCTCAGGTCTATAACCAGGAAATACGACCATATTAGTCCAGTGCTCGGGTCTAGACCAGGAAATACGACCATATTAGTCCAGTGTTCAGGTGTAGAACCAGGAAATACGACCATATTAGTCCAGTGCTCAGGTCTAGAACCAGGAAATACGACCATATTAGTCCAGTGTTCAGGTCTAGAACCAGGAATTACGACCATATTAGTCCAGTGCTCAGGTCTCGAACCAGGAAATACGACCATATTAGTCCAGTGCTCAGGTCTAGAACCAAGAAATACGACCATATTAGTCCAGTGCTCAGGTCTAGAACCAGGAAATACGACCATATTAGTCCAGTGCTCAGGTGTAGAACCAGGAAATTTGACCATATTAGTCCAGATTTCAGGTCTAGACACAGGAAATATGACCATATTAGTCCAGAGCTCAGGTCTAGTACCAGGAAATACGACCATATTAGTCCAGTGTTCAGGTGTAGAACCAGGAAATACGACCATATTAGTCCAGTGCTCAGGTCTAGAACCAGGAAATACGACCATATTAGTCCAGTGTTTAGGTCTAGAACCAGGAAATACGACCATATTAGTCCAGTGCTCAGGTGTAGAACCAGGAAATATGACAATTTTAGTCCAGTGCTCAGGTCTAGAACAAGGAAATATGACCATATTAGTCCAGTGCTCAGGTCTAGAACCAGGGAATATGACAATATTAGTCCAGTAATCAGGTCTGGAACCAGGAAATACGACAATATTAGTCCACTGTTCAGGTCTAGAACCAGGAAATACGACCATATTAGTCCAGTGCGCAGGACTAGAACCAGGAAATACGACCATATTAGTCCAGTGCTCAGGACTAGAACCAGGACATACGACCATATTAGTCCAGTGCTCAGGTCTAAAACCAGGAAATAAGACCATATTAGTCCCGTGCTCAGGTCTAGAACCAGGAAATACGACCATATTAGTCCATTGCTCAGGTCTAGAACCAGGAAATACGACCATATTAGACCAGTGCTCAGGAATAGAACCAGGACATACGACCATATTAGTCCAGTGCTCAGGTCTAGACCAGGAAATACGACCATATTAGTCCAGTGCTCAGGTCTAGAACCAGGAAATACAACCATATTAGTCCATTGCTCAGGTCTAGAACCAGGAAATACGACCATATTAGACCAGAGCTCAGGTCTAGAACAAGGAAATACAACCATATTAGTCCAGTGCTCAGGTCTAGAACCAGTAAATACGACCATATTAGTCCAGTGCTAAGGACTAGAACCAGGAAATACAACCATATTAGTCCAGTGCTCAGGTCTAGCACCAGGAAATACGACCATATTAGTCCAGTGCTCAGGTCTAGAACCAGGAAATACGACCATATTAGTCCAGTGCTCAGGACTAGAACCAGGAAATACGACAATATTAGTCCAGTGCTCAGGACTAGAACCAGGAAATACGACCATATTATTCCAGTGCTAAAGACTAGAACCAGGACATACGACCATATTAGTCCAGTACTCAGGTCTAGAACCAGGAAATACGACCATATTAGTCCAGTGCTCAGGACTAGAACCAGGAAATACGACCATATTAGTCCAGTGCTAAAGACTAGAACCAGGAAATACGACCATATTAGTCCAGTGCTAAAGACTAGAACCAGGAAATACGACCATATTAGTCCAGTGTTCAGGTCTAGAACCAGGAAATACGACCATATTAGTCCAGTGCTAAAGACTAGAACCAGGAAATACGACCATATTAGTCCAGTGCTAAAGACTAGAACCAGGAAATACGACCATATTAGTCCAGTGTTCAGGTCTAGAACCAGGAAATACGACCATATTAGTCCAGTGCTCAGGACTAGAACCAGGAAATACGACCATATTAGTCCAGTGCTCAGGACTAGAACCAGGACATACGACCATATTAGTCCAGTGCTCAGGTCTAGAACCAGGAAATACGACCATATTAGTCCAGTGCTCAGGTATAGAACCAGGAAATACGACCATATTAGTCCAGTGCTCAGGACTAGAACCAGGAAATACGACCATATTAGTCCAGTGCTAAAGACTAGAACCAGGAAATACGACCATATTAGTCCAGTGCTAAAGACTAGAACCAGGAAATACGACCATATTAGTCCAGTGTTCAGGTCTAGAACAAGGAAATACGACCATATTAGTCCAGTGCTCAGGACTAGAACCAGGAAATACGACCATATTAGTCCAGTGCTCAGGTCTAGAACCAGGAAATACGACCATATTAGTCCAGTGCTCAGGACTAGAACCAGGAAATACGACAATATTAGTCCAGTGCTCAGCACTAGAACCAGGAAATACGACCATATTATTCCAGTGCTAAAGACTAGAACCAGGACATACGACCATATTAGTCCAGTACTCAGGTCTAGAACCAGGAAATACGACCATATTAGTCCAGTGCTCAGGACTAGAACTAGGAAATACGACCATATTAGTCCAGTGCTAAAGACTAGAACCAGGAAATATGACCATATTAGTCCAGAGCTCAGGTCTAGATCCAGGAAATACGACCATATTAGTCCAGTGCTCAGGTCTATAACCAGGAAATACGACCATATTAGTCCAGAGCTCAGGTCTAGAACCAGGAAATACGACCATATTAGTCCAGTGCTCAGGTCTAGAACCAGGAAATACGACCATATTAGTCCAGTGCTCAGGTCTAGAACCAGGAAATACGACCATATTAGTCCAGTGCTCAGGTCTAGAACCAGGAAATACGACCATATTAGTCCAGTGCTAAAGACTAGAACCAGGAAATACGACCATATTAGTCCAGTGCTAAAGACTAGAACCAGGAAATACGACCATATTAGTCCAGTGCTCAGGACTAGAACCAGGAAATACGACAATATTAGTCCAGTGCTCAGCACTAGAACCAGGAAATACGACCATATTATTCCAGTGCTAAAGACTAGAACCAGGACATACGACCATATTAGTCCAGTACTCAGGTCTAGAACCAGGAAATACGACCATATTAGTCCAGTGCTCAGGACTAGAACTAGGAAATACGACCATATTAGTCCAGTGCTAAAGACTAGAACCAGGAAATATGACCATATTAGTCCAGAGCTCAGGTCTAGATCCAGGAAATACGACCATATTAGTCCAGTGCTCAGGTCTATAACCAGGAAATACGACCATATTAGTCCAGAGCTCAGGTCTAGAACCAGGAAATACGACCATATTAGTCCAGTGCTCAGGTCTAGAACCAGGAAATACGACCATATTAGTCCAGTGCTCAGGTCTAGAACCAGGAAATACGACCATATTAGTCCAGTGCTCAGGTCTAGAACCAGGAAATACGACCATATTAGTCCAGTGTTCAGGTCTAGAACCAGGAATTACGACCATATTAGTCCAGTGCTCAGGTCTCGAACCAGGAAATACGACCATATTAGTCCAGTGCTCAGGTCTAGAACCAAGAAATACGACCATATTAGTCCAGTGCTCAGGTCTAGAACCAGGAAATACGACCATATTAGTCCAGTGCTCAGGTCTAGAACCAGGAAATTTGACCATATTAGTCCAGATTTCAGGTCTAGACACAGGAAATATGACCATATTAGTCCAGAGCTCAGGTCTAGTACCAGGAAATACGACCATATTAGTCCAGTGTTCAGGTGTAGAACCAGGAAATACGACCATATTAGTCCAGTGTTTAGGTCTAGAACCAGGAAATACGACCATATTAGTCCAGTGCTCAGGTGTAGAACCAGGAAATATGACAATTTTAGTCCAGTGCTCAGGTCTAGAACAAGGAAATATGACCATATTAGTCCAGTGCTCAGGTCTAGAACCAGGGAATATGACAATATTAGTCCAGTGCTCAGGTCTGGAACCAGGAAATACGACCATATTAGTCCAGTGCTCAGGACTAGAACCAGGAAATACGACCATATTAGTCCAGTGCTAAAGACTAGAACCAGGAAATACGACCATATTAGTCCAGTGCTAAAGACTAGAACCAGGAAATACGACCATATTAGTCCAGTGTTCAGGTCTAGAACCAGGAAATACGACCATATTAGTCCAGTGCTAAAGACTAGAACCAGGAAATACGACCATATTAGTCCAGTGCTAAAGACTAGAACCAGGAAATACGACCATATTAGTCCAGTGTTCAGGTCTAGAACCAGGAAATACGACCATATTAGTCCAGTGCTCAGGACTAGAACCAGGAAATACGACCATATTAGTCCAGTGCTCAGGACTAGAACCAGGACATACGACCATATTAGTCCAGTGCTCAGGTCTAGAACCAGGAAATACGACCATATTAGTCCAGTGCTCAGGTATAGAACCAGGAAATACGACCATATTAGTCCAGTGCTCAGGACTAGAACCAGGAAATACGACCATATTAGTCCAGTGCTAAAGACTAGAACCAGGAAATACGACCATATTAGTCCAGTGCTAAAGACTAGAACCAGGAAATACGACCATATTAGTCCAGTGTTCAGGTCTAGAACAAGGAAATACGACCATATTAGTCCAGTGCTCAGGACTAGAACCAGGAAATACGACCATATTAGTCCAGTGCTCAGGTCTAGAACCAGGAAATACGACCATATTAGTCCAGTGCTCAGGACTAGAACCAGGAAATACGACAATATTAGTCCAGTGCTCAGGACTAGAACCAGGAAATACGACCATATTATTCCAGTGCTAAAGACTAGAACCAGGACATACGACCATATTAGTCCAGTACTCAGGTCTAGAACCAGGAAATACGACCATATTAGTCCAGTGCTCAGGACTAGAACTAGGAAATACGACCATATTAGTCCAGTGCTAAAGACTAGAACCAGGAAATATGACCATATTAGTCCAGAGCTCAGGTCTAGATCCAGGAAATACGACCATATTAGTCCAGTGCTCAGGTCTATAACCAGGAAATACGACCATATTAGTCCAGTGCTCGGGTCTAGACCAGGAAATACGACCATATTAGTCCAGTGTTCAGGTGTAGAACCAGGAAATACGACCATATTAGTCCAGTGCTCAGGTCTAGAACCAGGAAATACGACCATATTAGTCCAGTGTTCAGGTCTAGAACCAGGAATTACGACCATATTAGTCCAGTGCTCAGGTCTCGAACCAGGAAATACGACCATATTAGTCCAGTGCTCAGGTCTAGAACCAAGAAATACGACCATATTAGTCCAGTGCTCAGGTCTAGAACCAGGAAATACGACCATATTAGTCCAGTGCTCAGGTGTAGAACCAGGAAATTTGACCATATTAGTCCAGATTTCAGGTCTAGACACAGGAAATATGACCATATTAGTCCAGAGCTCAGGTCTAGTACCAGGAAATACGACCATATTAGTCCAGTGTTCAGGTGTAGAACCAGGAAATACGACCATATTAGTCCAGTGCTCAGGTCTAGAACCAGGAAATACGACCATATTAGTCCAGTGTTTAGGTCTAGAACCAGGAAATACGACCATATTAGTCCAGTGCTCAGGTGTAGAACCAGGAAATATGACAATTTTAGTCCAGTGCTCAGGTCTAGAACAAGGAAATATGACCATATTAGTCCAGTGCTCAGGTCTAGAACCAGGGAATATGACAATATTAGTCCAGTAATCAGGTCTGGAACCAGGAAATACGACCATATTAGTCCACTGTTCAGGTCTAGAACCAGGAAATACGACCATATTAGTCCAGTGCGCAGGACTAGAACCAGGAAATACGACCATATTAGTCCAGTGCTCAGGACTAGAACCAGGACATACGACCATATTAGTCCAGTGCTCAGGTCTAAAACCAGGAAATAAGACCATATTAGTCCCGTGCTCAGGTCTAGAACCAGGAAATACGACCATATTAGTCCATTGCTCAGGTCTAGAACCAGGAAATACGACCATATTAGACCAGTGCTCAGGAATAGAACCAGGACATACGACCATATTAGTCCAGTGCTCAGGTCTAGACCAGGAAATACGACCATATTAGTCCAGTGCTCAGGTCTAGAACCAGGAAATACAACCATATTAGTCCATTGCTCAGGTCTAGAACCAGGAAATACGACCATATTAGACCAGAGCTCAGGTCTAGAACAAGGAAATACAACCATATTAGTCCAGTGCTCAGGTCTAGAACCAGTAAATACGACCATATTAGTCCAGTGCTAAGGACTAGAACCAGGAAATACAACCATATTAGTCCAGTGCTCAGGTCTAGCACCAGGAAATACGACCATATTAGTCCAGTGCTCAGGTCTAGAACCAGGAAATACGACCATATTAGTCCAGTGCTCAGGACTAGAACCAGGAAATACGACAATATTAGTCCAGTGCTCAGGACTAGAACCAGGAAATACGACCATATTATTCCAGTGCTAAAGACTAGAACCAGGACATACGACCATATTAGTCCAGTACTCAGGTCTAGAACCAGGAAATACGACCATATTAGTCCAGTGCTCAGGACTAGAACCAGGAAATACGACCATATTAGTCCAGTGCTAAAGACTAGAACCAGGAAATACGACCATATTAGTCCAGTGCTAAAGACTAGAACCAGGAAATACGACCATATTAGTCCAGTGTTCAGGTCTAGAACCAGGAAATACGACCATATTAGTCCAGTGCTAAAGACTAGAACCAGGAAATACGACCATATTAGTCCAGTGCTAAAGACTAGAACCAGGAAATACGACCATATTAGTCCAGTGTTCAGGTCTAGAACCAGGAAATACGACCATATTAGTCCAGTGCTCAGGACTAGAACCAGGAAATACGACCATATTAGTCCAGTGCTCAGGACTAGAACCAGGAAATACGACCATATTAGTCCAGTGCTCAGGACTAGAACTAGGAAATACGACCATATTAGTCCAGTGCTAAAGACTAGAACCAGGAAATATGACCATATTAGTCCAGAGCTCAGGTCTAGATCCAGGAAATACGACCATATTAGTCCAGTGCTCAGGTCTATAACCAGGAAATACGACCATATTAGTCCAGTGCTCGGGTCTAGACCAGGAAATACGACCATATTAGTCCAGTGTTCAGGTGTAGAACCAGGAAATACGACCATATTAGTCCAGTGCTCAGGTCTAGAACCAGGAAATACGACCATATTAGTCCAGTGTTCAGGTCTAGAACCAGGAATTACGACCATATTAGTCCAGTGCTCAGGTCTCGAACCAGGAAATACGACCATATTAGTCCAGTGCTCAGGTCTAGAACCAAGAAATACGACCATATTAGTCCAGTGCTCAGGTCTAGAACCAGGAAATACGACCATATTAGTCCAGTGCTCAGGTGTAGAACCAGGAAATTTGACCATATTAGTCCAGATTTCAGGTCTAGACACAGGAAATATGACCATATTAGTCCAGAGCTCAGGTCTAGTACCAGGAAATACGACCATATTAGTCCAGTGTTCAGGTGTAGAACCAGGAAATACGACCATATTAGTCCAGTGCTCAGGTCTAGAACCAGGAAATACGACCATATTAGTCCAGTGTTTAGGTCTAGAACCAGGAAATACGACCATATTAGTCCAGTGCTCAGGTGTAGAACCAGGAAATATGACAATTTTAGTCCAGTGCTCAGGTCTAGAACAAGGAAATATGACCATATTAGTCCAGTGCTCAGGTCTAGAACCAGGGAATATGACAATATTAGTCCAGTAATCAGGTCTGGAACCAGGAAATACGACAATATTAGTCCACTGTTCAGGTCTAGAACCAGGAAATACGACCATATTAGTCCAGTGCGCAGGACTAGAACCAGGAAATACGACCATATTAGTCCAGTGCTCAGGACTAGAACCAGGACATACGACCATATTAGTCCAGTGCTCAGGTCTAAAACCAGGAAATACGACCATATTAGACCAGTGCTCAGGAATAGAACCAGGACATACGACCATATTAGTCCAGTGCTCAGGTCTAGACCAGGAAATACGACCATATTAGTCCAGTGCTCAGGTCTAGAACCAGGAAATACAACCATATTAGTCCATTGCTCAGGTCTAGAACCAGGAAATACGACCATATTAGACCAGAGCTCAGGTCTAGAACAAGGAAATACAACCATATTAGTCCAGTGCTCAGGTCTAGAACCAGTAAATACGACCATATTAGTCCAGTGCTAAGGACTAGAACCAGGAAATACAACCATATTAGTCCAGTGCTCAGGTCTAGCACCAGGAAATACGACCATATTAGTCCAGTGCTCAGGTCTAGAACCAGGAAATACGACCATATTAGTCCAGTGCTCAGGACTAGAACCAGGAAATACGACAATATTAGTCCAGTGCTCAGGACTAGAACCAGGAAATACGACCATATTATTCCAGTGCTAAAGACTAGAACCAGGACATACGACCATATTAGTCCAGTACTCAGGTCTAGAACCAGGAAATACGACCATATTAGTCCAGTGCTCAGGACTAGAACCAGGAAATACGACCATATTAGTCCAGTGCTAAAGACTAGAACCAGGAAATACGACCATATTAGTCCAGTGCTAAAGACTAGAACCAGGAAATACGACCATATTAGTCCAGTGTTCAGGTCTAGAACCAGGAAATACGACCATATTAGTCCAGTGCTAAAGACTAGAACCAGGAAATACGACCATATTAGTCCAGTGCTAAAGACTAGAACCAGGAAATACGACCATATTAGTCCAGTGTTCAGGTCTAGAACCAGGAAATACGACCATATTAGTCCAGTGCTCAGGACTAGAACCAGGAAATACGACCATATTAGTCCAGTGCTCAGGACTAGAACCAGGACATACGACCATATTAGTCCAGTGCTCAGGTCTAGAACCAGGAAATACGACCATATTAGTCCAGTGCTCAGGTATAGAACCAGGAAATACGACCATATTAGTCCAGTGCTCAGGACTAGAACCAGGAAATACGACCATATTAGTCCAGTGCTAAAGACTAGAACCAGGAAATACGACCATATTAGTCCAGTGCTAAAGACTAGAACCAGGAAATACGACCATATTAGTCCAGTGTTCAGGTCTAGAACAAGGAAATACGACCATATTAGTCCAGTGCTCAGGACTAGAACCAGGAAATACGACCATATTAGTCCAGTGCTCAGGTCTAGAACCAGGAAATACGACCATATTAGTCCAGTGCTCAGGACTAGAACCAGGAAATACGACAATATTAGTCCAGTGCTCAGCACTAGAACCAGGAAATACGACCATATTATTCCAGTGCTAAAGACTAGAACCAGGACATACGACCATATTAGTCCAGTACTCAGGTCTAGAACCAGGAAATACGACCATATTAGTCCAGTGCTCAGGACTAGAACTAGGAAATACGACCATATTAGTCCAGTGCTAAAGACTAGAACCAGGACATACGACCATATTAGTCCAGTGCTCAGGTCTAGAACCAGGAAATACGACCATATTAGTCCAGTGCTCAGGTATAGAACCAGGAAATACGACCATATTAGTCCAGTGCTCAGGACTAGAACCAGGAAATACGACCATATTAGTCCAGTGCTAAAGACTAGAACCAGGAAATACGACCATATTAGTCCAGTGCTAAAGACTAGAACCAGGAAATACGACCATATTAGTCCAGTGTTCAGGTCTAGAACAAGGAAATACGACCATATTAGTCCAGTGCTCAGGACTAGAACCAGGAAATACGACCATATTAGTCCAGTGCTCAGGTCTAGAACCAGGAAATACTACCATATTAGTCCAGTGCTCAGGACTAGAACCAGGAAATACGACAATATTAGTCCAGAGCTCAGCACTAGAACCAGGAAATACGACCATATTATTCCAGTGCTAAAGACTAGAACCAGGACATACGACCATATTAGTCCAGTACTCAGGTCTAGAACCAGGAAATACGACCATATTAGTCCAGTGCTCAGGACTAGAACTAGGAAATACGACCATATTAGTCCAGTGCTAAAGACTAGAACCAGGAAATATGACCATATTAGTCCAGAGCTCAGGTCTAGATCCAGGAAATACGACCATATTAGTCCAGTGCTCAGGTCTATAACCAGGAAATACGACCATATTAGTCCAGAGCTCAGGTCTAGAACCAGGAAATACGACCATATTAGTCCAGTGCTCAGGTCTAGAACCAGGAAATACGACCATATTAGTCCAGTGCTCAGGTCTAGAACCAGGAAATACGACCATATTAGTCCAGTGCTCAGGTCTAGAACCAGGAAATACGACCATATTAGTCCAGTGCTAAAGACTAGAACCAGGAAATACGACCATATTAGTCCAGTGCTAAAGACTAGAACCAGGAAATACGACCATATTAGTCCAGTGTTCAGGTCTAGAACAAGGAAATACGACCATATTAGTCCAGTGCTCAGGACTAGAACCAGGAAATACGACCATATTAGTCCAGTGCTCAGGACTAGAACCAGGAAATACGACAATATTAGTCCAGTGCTCAGCACTAGAACCAGGAAATACGACCATATTATTCCAGTGCTAAAGACTAGAACCAGGACATACGACCATATTAGTCCAGTACTCAGGTCTAGAACCAGGAAATACGACCATATTAGTCCAGTGCTCAGGACTAGAACTAGGAAATACGACCATATTAGTCCAGTGCTAAAGACTAGAACCAGGAAATATGACCATATTAGTCCAGAGCTCAGGTCTAGATCCAGGAAATACGACCATATTAGTCCAGTGCTCAGGTCTATAACCAGGAAATACGACCATATTAGTCCAGAGCTCAGGTCTATAACCAGGAAATACGACCATATTAGTCCAGTGCTCAGGTCTAGAACCAGGAAATACGACCATATTAGTCCAGTGCTAAAGACTAGAACCAGGAAATACGACCATATTAGTCCAGTGCTAAAGACTAGAACCAGGAAATACGACCATATTAGTCCAGTGTTCAGGTCTAGAACAAGGAAATACGACCATATTAGTCCAGTGCTCAGGACTAGAACCAGGAAATACGACCATATTAGTCCAGTGCTAAAGACTAGAACCAGGACATACGACCATATTAGTCCAGTACTCAGGTCTAGAACCAGGAAATACGACCATATTAGTCCAGTGCTCAGGACTAGAACCAGGAAATACGACCATATTAGTCCAGTGCTAAAGACTAGAACCAGGAAATACGACCATATTAGTCCAGTGCTAAAGACTAGAACCAGGAAATACGACCATATTAGTCCAGTGTTCAGGTCTAGAACCAGGAAATACGACCATATTAGTCCAGTGCTAAAGACTAGAACCAGGAAATACGACCATATTAGTCCAGTGCTAAAGACTAGAACCAGGAAATACGACCATATTAGTCCAGTGTTCAGGTCTAGAACCAGGAAATACGACCATATTAGTCCAGTGCTCAGGACTAGAACCAGGAAATACGACCATATTAGTCCAGTGCTCAGGACTAGAACCAGGACATACGACCATATTAGTCCAGTGCTCAGGTCTAGAACCAGGAAATACGACCATATTAGTCCAGTGCTCAGGTATAGAACCAGGAAATACGACCATATTAGTCCAGTGCTCAGGACTAGAACCAGGAAATACGACCATATTAGTCCAGTGCTAAAGACTAGAACCAGGAAATACGACCATATTAGTCCAGTGCTAAAGACTAGAACCAGGAAATACGACCATATTAGTCCAGTGTTCAGGTCTAGAACAAGGAAATACGACCATATTAGTCCAGTGCTCAGGACTAGAACCAGGAAATACGACCATATTAGTCCAGTGCTCAGGTCTAGAACCAGGAAATACGACCATATTAGTCCAGTGCTCAGGACTAGAACCAGGAAATACGACAATATTAGTCCAGTGCTCAGCACTAGAACCAGGAAATACGACCATATTATTCCAGTGCTAAAGACTAGAACCAGGACATACGACCATATTAGTCCAGTACTCAGGTCTAGAACCAGGAAATACGACCATATTAGTCCAGTGCTCAGGACTAGAACTAGGAAATACGACCATATTAGTCCAGTGCTAAAGACTAGAACCAGGAAATATGACCATATTAGTCCAGAGCTCAGGTCTAGATCCAGGAAATACGACCATATTAGTCCAGTGCTCAGGTCTAGATCCAGGAAATACGACCATATTAGTCCAGAGCTCAGGTCTAGAACCAGGAAATACGACCATATTAGTCCAGTGCTCAGGACTAGAACCAGGAAATACGACCATATTAGTCCAGTGCTCAGGACTAGAACCAGGACATACGACCATATTAGTCCAGTGCTCAGGTCTAGAACCAGGAAATACGACCATATTAGTCCAGTGCTCAGGTATAGAACCAGGAAATACGACCATATTAGTCCAGTGCTCAGGACTAGAACCAGGAAATACGACCATATTAGTCCAGTGCTAAAGACTAGAACCAGGAAATACGACCATATTAGTCCAGTGCTAAAGACTAGAACCAGGAAATACGACCATATTAGTCCAGTGTTCAGGTCTAGAACAAGGAAATACGACCATATTAGTCCAGTGCTCAGGACTAGAACCAGGAAATACGACCATATTAGTCCAGTGCTCAGGTCTAGAACCAGGAAATACTACCATATTAGTCCAGTGCTCAGGACTAGAACCAGGAAATACGACAATATTAGTCCAGAGCTCAGCACTAGAACCAGGAAATACGACCATATTATTCCAGTGCTAAAGACTAGAACCAGGACATACGACCATATTAGTCCAGTACTCAGGTCTAGAACCAGGAAATACGACCATATTAGTCCAGTGCTCAGGACTAGAACTAGGAAATACGACCATATTAGTCCAGTGCTAAAGACTAGAACCAGGAAATATGACCATATTAGTCCAGAGCTCAGGTCTAGATCCAGGAAATACGACCATATTAGTCCAGTGCTCAGGTCTATAACCAGGAAATACGACCATATTAGTCCAGAGCTCAGGTCTAGAACCAGGAAATACGACCATATTAGTCCAGTGCTCAGGTCTAGAACCAGGAAATACGACCATATTAGTCCAGTGCTCAGGTCTAGAACCAGGAAATACGACCATATTAGTCCAGTGCTCAGGTCTAGAACCAGGAAATACGACCATATTAGTCCAGTGCTAAAGACTAGAACCAGGAAATACGACCATATTAGTCCAGTGCTAAAGACTAGAACCAGGAAATACGACCATATTAGTCCAGTGTTCAGGTCTAGAACAAGGAAATACGACCATATTAGTCCAGTGCTCAGGACTAGAACCAGGAAATACGACCATATTAGTCCAGTGCTCAGGACTAGAACCAGGAAATACGACAATATTAGTCCAGTGCTCAGCACTAGAACCAGGAAATACGACCATATTATTCCAGTGCTAAAGACTAGAACCAGGACATACGACCATATTAGTCCAGTACTCAGGTCTAGAACCAGGAAATACGACCATATTAGTCCAGTGCTCAGGACTAGAACTAGGAAATACGACCATATTAGTCCAGTGCTAAAGACTAGAACCAGGAAATATGACCATATTAGTCCAGAGCTCAGGTCTAGATCCAGGAAATACGACCATATTAGTCCAGTGCTCAGGTCTATAACCAGGAAATACGACCATATTAGTCCAGAGCTCAGGTCTATAACCAGGAAATACGACCATATTAGTCCAGTGCTCAGGTCTAGAACCAGGAAATACGACCATATTAGTCCAGTGCTCAGGTCTAGAACCAGGAAATACGACCATATTAGTCCAGTGCTCAGGTCTAGAACCAGGAAATACGACCATATTAGTCCAGTGCTCAGGTCTAGAACCAGGAAATACGACCATATTAGTCCAGTGTTCAGGTCTAGAACCAGGAATTACGACCATATTAGTCCAGTGCTCAGGTCTCGAACCAGGAAATACGACCATATTAGTCCAGTGCTCAGGTCTAGAACCAAGAAATACGACCATATTAGTCCAGTGCTCAGGTCTAGAACCAGGAAATACGACCATATTAGTCCAGTGCTCAGGTCTAGAACCAGGAAATTTGACCATATTAGTCCAGATTTCAGGTCTAGACACAGGAAATATGACCATATTAGTCCAGAGCTCAGGTCTAGTACCAGGAAATACGACCATATTAGTCCAGTGTTCAGGTGTAGAACCAGGAAATACGACCATATTAGTCCAGTGCTCAGGTCTAGAACCAGGAAATACGACCATATTAGTCCAGTGTTTAGGTCTAGAACCAGGAAATACGACCATATTAGTCCAGTGCTCAGGTGTAGAACCAGGAAATATGACAATTTTAGTCCAGTGCTCAGGTCTAGAACAAGGAAATATGACCATATTAGTCCAGTGCTCAGGTCTAGAACCAGGGAATATGACAATATTAGTCCAGTGCTCAGGTCTGGAACCAGGAAATACGACCATATTAGTCCAGTGCTCAGGACTAGAACCAGGAAATACGACCATATTAGTCCAGTGCTAAAGACTAGAACCAGGAAATACGACCATATTAGTCCAGTGCTAAAGACTAGAACCAGGAAATACGACCATATTAGTCCAGTGTTCAGGTCTAGAACCAGGAAATACGACCATATTAGTCCAGTGCTAAAGACTAGAACCAGGAAATACGACCATATTAGTCCAGTGCTAAAGACTAGAACCAGGAAATACGACCATATTAGTCCAGTGTTCAGGTCTAGAACCAGGAAATACGACCATATTAGTCCAGTGCTCAGGACTAGAACCAGGAAATACGACCATATTAGTCCAGTGCTCAGGACTAGAACCAGGACATACGACCATATTAGTCCAGTGCTCAGGTCTAGAACCAGGAAATACGACCATATTAGTCCAGTGCTCAGGTATAGAACCAGGAAATACGACCATATTAGTCCAGTGCTCAGGACTAGAACCAGGAAATACGACCATATTAGTCCAGTGCTAAAGACTAGAACCAGGAAATACGACCATATTAGTCCAGTGCTAAAGACTAGAACCAGGAAATACGACCATATTAGTCCAGTGTTCAGGTCTAGAACAAGGAAATACGACCATATTAGTCCAGTGCTCAGGACTAGAACCAGGAAATACGACCATATTAGTCCAGTGCTCAGGTCTAGAACCAGGAAATACGACCATATTAGTCCAGTGCTCAGGACTAGAACCAGGAAATACGACAATATTAGTCCAGTGCTCAGGACTAGAACCAGGAAATACGACCATATTATTCCAGTGCTAAAGACTAGAACCAGGACATACGACCATATTAGTCCAGTACTCAGGTCTAGAACCAGGAAATACGACCATATTAGTCCAGTGCTCAGGACTAGAACTAGGAAATACGACCATATTAGTCCAGTGCTAAAGACTAGAACCAGGAAATATGACCATATTAGTCCAGAGCTCAGGTCTAGATCCAGGAAATACGACCATATTAGTCCAGTGCTCAGGTCTATAACCAGGAAATACGACCATATTAGTCCAGTGCTCGGGTCTAGACCAGGAAATACGACCATATTAGTCCAGTGTTCAGGTGTAGAACCAGGAAATACGACCATATTAGTCCAGTGCTCAGGTCTAGAACCAGGAAATACGACCATATTAGTCCAGTGTTCAGGTCTAGAACCAGGAATTACGACCATATTAGTCCAGTGCTCAGGTCTCGAACCAGGAAATACGACCATATTAGTCCAGTGCTCAGGTCTAGAACCAAGAAATACGACCATATTAGTCCAGTGCTCAGGTCTAGAACCAGGAAATACGACCATATTAGTCCAGTGCTCAGGTGTAGAACCAGGAAATTTGACCATATTAGTCCAGATTTCAGGTCTAGACACAGGAAATATGACCATATTAGTCCAGAGCTCAGGTCTAGTACCAGGAAATACGACCATATTAGTCCAGTGTTCAGGTGTAGAACCAGGAAATACGACCATATTAGTCCAGTGCTCAGGTCTAGAACCAGGAAATACGACCATATTAGTCCAGTGTTTAGGTCTAGAACCAGGAAATACGACCATATTAGTCCAGTGCTCAGGTGTAGAACCAGGAAATATGACAATTTTAGTCCAGTGCTCAGGTCTAGAACAAGGAAATATGACCATATTAGTCCAGTGCTCAGGTCTAGAACCAGGGAATATGACAATATTAGTCCAGTAATCAGGTCTGGAACCAGGAAATACGACAATATTAGTCCACTGTTCAGGTCTAGAACCAGGAAATACGACCATATTAGTCCAGTGCGCAGGACTAGAACCAGGAAATACGACCATATTAGTCCAGTGCTCAGGACTAGAACCAGGACATACGACCATATTAGTCCAGTGCTCAGGTCTAAAACCAGGAAATAAGACCATATTAGTCCCGTGCTCAGGTCTAGAACCAGGAAATACGACCATATTAGTCCATTGCTCAGGTCTAGAACCAGGAAATACGACCATATTAGACCAGTGCTCAGGAATAGAACCAGGACATACGACCATATTAGTCCAGTGCTCAGGTCTAGACCAGGAAATACGACCATATTAGTCCAGTGCTCAGGTCTAGAACCAGGAAATACAACCATATTAGTCCATTGCTCAGGTCTAGAACCAGGAAATACGACCATATTAGACCAGAGCTCAGGTCTAGAACAAGGAAATACAACCATATTAGTCCAGTGCTCAGGTCTAGAACCAGTAAATACGACCATATTAGTCCAGTGCTAAGGACTAGAACCAGGAAATACAACCATATTAGTCCAGTGCTCAGGTCTAGCACCAGGAAATACGACCATATTAGTCCAGTGCTCAGGTCTAGAACCAGGAAATACGACCATATTAGTCCAGTGCTCAGGACTAGAACCAGGAAATACGACAATATTAGTCCAGTGCTCAGGACTAGAACCAGGAAATACGACCATATTATTCCAGTGCTAAAGACTAGAACCAGGACATACGACCATATTAGTCCAGTACTCAGGTCTAGAACCAGGAAATACGACCATATTAGTCCAGTGCTCAGGACTAGAACCAGGAAATACGACCATATTAGTCCAGTGCTAAAGACTAGAACCAGGAAATACGACCATATTAGTCCAGTGCTAAAGACTAGAACCAGGAAATACGACCATATTAGTCCAGTGTTCAGGTCTAGAACCAGGAAATACGACCATATTAGTCCAGTGCTAAAGACTAGAACCAGGAAATACGACCATATTAGTCCAGTGCTAAAGACTAGAACCAGGAAATACGACCATATTAGTCCAGTGTTCAGGTCTAGAACCAGGAAATACGACCATATTAGTCCAGTGCTCAGGACTAGAACCAGGAAATACGACCATATTAGTCCAGTGCTCAGGACTAGAACCAGGACATACGACCATATTAGTCCAGTGCTCAGGTCTAGAACCAGGAAATACGACCATATTAGTCCAGTGCTCAGGTATAGAACCAGGAAATACGACCATATTAGTCCAGTGCTCAGGACTAGAACCAGGAAATACGACCATATTAGTCCAGTGCTAAAGACTAGAACCAGGAAATACGACCATATTAGTCCAGTGCTAAAGACTAGAACCAGGAAATACGACCATATTAGTCCAGTGTTCAGGTCTAGAACAAGGAAATACGACCATATTAGTCCAGTGCTCAGGACTAGAACCAGGAAATACGACCATATTAGTCCAGTGCTCAGGTCTAGAACCAGGAAATACGACCATATTAGTCCAGTGCTCAGGACTAGAACCAGGAAATACGACAATATTAGTCCAGTGCTCAGCACTAGAACCAGGAAATACGACCATATTATTCCAGTGCTAAAGACTAGAACCAGGACATACGACCATATTAGTCCAGTACTCAGGTCTAGAACCAGGAAATACGACCATATTAGTCCAGTGCTCAGGACTAGAACTAGGAAATACGACCATATTAGTCCAGTGCTAAAGACTAGAACCAGGAAATATGACCATATTAGTCCAGAGCTCAGGTCTAGATCCAGGAAATACGACCATATTAGTCCAGTGCTCAGGTCTATAACCAGGAAATACGACCATATTAGTCCAGAGCTCAGGTCTAGAACCAGGAAATACGACCATATTAGTCCAGTGCTCAGGTCTAGAACCAGGAAATACGACCATATTAGTCCAGTGCTCAGGTCTAGAACCAGGAAATACGACCATATTAGTCCAGTGCTCAGGTCTAGAACCAGGAAATACGACCATATTAGTCCAGTGCTAAAGACTAGAACCAGGAAATACGACCATATTAGTCCAGTGCTAAAGACTAGAACCAGGAAATACGACCATATTAGTCCAGTGTTCAGGTCTAGAACAAGGAAATACGACCATATTAGTCCAGTGCTCAGGACTAGAACCAGGAAATACGACCATATTAGTCCAGTGCTCAGGTCTAGAACCAGGAAATACGACCATATTAGTCCAGTGCTCAGGACTAGAACCAGGAAATACGACAATATTAGTCCAGTGCTCAGCACTAGAACCAGGAAATACGACCATATTATTCCAGTGCTAAAGACTAGAACCAGGACATACGACCATATTAGTCCAGTACTCAGGTCTAGAACCAGGAAATACGACCATATTAGTCCAGTGCTCAGGACTAGAACTAGGAAATACGACCATATTAGTCCAGTGCTAAAGACTAGAACCAGGAAATATGACCATATTAGTCCAGAGCTCAGGTCTAGATCCAGGAAATACGACCATATTAGTCCAGTGCTCAGGTCTATAACCAGGAAATACGACCATATTAGTCCAGAGCTCAGGTCTAGAACCAGGAAATACGACCATATTAGTCCAGTGCTCAGGTCTAGAACCAGGAAATACGACCATATTAGTCCAGTGCTCAGGTCTAGAACCAGGAAATACGACCATATTAGTCCAGTGCTCAGGTCTAGAACCAGGAAATACGACCATATTAGTCCAGTGTTCAGGTCTAGAACCAGGAATTACGACCATATTAGTCCAGTGCTCAGGTCTCGAACCAGGAAATACGACCATATTAGTCCAGTGCTCAGGTCTAGAACCAAGAAATACGACCATATTAGTCCAGTGCTCAGGTCTAGAACCAGGAAATACGACCATATTAGTCCAGTGCTCAGGTCTAGAACCAGGAAATTTGACCATATTAGTCCAGATTTCAGGTCTAGACACAGGAAATATGACCATATTAGTCCAGAGCTCAGGTCTAGTACCAGGAAATACGACCATATTAGTCCAGTGTTCAGGTGTAGAACCAGGAAATACGACCATATTAGTCCAGTGCTCAGGTCTAGAACCAGGAAATACGACCATATTAGTCCAGTGTTTAGGTCTAGAACCAGGAAATACGACCATATTAGTCCAGTGCTCAGGTGTAGAACCAGGAAATATGACAATTTTAGTCCAGTGCTCAGGTCTAGAACAAGGAAATATGACCATATTAGTCCAGTGCTCAGGTCTAGAACCAGGGAATATGACAATATTAGTCCAGTGCTCAGGTCTGGAACCAGGAAATACGACAATATTAGTCCACTGTTCAGGTCTAGAACCAGGAAATACGACCATATTAGTCCAGTGCGCAGGACTAGACCCAGGAAATACGACCATATTAGTCCAGTGCTCAGGACTAAAACCAGGACATACGACCATATTAGTCCAGTGCTCAGGTCTAAAACCAGGAAATAAGACCATATTAGTCCAGTGCTCGGGTCTAGAACCAGGAAATACGACCATATTAGTCCATTGCTCAGGTCTAGAACCAGGAAATACGACCATATTAGACCAGTGCTCAGGAATAGAACCAGGACATACGACCATATTAGTCCAGTGCTCAGGTCTAGACCAGGAAATACGACCATATTAGTCCAGTGCTCAGGTCTAGAACCAGGAAATACAACCATATTAGTCCATTGCTCAGGTCTAGAACCAGGAAATACGACCATATTAGACCAGAGCTCAGGTCTAGAACAAGGAAATACAACCATATTAGTCCAGTGCTCAGGTCTAGAACCAGTAAATACGACCATATTAGTCCAGTGCTAAGGACTAGAACCAGGAAATACAACCATATTAGTCCAGTGCTCAGGTCTAGCACCAGGAAATACGACCATATTAGTCCAGTGCTCAGGTCTAGAACCAGGAAATACGACCATATTAGTCCAGTGCTCAGGACTAGAACCAGGAAATACGACAATATTAGTCCAGTGCTCAGGACTAGAACCAGGAAATACGACCATATTATTCCAGTGCTAAAGACTAGAACCAGGACATACGACCATATTAGTCCAGTACTCAGGTCTAGAACCAGGAAATACGACCATATTAGTCCAGTGCTCAGGACTAGAACCAGGAAATACAACCATATTAGTCCAGTGCTAAAGACTAGAACCAGGAAATACGACCATATTAGTCCAGAGCTCAGGTCTAGATCCAGGAAATACGACCATATTAGTCCAGTGCTAAAGACTAGAACCAGGACATACGACCTTATTAGTCCAGTACTCAGGTCTAGAACCAGGAAATACGACCATATTAGTCCAGTGCTCAGGACTAGAACTAGGAAATACGACCATATTAGTCCAGTGCTAAAGACTAGAACCAGGAAATATGACCACATTAGTCCAGAGCTCAGGTCTAGATCCAGGAAATACGACCATATTAGTCCAGTGCTCAGGTCTATAACCAGGAAATACGACCATATTAGTCCAGTGCTCGGGTCTAGACCAGGAAATACGACCATATTAGTCCAGTGCTCAGGACTAGAACCAGGAAATACGACAATATTAGTCCAGTGCTCAGGACTAGAACCAGGAAATACGACCATATTATTCCAGTGCTAAAGACTAGAACCAGGACTTACGACCATATTAGTCCAGTACTCAGGTCTAGAACCAGGAAATACGACCATATTAGTCCAGTGCTCAGGACTAGAACTAGGAAATAAGACCATATTAGTCCAGTGCTAAAGACTAGAACCAGGAAATATGACCATATTAGTCCAGAGCTCAGGTCTAGATTCAGGAAATACGACCATATTAGTCCAGTGCTCAGGTCTATAACCAGGAAATACGACCATATTAGTCCAGTGCTCGGGTCTAGACCAGGAAATACGACCATATTAGTCCAATGTTCAGGTGTAGAACCAGGAAATACGACCATATTAGTCCAGTGCTCAGGTCTAGAACCAGGAAATACGACCATGTTAGTCCAGTGTTCAGGTCTAGAACCAGGAATTACGACCATATTAGTCCAGTGCTCAGGTCTCGAACCAGGAAATACGACCATATTAGTCCAGTGCTCAGGTCTAGAACCAAGAAATACGACCATATTTGTCCAGTGCTCCGGTCTAGAACCAGGAAATACGACCATATTAGTCCAGTGCTCAGGTCTAGAACCAGGAAATTTGACCATATTAGTCCAGATTTCAGGTCTAGACCCAGGAAATATGACCATATTAGTCCAGAGCTCAGGTCTAGTACCAGGAAATACGACCATATTAGTCCAGTGTTCAGGTGTAGAACCAGGAAATACGACTATATTAGTCCGGAGCTCAGGTCTAGAACCAGGAAATACGACCATATTAGTCCAGTGTTCAGGTCTAGAACCAGGAAATACGACCATATTAGTCCAGTGCTCAGGTGTAGAACCAGGAAATATGACAATATTAGTCCAGTGCTCAGGTCTAGAACCAGGAAATACGACCATATTAGTCCAGTGCTCAGGTCTAGAACCAGGAAATACGACCATATTAGTCCAGTGCTCAGGTCTAGAACCAGGAAATATGACAATATTAGTCCAGTGCTCAGGTCTAGAACCAGGAAATACAACCATATCAGTCCAGTGCTCAGGTCTAGAACCAGGGAATATGACAATATTAGTCCAGTGCTCAGGTCTGGAACCAGGAAATACGACAATATTAGTCCACTGTTCAGGTCTAGAACCAGGAAATACGACCATATTAGTCCAGTGCGCAGCACTAGAACCAGGAAATACGACCATATTAGTCCAGTGCTCAGGACTAGAACCAGGACATACGACCAAATTAGTCCAGTGCTCAGGTCTAAAACCAGGAAATAAGACCATATTAGTCCAGTGCTCAGGTCTAGAACCAGGAAATACGACCATATTAGTCCATTGCTCAGGTCTAGAACCAGGAAATACGACCATATTAGACCAGTGCTCAGGAATAGAACCAGGACATACGACCATATTAGTCCAGTGCTCAGGTCTAGAACCAGGAAATACGACCATATTAGTCCAGTGCTCAGGTCTAGAACCAGGAAATATGACAATATTAGTCCAGTGCTCAGGTCTAGAACCAGGAAATACAACCATATCAGTCCAGTGCTCAGGTCTAGAACCAGGAAATTTGACCATATTAGTCCAGAGCTCAGGTCTAGAACCAGGAAATACGACCATATTAGTCCAGTGCTCAGGTCTAGAACCAGGAAATTTGACCATATTAGTCCAGAGCTCAGGTCTAGAACCAGGAAATACGACCATATTAGTCCAGTGCTCAGGACTAGAACCAGGAAATACGACCATATTAGTCCAGTGCTAAAGACTAGAACCAGGAAATACGACCATATTAGTCCAGTGCTAAAGACTAGAACCAGGAAATACGACCATATTAGTCCAGTGTTCAGGTCTAGAACCAGGAAATACGACCATATTAGTCCAGTGCTCAGGACTAGAACCAGGAAATACGACCATATTAGTCCAGATTTCAGGTCTAGAACCAGGAAATACGACCATATTAGTCCATTGTTCAGGACTAGAACCAGGAAATACGACAATATTAGTCCAGTGCTCAGGACTAGAACCAGGAAATACGACCATATTATTCCAGTGCTAAAGACTAGAACCAGGACATACGACCATATTAGTCCAGTACTCAGGTCTAGAACCAGGAAATACGACCATATTAGTCCAGTGCTCAGGACTAGAACTAGGAAATACGACCATATTAGTCCAGTGCTAAAGACTAGAACCAGGAAATACGACCATATTAGTCCAGAGCTCAGGTCTAGATCCAGGAAATACGACCGTATTAGTCCAGTGCTCAGGTCTATAACCAGGAAATACGACCATATTAGTCCAGTGCTCGGGTCTAGAACCAGGAAATGCGACCATATTAGTCCAGTGTTCAGGTGTAGAACCAGGAAATACGACCATATTAGTCCAGTGCTCAGGTCTAGAACCAGGAAATACGACCATATTAGTCCAGTGTTCAGGTCTAGAACCAGGAAATATGACAATATTAGTCCAGTGCTCAGGTCTAGAACCAGGAAATATGAAAATATTAGTCCAGTGCTCAGCTCTAGAACCAGGAAATATGACAATATTAGTCCAATGCTCAGGTCTAGAACCAGGAAATACGACCATGTTAGTCCAGAGCTCAGGTCTAGAACCAGGAAATACGACCATATTAGTCCATGTTCAGGTCTGGAACCAGGAAATACGACCATATTAGTCCAAAGCTCAGGTCTAGAACCAGGAAATATGACCATATTAGTCCAGTGCTCAGGTCTAGGACCAGGAAATACGACCATATTAGTCCAGTGTTCAGGTCTGGAACCAGGAAATACGACCTTATTAGTCCATTGGTCAGGTCTAGAACTTGGAAATACGACCATATTAGTCCAGTGCTCAGGTCTAGAACCAGGAAATACGACCATATTAGTCCAGTGCTCAGGTCTCGAACCAGGAAATACGACCATATTAGTCCACTGCTAAAGACTAGAACCAGGAAATACGACCATATTAGTCCAGTGCTAAAGACTAGAACCAGGAAATACGACCATATTAGTCCAGTGTTCAGGTCTAGAACCAGGAAATACGACCATATTAGTTCAGTGCTCAGGACTAGAACCAGGAAATACGACCATATTAGTCCAGATTTCAGGTCTAGAACCAGGAAATACGACCATATTAGTCCATTGTTCAGGACTAGAACCAGGAAATACGACAATATTAGTCCAGTGCTCAGGACTAGAACCAGGAAATACGACCATATTATTCCAGTGCTAAAGACTAGAACCAGGACATACGACCATATTAGTCCAGTACTCAGGTCTAGAACCAGGAAATACGACCATATTAGTCCAGTGCTCAGGACTAGAACTAGGAAATACGACCATATTAGTCCAGTGCTAAAGACTAGAACCAGGAAATACGAACATATTAGTCCAGAGCTCAGGTCTAGATCCAGGAAATACGACCGTATTAGTCCAGTGCTCAGGTCTATAACCAGGAAATACGACCATATTAGTCCAGTGCTCGGGTCTAGAACCAGGAAATACGACCATATTAGTCCAGTGTTCAGGTGTAGAACCAGGAAATACGACCATATTAGTCCAGTGCTCAGGTCTAGAACCAGGAAATACGACCATATTAGTCCAGTGCTCAGGACTAGAACCAGGAAATACGACCATATTAGTCCAGTGCTCAGGACTAGAACCAGGACATACGACCATATTAGTCCAGTGCTCAGGTCTAGAACCAGGAAATACGACTATATTAGTCCGGAGCTCAGGTCTAGAACCAGGAAATACGACCATATTAGTCCAGTGTTCAGGTCTAGAACCAGGAAATACGACCATATTAGTCCAGTGCTCAGGTGTAGAACCAGGAAATATGACAATATTAGTCCAGTGCTCAGGTCTAGAACCAGGAAATACGACCATATTAGTCCAGTGCTCAGGTCTAGAACCAGGAAATACGACCATATTAGTCCAGTGCTCAGGTCTAGAACCAGGAAATATGACAATATTAGTCCAGTGCTCAGGTCTAGAACCAGGAAATACAACCATATCAGTCCAGTGCTCAGGTCTAGAACCAGGGAATATGACAATATTAGTCCAGTGCTCAGGTCTGGAACCAGGAAATACGACAATATTAGTCCACTGTTCAGGTCTAGAACCAGGAAATACGACCATATTAGTCCAGTGCGCAGCACTAGAACCAGGAAATACGACCATATTAGTCCAGTGCTCAGGACTAGAACCAGGACATACGACCATATTAGTCCAGTGCTCAGGTCTAAAACCAGGAAATAAGACCATATTAGTCCAGTGCTCAGGTCTAGAACCAGGAAATACGACCATATTAGTCCATTGCTCAGGTCTAGAACCAGGAAATACGACCATATTAGACCAGTGCTCAGGAATAGAACCAGGACATACGACCATATTAGTCCAGTGCTCAGGTCTAGAACCAGGAAATACGACCATATTAGTCCAGTGCTCAGGTCTAGAACCAGGAAATATGACAATATTAGTCCAGTGCTCAGGTCTAGAACCAGGAAATACAACCATATCAGTCCAGTGCTCAGGTCTAGAACCAGG
The DNA here is from genome assembly GCA_036924055.1 of Leuresthes tenuis. NCBI lineage: Eukaryota > Metazoa > Chordata > Actinopteri > Atheriniformes > Atherinopsidae > Leuresthes > Leuresthes tenuis. The sequence goes on from JAVGWW010000016.1 coordinate 4,036,948, forward strand.
AAATTTGACCATATTAGTCCAGAGCTCAGGTCTAGAACCAGGAAATACGACCATATTAGTCCAGTGCTCAGGTCTAGAACCAGGAAATTTGACCATATTAGTCCAGAGCTCAGGTCTAGAACCAGGAAATACGACCATATTAGTCCAGTGCTCAGGACTAGAACCAGGAAATACGACCATATTAGTCCAGTGCTAAAGACTAGAACCAGGAAATACGACCATATTAGTCCAGTGCTAAAGACTAGAACCAGGAAATACGACCATATTAGTCCAGTGTTCAGGTCTAGAACCAGGAAATACGACCATATTAGTCCAGTGCTCAGGACTAGAACCAGGAAATACGACCATATTAGTCCAGATTTCAGGTCTAGAACCAGGAAATACGACCATATTAGTCCATTGTTCAGGACTAGAACCAGGAAATACGACAATATTAGTCCAGTGCTCAGGACTAGAACCAGGAAATACGACCATATTATTCCAGTGCTAAAGACTAGAACCAGGACATACGACCATATTAGTCCAGTACTCAGGTCTAGAACCAGGAAATACGACCATATTAGTCCAGTGCTCAGGACTAGAACTAGGAAATACGACCATATTAGTCCAGTGCTAAAGACTAGAACCAGGAAATACGACCATATTAGTCCAGAGCTCAGGTCTAGATCCAGGAAATACGACCGTATTAGTCCAGTGCTCAGGTCTATAACCAGGAAATACGACCATATTAGTCCAGTGCTCGGGTCTAGAACCAGGAAATACGACCATATTAGTCCAGTGTTCAGGTGTAGAACCAGGAAATACGACCATATTAGTCCAGTGCTCAGGTCTAGAACCAGGAAATACGACCATATTAGTCCAGTGTTCAGGTCTAGAACCAGGAAATATGACAATATTAGTCCAGTGCTCAGGTCTAGAACCAGGAAATATGAAAATATTAGTCCAGTGCTCAGCTCTAGAACCAGGAAATATGACAATATTAGTCCAATGCTCAGGTCTAGAACCAGGAAATACGACCATGTTAGTCCAGAGCTCAGGTCTAGAACCAGGAAATACGACCATATTAGTCCATGTTCAGGTCTGGAACCAGGAAATACGACCATATTAGTCCAAAGCTCAGGTCTAGAACCAGGAAATATGACCATATTAGTCCAGTGCTCAGGTCTAGGACCAGGAAATACGACCATATTAGTCCAGTGTTCAGGTCTGGAACCAGGAAATACGACCTTATTAGTCCATTGGTCAGGTCTAGAACTTGGAAATACGACCATATTAGTCCAGTGCTCAGGTCTAGAACCAGGAAATACGACCATATTAGTCCAGTGCTCAGGTCTCGAACCAGGAAATACGACCATATTAGTCCAGTGCTAAAGACTAGAACCAGGAAATACGACCATATTAGTCCAGTGCTAAAGACTAGAACCAGGAAATACGACCATATTAGTCCAGTGTTCAGGTCTAGAACCAGGAAATACGACCATATTAGTTCAGTGCTCAGGACTAGAACCAGGAAATACGACCATATTAGTCCAGATTTCAGGTCTAGAACCAGGAAATACGACCATATTAGTCCATTGTTCAGGACTAGAACCAGGAAATACGACAATATTAGTCCAGTGCTCAGGACTAGAACCAGGAAATACGACCATATTATTCCAGTGCTAAAGACTAGAACCAGGACATACGACCATATTAGTCCAGTACTCAGGTCTAGAACCAGGAAATACGACCATATTAGTCCAGTGCTCAGGACTAGAACTAGGAAATACGACCATATTAGTCCAGTGCTAAAGACTAGAACCAGGAAATACGACCGTATTAGTCCAGTGCTCAGGTCTATAACCAGGAAATACGACCATATTAGTCCAGTGCTCGGGTCTAGAACCAGGAAATACGACCATATTAGTCCAGTGCTCAGGTCTAGAACCAGGAAATACGACCATATTAGTCCAGTGTTCAGGTCTAGAACCAGGAAATATGACAATATTAGTCCAGTGCTCAGGTCTAGAACCAGGAAATACGAAAATATTAGTCCAGTGCTCAGCTCTAGAACCAGGAAATATGACAATATTAGTCCAATGCTCAGGTCTAGAACCAGGAAATACGACCATGTTAGTCCAGAGCTCAGTTCTAGAACCAGGAAATACGACCATATTAGTCCATGTTCAGGTCTGGAACCAGGAAATACGACCATATTAGTCCAAAGCTCAGGTCTAGAACCAGGAAATATGACCATATTAGTCCAGTGCTCAGGTCTAGAACCAGGAAATACGACCATATTAGTCCAGTGTTCAGGTCTGGAACCAGGTAATACGACCTTATTAGTCCATTGGTCAGGTCTAGAACCAGGAAATACGACCATATTAGTCCAGTGCTCAGGTCTAGAACCAGGAAATACGACCATATTAGTCCAGTGCTCAGGTCTCGAACCAGGAAATACGACCATATTAGTCCAGTGCTCAGGTCTAGAATCAGGAAATTTGACCATATTAGTCCAGAGCTCAGGTCTAGAACCAGGAAATACGACCATATTAGTCCAGTGCTGAGGTCTAGAACCAGGAAATTTGACCATATTAGTCCAGAGCTCAGGTCTAGAACCAGGAAATACGACCATATTAGTCCAGTGCTCAGGACTAGAACCAGGAAATACGACCATATTAGTCCAGTGTTCAGGTCTAGAACCAGGAAATACGACCATATTAGTCCAGTGCTCAGGACTAGAACCAGGAAATACGACCATATTAGTCCAGTGCTCAGGACTAGAACCAGGACATACGACCATATTAGTCCAGTGCTCAGGTCTAGAACCAGGAAATACGACTATATTAGTCCGGAGCTCAGGTCTAGAACCAGGAAATACGACCATATTAGTCCAGTGTTCAGGTCTAGAACCAGGAAATACGACCATATTAGTCCAGTGCTCAGGTGTAGAACCAGGAAATATGACAATATTAGTCCAGTGCTCAGGTCTAGAACCAGGAAATACGACCATATTAGTCCAGTGCTCAGGTCTAGAACCAGGAAATACGACCATATTAGTCCAGTGCTCAGGTCTAGAACCAGGAAATATGACAATATTAGTCCAGTGCTCAGGTCTAGAACCAGGAAATACAACCATATCAGTCCAGTGCTCAGGTCTAGAACCAGGGAATATGACAATATTAGTCCAGTGCTCAGGTCTGGAACCAGGAAATACGACAATATTAGTCCACTGTTCAGGTCTAGAACCAGGAAATACGACCATATTAGTCCAGTGCGCAGCACTAGAACCAGGAAATACGACCATATTAGTCCAGTGCTCAGGACTAGAACCAGGACATACGACCATATTAGTCCAGTGCTCAGGTCTAAAACCAGGAAATAAGACCATATTAGTCCAGTGCTCAGGTCTAGAACCAGGAAATACGACCATATTAGTCCATTGCTCAGGTCTAGAACCAGGAAATACGACCATATTAGACCAGTGCTCAGGAATAGAACCAGGACATACGACCATATTAGTCCAGTGCTCAGGTCTAGAACCAGGAAATACGACCATATTAGTCCAGTGCTCAGGTCTAGAACCAGGAAATATGACAATATTAGTCCAGTGCTCAGGTCTAGAACCAGGAAATACAACCATATCAGTCCAGTGCTCAGGTCTAGAACCAGGAAATTTGACCATATTAGTCCAGAGCTCAGGTCTAGAACCAGGAAATACGACCATATTAGTCCAGTGCTCAGGTCTAGAACCAGGAAATTTGACCATATTAGTCCAGAGCTCAGGTCTAGAACCAGGAAATACGACCATATTAGTCCAGTGCTCAGGACTAGAACCAGGAAATACGACCATATTAGTCCAGTGCTAAAGACTAGAACCAGGAAATACGACCATATTAGTCCAGTGCTAAAGACTAGAACCAGGAAATACGACCATATTAGTCCAGTGTTCAGGTCTAGAACCAGGAAATACGACCATATTAGTCCAGTGCTCAGGACTAGAACCAGGAAATACGACCATATTAGTCCAGATTTCAGGTCTAGAACCAGGAAATACGACCATATTAGTCCATTGTTCAGGACTAGAACCAGGAAATACGACAATATTAGTCCAGTGCTCAGGACTAGAACCAGGAAATACGACCATATTATTCCAGTGCTAAAGACTAGAACCAGGACATACGACCATATTAGTCCAGTACTCAGGTCTAGAACCAGGAAATACGACCATATTAGTCCAGTGCTCAGGACTAGAACTAGGAAATACGACCATATTAGTCCAGTGCTAAAGACTAGAACCAGGAAATACGACCATATTAGTCCAGAGCTCAGGTCTAGATCCAGGAAATACGACCGTATTAGTCCAGTGCTCAGGTCTATAACCAGGAAATACGACCATATTAGTCCAGTGCTCGGGTCTAGAACCAGGAAATACGACCATATTAGTCCAGTGTTCAGGTGTAGAACCAGGAAATACGACCATATTAGTCCAGTGCTCAGGTCTAGAACCAGGAAATACGACCATATTAGTCCAGTGTTCAGGTCTAGAACCAGGAAATATGACAATATTAGTCCAGTGCTCAGGTCTAGAACCAGGAAATATGAAAATATTAGTCCAGTGCTCAGCTCTAGAACCAGGAAATATGACAATATTAGTCCAATGCTCAGGTCTAGAACCAGGAAATACGACCATGTTAGTCCAGAGCTCAGGTCTAGAACCAGGAAATACGACCATGTTAGTCCATGTTCAGGTCTGGAACCAGGAAATACGACCATATTAGTCCAAAGCTCAGGTCTAGAACCAGGAAATATGACCATATTAGTCCAGTGCTCAGGTCTAGGACCAGGAAATACGACCATATTAGTCCAGTGTTCAGGTCTGGAACCAGGAAATACGACCTTATTAGTCCATTGGTCAGGTCTAGAACTTGGAAATACGACCATATTAGTCCAGTGCTCAGGTCTAGAACCAGGAAATACGACCATATTAGTCCAGTGCTCAGGTCTCGAACCAGGAAATACGACCATATTAGTCCAGTGCTAAAGACTAGAACCAGGAAATACGACCATATTAGTCCAGTGCTAAAGACTAGAACCAGGAAATACGACCATATTAGTCCAGTGTTCAGGTCTAGAACCAGGAAATACGACCATATTAGTTCAGTGCTCAGGACTAGAACCAGGAAATACGACCATATTAGTCCAGATTTCAGGTCTAGAACCAGGAAATACGACCATATTAGTCCATTGTTCAGGACTAGAACCAGGAAATACGACAATATTAGTCCAGTGCTCAGGACTAGAACCAGGAAATACGACCATATTATTCCAGTGCTAAAGACTAGAACCAGGACATACGACCATATTAGTCCAGTACTCAGGTCTAGAACCAGGAAATACGACCATATTAGTCCAGTGCTAAAGACTAGAACCAGGAAATACGACCGTATTAGTCCAGTGCTCAGGTCTATAACCAGGAAATACGACCATATTAGTCCAGTGCTCGGGTCTAGAACCAGGAAATACGACCATATTAGTCCAGTGCTCAGGTCTAGAACCAGGAAATACGACCATATTAGTCCAGTGTTCAGGTCTAGAACCAGGAAATATGACAATATTAGTCCAGTGCTCAGGTCTAGAACCAGGAAATACGAAAATATTAGTCCAGTGCTCAGCTCTAGAACCAGGAAATACGACCATATTAGTCCAGAGCTCAGTTCTAGAACCAGGAAATACGACCATATTAGTCCAGTGCTCAGGTCTAGAACCAGGAAATACGACCATATTAGTCCAGTGTTCAGGTCTGGAACCAGGTAATACGACCTTATTAGTCCATTGGTCAGGTCTAGAACCAGGAAATACGACCATATTAGTCCAGTGCTCAGGTCTAGAACCAGGAAATACGACCATATTAGTCCAGTGCTCAGGTCTCGAACCAGGAAATACGACCATATTAGTCCAGTGCTCAGGTCTAGAATCAGGAAATTTGACCATATTAGTCCAGAGCTCAGGTCTAGAACCAGGAAATACGACCATATTAGTCCAGTGCTGAGGTCTAGAACCAGGAAATTTGACCATATTAGTCCAGAGCTCAGGTCTAGAACCAGGAAATACGACCATATTAGTCCAGTGCTCAGGACTAGAACCAGGAAATACGACCATATTAGTCCAGTGTTCAGGTCTAGAACCAGGAAATACGACCATATTAGTCCAGTGCTCAGGACTAGAACCAGGAAATACGACCATATTAGTCCAGTGCTCAGGACTAGAACCAGGACATACGACCATATTAGTCCAGTGCTCAGGTCTAGAACCAGGAAATACGACTATATTAGTCCGGAGCTCAGGTCTAGAACCAGGAAATACGACCATATTAGTCCAGTGTTCAGGTCTAGAACCAGGAAATACGACCATATTAGTCCAGTGCTCAGGTGTAGAACCAGGAAATATGACAATATTAGTCCAGTGCTCAGGTCTAGAACCAGGAAATACGACCATATTAGTCCAGTGCTCAGGTCTAGAACCAGGAAATACGACCATATTAGTCCAGTGCTCAGGTCTAGAACCAGGAAATATGACAATATTAGTCCAGTGCTCAGGTCTAGAACCAGGAAATACAACCATATCAGTCCAGTGCTCAGGTCTAGAACCAGGGAATATGACAATATTAGTCCAGTGCTCAGGTCTGGAACCAGGAAATACGACAATATTAGTCCACTGTTCAGGTCTAGAACCAGGAAATACGACCATATTAGTCCAGTGCGCAGCACTAGAACCAGGAAATACGACCATATTAGTCCAGTGCTCAGGACTAGAACCAGGACATACGACCATATTAGTCCAGTGCTCAGGTCTAAAACCAGGAAATAAGACCATATTAGTCCAGTGCTCAGGTCTAGAACCAGGAAATACGACCATATTAGTCCATTGCTCAGGTCTAGAACCAGGAAATACGACCATATTAGACCAGTGCTCAGGAATAGAACCAGGACATACGACCATATTAGTCCAGTGCTCAGGTCTAGAACCAGGAAATACGACCATATTAGTCCAGTGTTCAGGTCTAGAACCAGGAAATATGACAATATTAGTCCAGTGCTCTGGTCTAGAACCAGGAAATACAACCATATCAGTCCAGTGCTCAGGTCTAGAACCAGGAAATTTGACCATATTAGTCCAGAGCTCAGGTCTAGAACCAGGAAATACGACCATATTAGTCCAGTGCTCAGGTCTAGAACCAGGAAATTTGACCATATTAGTCCAGAGCTCAGGTCTAGAACCAGGAAATACGACCATATTAGTCCAGTGCTAAAGACTAGAACCAGGAAATACGACCATATTAGTCCAGTGTTCAGGTCTAGAACCAGGAAATACGACCATATTAGTCCAGTGCTCAGGACTAGAACCAGGAAATACGACCATATTAGTCCAGATTTCAGGTCTAGAACCAGGAAATACGACCATATTAGTCCATTGTTCAGGACTAGAACCAGGAAATACGACAATATTAGTCCAGTGCTCAGGACTAGAACCAGGAAATACGACCATATTATTCCAGTGCTAAAGACTAGAACCAGGACATACGACCATATTAGTCCAGTACTCAGGTCTAGAACCAGGAAATACGACCATATTAGTCCAGTGCTCAGGACTAGAACTAGGAAATACGACCATATTAGTCCAGTGCTAAAGACTAGAACCAGGAAATACGAACATATTAGTCCAGAGCTCAGGTCTAGATCCAGGAAATACGACCGTATTAGTCCAGTGCTCAGGTCTATAACCAGGAAATACGACCATATTAGTCCAGTGCTCGGGTCTAGAACCAGGAAATACGACCATATTAGTCCAGTGTTCAGGTGTAGAACCAGGAAATACGACCATATTAGTCCAGTGCTCAGGTCTAGAACCAGGAAATACGACCATATTAGTCCAGTGCTCAGGACTAGAACCAGGAAATACGACCATATTAGTCCAGTGCTCAGGACTAGAACCAGGACATACGACCATATTAGTCCAGTGCTCAGGTCTAGAACCAGGAAATACGACTATATTAGTCCGGAGCTCAGGTCTAGAACCAGGAAATACGACCATATTAGTCCAGTGTTCAGGTCTAGAACCAGGAAATACGACCATATTAGTCCAGTGCTCAGGTGTAGAACCAGGAAATATGACAATATTAGTCCAGTGCTCAGGTCTAGAACCAGGAAATACGACCATATTAGTCCAGTGCTCAGGTCTAGAACCAGGAAATACGACCATATTAGTCCAGTGCTCAGGTCTAGAACCAGGAAATATGACAATATTAGTCCAGTGCTCAGGTCTAGAACCAGGAAATACAACCATATCAGTCCAGTGCTCAGGTCTAGAACCAGGGAATATGACAATATTAGTCCAGTGCTCAGGTCTGGAACCAGGAAATACGACAATATTAGTCCACTGTTCAGGTCTAGAACCAGGAAATACGACCATATTAGTCCAGTGCGCAGCACTAGAACCAGGAAATACGACCATATTAGTCCAGTGCTCAGGACTAGAACCAGGACATACGACCATATTAGTCCAGTGCTCAGGTCTAAAACCAGGAAATAAGACCATATTAGTCCAGTGCTCAGGTCTAGAACCAGGAAATACGACCATATTAGTCCATTGCTCAGGTCTAGAACCAGGAAATACGACCATATTAGACCAGTGCTCAGGAATAGAACCAGGACATACGACCATATTAGTCCAGTGCTCAGGTCTAGAACCAGGAAATACGACCATATTAGTCCAGTGCTCAGGTCTAGAACCAGGAAATATGACAATATTAGTCCAGTGCTCAGGTCTAGAACCAGGAAATACAACCATATCAGTCCAGTGCTCAGGTCTAGAACCAGGAAATTTGACCATATTAGTCCAGAGCTCAGGTCTAGAACCAGGAAATACGACCATATTAGTCCAGTGCTCAGGTCTAGAACCAGGAAATTTGACCATATTAGTCCAGAGCTCAGGTCTAGAACCAGGAAATACGACCATATTAGTCCAGTGCTCAGGACTAGAACCAGGAAATACGACCATATTAGTCCAGTGCTAAAGACTAGAACCAGGAAATACGACCATATTAGTCCAGTGCTAAAGACTAGAACCAGGAAATACGACCATATTAGTCCAGTGTTCAGGTCTAGAACCAGGAAATACGACCATATTAGTCCAGTGCTCAGGACTAGAACAAGGAAATACGACCATATTAGTCCAGATTTCAGGTCTAGAACCAGGAAATACGACCATATTAGTCCATTGTTCAGGACTAGAACCAGGAAATACGACAATATTAGTCCAGTGCTCAGGACTAGAACCAGGAAATACGACCATATTATTCCAGTGCTAAAGACTAGAACCAGGACATACGACCATATTAGTCCAGTACTCAGGTCTAGAACCAGGAAATACGACCATATTAGTCCAGTGCTCAGGACTAGAACTAGGAAATACGACCATATTAGTCCAGTGCTAAAGACTAGAACCAGGAAATACGACCATATTAGTCCAGAGCTCAGGTCTAGATCCAGGAAATACGACCGTATTAGTCCAGTGCTCAGGTCTATAACCAGGAAATACGACCATATTAGTCCAGTGCTCGGGTCTAGAACCAGGAAATACGACCATATTAGTCCAGTGTTCAGGTGTAGAACCAGGAAATACGACCATATTAGTCCAGTGCTCAGGTCTAGAACCAGGAAATACGACCATATTAGTCCAGTGTTCAGGTCTAGAACCAGGAAATATGACAATATTAGTCCAGTGCTCAGGTCTAGAACCAGGAAATATGAAAATATTAGTCCAGTGCTCAGCTCTAGAACCAGGAAATATGACAATATTAGTCCAATGCTCAGGTCTAGAACCAGGAAATACGACCATGTTAGTCCAGAGCTCAGGTCTAGAACCAGGAAATACGACCATATTAGTCCATGTTCAGGTCTGGAACCAGGAAATACGACCATATTAGTCCAAAGCTCAGGTCTAGAACCAGGAAATATGACCATATTAGTCCAGTGCTCAGGTCTAGGACCAGGAAATACGACCATATTAGTCCAGTGTTCAGGTCTGGAACCAGGAAATACGACCTTATTAGTCCATTGGTCAGGTCTAGAACTTGGAAATACGACCATATTAGTCCAGTGCTCAGGTCTAGAACCAGGAAATACGACCATATTAGTCCAGTGCTCAGGTCTCGAACCAGGAAATACGACCATATTAGTCCAGTGCTAAAGACTAGAACCAGGAAATACGACCATATTAGTCCAGTGCTAAAGACTAGAACCAGGAAATACGACCATATTAGTCCAGTGTTCAGGTCTAGAACCAGGAAATACGACCATATTAGTTCAGTGCTCAGGACTAGAACCAGGAAATACGACCATATTAGTCCAGATTTCAGGTCTAGAACCAGGAAATACGACCATATTAGTCCATTGTTCAGGACTAGAACCAGGAAATACGACAATATTAGTCCAGTGCTCAGGACTAGAACCAGGAAATACGACCATATTATTCCAGTGCTAAAGACTAGAACCAGGACATACGACCATATTAGTCCAGTACTCAGGTCTAGAACCAGGAAATACGACCATATTAGTCCAGTGCTCAGGACTAGAACTAGGAAATACGACCATATTAGTCCAGTGCTAAAGACTAGAACCAGGAAATACGACCGTATTAGTCCAGTGCTCAGGTCTATAACCAGGAAATACGACCATATTAGTCCAGTGCTCGGGTCTAGAACCAGGAAATACGACCATATTAGTCCAGTGCTCAGGTCTAGAACCAGGAAATACGACCATATTAGTCCAGTGTTCAGGTCTAGAACCAGGAAATATGACAATATTAGTCCAGTGCTCAGGTCTAGAACCAGGAAATACGAAAATATTAGTCCAGTGCTCAGCTCTAGAACCAGGAAATATGACAATATTAGTCCAATGCTCAGGTCTAGAACCAGGAAATACGACCATGTTAGTCCAGAGCTCAGTTCTAGAACCAGGAAATACGACCATATTAGTCCATGTTCAGGTCTGGAACCAGGAAATACGACCATATTAGTCCAAAGCTCAGGTCTAGAACCAGGAAATATGACCATATTAGTCCAGTGCTCAGGTCTAGAACCAGGAAATACGACCATATTAGTCCAGTGTTCAGGTCTGGAACCAGGTAATACGACCTTATTAGTCCATTGGTCAGGTCTAGAACCAGGAAATACGACCATATTAGTCCAGTGCTCAGGTCTAGAACCAGGAAATACGACCATATTAGTCCAGTGCTCAGGTCTCGAACCAGGAAATACGACCATATTAGTCCAGTGCTCAGGTCTAGAATCAGGAAATTTGACCATATTAGTCCAGAGCTCAGGTCTAGAACCAGGAAATACGACCATATTAGTCCAGTGCTGAGGTCTAGAACCAGGAAATTTGACCATATTAGTCCAGAGCTCAGGTCTAGAACCAGGAAATACGACCATATTAGTCCAGTGCTCAGGACTAGAACCAGGAAATACGACCATATTAGTCCAGTGTTCAGGTCTAGAACCAGGAAATACGACCATATTAGTCCAGTGCTCAGGACTAGAACCAGGAAATACGACCATATTAGTCCAGTGCTCAGGACTAGAACCAGGACATACGACCATATTAGTCCAGTGCTCAGGTCTAGAACCAGGAAATACGACTATATTAGTCCGGAGCTCAGGTCTAGAACCAGGAAATACGACCATATTAGTCCAGTGTTCAGGTCTAGAACCAGGAAATACGACCATATTAGTCCAGTGCTCAGGTGTAGAACCAGGAAATATGACAATATTAGTCCAGTGCTCAGGTCTAGAACCAGGAAATACGACCATATTAGTCCAGTGCTCAGGTCTAGAACCAGGAAATACGACCATATTAGTCCAGTGCTCAGGTCTAGAACCAGGAAATATGACAATATTAGTCCAGTGCTCAGGTCTAGAACCAGGAAATACAACCATATCAGTCCAGTGCTCAGGTCTAGAACCAGGGAATATGACAATATTAGTCCAGTGCTCAGGTCTGGAACCAGGAAATACGACAATATTAGTCCACTGTTCAGGTCTAGAACCAGGAAATACGACCATATTAGTCCAGTGCGCAGCACTAGAACCAGGAAATACGACCATATTAGTCCAGTGCTCAGGACTAGAACCAGGACATACGACCATATTAGTCCAGTGCTCAGGTCTAAAACCAGGAAATAAGACCATATTAGTCCAGTGCTCAGGTCTAGAACCAGGAAATACGACCATATTAGTCCATTGCTCAGGTCTAGAACCAGGAAATACGACCATATTAGACCAGTGCTCAGGAATAGAACCAGGACATACGACCATATTAGTCCAGTGCTCAGGTCTAGAACCAGGAAATACGACCATATTAGTCCAGTGCTCAGGTCTAGAACCAGGAAATATGACAATATTAGTCCAGTGCTCAGGTCTAGAACCAGGAAATACAACCATATCAGTCCAGTGCTCAGGTCTAGAACCAGGAAATTTGACCATATTAGTCCAGAGCTCAGGTCTAGAACCAGGAAATACGACCATATTAGTCCAGTGCTCAGGTCTAGAACCAGGAAATTTGACCATATTAGTCCAGAGCTCAGGTCTAGAACCAGGAAATACGACCATATTAGTCCAGTGCTCAGGACTAGAACCAGGAAATACGACCATATTAGTCCAGTGCTAAAGACTAGAACCAGGAAATACGACCATATTAGTCCAGTGCTAAAGACTAGAACCAGGAAATACGACCATATTAGTCCAGTGTTCAGGTCTAGAACCAGGAAATACGACCATATTAGTCCAGTGCTCAGGACTAGAACCAGGAAATACGACCATATTAGTCCAGATTTCAGGTCTAGAACCAGGAAATACGACCATATTAGTCCATTGTTCAGGACTAGAACCAGGAAATACGACAATATTAGTCCAGTGCTCAGGACTAGAACCAGGAAATACGACCATATTATTCCAGTGCTAAAGACTAGAACCAGGACATACGACCATATTAGTCCAGTACTCAGGTCTAGAACCAGGAAATACGACCATATTAGTCCAGTGCTCAGGACTAGAACTAGGAAATACGACCATATTAGTCCAGTGCTAAAGACTAGAACCAGGAAATACGACCATATTAGTCCAGAGCTCAGGTCTAGATCCAGGAAATACGACCGTATTAGTCCAGTGCTCAGGTCTATAACCAGGAAATACGACCATATTAGTCCAGTGCTCGGGTCTAGAACCAGGAAATACGACCATATTAGTCCAGTGTTCAGGTGTAGAACCAGGAAATACGACCATATTAGTCCAGTGCTCAGGTCTAGAACCAGGAAATACGACCATATTAGTCCAGTGTTCAGGTCTAGAACCAGGAAATATGACAATATTAGTCCAGTGCTCAGGTCTAGAACCAGGAAATATGAAAATATTAGTCCAGTGCTCAGCTCTAGAACCAGGAAATATGACAATATTAGTCCAATGCTCAGGTCTAGAACCAGGAAATACGACCATGTTAGTCCAGAGCTCAGGTCTAGAACCAGGAAATACGACCATGTTAGTCCATGTTCAGGTCTGGAACCAGGAAATACGACCATATTAGTCCAAAGCTCAGGTCTAGAACCAGGAAATATGACCATATTAGTCCAGTGCTCAGGTCTAGGACCAGGAAATACGACCATATTAGTCCAGTGTTCAGGTCTGGAACCAGGAAATACGACCTTATTAGTCCATTGGTCAGGTCTAGAACTTGGAAATACGACCATATTAGTCCAGTGCTCAGGTCTAGAACCAGGAAATACGACCATATTAGTCCAGTGCTCAGGTCTCGAACCAGGAAATACGACCATATTAGTCCAGTGCTAAAGACTAGAACCAGGAAATACGACCATATTAGTCCAGTGCTAAAGACTAGAACCAGGAAATACGACCATATTAGTCCAGTGTTCAGGTCTAGAACCAGGAAATACGACCATATTAGTTCAGTGCTCAGGACTAGAACCAGGAAATACGACCATATTAGTCCAGATTTCAGGTCTAGAACCAGGAAATACGACCATATTAGTCCATTGTTCAGGACTAGAACCAGGAAATACGACAATATTAGTCCAGTGCTCAGGACTAGAACCAGGAAATACGACCATATTATTCCAGTGCTAAAGACTAGAACCAGGACATACGACCATATTAGTCCAGTACTCAGGTCTAGAACCAGGAAATACGACCATATTAGTCCAGTGCTAAAGACTAGAACCAGGAAATACGACCGTATTAGTCCAGTGCTCAGGTCTATAACCAGGAAATACGACCATATTAGTCCAGTGCTCGGGTCTAGAACCAGGAAATACGACCATATTAGTCCAGTGCTCAGGTCTAGAACCAGGAAATACGACCATATTAGTCCAGTGTTCAGGTCTAGAACCAGGAAATATGACAATATTAGTCCAGTGCTCAGGTCTAGAACCAGGAAATACGAAAATATTAGTCCAGTGCTCAGCTCTAGAACCAGGAAATACGACCATATTAGTCCAGAGCTCAGTTCTAGAACCAGGAAATACGACCATATTAGTCCAGTGCTCAGGTCTAGAACCAGGAAATACGACCATATTAGTCCAGTGTTCAGGTCTGGAACCAGGTAATACGACCTTATTAGTCCATTGGTCAGGTCTAGAACCAGGAAATACGACCATATTAGTCCAGTGCTCAGGTCTAGAACCAGGAAATACGACCATATTAGTCCAGTGCTCAGGTCTCGAACCAGGAAATACGACCATATTAGTCCAGTGCTCAGGTCTAGAATCAGGAAATTTGACCATATTAGTCCAGAGCTCAGGTCTAGAACCAGGAAATACGACCATATTAGTCCAGTGCTGAGGTCTAGAACCAGGAAATTTGACCATATTAGTCCAGAGCTCAGGTCTAGAACCAGGAAATACGACCATATTAGTCCAGTGCTCAGGACTAGAACCAGGAAATACGACCATATTAGTCCAGTGTTCAGGTCTAGAACCAGGAAATACGACCATATTAGTCCAGTGCTCAGGACTAGAACCAGGAAATACGACCATATTAGTCCAGTGCTCAGGACTAGAACCAGGACATACGACCATATTAGTCCAGTGCTCAGGTCTAGAACCAGGAAATACGACTATATTAGTCCGGAGCTCAGGTCTAGAACCAGGAAATACGACCATATTAGTCCAGTGTTCAGGTCTAGAACCAGGAAATACGACCATATTAGTCCAGTGCTCAGGTGTAGAACCAGGAAATATGACAATATTAGTCCAGTGCTCAGGTCTAGAACCAGGAAATACGACCATATTAGTCCAGTGCTCAGGTCTAGAACCAGGAAATACGACCATATTAGTCCAGTGCTCAGGTCTAGAACCAGGAAATATGACAATATTAGTCCAGTGCTCAGGTCTAGAACCAGGAAATACAACCATATCAGTCCAGTGCTCAGGTCTAGAACCAGGGAATATGACAATATTAGTCCAGTGCTCAGGTCTGGAACCAGGAAATACGACAATATTAGTCCACTGTTCAGGTCTAGAACCAGGAAATACGACCATATTAGTCCAGTGCGCAGCACTAGAACCAGGAAATACGACCATATTAGTCCAGTGCTCAGGACTAGAACCAGGACATACGACCATATTAGTCCAGTGCTCAGGTCTAAAACCAGGAAATAAGACCATATTAGTCCAGTGCTCAGGTCTAGAACCAGGAAATACGACCATATTAGTCCATTGCTCAGGTCTAGAACCAGGAAATACGACCATATTAGACCAGTGCTCAGGAATAGAACCAGGACATACGACCATATTAGTCCAGTGCTCAGGTCTAGAACCAGGAAATACGACCATATTAGTCCAGTGTTCAGGTCTAGAACCAGGAAATATGACAATATTAGTCCAGTGCTCTGGTCTAGAACCAGGAAATACAACCATATCAGTCCAGTGCTCAGGTCTAGAACCAGGAAATTTGACCATATTAGTCCAGAGCTCAGGTCTAGAACCAGGAAATACGACCATATTAGTCCAGTGCTCAGGTCTAGAACCAGGAAATTTGACCATATTAGTCCAGAGCTCAGGTCTAGAACCAGGAAATACGACCATATTAGTCCAGTGCTAAAGACTAGAACCAGGAAATACGACCATATTAGTCCAGTGTTCAGGTCTAGAACCAGGAAATACGACCATATTAGTCCAGTGCTCAGGACTAGAACCAGGAAATACGACCATATTAGTCCAGATTTCAGGTCTAGAACCAGGAAATACGACCATATTAGTCCATTGTTCAGGACTAGAACCAGGAAATACGACAATATTAGTCCAGTGCTCAGGACTAGAACCAGGAAATACGACCATATTATTCCAGTGCTAAAGACTAGAACCAGGACATACGACCATATTAGTCCAGTACTCAGGTCTAGAACCAGGAAATACGACCATATTAGTCCAGTGCTCAGGACTAGAACTAGGAAATACGACCATATTAGTCCAGTGCTAAAGACTAGAACCAGGAAATACGAACATATTAGTCCAGAGCTCAGGTCTAGATCCAGGAAATACGACCGTATTAGTCCAGTGCTCAGGTCTATAACCAGGAAATACGACCATATTAGTCCAGTGCTCGGGTCTAGAACCAGGAAATACGACCATATTAGTCCAGTGTTCAGGTGTAGAACCAGGAAATACGACCATATTAGTCCAGTGCTCAGGTCTAGAACCAGGAAATACGACCATATTAGTCCAGTGTTCAGGTCTAGAACCAGGAAATATGACAATATTAGTCCAGTGCTCAGGTCTAGAACCAGGAAATATGAAAATATTAGTCCAGTGCTCAGCTCTAGAACCAGGAAATATGACAATATTAGTCCAATGCTCAGGTCTAGAACCAGGAAATACGACCATGTTAGTCCAGAGCTCAGGTCTAGAACCAGGAAATACGACCATATTAGTCCATGTTCAGGTCTGGAACCAGGAAATACGACCATATTAGTCCAAAGCTCAGGTCTAGAACCAGGAAATATGACCATATTAGTCCAGTGCTCAGGTCTAGGACCAGGAAATACGACCATATTAGTCCAGTGTTCAGGTCTGGAACCAGGAAATACGACCTTATTAGTCCATTGGTCAGGTCTAGAACTTGGAAATACGACCATATTAGTCCAGTGCTCAGGTCTAGAACCAGGAAATACGACCATATTAGTCCAGTGCTCAGGTCTCGAACCAGGAAATACGACCATATTAGTCCAGTGCTAAAGACTAGAACCAGGAAATACGACCATATTAGTCCAGTGCTAAAGACTAGAACCAGGAAATACGACCATATTAGTCCAGTGTTCAGGTCTAGAACCAGGAAATACGACCATATTAGTTCAGTGCTCAGGACTAGAACCAGGAAATACGACCATATTAGTCCAGATTTCAGGTCTAGAACCAGGAAATACGACCATATTAGTCCATTGTTCAGGACTAGAACCAGGAAATACGACAATATTAGTCCAGTGCTCAGGACTAGAACCAGGAAATACGACCATATTATTCCAGTGCTAAAGACTAGAACCAGGACATACGACCATATTAGTCCAGTACTCAGGTCTAGAACCAGGAAATACGACCATATTAGTCCAGTGCTCAGGACTAGAACTAGGAAATACGACCATATTAGTCCAGTGCTAAAGACTAGAACCAGGAAATACGACCGTATTAGTCCAGTGCTCAGGTCTATAACCAGGAAATACGACCATATTAGTCCAGTGCTCGGGTCTAGAACCAGGAAATACGACCATATTAGTCCAGTGCTCAGGTCTAGAACCAGGAAATACGACCATATTAGTCCAGTGTTCAGGTCTAGAACCAGGAAATATGACAATATTAGTCCAGTGCTCAGGTCTAGAACCAGGAAATACGAAAATATTAGTCCAGTGCTCAGCTCTAGAACCAGGAAATATGACAATATTAGTCCAATGCTCAGGTCTAGAACCAGGAAATACGACCATGTTAGTCCAGAGCTCAGTTCTAGAACCAGGAAATACGACCATATTAGTCCATGTTCAGGTCTGGAACCAGGAAATACGACCATATTAGTCCAAAGCTCAGGTCTAGAACCAGGAAATATGACCATATTAGTCCAGTGCTCAGGTCTAGAACCAGGAAATACGACCATATTAGTCCAGTGTTCAGGTCTGGAACCAGGTAATACGACCTTATTAGTCCATTGGTCAGGTCTAGAACCAGGAAATACGACCATATTAGTCCAGTGCTCAGGTCTAGAACCAGGAAATACGACCATATTAGTCCAGTGCTCAGGTCTCGAACCAGGAAATACGACCATATTAGTCCAGTGCTCAGGTCTAGAATCAGGAAATTTGACCATATTAGTCCAGAGCTCAGGTCTAGAACCAGGAAATACGACCATATTAGTCCAGTGCTGAGGTCTAGAACCAGGAAATTTGACCATATTAGTCCAGAGCTCAGGTCTAGAACCAGGAAATACGACCATATTAGTCCAGTGCTCAGGACTAGAACCAGGAAATACGACCATATTAGTCCAGTGTTCAGGTCTAGAACCAGGAAATACGACCATATTAGTCCAGTGCTCAGGACTAGAACCAGGAAATACGACCATATTAGTCCAGTGCTCAGGACTAGAACCAGGACATACGACCATATTAGTCCAGTGCTCAGGTCTAGAACCAGGAAATACGACTATATTAGTCCGGAGCTCAGGTCTAGAACCAGGAAATACGACCATATTAGTCCAGTGTTCAGGTCTAGAACCAGGAAATACGACCATATTAGTCCAGTGCTCAGGTGTAGAACCAGGAAATATGACAATATTAGTCCAGTGCTCAGGTCTAGAACCAGGAAATACGACCATATTAGTCCAGTGCTCAGGTCTAGAACCAGGAAATACGACCATATTAGTCCAGTGCTCAGGTCTAGAACCAGGAAATATGACAATATTAGTCCAGTGCTCAGGTCTAGAACCAGGAAATACAACCATATCAGTCCAGTGCTCAGGTCTAGAACCAGGGAATATGACAATATTAGTCCAGTGCTCAGGTCTGGAACCAGGAAATACGACAATATTAGTCCACTGTTCAGGTCTAGAACCAGGAAATACGACCATATTAGTCCAGTGCGCAGCACTAGAACCAGGAAATACGACCATATTAGTCCAGTGCTCAGGACTAGAACCAGGACATACGACCATATTAGTCCAGTGCTCAGGTCTAGAACCAGGAAATACGACCATATTAGTCCATTGCTCAGGTCTAGAACCAGGAAATACGACCATATTAGACCAGTGCTCAGGAATAGAACCAGGACATACGACCATATTAGTCCAGTGCTCAGGTCTAGAACCAGGAAATACGACCATATTAGTCCAGTGCTCAGGTCTAGAACCAGGAAATATGACAATATTAGTCCAGTGCTCAGGTCTAGAACCAGGAAATACAACCATATCAGTCCAGTGCTCAGGTCTAGAACCAGGAAATTTGACCATATTAGTCCAGAGCTCAGGTCTAGAACCAGGAAATACGACCATATTAGTCCAGTGCTCAGGTCTAGAACCAGGAAATTTGACCATATTAGTCCAGAGCTCAGGTCTAGAACCAGGAAATACGACCATATTAGTCCAGTGCTCAGGACTAGAACCAGGAAATACGACCATATTAGTCCAGTGCTAAAGACTAGAACCAGGAAATACGACCATATTAGTCCAGTGCTAAAGACTAGAACCAGGAAATACGACCATATTAGTCCAGTGTTCAGGTCTAGAACCAGGAAATACGACCATATTAGTCCAGTGCTCAGGACTAGAACCAGGAAATACGACCATATTAGTCCAGATTTCAGGTCTAGAACCAGGAAATACGACCATATTAGTCCATTGTTCAGGACTAGAACCAGGAAATACGACAATATTAGTCCAGTGCTCAGGACTAGAACCAGGAAATACGACCATATTATTCCAGTGCTAAAGACTAGAACCAGGACATACGACCATATTAGTCCAGTACTCAGGTCTAGAACCAGGAAATACGACCATATTAGTCCAGTGCTCAGGACTAGAACTAGGAAATACGACCATATTAGTCCAGTGCTAAAGACTAGAACCAGGAAATACGACCATATTAGTCCAGAGCTCAGGTCTAGATCCAGGAAATACGACCGTATTAGTCCAGTGCTCAGGTCTATAACCAGGAAATACGACCATATTAGTCCAGTGCTCGGGTCTAGAACCAGGAAATACGACCATATTAGTCCAGTGTTCAGGTGTAGAACCAGGAAATACGACCATATTAGTCCAGTGCTCAGGTCTAGAACCAGGAAATACGACCATATTAGTCCAGTGTTCAGGTCTAGAACCAGGAAATATGACAATATTAGTCCAGTGCTCAGGTCTAGAACCAGGAAATATGAAAATATTAGTCCAGTGCTCAGCTCTAGAACCAGGAAATATGACAATATTAGTCCAATGCTCAGGTCTAGAACCAGGAAATACGACCATGTTAGTCCAGAGCTCAGGTCTAGAACCAGGAAATACGACCATATTAGTCCATGTTCAGGTCTGGAACCAGGAAATACGACCATATTAGTCCAAAGCTCAGGTCTAGAACCAGGAAATATGACCATATTAGTCCAGTGCTCAGGTCTAGGACCAGGAAATACGACCATATTAGTCCAGTGTTCAGGTCTGGAACCAGGAAATACGACCTTATTAGTCCATTGGTCAGGTCTAGAACTTGGAAATACGACCATATTAGTCCAGTGCTCAGGTCTAGAACCAGGAAATACGACCATATTAGTCCAGTGCTCAGGTCTCGAACCAGGAAATACGACCATATTAGTCCAGTGCTAAAGACTAGAACCAGGAAATACGACCATATTAGTCCAGTGCTAAAGACTAGAACCAGGAAATACGACCATATTAGTCCAGTGTTCAGGTCTAGAACCAGGAAATACGACCATATTAGTTCAGTGCTCAGGACTAGAACCAGGAAATACGACCATATTAGTCCAGATTTCAGGTCTAGAACCAGGAAATACGACCATATTAGTCCATTGTTCAGGACTAGAACCAGGAAATACGACAATATTAGTCCAGTGCTCAGGACTAGAACCAGGAAATACGACCATATTATTCCAGTGCTAAAGACTAGAACCAGGACATACGACCATATTAGTCCAGTACTCAGGTCTAGAACCAGGAAATACGACCATATTAGTCCAGTGCTCAGGACTAGAACTAGGAAATACGACCATATTAGTCCAGTGCTAAAGACTAGAACCAGGAAATACGACCGTATTAGTCCAGTGCTCAGGTCTATAACCAGGAAATACGACCATATTAGTCCAGTGCTCGGGTCTAGAACCAGGAAATACGACCATATTAGTCCAGTGCTCAGGTCTAGAACCAGGAAATACGACCATATTAGTCCAGTGTTCAGGTCTAGAACCAGGAAATATGACAATATTAGTCCAGTGCTCAGGTCTAGAACCAGGAAATACGAAAATATTAGTCCAGTGCTCAGCTCTAGAACCAGGAAATATGACAATATTAGTCCAATGCTCAGGTCTAGAACCAGGAAATACGACCATGTTAGTCCAGAGCTCAGTTCTAGAACCAGGAAATACGACCATATTAGTCCATGTTCAGGTCTGGAACCAGGAAATACGACCATATTAGTCCAAAGCTCAGGTCTAGAACCAGGAAATATGACCATATTAGTCCAGTGCTCAGGTCTAGAACCAGGAAATACGACCATATTAGTCCAGTGTTCAGGTCTGGAACCAGGTAATACGACCTTATTAGTCCATTGGTCAGGTCTAGAACCAGGAAATACGACCATATTAGTCCAGTGCTCAGGTCTAGAACCAGGAAATACGACCATATTAGTCCAGTGCTCAGGTCTCGAACCAGGAAATACGACCATATTAGTCAAGTGCTCAGGTCTAGAATCAGGAAATTTGACCATATTAGTCCAGAGCTCAGGTCTAGAACCAGGAAATACGACCATATTAATCCAGTGCTGAGGTCTAGAACCAGGAAATTTGACCATATTAGTCCAGAGCTCAGGTCTAGAACCAGGAAATACGACCATATTAGTCCAGTGCTCAGGACTAGAACCAGGAAATACGACCATATTAGTCCAGTGCAAAAGACTAGAACCAGGAAATACGACCATATTATTCCAGTGCTAAAGACTAGAACCAGGACATACGACCATATTAGTCCAGTACTCAGGACTAGAACCAGGAAATACGACCATATTAGTCCAGTGCTCAGGACTAGAACTAGGAAATACGACCATATTAGTCCAGTGCTAAAGACTAGAACCAGGAAATATGACCATATTAGTCCAGAGCTCAGGTCTAGATCCAGGAAATACGACCATATTAGTCCAGTGCTCAGGTCTCTAACCAGGAAATACGACCATATTAGTCCAGTGCTTGGGTCTAGACCAGGAAATACGACCATATTAGTCCAGTGTTCAGGTGTAGATCCAGGAAATACGACCATATTAGTCCAGTGCTCAGGTCTAGACCCAGGAAATACGACCATATTAGTCCAGAGCTCAGGTCTAGAACCAGGAAATACGACCATATTAGTCCAGTGCTCAGGACTAGAACCAGGAAATACGACCATATTAGTCCAGTGCTAAAGACTAGAACCAGGAAATACGACCATATTAGTCCAGTGCTAAAGACTAGAACCAGGAAATACGACCGTATTAGTCCAGTGTTCAGGTCTAGAACCAGGAAATACGACCATATTAGTCCAGTGCTCAGGACTAGAACCAGAAAATACGACCATATTAGTCCAGATTTCAGGTCTAGAACCAGGAAATACGACCATATTAGTCCATTGTTCAGGACTAGAACCAGGAAATACGACAATATTAGTCCAGTGCTCAGGACTAGAACCAGGAAATACGACCATATTATTCCAGTGCTAAAGACTAGAACCAGGACATACGACCATATTAGTCCAGTACTCAGGTCTAGAACCAGGAAATACGACCATATTAGTCCAGTGCTCAGGACTAGAACTAGGAAATACGACCATATTAGTCCAGAGCTCAGGTCTAGATCCAGGAAATACGACCGTATTAGTCCAGTGCTCAGGTCTATAACCAGGAAATACGACCATATTAGTCCAGTGCTCGGGTCTAGAACCAGGAAATACGACCATATTAGTCCAGTGTTCAGGTGTAGAGCCAGGATATACGACCATATTAGTCCAGTGCTCAGGTCTAGAACCAGGAAATACGACCATATTAGTCCAGTGTTCAGGTCTAGAACCAGGAAATATGACAATATTAGTCCAGTGCTCAGGTCTAGAACCAGGAAATATGAAAATATTAGTCCAGTGCTCAGCTCTAGAACCAGGAAATATGACAATATTAGTCCAATGCTCAGGTCTAGAACCAGGAAATACGACCATGTTAGTCCAGAGCTCAGGTCTAGAACCAGGAAATACGACCATATTAGTCCATGTTCAGGTCTGGAACCAGGAAATACGACCATATTAGTCCAAAGCTCAGGTCTAGAACCAGGAAATATGACCATATTAGTCCAGTGCTCAGGTCTAGAACCAGGAAATACGACCATATTAGTCCAGTGTTCAGGTCTGGAACGAGGAAATACGACCTTATTAGTCCATTGGTCAGGTCTAGAACTAGGAAATACGACCATATTAGTCCAGTGCTCAGGTCTAGAACCAGGAAATACGACCATATTAGTCCAGTGCTCAGGTCTCGAACCAGGAAATACGACCATATTAGTCCAGTGCTCAGGTCTAGAACCAGGAAATTTGACCATATTAGTCCAGAGCTCAGGTCTAGAACCAGGAAATACGACCATATTAGTCCAGTGCTCAGGTCTAGAACCAGGAAATTTGACCATATTAGTCCAGAGCTCAGGTCTAGAACCAGGAAATACGACCATATTAGTCCAGTGCTCAGGACTAGAACCAGGAAATACGACCATATTAGTCCAGTGCTAAAGACTAGAACCAGGAAATACGACCATATTAGTCCAGTGCTAAAGACTAGAACCAGGAAATACGACCATATTAGTCCAGTGTTCAGGTCTAGAACCAGGAAATACGACCATATTAGTCCAGTGCTAAAGACTAGAACCAGGAAATACGACCATATTAGTCCAGTGCTAAAGACTAGAACCAGGAATTACGACCATATTAGTCCAGTGTTCAGGTCTAGAACCAGGAAATACGACCATATTAGTCCAGTGCTCAGGACTAGAACCAGGAAATACGACCATATTAGTCCAGTGCTCAGGACTAGAACCAGGACATACGACCATATTAGTCCAGTGCTCAGGTCTAGAAACAGGAAATACGACCATATTAGTCCAGTGCTCAGGTATAGAACCAGGAAATACGACCATATTAGTCCAGTGCTCAGGAATAGAACCAGGAAATACGACCATATTAGTCCAGTGCTAAAGACTAGAACCAGGAAATACGACCATATTAGTCCAGTGCTAAAGACTAGAACCAGGAAATACGACCATATTAGTCCAGTGTTCAGGTCTAGAACAAGGAAATACGACCATATTAGTCCAGTGCTCAGGACTAGAACCAGGAAATACGACCATATTAGTCCAGTGCTCAGGTCTAGAACCAGGAAATACGACCATATTAGTCCAGTGCTCAGGACTAGAACCAGGAAATACGACAATATTAGTCCAGTGCTCAGGACTAGAACCAGGAAATACGACCATATTATTCCAGTGCTAAAGACTAGAACCAGGACATACGACCATATTAGTCCAGTACTCAGGTCTAGAACCAGGAAATACGACCATATTAGTCCAGTGCTCAGGACTAGAACTAGGAAATACGACCATATTAGTCCAGTGCTAAAGACTAGAACCAGGAAATATGACCATATTAGTCCAGAGCTCAGGTCTAGATCCAGGAAATACGACCATATTAGTCCAGTGCTCAGGTCTATAACCAGGAAATACGACCATATTAGTCCAGTGCTCGGGTCTAGACCAGGAAATACGACCATATTAGTCCAGTGTTCAGGTGTAGAACCAGGAAATACGACCATATTAGTCCAGTGCTCAGGTCTAGAACCAGGAAATACGACCATATTAGTCCAGTGTTCAGGTCTAGAACCAGGAATTACGACCATATTAGTCCAGTGCTCAGGTCTCGAACCAGGAAATACGACCATATTAGTCCAGTGCTCAGGTCTAGAACCAAGAAATACGACCATATTAGTCCAGTGCTCAGGTCTAGAACCAGGAAATACGACCATATTAGTCCAGTGCTCAGGTCTAGAACCAGGAAATTTGACCATATTAGTCCAGATTTCAGGTCTAGACACAGGAAATATGACCATATTAGTCCAGAGCTCAGGTCTAGTACCAGGAAATACGACCATATTAGTCCAGTGTTCAGGTGTAGAACCAGGAAATACGACCATATTAGTCCAATGCTCAGGTCTAGAACCAGGAAATACGACCATATTAGTCCAGTGTTTAGGTCTAGAACCAGGAAATACGACCATATTAGTCCAGTGCTCAGGTGTAGAACCAGGAAATATGACAATTTTAGTCCAGTGCTCAGGTCTAGAACAAGGAAATATGACCATATTAGTCCAGTGCTCAGGTCTAGAACCAGGGAATATGACAATATTAGTCCAGTGCTCAGGTCTGGAACCAGGAAATACGACAATATTAGTCCACTGTTCAGGTCTAGAACCAGGAAATACGACCATATTAGTCCAGTGCGCAGGACTAGAACCAGGAAATACGACCATATTAGTCCAGTGCTCAGGACTAGAACCAGGACATACGACCATATTAGTCCAGTGCTCAGGTCTAAAACCAGGAAATAAGACCATATTAGTCCAGTGCTCAGGTCTAGAACCAGGAAATACGACCATATTAGTCCATTGCTCAGGTCTAGAACCAGGAAATACGACCATATTAGACCAGTGCTCAGGAATAGAACCAGGACATACGACCATATTAGTCCAGTGCTCAGGTCTAGACCAGGAAATACGACCATATTAGTCCAGTGCTCAGGTCTAGAACCAGGAAATACAACCATATTAGTCCATTGCTCAGGTCTAGAACCAGGAAATACGACCATATTAGACCAGAGCTCAGGTCTAGAACAAGGAAATACAACCATATTAGTCCAGTGCTCAGGTCTAGAACCAGTAAATACGACCATATTAGTCCAGTGCTAAGGACTAGAACCAGGAAATACAACCATATTAGTCCAGTGCTCAGGTCTAGCACCAGGAAATACGACCATATTAGTCCAGTGCTCAGGTCTAGAACCAGGAAATACGACCATATTAGTCCAGTGCTCAGGACTAGAACCAGGAAATACGACAATATTAGTCCAGTGCTCAGGACTAGAACCAGGAAATACGACCATATTATTCCAGTGCTAAAGACTAGAACCAGGACATACGACCATATTAGTCCAGTACTCAGGTCTAGAACCAGGAAATACGACCATATTAGTCCAGTGCTCAGGACTAGAACCAGGAAATACAACCATATTAGTCCAGTGCTAAAGACTAGAACCAGGAAATACGACCATATTAGTCCAGAGCTCAGGTCTAGATCCAGGAAATACGACCATATTAGTCCAGTGCTAAAGACTAGAACCAGGACATACGACCTTATTAGTCCAGTACTCAGGTCTAGAACCAGGAAATACGACCATATTAGTCCAGTGCTCAGGACTAGAACTAGGAAATACGACCATATTAGTCCAGTGCTAAAGACTAGAACCAGGAAATATGACCACATTAGTCCAGAGCTCAGGTCTAGATCCAGGAAATACGACCATATTAGTCCAGTGCTCAGGTCTATAACCAGGAAATACGACCATATTAGTCCAGTGCTCGGGTCTAGACCAGGAAATACGACCATATTAGTCCAGTGCTCAGGACTAGAACCAGGAAATACGACAATATTAGTCCAGTGCTCAGGACTAGAACCAGGAAATACGACCATATTATTCCAGTGCTAAAGACTAGAACCAGGACTTACGACCATATTAGTCCAGTACTCAGGTCTAGAACCAGGAAATACGACCATATTAGTCCAGTGCTCAGGACTAGAACTAGGAAATACGACCATATTAGTCCAGTGCTAAAGACTAGAACCAGGAAATATGACCATATTAGTCCAGAGCTCAGGTCTAGATTCAGGAAATACGACCATATTAGTCCAGTGCTCAGGTCTATAACCAGGAAATACGACCATATTAGTCCAGTGCTCGGGTCTAGACCAGGAAATACGACCATATTAGTCCAATGTTCAGGTGTAGAACCAGGAAATACGACCATATTAGTCCAGTGCTCAGGTCTAGAACCAGGAAATACGACCATATTAGTCCAGTGTTCAGGTCTAGAACCAGGAATTACGACCATATTAGTCCAGTGCTCAGGTCTCGAACCAGGAAATACGACCATATTAGTCCAGTGCTCAGGTCTAGAACCAAGAAATACGACCATATTTGTCCAGTGCTCAGGTCTAGAACCAGGAAATACGACCATATTAGTCCAGTGCTCAGGTCTAGAACCAGGAAATTTGACCATATTAGTCCAGATTTCAGGTCTAGACCCAGGAAATATGACCATATTAGTCCAGAGCTCAGGTCTAGTACCAGGAAATACGACCATATTAGTCCAGTGTTCAGGTGTAGAACCAGGAAATACGACCATATTAGTCCGGAGCTCAGGTCTAGAACCAGGAAATACGACCATATTAGTCCAGTGTTCAGGTCTAGAACCAGGAAATACGACCATATTAGTCCAGTGCTCAGGTGTAGAACCAGGAAATATGACAATATTAGTCCAGTGCTCAGGTCTAGAACCAGGAAATACGACCATATTAGTCCAGTGCTCAGGTCTAGAACCAGGGAATATGACAATATTAGTCCAGTGCTCAGGTCTGGAACCAGGAAATACGACAATATTAGTCCACTGTTCAGGTCTAGAACCAGGAAATACGACCATATTAGTCCAGTGCGCAGCACTAGAACCAGGAAATACGACCATATTAGTCCAGTGCTCAGGACTAGAACCAGGACATACGACCATATTAGTCCAGTGCTCAGGTCTAAAACCAGGAAATAAGACCATATTAGTCCAGTGCTCAGGTCTAGAACCAGGAAATACGACCATATTAGTCCATTGCTCAGGTCTAGAACCAGGAAATACGACCATATTAGACCAGTGCTCAGGAATAGAACCAGGACATACGACCATATTAGTCCAGTGCTCAGGTCTAGAACCAGGAAATACGACCATATTAGTCCAGTGCTCAGGTCTAGAACCAGGAAATACGACCATATTAGTCCATTGCTCAGGTCTAGAACAAGGAAATACAACCATATTAGACCAGAGCTCAGGTCTAGAACAAGGAAATACAACCATATTAGTCCAGTGCTCGGGTCTCGATCAAGGAAATCTGACCATATTAGTCCGGAGCTCAGGTCTAGACCAGGGAAATACGACCATATTAGTCCAGAGCTCAGGTCTAGAACCAGGAAATACGACCATATTAGTCCAGTGCTCAGGTCTAGAACCAGGAAATTTGACCATATTAGTCCAGAGCTCAGGTCTAGACCCAGGAAATACGACCATATTAGTCCAGAGCTCAGTTCTAGAACTAGGAAATACGACCATATTAGTCAAGTGTTCAGGTCTAGAACCAGGAAATACGACCATATTAGTCCAGTGCTCAGTTCTAGAACCAGGAAATACGACCATATTAGTCCAGTGTTCAGGTCTAGAACCAGGAAATACGACCATATTAGTCCAGTGCTCAGGTCTAGAACCAGGAAATACGACCATATTAGTCCAGAGCTCAGGTCTAGAACCAGGAAATACGACCATATTAGTCCAGTGCTCAGGACTAGAACCAGGACATACGACCATATTAGACCAGTGCTCAGGAATAGAACCAGGACATACGACCATATTAGTCCAGTGCTCAGGTCTAGAACCAGGAAATACGACCATATTAGTCCAGTGCTCAGGTCTAGAACCAGGAAATACGACCATATTAGTCCATTGCTCAGGTCTAGAACAAGGAAATACAACCATATTAGACCAGAGCTCAGGTCTAGAACAAGGAAATCTGACCATATTAGTCCGGAGCTCAGGTCTAGACCAGGGAAATACGACCATATTAGTCCAGAGCTCAGGTCTAGAACCAGGAAATACGACCATATTAGTCCAGTGCTCAGGTCTAGAACCAGGAAATACGACCATATTAGTCCGGAGCTCAGGTCTAGACCAGGGAAATACGACCATATTAGTCCAGAGCTCAGGTCTAGAACCAGGAAATACGACCATATTAGTCCAGTGCTCAGGTCTAGAACCAGGAAATTTGACCATATTAGTCCAGAGCTCAGGTCTAGACCCAGGAAATACGACCATATTAGTCCAGAGCTCAGTTCTAGAACTAGGAAATACGACCATATTAGTCAAGTGTTCAGGTCTAGAACCAGGAAATACGACCATATTAGTCCAGTGCTCAGTTCTAGAACCAGGAAATACGACCATATTAGTCCAGTGTTCAGGTCTAGAACCAGGAAATACGACCATATTAGTCCAGTGCTCAGGTCTAGAACCAGGAAATACGACCATATTAGTCCAGAGCTCAGGTCTAGAACCAGGAAATACGACCATATTAGTCCAGTGCTCAGGACTAGAACCAGGACATACGACCATATTAGACCAGTGCTCAGGAATAGAACCAGGACATACGACCATATTAGTCCAGTGCTCAGGTCTAGAACCAGGAAATACGACCATATTAGTCCAGTGCTCAGGTCTAGAACCAGGAAATACGACCATATTAGTCCATTGCTCAGGTCTAGAACAAGGAAATACAACCATATTAGACCAGAGCTCAGGTCTAGAACAAGGAAATCTGACCATATTAGTCCGGAGCTCAGGTCTAGACCAGGGAAATACGACCATATTAGTCCAGAGCTCAGGTCTAGAACCAGGAAATACGACCATATTAGTCCAGTGCTCAGGTCTAGAACCAGGAAATACGACCATATTAGTCCAGTGCTCAGGTCTAGAACCAGGAAATTTGACCATATTAGTCCAGAGCTCAGGTCTAGACCCAGGAAATACGACCATATTAGTCCAGAGCTCAGTTCTAGAACTAGGAAATACGACCATATTAGTCAAGTGTTCAGGTCTAGAACCAGGAAATACGACCATATTAGTCCAGTGCTCAGTTCTAGAACCAGGAAATACGACCATATTAGTCCAGTGTTCAGGTCTAGAACCAGTAAATACGACCATATTAGTCCAGTGCTAAGAACTAGAACCAGGAAATACAACCATATTAGTCCAGTGCTCAGGTCTAGCACCAGGAAATACGACCATATTAGTCCAGAGCTCAGGTCTAGAACCAGGAAATACGACCATATTAGTCCAGATTTCAGGTCTAGAACCAGGAAATACGACCATATTAGTCCAGTGCTCAGGACTAGAACCAGGAAATACGACAATATTAGTCCAGTGCTCAGGACTAGAACCAGGAAATACGACCACATTAGTCCAGTGCTAAGGACTAGAACCAGGAAATACAACCATATTAGTCCAGTGCTCAGGTCTAGCACCAGGAAATACGACCATATTAGTCCA
Source organism: Leuresthes tenuis (assembly GCA_036924055.1). Classification (NCBI taxonomy): domain Eukaryota; kingdom Metazoa; phylum Chordata; class Actinopteri; order Atheriniformes; family Atherinopsidae; genus Leuresthes; species Leuresthes tenuis. The sequence continues at coordinate 4,067,655 of JAVGWW010000016.1, forward strand.
GAGCTCAGGTCTAGAACCAGGAAATACGACCATATTAGTCCAGATTTCAGGTCTAGAACCAGGAAATACGACCATATTAGTCCAGTGCTCAGGACTAGAACCAGGAAATATGACAATATTAGTCCAGTGCTCAGGACTAGAACCAGGAAATACGACCATATTAGTCCAGTGCTAAAGACTAGAACCAGGAAATACAACAATATTAGTCCAGTCCTCAGGTCTAGAACCAGGAAATACGACCATATTAGTCCAGTGCTCAGGACTAGAACCAGGAAATACGACCATATTAGTCCAGTGCTAAAGACTAGAACCAGGAAATACGACCATATTAATCCAGTGTTCAGGTCTAGAACCAGGAAATACGACCATATTAGTCCAGTGCTCAGGACTAGAACCAGGAAATACGACCATATTAGTCCAGTGCTCAGGTGTAGAACCAGGAAATATGACAATATTAGTCAAGTGCTCAGGTCTAGAACAAGGAAATATGACAATATTAGTCCAGTGCTCAGGTCTAGAACCAGGGAATATGACAATATTAGTCCAGTGCTCAGGTCTGGAACCAGGAAATACGACCATATTAGTCCAGTGCTCAGGTCTATAACCAGGAAATACGACCATATTAGTCCAGTGCTCAGGTCTAGAACCAGGAAATACGACCATATTAGTCCAGTGTTCAGGTCTAGAACCAGGAATTACGACCATATTAGTCCAGTGCTCAGGTCTCGAACCAGGAAATACGACCATATTAGTCCAGTGCTCAGGTCTATAACCAGGAAATACGACCATATTAGTCCAGTGCTCAGGTCTAGAACCAGGAAATACGACCATATTAATCCAGTGTTCAGGTCTAGAACCAGGAAATACGACCATATTAGTCCAGTGCTCAGGTCTAGAACCAGGAAATACGACCATATTAGTCCAGTGTTCAGGTCTAGAACCAGGAAATACGACCATATTAGTCCAGTGCTCAGGACTAGAACCAGGAAATACGACCATATTAGTCCAGTGCTCAGGTCTAGAACCAGGAAATATGACCATATTAGTCCAGTGCTCAGGTCTAGAACCAGGAAATACGACCATATTAGTCCAGTGTTCAGGTCTGGAACGAGGAAATACGACCTTATTAGTCCAGTGTTCAGGTCTAGAACCAGGAATTACGACCATATTAGTCCAGTGCTCAGGTCTCGAACCAGGAAATACGACCATATTAGTCCAGTGCTCAGGTCTAGAACCAAGAAATACGACCATATTTGTCCAGTGCTCAGGTCTAGAACCAGGAAATACGACCATATTAGTCCAGTGCTCAGGTCTAGAACTAGGAAATACGACCATATTAGTCAAGTGTTCAGGTCTAGAACCAGGAATTACGACCATATTAGTCCAGTGCTCAGTTCTAGAACCAGGAAATACGACCATATTAGTCCAGTGTTCAGGTCTAGAACCAGGAAATACGACCATATTAGTCCAGTGCTCAGGTCTAGAACCAGGAAATACGACCATATTAGTCCAGAGCTCAGTTCTAGAACTAGGAAATACGACCATATTAGTCAAGTGTTCAGGTCTAGAACCAGGAAATACGACCATATTAGTCCAGTGCTCAGTTCTAGAACCAGGAAATACGACCATATTAGTCCAGTGTTCAGGTCTAGAACCAGGAAATACGACCATATTAGTCCAGTGCTCAGGTCTAGAACCAGGAAATACGACCATATTAGTCCAGAGCTCAGGTCTAGAACCAGGAAACACGACCATATTAGTCCAGTGCTCAGGACTAGAACCAGGACATACGACCATATTAGTCCAGTGCTCAGGTCTAGAACCAGGAAATACGACCATATTTTTCCAGTGCTCAGGTCTAGAACCAGGAAATACGACCATATTAGTCCATTGCTCAGGTCTAGAACCAGGAAATACGACCATATCAGACCAGAGCTCAGGTCTAGAACAAGGAAATACAACCATATTAGTCCGGTGCTCAGGTCTAGAACCAGTAAATACGACCATATTAGTCCAGTGCTAAGAACTAGAACCAGGAAATACAACCATATTAGTCCAGTGCTCAGGTCTAGAACCAGGAAATACGACCATATTAGTCCAGAGCTCAGGTCTAGAACCAGGAAATACGACCATATTAGTCCAGATTTCAGGTCTAGAACCAGGAAATACGACCATATTAGTCCAGTGCTCAGGACTAGAACCAGGAAATACGACAATATTAGTCCAGTGCTCAGGACTAGAACCAGGAAATACGACCACATTAGTCCAGTGCTAAGGACTAGAACCAGGAAATACAACCATATTAGTCCAGTGCTCAGGTCTAGCACCAGGAAATACGACCATATTAGTCCAGAGCTCAGGTCTAGAACCAGGAAATACGACCATATTAGTCCAGATTTCAGGTCTAGAACCAGGAAATACGACCATATTAGTCCAGTGCTCAGGACTAGAACCAGGAAATATGACAATATTAGTCCAGTGCTCAGGACTAGAACCAGGAAATACGACCATATTAGTCCAGTGCTAAAGACTAGAACCAGGAAATACAACAATATTAGTCCAGTCCTCAGGTCTAGAACCAGGAAATACGACCATATTAGTCCAGTGCTCAGGACTAGAACCAGGAAATACGACCATATTAGTCCAGTGCTAAAGACTAGAACCAGGAAATACGACCATATTAATCCAGTGTTCAGGTCTAGAACCAGGAAATACGACCATATTAGTCCAGTGCTCAGGACTAGAACCAGGAAATACGACCATATTAGTCCAGTGCTCAGGTGTAGAACCAGGAAATATGACAATATTAGTCAAGTGCTCAGGTCTAGAACAAGGAAATATGACAATATTAGTCCAGTGCTCAGGTCTAGAACCAGGGAATATGACAATATTAGTCCAGTGCTCAGGTCTGGAACCAGGAAATACGACCATATTAGTCCAGTGCTCAGCTCTATAACCAGGAAATACGACCATATTAGTCCAGTGCTCAGGTCTAGAACCAGGAAATACGACCATATTAGTCCAGTGTTCAGGTCTAGAACCAGGAATTACGACCATATTAGTCCAGTGCTCAGGTCTCGAACCAGGAAATACGACCATATTAGTCCAGTGCTCAGGTCTATAACCAGGAAATACGACCATATTAGTCCAGTGCTCAGGCCTAGAACCAGGAAATACGACCATATTAATCCAGTGTTCAGGTCTAGAACCAGGAAATACGACCATATTAGTCCAGTGTTCAGGTCTAGACCAGGAAATACGACCATATTAGTCCAGTGCTCAGGTCTAGAACCAGGAAATACAACCATATTAGTCCATTGCTCAGGTCTAGAACCAGGAAATACGACCATATTAGACCAGAGCTCAGGTCTAGAACAAGGAAATACAACCATATTAGTCCAGTGCTCAGGTCTAGAACCAGTAAATACGACCATATTAGTCCAGTGCTAAGGACTAGAACCAGGAAATACAACCATATTAGTCCAGTGCTCAGGTCTAGCACCAGGAAATACGACCATATTAGTCCAGTGCTCAGGTCTAGAACCAGGAAATACGACCATATTAGTCCAGTGCTCAGGACTAGAACCAGGAAATACGACAATATTAGTCCAGTGCTCAGGACTAGAACCAGGAAATACGACCATATTATTCCAGTGCTAAAGACTAGAACCAGGACATACGACCATATTAGTCCAGTACTCAGGTCTAGAACCAGGAAATACGACCATATTAGTCCAGTGCTCAGGACTAGAACCAGGAAATACAACCATATTAGTCCAGTGCTAAAGACTAGAACCAGGAAATACGACCATATTAGTCCAGAGCTCAGGTCTAGATCCAGGAAATACGACCATATTAGTCCAGTGCTAAAGACTAGAACCAGGACATACGACCTTATTAGTCCAGTACTCAGGTCTAGAACCAGGAAATACGACCATATTAGTCCAGTGCTCAGGACTAGAACTAGGAAATACGACCATATTAGTCCAGTGCTAAAGACTAGAACCAGGAAATATGACCACATTAGTCCAGAGCTCAGGTCTAGATCCAGGAAATACGACCATATTAGTCCAGTGCTCAGGTCTATAACCAGGAAATACGACCATATTAGTCCAGTGCTCGGGTCTAGACCAGGAAATACGACCATATTAGTCCAGTGCTCAGGGCTAGAACCAGGAAATACGACAATATTAGTCCAGTGCTCAGGACTAGAACCAGGAAATACGACCATATTATTCCAGTGCTAAAGACTAGAACCAGGACTTACGACCATATTAGTCCAGTACTCAGGTCTAGAACCAGGAAATACGACCATATTAGTCCAGTGCTCAGGACTAGAACTAGGAAATACGACCATATTAGTCCAGTGCTAAAGACTAGAACCAGGAAATATGACCATATTAGTCCAGAGCTCAGGTCTAGATTCAGGAAATACGACCATATTAGTCCAGTGCTCAGGTCTATAACCAGGAAATACGACCATATTAGTCCAGTGCTCGGGTCTAGACCAGGAAATACGACCATATTAGTCCAATGTTCAGGTGTAGAACCAGGAAATACGACCATATTAGTCCAGTGCTCAGGTCTAGAACCAGGAAATACGACCATATTAGTCCAGTGTTCAGGTCTAGAACCAGGAATTACGACCATATTAGTCCAGTGCTCAGGTCTCGAACCAGGAAATACGACCATATTAGTCCAGTGCTCAGGTCTAGAACCAAGAAATACGACCATATTTGTCCAGTGCTCAGGTCTAGAACCAGGAAATACGACCATATTAGTCCAGTGCTCAGGTCTAGAACCAGGAAATTTGACCATATTAGTCCAGATTTCAGGTCTAGACCCAGGAAATATGACCATATTAGTCCAGAGCTCAGGTCTAGTACCAGGAAATACGACCATATTAGTCCAGTGTTCAGGTGTAGAACCAGGAAATACGACCATATTAGTCCGGAGCTCAGGTCTAGAACCAGGAAATACGACCATATTAGTCCAGTGTTCAGGTCTAGAACCAGGAAATACGACCATATTAGTCCAGTGCTCAGGTGTAGAACCAGGAAATATGACAATATTAGTCCAGTGCTCAGGTCTAGAACCAGGAAATACGACCATATTAGTCCAGTGCTCAGGTCTAGAACCAGGGAATATGACAATATTAGTCCAGTGCTCAGGTCTGGAACCAGGAAATACGACAATATTAGTCCACTGTTCAGGTCTAGAACCAGGAAATACGACCATATTAGTCCAGTGCGCAGCACTAGAACCAGGAAATACGACCATATTAGTCCAGTGCTCAGGACTAGAACCAGGACATACGACCATATTAGTCCAGTGCTCAGGTCTAAAACCAGGAAATAAGACCATATTAGTCCAGTGCTCAGGTCTAGAACCAGGAAATACGACCATATTAGTCCATTGCTCAGGTCTAGAACCAGGAAATACGACCATATTAGACCAGTGCTCAGGAATAGAACCAGGACATACGACCATATTAGTCCAGTGCTCAGGTCTAGAACCAGGAAATACGACCATATTAGTCCAGTGCTCGGGTCTAGAACCAGGAAATACGACCATATTAGTCCATTGCTCAGGTCTAGAACAAGGAAATACAACCATATTAGACCAGAGCTCAGGTCTAGAACAAGGAAATACAACCATATTAGTCCAGTGCTCGGGTCTCGATCAAGGAAATCTGACCATATTAGTCCGGAGCTCAGGTCTAGACCAGGGAAATACGACCATATTAGTCCAGAGCTCAGGTCTAGAACCAGGAAATACGACCATATTAGTCCAGTGCTCAGGTCTAGAACCAGGAAATTTGACCATATTAGTCCAGAGCTCAGGTCTAGACCCAGGAAATACGACCATATTAGTCCAGAGCTCAGTTCTAGAACTAGGAAATACGACCATATTAGTCAAGTGTTCAGGTCTAGAACCAGGAAATACGACCATATTAGTCCAGTGCTCAGTTCTAGAACCAGGAAATACGACCATATTAGTCCAGTGTTCAGGTCTAGAACCAGGAAATACGACCATATTAGTCCAGTGCTCAGGTCTAGAACCAGGAAATACGACCATATTAGTCCAGAGCTCAGGTCTAGAACCAGGAAATACGACCATATTAGTCCAGTGCTCAGGACTAGAACCAGGAAATATGACAATATTAGTCCAGTGCTCAGGACTAGAACCAGGAAATACGACCATATTAGTCCAGTGCTAAAGACTAGAACCAGGAAATACAACAATATTAGTCCAGTCCTCAGGTCTAGAACCAGGAAATACGACCATATTTTTCCAGTGCTCAGGACTAGAACCAGGAAATACGACCATATTAGTCCATTGCTCAGGTCTAGAACCAGGAAATACGACCATATCAGACCAGAGCTCAGGTCTAGAACAAGGAAATACGACAATATTAGTCCAGTGCTCAGGACTAGAACCAGGAAATACGACCACATTAGTCCAGTGCTAAGGACTAGAACCAGGAAATACAACCATATTAGTCCAGTGCTCAGGTCTAGCACCAGGAAATACGACCATATTAGTCCAGAGCTCAGGTCTAGAACCAGGAAATACGACCATATTAGTCCAGATTTCAGGTCTAGAACCAGGAAATACGACCATATTAGTCCAGTGCTCAGGACTAGAACCAGGAAATATGACAATATTAGTCCAGTGCTCAGGACTAGAACCAGGAAATACGACCATATTAGTCCAGTGCTAAAGACTAGAACCAGGAAATACAACAATATTAGTCCAGTCCTCAGGTCTAGAACCAGGAAATACGACCATATTAGTCCAGTGCTCAGGACTAGAACCAGGAAATACGACCATATTAGTCCAGTGCTAAAGACTAGAACCAGGAAATACGACCATATTAATCCAGTGTTCAGGTCTAGAACCAGGAAATACGACCATATTAGTCCAGTGCTCAGGACTAGAACCAGGAAATACGACCATATTAGTCCAGTGCTCAGGTGTAGAACCAGGAAATATGACAATATTAGTCAAGTGCTCAGGTCTAGAACAAGGAAATATGACAATATTAGTCCAGTGCTCAGGTCTAGAACCAGGGAATATGACAATATTAGTCCAGTGCTCAGGTCTGGAACCAGGAAATACGACCATATTAGTCCAGTGCTCAGCTCTATAACCAGGAAATACGACCATATTAGTCCAGTGCTCAGGTCTAGAACCAGGAAATACGACCATATTAGTCCAGTGTTCAGGTCTAGAACCAGGAATTACGACCATATTAGTCCAGTGCTCAGGTCTCGAACCAGGAAATACGACCATATTAGTCCAGTGCTCAGGTCTATAACCAGGAAATACGACCATATTAGTCCAGTGCTCAGGTCTAGAACCAGGAAATACGACCATATTAATCCAGTGTTCAGGTCTAGAACCAGGAAATACGACCATATTAGTCCAGTGTTCAGGTCTAGACCAGGAAATACGACCATATTAGTCCAGTGCTCAGGACTAGAACCAGGACATACGACCATATTAGTCCAGTGCTCAGGTCTAGAACCAGGAAATACGACCATATTTTTCCAGTGCTCAGGTCTAGAACCAGGAAATACGACCATATTAGTCCATTGCTCAGGTCTAGAACCAGGAAATACGACCATATCAGACCAGAGCTCAGGTCTAGAACAAGGAAATACGACAATATTAGTCCAGTGCTCAGGACTAGAACCAGGAAATACGACCACATTAGTCCAGTGCTAAGGACTAGAACCAGGAAATACAACCATATTAGTCCAGTGCTCAGGTCTAGCACCAGGAAATACGACCATATTAGTCCAGAGCTCAGGTCTAGAACCAGGAAATACGACCATATTAGTCCAGATTTCAGGTCTAGAACCAGGAAATACGACCATATTAGTCCAGTGCTCAGGACTAGAACCAGGAAATATGACAATATTAGTCCAGTGCTCAGGACTAGAACCAGGAAATACGACCATATTAGTCCAGTGCTAAAGACTAGAACCAGGAAATACAACAATATTAGTCCAGTCCTCAGGTCTAGAACCAGGAAATACGACCATATTAGTCCAGTGCTCAGGACTAGAACCAGGAAATACGACCATATTAGTCCAGTGCTAAAGACTAGAACCAGGAAATACGACCATATTAATCCAGTGTTCAGGTCTAGAACCAGGAAATACGACCATATTAGTCCAGTGCTCAGGACTAGAACCAGGAAATACGACCATATTAGTCCAGTGCTCAGGTGTAGAACCAGGAAATATGACAATATTAGTCAAGTGCTCAGGTCTAGAACAAGGAAATATGACAATATTAGTCCAGTGCTCAGGTCTAGAACCAGGGAATATGACAATATTAGTCCAGTGCTCAGGTCTGGAACCAGGAAATACGACCATATTAGTCCAGTGCTCAGCTCTATAACCAGGAAATACGACCATATTAGTCCAGTGCTCAGGTCTAGAACCAGGAAATACGACCATATTAGTCCAGTGTTCAGGTCTAGAACCAGGAATTACGACCATATTAGTCCAGTGCTCAGGTCTCGAACCAGGAAATACGACCATATTAGTCCAGTGCTCAGGTCTATAACCAGGAAATACGACCATATTAGTCCAGTGCTCAGGTCTAGAACCAGGAAATACGACCATATTAATCCAGTGTTCAGGTCTAGAACCAGGAAATACGACCATATTAGTCCAGTGTTCAGGTCTAGACCAGGAAATACGACCATATTAGTCCAGTGCTCAGGTCTAGAACCAGGAAATACAACCATATTAGTCCATTGCTCAGGTCTAGAACCAGGAAATACGACCATATTAGACCAGAGCTCAGGTCTAGAACAAGGAAATACAACCATATTAGTCCAGTGCTCAGGTCTAGAACCAGTAAATACGACCATATTAGTCCAGTGCTAAGGACTAGAACCAGGAAATACAACCATATTAGTCCAGTGCTCAGGTCTAGCACCAGGAAATACGACCATATTAGTCCAGTGCTCAGGTCTAGAACCAGGAAATACGACCATATTAGTCCAGTGCTCAGGACTAGAACCAGGAAATACGACAATATTAGTCCAGTGCTCAGGACTAGAACCAGGAAATACGACCATATTATTCCAGTGCTAAAGACTAGAACCAGGACATACGACCATATTAGTCCAGTACTCAGGTCTAGAACCAGGAAATACGACCATATTAGTCCAGTGCTCAGGACTAGAACCAGGAAATACAACCATATTAGTCCAGTGCTAAAGACTAGAACCAGGAAATACGACCATATTAGTCCAGAGCTCAGGTCTAGATCCAGGAAATACGACCATATTAGTCCAGTGCTAAAGACTAGAACCAGGACATACGACCTTATTAGTCCAGTACTCAGGTCTAGAACCAGGAAATACGACCATATTAGTCCAGTGCTCAGGACTAGAACTAGGAAATACGACCATATTAGTCCAGTGCTAAAGACTAGAACCAGGAAATATGACCACATTAGTCCAGAGCTCAGGTCTAGATCCAGGAAATACGACCATATTAGTCCAGTGCTCAGGTCTATAAGCAGGAAATACGACCATATTAGTCCAGTGCTCGGGTCTAGACCAGGAAATACGACCATATTAGTCCAGTGCTCAGGACTAGAACCAGGAAATACGACAATATTAGTCCAGTGCTCAGGACTAGAACCAGGAAATACGACCATATTATTCCAGTGCTAAAGACTAGAACCAGGACTTACGACCATATTAGTCCAGTACTCAGGTCTAGAACCAGGAAATACGACCATATTAGTCCAGTGCTCAGGACTAGAACTAGGAAATACGACCATATTAGTCCAGTGCTAAAGACTAGAACCAGGAAATATGACCATATTAGTCCAGAGCTCAGGTCTAGATTCAGGAAATACGACCATATTAGTCCAGTGCTCAGGTCTATAACCAGGAAATACGACCATATTAGTCCAGTGCTCGGGTCTAGACCAGGAAATACGACCATATTAGTCCAATGTTCAGGTGTAGAACCAGGAAATACGACCATATTAGTCCAGTGCTCAGGTCTAGAACCAGGAAATACGACCATATTAGTCCAGTGTTCAGGTCTAGAACCAGGAATTACGACCATATTAGTCCAGTGCTCAGGTCTCGAACCAGGAAATACGACCATATTAGTCCAGTGCTCAGGTCTAGAACCAAGAAATACGACCATATTTGTCCAGTGCTCAGGTCTAGAACCAGGAAATACGACCATATTAGTCCAGTGCTCAGGTCTAGAACCAGGAAATTTGACCATATTAGTCCAGATTTCAGGTCTAGACCCAGGAAATATGACCATATTAGTCCAGAGCTCAGGTCTAGTACCAGGAAATACGACCATATTAGTCCAGTGTTCAGGTGTAGAACCAGGAAATACGACCATATTAGTCCGGAGCTCAGGTCTAGAACCAGGAAATACGACCATATTAGTCCAGTGTTCAGGTCTAGAACCAGGAAATACGACCATATTAGTCCAGTGCTCAGGTGTAGAACCAGGAAATATGACAATATTAGTCCAGTGCTCAGGTCTAGAACCAGGAAATACGACCATATTAGTCCAGTGCTCAGGTCTAGAACCAGGGAATATGACAATATTAGTCCAGTGCTCAGGTCTGGAACCAGGAAATACGACAATATTAGTCCACTGTTCAGGTCTAGAACCAGGAAATACGACCATATTAGTCCAGTGCGCAGCACTAGAACCAGGAAATACGACCATATTAGTCCAGTGCTCAGGACTAGAACCAGGACATACGACCATATTAGTCCAGTGCTCAGGTCTAAAACCAGGAAATAAGACCATATTAGTCCAGTGCTCAGGTCTAGAACCAGGAAATACGACCATATTAGTCCATTGCTCAGGTCTAGAACCAGGAAATACGACCATATTAGACCAGTGCTCAGGAATAGAACCAGGACATACGACCATATTAGTCCAGTGCTCAGGTCTAGAACCAGGAAATACGACCATATTAGTCCAGTGCTCGGGTCTAGAACCAGGAAATACGACCATATTAGTCCATTGCTCAGGTCTAGAACAAGGAAATACAACCATATTAGACCAGAGCTCAGGTCTAGAACAAGGAAATACAACCATATTAGTCCAGTGCTCGGGTCTCGATCAAGGAAATCTGACCATATTAGTCCGGAGCTCAGGTCTAGACCAGGGAAATACGACCATATTAGTCCAGAGCTCAGGTCTAGAACCAGGAAATACGACCATATTAGTCCAGTGCTCAGGTCTAGAACCAGGAAATTTGACCATATTAGTCCAGAGCTCAGGTCTAGACCCAGGAAATACGACCATATTAGTCCAGAGCTCAGTTCTAGAACTAGGAAATACGACCATATTAGTCAAGTGTTCAGGTCTAGAACCAGGAAATACGACCATATTAGTCCAGTGCTCAGTTCTAGAACCAGGAAATACGACCATATTAGTCCAGTGTTCAGGTCTAGAACCAGGAAATACGACCATATTAGTCCAGTGCTCAGGTCTAGAACCAGGAAATACGACCATATTAGTCCAGAGCTCAGGTCTAGAACCAGGAAATACGACCATATTAGTCCAGTGCTCAGGACTAGAACCAGGACATACGACCATATTAGTCCAGTGCTCAGGTCTAGAACCAGGAAATACGACCATATTTTTCCAGTGCTCAGGTCTAGAACCAGGAAATACGACCATATTAGTCCATTGCTCAGGTCTAGAACCAGGAAATACGACCATATCAGACCAGAGCTCAGGTCTAGAACAAGGAAATACAACCATATTAGTCCGGTGCTCAGGTCTAGAACCAGTAAATACGACCATATTAGTCCAGTGCTAAGAACTAGAACCAGGAAATACAACCATATTAGTCCAGTGCTCAGGTCTAGCACCAGGAAATACGACCATATTAGTCCAGAGCTCAGGTCTAGAACCAGGAAATACGACCATATTAGTCCAGATTTCAGGTCTAGAACCAGGAAATACGACCATATTAGTCCAGTGCTCAGGACTAGAACCAGGAAATACGACAATATTAGTCCAGTGCTCAGGACTAGAACCAGGAAATACGACCACATTAGTCCAGTGCTAAGGACTAGAACCAGGAAATACAACCATATTAGTCCAGTGCTCAGGTCTAGCACCAGGAAATACGACCATATTAGTCCAGAGCTCAGGTCTAGAACCAGGAAATACGACCATATTAGTCCAGATTTCAGGTCTAGAACCAGGAAATACGACCATATTAGTCCAGTGCTCAGGACTAGAACCAGGAAATATGACAATATTAGTCCAGTGCTCAGGACTAGAACCAGGAAATACGACCATATTAGTCCAGTGCTAAAGACTAGAACCAGGAAATACAACAATATTAGTCCAGTCCTCAGGTCTAGAACCAGGAAATACGACCATATTAGTCCAGTGCTCAGGACTAGAACCAGGAAATACGACCATATTAGTCCAGTGCTAAAGACTAGAACCAGGAAATACGACCATATTAATCCAGTGTTCAGGTCTAAAACCAGGAAATACGACCATATTAGTCCAGTGCTCAGGACTAGAACCAGGAAATACGACCATATTAGTCCAGTGCTCAGGTGTAGAACCAGGAAATATGACAATATTAGTCAAGTGCTCAGGTCTAGAACAAGGAAATATGACAATATTAGTCCAGTGCTCAGGTCTAGAACCAGGGAATATGACAATATTAGTCCAGTGCTCAGGTCTGGAACCAGGAAATACGACCATATTAGTCCAGTGCTCAGGTCTATAACCAGGAAATACGACCATATTAGTCCAGTGCTCAGGTCTAGAACCAGGAAATACGACCATATTAGTCCAGTGTTCAGGTCTAGAACCAGGAATTACGACCATATTAGTCCAGTGCTCAGGTCTCGAACCAGGAAATACGACCATATTAGTCCAGTGCTCAGGTCTATAACCAGGAAATACGACCATATTAGTCCAGTGCTCAGGTCTAGAACCAGGAAATACGACCATATTAATCCAGTGTTCAGGTCTAGAACCAGGAAATACGACCATATTAGTCCAGTGCTCAGGTCTAGAACCAGGAAATACGACCATATTAGTCCAGTGTTCAGGTCTAGAACCAGGAAATACGACCATATTAGTCCAGTGCTCAGGACTAGAACCAGGAAATACGACCATATTAGTCCAGTGCTCAGGTCTAGAACCAGGAAATATGACCATATTAGTCCAGTGCTCAGGTCTAGAACCAGGAAATACGACCATATTAGTCCAGTGTTCAGGTCTGGAACGAGGAAATACGACCTTATTAGTCCAGTGTTCAGGTCTAGAACCAGGAATTACGACCATATTAGTCCAGTGCTCAGGTCTCGAACCAGGAAATACGACCATATTAGTCCAGTGCTCAGGTCTAGAACCAAGAAATACGACCATATTTGTCCAGTGCTCAGGTCTAGAACCAGGAAATACGACCATATTAGTCCAGTGCTCAGGTCTAGAACTAGGAAATACGACCATATTAGTCAAGTGTTCAGGTCTAGAACCAGGAAATACGACCATATTAGTCCAGTGCTCAGTTCTAGAACCAGGAAATACGACCATATTAGTCCAGTGTTCAGGTCTAGAACCAGGAAATACGACCATATTAGTCCAGTGCTCAGGTCTAGAACCAGGAAATACGACCATATTAGTCCAGAGCTCAGTTCTAGAACTAGGAAATACGACCATATTAGTCAAGTGTTCAGGTCTAGAACCAGGAAATACGACCATATTAGTCCAGTGCTCAGTTCTAGAACCAGGAAATACGACCATATTAGTCCAGTGTTCAGGTCTAGAACCAGGAAATACGACCATATTAGTCCAGTGCTCAGGTCTAGAACCAGGAAATACGACCATATTAGTCCAGAGCTCAGGTCTAGAACCAGGAAATACGACCATATTAGTCCAGTGCTCAGGACTAGAACCAGGACATACGACCATATTAGTCCAGTGCTCAGGTCTAGAACCAGGAAATACGACCATATTTTTCCAGTGCTCAGGTCTAGAACCAGGAAATACGACCATATTAGTCCATTGCTCAGGTCTAGAACCAGGAAATACGACCATATCAGACCAGAGCTCAGGTCTAGAACAAGGAAATACAACCATATTAGTCCGGTGCTCAGGTCTAGAACCAGTAAATACGACCATATTAGTCCAGTGCTAAGAACTAGAACCAGGAAATACAACCATATTAGTCCAGTGCTCAGGTCTAGCACCAGGAAATACGACCATATTAGTCCAGAGCTCAGGTCTAGAACCAGGAAATACGACCATATTAGTCCAGATTTCAGGTCTAGAACCAGGAAATACGACCATATTAGTCCAGTGCTCAGGACTAGAACCAGGAAATACGACAATATTAGTCCAGTGCTCAGGACTAGAACCAGGAAATACGACCACATTAGTCCAGTGCTAAGGACTAGAACCAGGAAATACAACCATATTAGTCCAGTGCTCAGGTCTAGCACCAGGAAATACGACCATATTAGTCCAGAGCTCAGGTCTAGAACCAGGAAATACGACCATATTAGTCCAGATTTCAGGTCTAGAACCAGGAAATACGACCATATTAGTCCAGTGCTCAGGACTAGAACCAGGAAATATGACAATATTAGTCCAGTGCTCAGGACTAGAACCAGGAAATACGACCATATTAGTCCAGTGCTAAAGACTAGAACCAGGAAATACAACAATATTAGTCCAGTCCTCAGGTCTAGAACCAGGAAATACGACCATATTAGTCCAGTGCTCAGGACTAGAACCAGGAAATACGACCATATTAGTCCAGTGCTAAAGACTAGAACCAGGAAATACGACCATATTAATCCAGTGTTCAGGTCTAGAACCAGGAAATACGACCATATTAGTCCAGTGCTCAGGACTAGAACCAGGAAATACGACCATATTAGTCCAGTGCTCAGGTGTAGAACCAGGAAATATGACAATATTAGTCAAGTGCTCAGGTCTAGAACAAGGAAATATGACAATATTAGTCCAGTGCTCAGGTCTAGAACCAGGGAATATGACAATATTAGTCCAGTGCTCAGGTCTGGAACCAGGAAATACGACCATATTAGTCCAGTGCTCAGGTCTATAACCAGGAAATACGACCATATTAGTCCAGTGCTCAGGTCTAGAACCAGGAAATACGACCATATTAGTCCAGTGTTCAGGTCTAGAACCAGGAATTACGACCATATTAGTCCAGTGCTCAGGTCTCGAACCAGGAAATACGACCATATTAGTCCAGTGCTCAGGTCTATAACCAGGAAATACGACCATATTAGTCCAGTGCTCAGGTCTAGAACCAGGAAATACGACCATATTAATCCAGTGCTCAGGTCTAGAACCAGGAAATACGACCATATTAGTCCAGTGCTCAGGTCTAGAACTAGGAAATACGACCATATTAGTCAAGTGTTCAGGTCTAGAACCAGGAAATACGACCATATTAGTCCAGTGCTCAGTTCTAGAACCAGGAAATACGACCATATTAGTCCAGTGTTCAGGTCTAGAACCAGGAAATACGACCATATTAGTCCAGTGCTCAGGTCTAGAACCAGGAAATACGACCATATTAGTCCAGAGCTCAGTTCTAGAACTAGGAAATACGACCATATTAGTCAAGTGTTCAGGTCTAGAACCAGGAAATACGACCATATTAGTCCAGTGCTCAGTTCTAGAACCAGGAAATACGACCATATTAGTCCAGTGTTCAGGTCTAGAACCAGGAAATACGACCATATTAGTCCAGTGCTCAGGTCTAGAACCAGGAAATACGACCATATTAGTCCAGAGCTCAGGTCTAGAACCAGGAAATACGACCATATTAGTCCAGTGCTCAGGACTAGAACCAGGACATACGACCATATTAGTCCAGTGCTCAGGTCTAGAACCAGGAAATACGACCATATTTTTCCAGTGCTCAGGTCTAGAACCAGGAAATACGACCATATTAGTCCATTGCTCAGGTCTAGAACCAGGAAATACGACCATATCAGACCAGAGCTCAGGTCTAGAACAAGGAAATACAACCATATTAGTCCGGTGCTCAGGTCTAGAACCAGTAAATACGACCATATTAGTCCAGTGCTAAGAACTAGAACCAGGAAATACAACCATATTAGTCCAGTGCTCAGGTCTAGCACCAGGAAATACGACCATATTAGTCCAGAGCTCAGGTCTAGAACCAGGAAATACGACCATATTAGTCCAGATTTCAGGTCTAGAACCAGGAAATACGACCATATTAGTCCAGTGCTCAGGACTAGAACCAGGAAATACGACAATATTAGTCCAGTGCTCAGGACTAGAACCAGGAAATACGACCACATTAGTCCAGTGCTCAGGTCTAGCACCAGGAAATACGACCATATTAGTCCAGAGCTCAGGTCTAGAACCAGGAAATACGACCATATTAGTCCAGATTTCACGTCTAGAACCAGGAAATACGACCATATTAGTCCAGTGCTCAGGACTAGAACCAGGAAATACGACAATATTAGTCCAGTGCTCAGGACTAGAACCAGGAAATACGACCATATTATTCCAGTGCTAAAGACTAGAACCAGGACATACGACCATATTAGTCCAGTACTCAGGTCTAGAACCAGGAAATACGACCATATTAGTCCAGTGCTCAGGACTAGAACCAGGAAATACAACCATATTAGTCCAGTGCTAAAGACTAGAACCAGGAAATACGACCATATTAGTCCAGAGCTCAGGTCTAGATCCAGGAAATACGACCATATTAGTCCAGTGCTAAAGACTAGAACCAGGACATACGACCTTATTAGTCCAGTACTCAGGTCTAGAACCAGGAAATACGACCATATTAGTCCAGTGCTCAGGACTAGAACTAGGAAATACGACCATATTAGTCCAGTGCTAAAGACTAGAACCAGGAAATATGACCACATTAGTCCAGAGCTCAGGTCTAGATCCAGGAAATACGACCATATTAGTCCAGTGCTCAGGTCTATAAGCAGGAAATACGACCATATTAGTCCAGTGCTCGGGTCTAGACCAGGAAATACGACCATATTAGTCCAGTGCTCAGGACTAGAACCAGGAAATACGACAATATTAGTCCAGTGCTCAGGACTAGAACCAGGAAATACGACCATATTATTCCAGTGCTAAAGACTAGAACCAGGACTTACGACCATATTAGTCCAGTACTCAGGTCTAGAACCAGGAAATACGACCATATTAGTCCAGTGCTCAGGACTAGAACTAGGAAATACGACCATATTAGTCCAGTGCTAAAGACTAGAACCAGGAAATATGACCATATTAGTCCAGAGCTCAGGTCTAGATTCAGGAAATACGACCATATTAGTCCAGTGCTCAGGTCTATAACCAGGAAATACGACCATATTAGTCCAGTGCTCGGGTCTAGACCAGGAAATACGACCATATTAGTCCAATGTTCAGGTGTAGAACCAGGAAATACGACCATATTAGTCCAGTGCTCAGGTCTAGAACCAGGAAATACGACCATATTAGTCCAGTGTTCAGGTCTAGAACCAGGAATTACGACCATATTAGTCCAGTGCTCAGGTCTCGAACCAGGAAATACGACCATATTAGTCCAGTGCTCAGGTCTAGAACCAAGAAATACGACCATATTTGTCCAGTGCTCAGGTCTAGAACCAGGAAATACGACCATATTAGTCCAGTGCTCAGGTCTAGAACCAGGAAATTTGACCATATTAGTCCAGATTTCAGGTCTAGACCCAGGAAATATGACCATATTAGTCCAGAGCTCAGGTCTAGTACCAGGAAATACGACCATATTAGTCCAGTGTTCAGGTGTAGAACCAGGAAATACGACCATATTAGTCCGGAGCTCAGGTCTAGAACCAGGAAATACGACCATATTAGTCCAGTGTTCAGGTCTAGAACCAGGAAATACGACCATATTAGTCCAGTGCTCAGGTGTAGAACCAGGAAATATGACAATATTAGTCCAGTGCTCAGGTCTAGAACCAGGAAATACGACCATATTAGTCCAGTGCTCAGGTCTAGAACCAGGGAATATGACAATATTAGTCCAGTGCTCAGGTCTGGAACCAGGAAATACGACAATATTAGTCCACTGTTCAGGTCTAGAACCAGGAAATACGACCATATTAGTCCAGTGCGCAGCACTAGAACCAGGAAATACGACCATATTAGTCCAGTGCTCAGGACTAGAACCAGGACATACGACCATATTAGTCCAGTGCTCAGGTCTAAAACCAGGAAATAAGACCATATTAGTCCAGTGCTCAGGTCTAGAACCAGGAAATACGACCATATTAGTCCATTGCTCAGGTCTAGAACCAGGAAATACGACCATATTAGACCAGTGCTCAGGAATAGAACCAGGACATACGACCATATTAGTCCAGTGCTCAGGTCTAGAACCAGGAAATACGACCATATTAGTCCAGTGCTCGGGTCTAGAACCAGGAAATACGACCATATTAGTCCATTGCTCAGGTCTAGAACAAGGAAATACAACCATATTAGACCAGAGCTCAGGTCTAGAACAAGGAAATACAACCATATTAGTCCAGTGCTCGGGTCTCGATCAAGGAAATCTGACCATATTAGTCCGGAGCTCAGGTCTAGACCAGGGAAATACGACCATATTAGTCCAGAGCTCAGGTCTAGAACCAGGAAATACGACCATATTAGTCCAGTGCTCAGGTCTAGAACCAGGAAATTTGACCATATTAGTCCAGAGCTCAGGTCTAGACCCAGGAAATACGACCATATTAGTCCAGAGCTCAGTTCTAGAACTAGGAAATACGACCATATTAGTCAAGTGTTCAGGTCTAGAACCAGGAAATACGACCATATTAGTCCAGTGCTCAGTTCTAGAACCAGGAAATACGACCATATTAGTCCAGTGTTCAGGTCTAGAACCAGGAAATACGACCATATTAGTCCAGTGCTCAGGTCTAGAACCAGGAAATACGACCATATTAGTCCAGAGCTCAGGTCTAGAACCAGGAAATACGACCATATTAGTCCAGTGCTCAGGACTAGAACCAGGACATACGACCATATTAGTCCAGTGCTCAGGTCTAGAACCAGGAAATACGACCATATTTTTCCAGTGCTCAGGTCTAGAACCAGGAAATACGACCATATTAGTCCATTGCTCAGGTCTAGAACCAGGAAATACGACCATATCAGACCAGAGCTCAGGTCTAGAACAAGGAAATACAACCATATTAGTCCGGTGCTCAGGTCTAGAACCAGTAAATACGACCATATTAGTCCAGTGCTAAGAACTAGAACCAGGAAATACAACCATATTAGTCCAGTGCTCAGGTCTAGCACCAGGAAATACGACCATATTAGTCCAGAGCTCAGGTCTAGAACCAGGAAATACGACCATATTAGTCCAGATTTCAGGTCTAGAACCAGGAAATACGACCATATTAGTCCAGTGCTCAGGACTAGAACCAGGAAATACGACAATATTAGTCCAGTGCTCAGGACTAGAACCAGGAAATACGACCACATTAGTCCAGTGCTAAGGACTAGAACCAGGAAATACAACCATATTAGTCCAGTGCTCAGGTCTAGCACCAGGAAATACGACCATATTAGTCCAGAGCTCAGGTCTAGAACCAGGAAATACGACCATATTAGTCCAGATTTCAGGTCTAGAACCAGGAAATACGACCATATTAGTCCAGTGCTCAGGACTAGAACCAGGAAATATGACAATATTAGTCCAGTGCTCAGGACTAGAACCAGGAAATACGACCATATTAGTCCAGTGCTAAAGACTAGAACCAGGAAATACAACAATATTAGTCCAGTCCTCAGGTCTAGAACCAGGAAATACGACCATATTAGTCCAGTGCTCAGGACTAGAACCAGGAAATACGACCATATTGGTCCAGTGCTAAAGACTAGAACCAGGAAATACGACCATATTAATCCAGTGTTCAGGTCTAGAACCAGGAAATACGACCATATTAGTCCAGTGCTCAGGACTAGAACCAGGAAATACGACCATATTAGTCCAGTGCTCAGGTGTAGAACCAGGAAATATGACAATATTAGTCAAGTGCTCAGGTCTAGAACAAGGAAATATGACAATATTAGTCCAGTGCTCAGGTCTAGAACCAGGGAATATGACAATATTAGTCCAGTGCTCAGGTCTGGAACCAGGAAATACGACCATATTAGTCCAGTGCTCAGGTCTATAACCAGGAAATACGACCATATTAGTCCAGTGCTCAGGTCTAGAACCAGGAAATACGACCATATTAGTCCAGTGTTCAGGTCTAGAACCAGGAATTACGACCATATTAGTCCAGTGCTCAGGTCTCGAACCAGGAAATACGACCATATTAGTCCAGTGCTCAGGTCTATAACCAGGAAATACGACCATATTAGTCCAGTGCTCAGGTCTAGAACCAGGAAATACGACCATATTAATCCAGTGTTCAGGTCTAGAACCAGGAAATACGACCATATTAGTCCAGTGCTCAGGTCTAGAACCAGGAAATACGACCATATTAGTCCAGTGTTCAGGTCTAGAACCAGGAAATACGACCATATTAGTCCAGTGCTCAGGACTAGAACCAGGAAATACGACCATATTAGTCCAGTGCTCAGGTCTAGAACCAGGAAATATGACCATATTAGTCCAGTGCTCAGGTCTAGAACCAGGAAATACGACCATATTAGTCCAGTGTTCAGGTCTGGAACGAGGAAATACGACCTTATTAGTCCAGTGTTCAGGTCTAGAACCAGGAATTACGACCATATTAGTCCAGTGCTCAGGTCTCGAACCAGGAAATACGACCATATTAGTCCAGTGCTCAGGTCTAGAACCAAGAAATACGACCATATTTGTCCAGTGCTCAGGTCTAGAACCAGGAAATACGACCATATTAGTCCAGTGCTCAGGTCTAGAACTAGGAAATACGACCATATTAGTCAAGTGTTCAGGTCTAGAACCAGGAAATACGACCATATTAGTCCAGTGCTCAGTTCTAGAACCAGGAAATACGACCATATTAGTCCAGTGTTCAGGTCTAGAACCAGGAAATACGACCATATTAGTCCAGTGCTCAGGTCTAGAACCAGGAAATACGACCATATTAGTCCAGAGCTCAGTTCTAGAACTAGGAAATACGACCATATTAGTCAAGTGTTCAGGTCTAGAACCAGGAAATACGACCATATTAGTCCAGTGTTCAGGTCTAGAACCAGGAAATACGACCATATTAGTCCAGTGCTCAGGTCTAGAACCAGGAAATACGACCATATTAGTCCAGAGCTCAGGTCTAGAACCAGGAAATACGACCATATTAGTCCAGTGCTCAGGTCTAGAACCAAGAAATACGACCATATTTGTCCAGTGCTCAGGTCTAGAACCAGGAAATACGACCATATTAGTCCAGTGCTCAGGTCTAGAACTAGGAAATACGACCATATTAGTCAAGTGTTCAGGTCTAGAACCAGGAAATACGACCATATTAGTCCAGTGCTCAGTTCTAGAACCAGGAAATACGACCATATTAGTCCAGTGTTCAGGTCTAGAACCAGGAAATACGACCATATTAGTCCAGTGCTCAGGTCTAGAACCAGGAAATACGACCATATTAGTCCAGAGCTCAGTTCTAGAACTAGGAAATACGACCATATTAGTCAAGTGTTCAGGTCTAGAACCAGGAAATACGACCATATTAGTCCAGTGTTCAGGTCTAGAACCAGGAAATACGACCATATTAGTCCAGTGCTCAGGTCTAGAACCAGGAAATACGACCATATTAGTCCAGAGCTCAGGTCTAGAACCAGGAAATACGACCATATTAGTCCAGTGCTCAGGACTAGAACCAGGACATACGACCATATTAGTCCAGTGCTCAGGTCTAGAACCAGGAAATACGACCATATTTTTCCAGTGCTCAGGTCTAGAACCAGGAAATACGACCATATTAGTCCATTGCTCAGGTCTAGAACCAGGAAATACGACCATATCAGACCAGAGCTCAGGTCTAGAACAAGGAAATACAACCATATTAGTCCGGTGCTCAGGTCTAGAACCAGTAAATACGACCATATTAGTCCAGTGCTAAGAACTAGAACCAGGAAATACAACCATATTAGTCCAGTGCTCAGGTCTAGCACCAGGAAATACGACCATATTAGTCCAGAGCTCAGGTCTAGAACCAGGAAATACGACCATATTAGTCCAGATTTCAGGTCTAGAACCAGGAAATACGACCATATTAGTCCAGTGCTCAGGACTAGAACCAGGAAATACGACAATATTAGTCCAGTGCTCAGGACTAGAACCAGGAAATACGACCACATTAGTCCAGTGCTAAGGACTAGAACCAGGAAATACAACCATATTAGTCCAGTGCTCAGGTCTAGCACCAGGAAATACGACCATATTAGTCCAGAGCTCAGGTCTAGAACCAGGAAATACGACCATATTAGTCCAGATTTCAGGTCTAGAACCAGGAAATACGACCATATTAGTCCAGTGCTCAGGACTAGAACCAGGAAATATGACAATATTAGTCCAGTGCTCAGGACTAGAACCAGGAAATACGACCATATTAGTCCAGTGCTAAAGACTAGAACCAGGAAATACAACAATATTAGTCCAGTCCTCAGGTCTAGAACCAGGAAATACGACCATATTAGTCCAGTGCTCAGGACTAGAACCAGGAAATACGACCATATTAGTCCAGTGCTAAAGACTAGAACCAGGAAATACGACCATATTAATCCAGTGTTCAGGTCTAGAACCAGGAAATACGACCATATTAGTCCAGTGCTCAGGACTAGAACCAGGAAATACGACCATATTAGTCCAGTGCTCAGGTGTAGAACCAGGAAATATGACAATATTAGTCAAGTGCTCAGGTCTAGAACAAGGAAATATGACAATATTAGTCCAGTGCTCAGGTCTAGAACCATGGAATATGACAATATTAGTCCAGTGCTCAGGTCTGGAACCAGGAAATACGACCATATTAGTCCAGTGCTCAGGTCTATAACCAGGAAATACGACCATATTAGTCCAGTGCTCAGGTCTAGAACCAGGAAATACGACCATATTAGTCCAGTGTTCAGGTCTAGAACCAGGAATTACGACCATATTAGTCCAGTGCTCAGGTCTCGAACCAGGAAATACGACCATATTAGTCCAGTGCTCAGGTCTATAACCAGGAAATACGACCATATTAGTCCAGTGCTCAGGTCTAGAACCAGGAAATACGACCATATTAATCCAGTGCTCAGGTCTAGAACCAGGAAATACGACCATATTAGTCCAGTGCTCAGGTCTAGAACTAGGAAATACGACCATATTAGTCAAGTGTTCAGGTCTAGAACCAGGAAATACGACCATATTAGTCCAGTGCTCAGTTCTAGAACCAGGAAATACGACCATATTAGTCCAGTGTTCAGGTCTAGAACCAGGAAATACGACCATATTAGTCCAGTGCTCAGGTCTAGAACCAGGAAATACGACCATATTAGTCCAGAGCTCAGTTCTAGAACTAGGAAATACGACCATATTAGTCAAGTGTTCAGGTCTAGAACCAGGAAATACGACCATATTAGTCCAGTGCTCAGTTCTAGAACCAGGAAATACGACCATATTAGTCCAGTGTTCAGGTCTAGAACCAGGAAATACGACCATATTAGTCCAGTGCTCAGGTCTAGAACCAGGAAATACGACCATATTAGTCCAGAGCTCAGGTCTAGAACCAGGAAATACGACCATATTAGTCCAGTGCTCAGGACTAGAACCAGGACATACGACCATATTAGTCCAGTGCTCAGGTCTAGAACCAGGAAATACGACCATATTTTTCCAGTGCTCAGGTCTAGAACCAGGAAATACGACCATATTAGTCCATTGCTCAGGTCTAGAACCAGGAAATACGACCATATCAGACCAGAGCTCAGGTCTAGAACAAGGAAATACAACCATATTAGTCCGGTGCTCAGGTCTAGAACCAGTAAATACGACCATATTAGTCCAGTGCTAAGAACTAGAACCAGGAAATACAACCATATTAGTCCAGTGCTCAGGTCTAGCACCAGGAAATACGACCATATTAGTCCAGAGCTCAGGTCTAGAACCAGGAAATACGACCATATTAGTCCAGATTTCAGGTCTAGAACCAGGAAATACGACCATATTAGTCCAGTGCTCAGGACTAGAACCAGGAAATACGACAATATTAGTCCAGTGCTCAGGACTAGAACCAGGAAATACGACCACATTAGTCCAGTGCTCAGGTCTAGCACCAGGAAATACGACCATATTAGTCCAGAGCTCAGGTCTAGAACCAGGAAATACGACCATATTAGTCCAGATTTCACGTCTAGAACCAGGAAATACGACCATATTAGTCCAGTGCTCAGGACTAGAACCAGGAAATATGACAATATTAGTCCAGTGCTCAGGACTAGAACCAGGAAATACGACCATATTAGTCCAGTGCTAAAGACTAGAACCAGGAAATACAACAATATTAGTCCAGTCCTCAGGTCTAGAACCAGGAAATACGACCATATTAGTCCAGTGCTCAGGACTAGAACCAGGAAATACGACCATATTAGTCCAGTGCTAAAGACTAGAACCAGGAAATACGACCATATTAATCCAGTGTTCAGGTCTAGAACCAGGAAATACGACCATATTAGTCCAGTGCTCAGGACTAGAACCAGGAAATACGACCATATTAGTCCAGTGCTCAGGTGTAGAACCAGGAAATATGACAATATTAGTCAAGTGCTCAGGTCTAGAACAAGGAAATATGACAATATTAGTCCAGTGCTCAGGTCTAGAACCAGGGAATATGACAATATTAGTCCAGTGCTCAGGTCTGGAACCAGGAAATACGACCATATTAGTCCAGTGCTCAGGTCTATAACCAGGAAATACGACCATATTAGTCCAGTGCTCAGGTCTAGAACCAGGAAATACGACCATATTAGTCCAGTGTTCAGGTCTAGAACCAGGAATTACGACCATATTAGTCCAGTGCTCAGGTCTCGAACCAGGAAATACGACCATATTAGTCCAGTGCTCAGGTCTATAACCAGGAAATACGACCATATTAGTCCAGTGCTCAGGTCTAGAACCAGGAAATACGACCATATTAATCCAGTGTTCAGGTCTAGAACCAGGAAATACGACCATATTAGTCCAGTGCTCAGGTCTAGAACCAGGAAATACGACCATATTAGTCCAGTGTTCAGGTCTAGAACCAGGAAATACGACCATATTAGTCCAGTGCTCAGGACTAGAACCAGGAAATACGACCATATTAGTCCAGTGCTCAGGTCTAGAACCAGGAAATATGACCATATTAGTCCAGTGCTCAGGTCTAGAACCAGGAAATACGACCATATTAGTCCAGTGTTCAGGTCTGGAACGAGGAAATACGACCTTATTAGTCCAGTGTTCAGGTCTAGAACCAGGAATTACGACCATATTAGTCCAGTGCTCAGGTCTCGAACCAGGAAATACGACCATATTAGTCCAGTGCTCAGGTCTAGAACCAAGAAATACGACCATATTTGTCCAGTGCTCAGGTCTAGAACCAGGAAATACGACCATATTAGTCCAGTGCTCAGGTCTAGAACCAGGAAATTTGACCATATTAGTCCAGATTTCAGGTCTAGACCCAGGAAATATGACCATATTAGTCCAGAGCTCAGGTCTAGTACCAGGAAATACGACCATATTAGTCCAGTGTTCAGGTGTAGAACCAGGAAATACAACCATATTAGTCCAGTGCTCAGGTCTAGAACCAGGAAATACGACCATATTAGTCCAGTGTTCAGGTCTAGAACCAGGAAATACGACCATATTAGTCCAGTGCTCAGGTGTAGAACCAGGAAATACGACCATATTAGTCCAATGCTCAGGTCTAGAACCAGGAAATACGACCAAATTAGTCCAGTGCTAAGGACTAGAACCAGGAAATACGACCATATTAGTCCAGTGCTCAGTTCTCGAACCAGGAAATACGACCATATTAGTCCAGTGCTCAGGTCTAGAACCAGGAAATACAACCATATTAGTCCAGTGCTCAGGTCTGGAACCAGGAAATACGACCATATTAGTCCAGTGCTCAGGTCTATAACCAGGAAATACGACCATATTAGTCCAGTGCTAAAGACTAGAACCAGGAAATACGACCATATTAGTCCAGTGTTCAGGTCTAGAACCAGGAAATACGACCATATTAGTCCAGTGCTCAGGACTAGAACCAGGAAATACGACCATATTAGTCCAGTGCTCAGGACTAGAACCAGGACATACGACCATATTAGTCCAGTGCTCAGGTCTAGAACCAGGAAATACGACCATATTTTTCCAGTGCTCAGGTCTAGAACCAGGAAATACGACCATATTAGTCCATTGCTCAGGTCTAGAACCAGGAAATACGACCATATCAGACCAGAGCTCAGGTCTAGAACAAGGAAATACAACCATATTAGTCCGGTGCTCAGGTCTAGAACCAGTAAATACGACCATATTAGTCCAGTGCTAAGGACTAGAACCAGGAAATACAACCATATTAGTCCAGTGCTCAGGTCTAGCACCAGGAAATACGACCATATTAGTCCAGAGCTCAGGTCTAGAACCAGGAAATACGACCATATTAGTCCAGATTTCAGGTCTAGAACCAGGAAATACGACCATATTAGTCCAGTGCTCAGGACTAGAACCAGGAAATACGACAATATTAGTCCAGTGCTCAGGACTAGAACCAGGAAATACGACCACATTAGTCCAGTGCTAAGGACTAGAACCAGGAAATACAACCATATTAGTCCAGTGCTCAGGTCTAGCACCAGGAAATACGACCATATTAGTCCAGAGCTCAGGTCTAGAACCAGGAAATACGACCATATTAGTCCAGATTTCAGGTCTAGAACCAGGAAATACGACCATATTAGTCCAGTGCTCAGGACTAGAACCAGGAAATATGACAATATTAGTCCAGTGCTCAGGACTAGAACCAGGAAATACGACCATATTAGTCCAGTGCTAAAGACTAGAACCAGGAAATACAACAATATTAGTCCAGTCCTCAGGTCTAGAACCAGGAAATACGACCATATTAGTCCAGTGCTCAGGACTAGAACCAGGAAATACGACCATATTAGTCCAGTGCTAAAGACTAGAACCAGGAAATACGACCATATTAATCCAGTGTTCAGGTCTAGAACCAGGAAATACGACCATATTAGTCCAGTGCTCAGGACTAGAACCAGGAAATACGACCATATTAGTCCAGTGCTCAGGTGTAGAACCAGGAAATATGACAATATTAGTCCAGTGCTCAGGTCTAGAACCAGGAAATACGACCATATTTGTCCAGTGCTCAGGTCTAGAACCAGGAAATACGACCATATTAGTCCAATGCTCAGGTCTAGAACCAGGAAATACGACCAAATTAGTCCAGTGCTAAGGACTAGAACCAGGAAATACGACCATATTAGTCCAGTGCTCAGTTCTCGAACCAGGAAATACGACCATATTAGTCCAGTGCTCAGGTCTAGAACCAGGAAATACAACCATGTTAGTCCAGTGCTCAGGTCTGGAACCAGGAAATACGACCATATTAGTCCAGTGCTCAGGTCTATAACCAGGAAATACGACCATATTAGTCCAGTGCTAAAGACTAGAACCAGGAAATACGACCATATTAGTCCAGTGTTCAGGTCTAGAACCAGGAAATACGACCATATTAGTCCAGTGCTCAGGACTAGAACCAGGAAATACGACCATATTAGTCCAGTGCTCAGGACTAGAACCAGGACATACGACCATATTAGTCCAGTGCTCAGGTCTAGAACCAGGAAATACGACCATATTTTTCCAGTGCTCAGGTCTAGAACCAGGAAATACGACAATATTAGTCCATTGCTCAGGTCTAGAACCAGGAAATACGACCATATCAGACCAGAGCTCAGGTCTAGAACAAGGAAATACAACCATATTAGTCCGGTGCTCAGGTCTAGAACCAGTAAATACGACCATATTAGTCCAGTGCTAAGAACTAGAACCAGGAAATACAACCATATTAGTCCAGTGCTCAGGTCTAGCACCAGGAAATACGACCATATTAGTCCAGAGCTCAGGTCTAGAACCAGGAAATACGACCATATTAGTCCAGATTTCAGGTCTAGAACCAGGAAATACGACCATATTAGTCCAGTGCTCAGGACTAGAACCAGGAAATACGACAATATTAGTCCAGTGCTCAGGACTAGAACCAGGAAATACGACCACATTAGTCCAGTGCTAAGGACTAGAACCAGGAAATACAACCATATTAGTCCAGTGCTCAGGTCTAGCACCAGGAAATACGACCATATTAGTCCAGAGCTCAGGTCTAGAACCAGGAAATACGACCATATTAGTCCAGATTTCAGGTCTAGAACCAGGAAATACGACCATATTAGTCCAGTGCTCAGGACTCGAACCAGGAAATATGACAATATTAGTCCAGTGCTCAGGACTAGAACCAGGAAATACGACCATATTAGTCCAGTGCTAAAGACTAGAACCAGGAAATACAACAATATTAGTCCAGTCCTCAGGTCTAGAACCAGGAAATACGACCATATTAGTCCAGTGCTCAGGACTAGAACCAGGAAATACGACCATATTAGTCCAGTGCTAAAGACTAGAACCAGGAAATACGACCATATTAATCCAGTGTTCAGGTCTAGAACCAGGAAATACGACCATATTAGTCCAGTGCTCAGGACTAGAACCAGGAAATACGACCATATTAGTCCAGTGCTCAGGTGTAGAACCAGGAAATATGACAATATTAGTCAAGTGCTCAGGTCTAGAACAAGGAAATATGACAATATTAGTCCAGTGCTCAGGTCTAGAACCAGGGAATATGACAATATTAGTCCAGTGCTCAGGTCTGGAACCAGGAAATACGACCATATTAGTCCAGTGCTCAGGTCTATAACCAGGAAATACGACCATATTAGTCCAGTGCTCAGGTCTAGAACCAGGAAATACGACCATATTAGTCCAGTGTTCAGGTCTAGAACCAGGAATTACGACCATATTAGTCCAGTGCTCAGGTCTCGAACCAGGAAATACGACCATATTAGTCCAGTGCTCAGGTCTATAACCAGGAAATACGACCATATTAGTCCAGTGCTCAGGTCTAGAACCAGGAAATACAACCATATTAATCCAGTGTTCAGGTCTAGAACCAGGAAATACGACCATATTAGTCCAGTGCTCAGGTCTAGAACCAGGAAATACGACCATATTAGTCCAGTGTTCAGGTCTAGAACCAGGAAATACGACCATATTAGTCCAGTGCTCAGGACTAGAACCAGGAAATACGACCATATTAGTCCAGTGCTCAGGTCTAGAACCAGGAAATATGACCATATTAGTCCAGTGCTCAGGTCTAGAACCAGGAAATACGACCATATTAGTCCAGTGTTCAGGTCTGGAACGAGGAAATACGACCTTATTAGTCCAGTGTTCAGGTCTAGAACCAGGAATTACGACCATATTAGTCCAGTGCTCAGGTCTAGAACCAGGAAATTTGACCATATTAGTCCAGATTTCAGGTCTAGACCCAGGAAATATGACCATATTAGTCCAGAGCTCAGGTCTAGTACCAGGAAATACGACCATATTAGTCCACTGTTCAGGTGTAGAACCAGGAAATACGACCATATTAGTCCAGTGCTCAGGTCTAGAACCAGGAAATACGACCATATTAGTCCAGTGTTCAAGTCTAGAACCAGGAAATACGACCAAATTAGTCCAGTGCTAAGGACTAGAACCAGGAAATACGACCATATTAGTCCAGTGCTCAGTTCTCGAACCAGGAAATACGACCATATTAGTCCAGTGCTCAGGTCTAGAACCAGGAAATACAACCATATTAGTCCAGTGCTCAGGTCTGGAACCAGGAAATACGACCATATTAGTCCAGTGCTCAGGTCTATAACCAGGAAATACGACCATATTAGTCCAGTGCTAAAGACTAGAACCAGGAAATACGACCATATTAGTCCATTGTTCAGGTCTAGAACCAGGAAATACGACCATATTAGTCCAGTGCTCAGGACTAGAACCAGGAAATACGACCATATTAGTCCAGTGCTCAGGACTAGAACCAGGACATACGACCATATTAGTCCAGTGCTCAGGTCTAGAACCAGGAAATACGACCATATTTTTCCAGTGCTCAGGTCTAGAACCAGGAAATACGACCTTATTAGTCCATTGCTCAGGTCTAGAACCAGGAAATACGACCATATCAGACCAGAGCTCAGGTCTAGAACAAGGAAATACAACCATATTAGTCCGGTGCTCAGGTCTAGAACCAGTAAATACGACCATATTAGTCCAGTGCTAAGGACTAGAACCAGGAAATACAACCATATTAGTCCAGTGCTCAGGTCTAGCACCAGGAAATACGACCATATTAGTCCAGAGCTCAGGTCTAGAACCAGGAAATACGACCATATTAGTCCAGATTTCAGGTCTAGAACCAGGAAATACGACCATATTAGTCCAGTGCTCAGGACTAGAACCAGGAAATACGACAATATTAGTCCAGTGCTCAGGACTAGAACCAGGAAATACGACCACATTAGTCCAGTGCTAAGGACTAGAACCAGGAAATACAACCATATTAGTCCAGTGCTCAGGTCTAGCACCAGGAAATACGACCATATTAGTCCAGAGCTCAGGTCTAGAACCAGGAAATACGACCATATTAGTCCAGATTTCAGGTCTAGAACCAGGAAATACGACCATATTAGTCCAGTGCTTAGGACTAGAACCAG
Organism: Leuresthes tenuis; assembly: GCA_036924055.1. NCBI lineage: Eukaryota > Metazoa > Chordata > Actinopteri > Atheriniformes > Atherinopsidae > Leuresthes > Leuresthes tenuis. The sequence continues at coordinate 4,098,536 of JAVGWW010000016.1, forward strand.
GAAATATGACAATATTAGTCCAGTGCTCAGGACTAGAACCAGGAAATACGACCATATTAGTCCAGTGCTAAAGACTAGAACCAGGAAATACAACAATATTAGTCCAGTCCTCAGGTCTAGAACCAGGAAATACGACCATATTAGTCCAGATTTCAGGTCTAGAACCAGGAAATACGACCATATTAGTCCAGTGCTCAGGACTAGAACCAGGAAATATGACAATATTAGTCCAGTGCTCAGGACTAGAACCAGGAAATACGACCATATTAGTCCAGTGCTAAAGACTAGAACCAGGAAATACAACAATATTAGTCCAGTCCTCAGGTCTAGAACCAGGAAATACGACCATATTAGTCCAGTGCTCAGGACTAGAACCAGGAAATACGACCATATTAGTCCAGTGCTAAAGACTAGAACCAGGAAATACGACCATATTAATCCAGTGTTCAGGTCTAAAACCAGGAAATACGACCATATTAGTCCAGTGCTCAGGACTAGAACCAGGAAATACGACCATATTAGTCCAGTGCTCAGGTGTAGAACCAGGAAATATGACAATATTAGTCAAGTGCTCAGGTCTAGAACAAGGAAATATGACAATATTAGTCCAGTGCTCAGGTCTAGAACCAGGGAATATGACAATATTAGTCCAGTGCTCAGGTCTGGAACCAGGAAATACGACCATATTAGTCCAGTGCTCAGGTCTATAACCAGGAAATACGACCATATTAGTCCAGTGCTCAGGTCTAGAACCAGGAAATACGACCATATTAGTCCAGTGTTCAGGTCTAGAACCAGGAATTACGACCATATTAGTCCAGTGCTCAGGTCTCGAACCAGGAAATACGACCATATTAGTCCAGTGCTCAGGTCTATAACCAGGAAATACGACCATATTAGTCCAGTGCTCAGGTCTAGAACCAGGAAATACGACCATATTTATCCAGTGTTCAGGTCTAGAACCAGGAAATACGACCATATTAGTCCAGTGCTCAGGTCTAGAACCAGGAAATACGACCATATTAGTCCAGTGTTCAGGTCTAGAACCAGGAAATACGACCATATTAGTCCAGTGCTCAGGACTAGAACCAGGAAATACGACCATATTAGTCCAGTGCTCAGGTCTAGAACCAGGAAATATGACCATATTAGTCCAGTGCTCAGGTCTAGAACAAGGAAATACGACCATATTAGTCCAGTGTTCAGGTCTGGAACGAGGAAATACGACCTTATTAGTCCAGTGTTCAGGTCTAGAACCAGGAATTACGACCATATTAGTCCAGTGCTCAGGTCTCGAACCAGGAAATACGACCATATTAGTCCAGTGCTCAGGTCTAGAACCAAGAAATACGACCATATTTGTCCAGTGCTCAGGTCTAGAACCAGGAAATACGACCATATTAGTCCAGTGCTCAGGTCTAGAACCAGGAAATTTGACCATATTAGTCCAGATTTCAGGTCTAGACCCAGGAAATATGACCATATTAGTCCAGAGCTCAGGTCTAGTACCAGGAAATACGACCATATTAGTCCAGTGTTCAGGTGTAGAACCAGGAAATACGACCATATTAGTCCAGTGCTCAGGTCTAGAACCAGGAAATACGACCATATTAGTCCAGTGTTCAGGTCTAGAACCAGGAAATACGACCATATTAGTCCAGTGCTCAGGTGTAGAACCAGGAAATATGACAATATTAGTCCAGTGCTCAGGTCTAGAACAAGGAAATATGACCATATTAGTCCAGTGCTCAGGTCTAGAACCAGGGAATATGACAATATTAGTCCAGTGCTCAGGTCTGGAACCAGGAAATACGACAATATTAGTCCACTGTTCAGGTCTAGAACCAGGAAATACGACCATATTAGTCCAGTGCGCAGCACTAGAACCAGGAAATACGACCATATTAGTCCAGTGCTCAGGACTAGAACCAGGACATACGACCATATTAGTCCAGTGCTCAGGTCTAGAACCAGGAAATAAGACCATATTAGTCCAGTGCTCAGGTCTAGAACCAGGAAATACGACCATATTAGTCCATTGCTCAGGTCTAGAACCAGGAAATACGACCATATTAGACCAGTGCTCAGGAATAGAACCAGTACATACGACCATATTAGTCCAGTGCTCAGGTCTAGAACCAGGAAATACGACCATATTAGTCCAGTGCTCAGGTCTAGAACCAGGAAATACGACCATATTAGTCCATTGCTCAGGTCTAGAACCAGGAAATACGACCATATTAGACCAGAGCTCAGGTCTAGAACAAGGAAATACAACCATATTAGTCAAGTGCTCGGGTCTCGATCAAGGAAATCTGACCATATTAGTCCGGAGCTCAGGTCTAGACCAGGGAAATACGACCATATTAGTCCAGAGCTCAGGTCTAGAACCAGGAAATACGACCATATTAGTCCAGTGCTCAGGTCTAGAACCAGGAAATTTGACCATATTAGTCCAGAGCTCAGGTCTAGACCCAGGAAATACGACCATTTTAGTCCAGAGCTCAGGTCTAGAACTAGGAAATACGACCATATTAGTCAAGTGTTCAGGTCTAGAACCAGGAAATACGACCATATTAGTCCAGTGCTCAGTTCTAGAACCAGGAAATACGACCATATTAGTCCAGTGTTCAGGTCTAGAACCAGGAAATACGACCATATTAGTCCAGTGCTCAGGTCTAGAACCAGGAAATACGACCATATTAGTCCAGAGCTCAGGTCTAGAACCAGGAAATACGACCATATTAGTCCAGTGTTCAGGTCTGGAATCAGGAAATACGACCATATTAGTCCAGTGGTCAGGTCTAGTACCAGGAAATACGACCATATTAGTCCAGTGCTCAGGTCTAGAACCAGGAAATACGACCATATTAGTCCAATGCTCAGGTCTAGAACCAGGAAATACGACCAAATTAGTCCAGTGCTAAGGACTAGAACCAGGAAATACGACCATATTAGTCCAGTGCTCAGTTCTCGAACCAGGAAATACGACCATATTAGTCCAGTGCTCAGGTCTAGAACCAGGAAATACAACCATATTAGTCCAGAGCTCAGGTCTGGAACCAGGAAATACGACCATATTAGTCCAGTGCTCAGGTCTATAACCAGGAAATACGACCATATTAGTCCAGTGCTAAAGACTAGAACCAGGAAATACGACCATATTAGTCCAGTGTTCAGGTCTAGAACAAGGAAATACGACCATATTAGTCCAGTGCTCAGGACTAGAACCAGGAAATACGACCATATTAGTCCAGTGCTCAGGACTAGAACCAGGACATACGACCATATTAGTCCAGTGCTCAGGTCTAGAACCAGGAAATACGACCATATTTTTCCAGTGCTCAGGTCTAGAACCAGGAAATACGACCATATTAGTCCATTGCTCAGGTCTAGAACCAGGAAATACGACCATATCAGACCAGAGCTCAGGTCTAGAACAAGGAAATACAACCATATTAGTCCAGTGCTCAGGACTAGAACCAGGAAATACAACCATATTAGTCCAGTGCTCAGGTCTAGCACCAGGAAATACGACCATATTAGTCCAGAGCTCAGGTCTAGAACCAGGAAATACGACCATATTAGTCCAGATTTCAGGTCTAGAACCAGGAAATACGACCATATTAGTCCAGTGCTCAGGACTAGAACCAGGAAATACGACAATATTAGTCCAGTGCTCAGGACTAGAACCAGGAAATACGACCACATTAGTCCAGTGCTAAGGACTAGAACCAGGAAATACAACCATATTAGTCCAGTGCTCAGGTCTAGCACCAGGAAATACGACCATATTAGTCCAGAGCTCAGGTCTAGAACCAGGAAATACGACCATATTAGTCCAGATTTCAGGTCTAGAACCAGGAAATACGACCATATTAGTCCAGTGCTCAGGACTAGAACCAGGAAATATGACAATATTAGTCCAGTGCTCAGGACTAGAACCAGGAAATACGACCATATTAGTCCAGTGCTAAAGACTAGAACCAGGAAATACAACAATATTAGTCCAGTCCTCAGGTCTAGAACCAGGAAATACGACCATATTAGTCCAGTGCTCAGGACTAGAACCAGGAAATACGACCATATTAGTCCAGTGCTAAAGACTAGAACCAGGAAATACGACCATATTAATCCAGTGTTCAGGTCTAGAACCAGGAAATACGACCATATTAGTCCAGTGCTCAGGACTAGAACCAGGAAATACGACCATATTAGTCCAGTGCTCAGGTGTAGAACCAGGAAATATGACAATATTAGTCCAGTGCTCAGGTCTAGAACAAGGAAATATGACAATATTAGTCCAGTGCTCAGGTCTAGAACCAGGGAATATGACAATATTAGTCCAGTGCTCAGGTCTGGAACCAGGAAATACGACCATATTAGTCCAGTGCTCAGGTCTATAACCAGGAAATACGACCATATTAGTCCAGTGCTCAGGTCTAGACCCAGGAAATACGACCATATTAGTCCAGTGTTCAGGTCTAGAACCAGGAATTACGACCATATTAGTCCAGTGCTCAGGTCTCGAACCAGGAAATACGACCATATTAGTCCAGTGCTCAGGTCTATAACCAGGAAATACGACCATATAAGTCCAGTGCTCAGGTCTAGAACAAGGAAATACGACCATATTAATCCAGTGTTCAGGTCTAGAACCAGGAAATACGACCATATTAGTCCAGTGCTCAGGTCTAGAACCAGGAAATACGACCATATTAGTCCAGTGTTCAGGTCTAGAACCAGGAAATACGACCATATTAGTCCAGTGCTCAGGACTAGAACCAGGAAATACGACCATATTAGTCCAGTGCTCAGGACTAGAACCAGGACATACGACCATATTAGTCCAGTGCTCAGGTGTAGAACCAGGAAATATGACAATATTAGTCCAGTGCTCAGCTCTAGAACCAGGAAATATGACAATATTAGTCCAATGCTCAGGTCTAGAACCAGGAAATACGACCATGTTAGTCCAGAGCTCAGGTCTAGAACCAGGAAATACGACCATATTAGTCCATGTTCAGGTCTGGAACCAGGAAATACGACCATATTAGTCCAAAGCTCAGGTCTAGAACCAGGAAATATGACCATATTAGTCCAGTGCTCAGGTCTAGAACCAGGAAATACGACCATATTAGTCCAGTGTTCAGGTCTGGAACCAGGAAATACGACCTTATTAGTCCATTGGTCAGGTCTAGAACCAGGAAATACGACCATATTAGTCCAGTGCTCAGGTCTAGAACCAGGAAATACGACCATATTAGTCCAGTGCTCAGGTCTCGAACCAGGAAATACGACCATATTAGTCCAGTGCTAAAGACTAGAACCAGGAAATACGACCATATTAGTCCAGTGCTAAAGACTAGAACCAGGAAATACGACCATATTAGTCCAGTGTTCAGGTCTAGAACCAGGAAATACGACCATATTAGTCCAGTGCTCAGGACTAGAACCAGGAAATACGACCATATTAGTCCAGATTTCAGGTCTAGAACCAGGAAATACGACAATATTAGTCCAGTGCTCAGGACTAGAACCAGGAAATACGACCATATTATTCCAGTGCTAAAGACTAGAACCAGGACATACGACCATATTAGTCCAGTACTCAGGTCTAGAACCAGGAAATACGACCATATTAGTCCAGTGCTCAGGACTAGAACTAGGAAATACGACCATATTAGTCCAGTGCTAAAGACTAGAACCAGGAAATACGACCATATTAGTCCAGAGCTCAGGTCTAGATCCAGGAAATACGACCGTATTAGTCCAGTGCTCAGGTCTATAACCAGGAAATACGACCATATTAGTCCAGTGCTCGGGTCTAGAACCAGGAAATACGACCATATTAGTCCAGTGCTCAGTTCTCGAACCAGGAAATACGACCATATTAGTCCAGTGCTCAGGTCTAGAACCAGGAAATACAACCATATTAGTCCAGTGCTCAGGTCTGGAACCAGGAAATACGACCATATTAGTCCAGTGCTCAGGTCTATAACCAGGAAATACGACCATATTAGTCCAGTGCTAAAGACTAGAACCAGGAAATACGACCATATTAGTCCAGTGTTCAGGTCTAGAACCAGGAAATACGACCATATTAGTCCAGTGCTCAGGACTAGAACCAGGAAATACGACCATATTAGTCCAGTGCTCAGGACTAGAACCAGGACATACGACCATATTAGTCCAGTGCTCAGGTCTAGAACCAGGAAATACGACCATATTTTTCCAGTGCTCAGGTCTAGAACCAGGAAATACGACCTTATTAGTCCATTGCTCAGGTCTAGAACCAGGAAATACGACCATATCAGACCAGAGCTCAGGTCTAGAACAAGGAAATACAACCATATTAGTCCGGTGCTCAGGTCTAGAACCAGTAAATACGACCATATTAGTCCAGTGCTAAGGACTAGAACCAGGAAATACAACCATATTAGTCCAGTGCTCAGGTCTAGCACCAGGAAATACGACCATATTAGTCCAGAGCTCAGGTCTAGAACCAGGAAATACGACCATATTAGTCCAGATTTCAGGTCTAGAACCAGGAAATACGACCATATTAGTCCAGTGCTCAGGACTAGAACCAGGAAATACGACAATATTAGTCCAGTGCTCAGGACTAGAACCAGGAAATACGACCACATTAGTCCAGTGCTAAGGACTAGAACCAGGAAATACAACCATATTAGTCCAGTGCTCAGGTCTAGCACCAGGAAATACGACCATATTAGTCCAGAGCTCAGGTCTAGAACCAGGAAATACGACCATATTAGTCCAGATTTCAGGTCTAGAACCAGGAAATACGACCATATTAGTCCAGTGCTTAGGACTAGAACCAGGAAATATGACAATATTAGTCCAGTGCTCAGGACTAGAACCAGGAAATACGACCATATTAGTCCAGTGCTAAAGACTAGAACCAGGAAATACAACAATATTAGTCCAGTCCTCAGGTCTAGAACCAGGAAATACGACCATATTAGTCCAGATTTCAGGTCTAGAACCAGGAAATACGACCATATTAGTCCAGTGCTCAGGACTAGAACCAGGAAATATGACAATATTAGTCCAGTGCTCAGGACTAGAACCAGGAAATACGACCATATTAGTCCAGTGCTAAAGACTAGAACCAGGAAATACAACAATATTAGTCCAGTCCTCAGGTCTAGAACCAGGAAATACGACCATATTAGTCCAGTGCTCAGGACTAGAACCAGGAAATACGACCATATTAGTCCAGTGCTAAAGACTAGAACCAGGAAATACGACCATATTAATCCAGTGTTCAGGTCTAAAACCAGGAAATACGACCATATTAGTCCAGTGCTCAGGACTAGAACCAGGAAATACGACCATATTAGTCCAGTGCTCAGGTGTAGAACCAGGAAATATGACAATATTAGTCAAGTGCTCAGGTCTAGAACAAGGAAATATGACAATATTAGTCCAGTGCTCAGGTCTAGAACCAGGGAATATGACAATATTAGTCCAGTGCTCAGGTCTGGAACCAGGAAATACGACCATATTAGTCCAGTGCTCAGGTCTATAACCAGGAAATACGACCATATTAGTCCAGTGCTCAGGTCTAGAACCAGGAAATACGACCATATTAGTCCAGTGTTCAGGTCTAGAACCAGGAATTACGACCATATTAGTCCAGTGCTCAGGTCTCGAACCAGGAAATACGACCATATTAGTCCAGTGCTCAGGTCTATAACCAGGAAATACGACCATATTAGTCCAGTGCTCAGGTCTAGAACCAGGAAATACGACCATATTTATCCAGTGTTCAGGTCTAGAACCAAGAAATACGACCATATTAGTCCAGTGCTCAGGTCTAGAACCAGGAAATACGACCATATTAGTCCAGTGTTCAGGTCTAGAACCAGGAAATACGACCATATTAGTCCAGTGCTCAGGACTAGAACCAGGAAATACGACCATATTAGTCCAGTGCTCAGGTCTAGAACCAGGAAATATGACCATATTAGTCCAGTGCTCAGGTCTAGAACAAGGAAATACGACCATATTAGTCCAGTGTTCAGGTCTGGAACGAGGAAATACGACCTTATTAGTCCAGTGTTCAGGTCTAGAACCAGGAATTACGACCATATTAGTCCAGTGCTCAGGTCTCGAACCAGGAAATACGACCATATTAGTCCAGTGCTCAGGTCTAGAACCAAGAAATACGACCATATTTGTCCAGTGCTCAGGTCTAGAACCAGGAAATACGACCATATTAGTCCAGTGCTCAGGTCTAGAACCAGGAAATTTGACCATATTAGTCCAGATTTCAGGTCTAGACCCAGGAAATATGACCATATTAGTCCAGAGCTCAGGTCTAGTACCAGGAAATACGACCATATTAGTCCAGTGTTCAGGTGTAGAACCAGGAAATACGACCATATTAGTCCAGTGCTCAGGTCTAGAACCAGGAAATACGACCATATTAGTCCAGTGTTCAGGTCTAGAACCAGGAAATACGACCATATTAGTCCAGTGCTCAGGTGTAGAACCAGGAAATATGACAATATTAGTCCAGTGCTCAGGTCTAGAACAAGGAAATATGACCATATTAGTCCAGTGCTCAGGTCTAGAACCAGGGAATATGACAATATTAGTCCAGTGCTCAGGTCTGGAACCAGGAAATACGACAATATTAGTCCACTGTTCAGGTCTAGAACCAGGAAATACGACCATATTAGTCCAGTGCGCAGCACTAGAACCAGGAAATACGACCATATTAGTCCAGTGCTCAGGACTAGAACCAGGACATACGACCATATTAGTCCAGTGCTCAGGTCTAGAACCAGGAAATAAGACCATATTAGTCCAGTGCTCAGGTCTAGAACCAGGAAATACGACCATATTAGTCCATTGCTCAGGTCTAGAACCAGGAAATACGACCATATTAGACCAGTGCTCAGGAATAGAACCAGGACATACGACCATATTAGTCCAGTGCTCAGGTCTAGAACCAGGAAATACGACCATATTAGTCCAGTGCTCAGGTCTAGAACCAGGAAATACGACCATATTAGTCCATTGCTCAGGTCTAGAACCAGGAAATACGACCATATTAGACCAGAGCTCAGGTCTAGAACAAGGAAATACAACCATATTAGTCAAGTGCTCGGGTCTCGATCAAGGAAATCTGACCATATTAGTCCGGAGCTCAGGTCTAGACCAGGGAAATACGACCATATTAGTCCAGAGCTCAGGTCTAGAACCAGGAAATACGACCATATTAGTCCAGTGCTCAGGTCTAGAACCAGGAAATTTGACCATATTAGTCCAGAGCTCAGGTCTAGACCCAGGAAATACGACCATTTTAGTCCAGAGCTCAGGTCTAGAACTAGGAAATACGACCATATTAGTCAAGTGTTCAGGTCTAGAACCAGGAAATACGACCATATTAGTCCAGTGCTCAGTTCTAGAACCAGGAAATACGACCATATTAGTCCAGTGCTCAGGTCTAGAACCAGGAAATACGACCATATTAGTCCAGAGCTCAGGTCTAGAACCAGGAAATACGACCATATTAGTCCAGTGTTCAGGTCTGGAATCAGGAAATACGACCATATTAGTCCAGTGGTCAGGTCTAGAACCAGGAAATACGACCATATTAGTCCAGTGCTCAGGTCTAGAACCAGGAAATACGACCATATTAGTCCAATGCTCAGGTCTAGAACCAGGAAATACGACCAAATTAGTCCAGTGCTAAGGACTAGAACCAGGAAATACGACCATATTAGTCCAGTGCTCAGTTCTCGAACCAGGAAATACGACCATATTAGTCCAGTGCTCAGGTCTAGAACCAGGAAATACAACCATATTAGTCCAGAGCTCAGGTCTGGAACCAGGAAATACGACCATATTAGTCCAGTGCTCAGGTCTATAACCAGGAAATACGACCATATTAGTCCAGTGCTAAAGACTAGAACCAGGAAATACGACCATATTAGTCCAGTGTTCAGGTCTAGAACAAGGAAATACGACCATATTAGTCCAGTGCTCAGGACTAGAACCAGGAAATACGACCATATTAGTCCAGTGCTCAGGACTAGAACCAGGACATACGACCATATTAGTCCAGTGCTCAGGTCTAGAACCAGGAAATACGACCATATTTTTCCAGTGCTCAGGTCTAGAACCAGGAAATACGACCATATTAGTCCATTGCTCAGGTCTAGAACCAGGAAATACGACCATATCAGACCAGAGCTCAGGTCTAGAACAAGGAAATACAACCATATTAGTCCAGTGCTCAGGACTAGAACCAGGAAATACAACCATATTAGTCCAGTGCTCAGGTCTAGCACCAGGAAATACGACCATATTAGTCCAGAGCTCAGGTCTAGAACCAGGAAATACGACCATATTAGTCCAGATTTCAGGTCTAGAACCAGGAAATACGACCATATTAGTCCAGTGCTCAGGACTAGAACCAGGAAATACGACAATATTAGTCCAGTGCTCAGGACTAGAACCAGGAAATACGACCACATTAGTCCAGTGCTAAGGACTAGAACCAGGAAATACAACCATATTAGTCCAGTGCTCAGGTCTAGCACCAGGAAATACGACCATATTAGTCCAGAGCTCAGGTCTAGAACCAGGGAATATGACAATATTAGTCCAGTGCTCAGGTCTGGAACCAGGAAATACGACAATATTAGTCCACTGTTCAGGTCTAGAACCAGGAAATACGACCATATTAGTCCAGTGCGCAGCACTAGAACCAGGAAATACGACCATATTAGTCCAGTGCTCAGGACTAGAACCAGGACATACGACCATATTAGTCCAGTGCTCAGGTCTAGAACCAGGAAATAAGACCATATTAGTCCAGTGCTCAGGTCTAGAACCAGGAAATACGACCATATTAGTCCATTGCTCAGGTCTAGAACCAGGAAATACGACCATATTAGACCAGTGCTCAGGAATAGAACCAGGACATACGACCATATTAGTCCAGTGCTCAGGTCTAGAACCAGGAAATACGACCATATTAGTCCAGTGCTCAGGTCTAGAACCAGGAAATACGACCATATTAGTCCATTGCTCAGGTCTAGAACCAGGAAATACGACCATATTAGACCAGAGCTCAGGTCTAGAACAAGGAAATACAACCATATTAGTCAAGTGCTCGGGTCTCGATCAAGGAAATCTGACCATATTAGTCCGGAGCTCAGGTCTAGACCAGGGAAATACGACCATATTAGTCCAGAGCTCAGGTCTAGAACCAGGAAATACGACCATATTAGTCCAGTGCTCAGGTCTAGAACCAGGAAATTTGACCATATTAGTCCAGAGCTCAGGTCTAGACCCAGGAAATACGACCATTTTAGTCCAGAGCTCAGGTCTAGAACTAGGAAATACGACCATATTAGTCAAGTGTTCAGGTCTAGAACCAGGAAATACGACCATATTAGTCCAGTGCTCAGTTCTAGAACCAGGAAATACGACCATATTAGTCCAGTGTTCAGGTCTAGAACCAGGAAATACGACCATATTAGTCCAGTGCTCAGGTCTAGAACCAGGAAATACGACCATATTAGTCCAGAGCTCAGGTCTAGAACCAGGAAATACGACCATATTAGTCCAGTGTTCAGGTCTGGAATCAGGAAATACGACCATATTAGTCCAGTGGTCAGGTCTAGAACCAGGAAATACGACCATATTAGTCCAGTGCTCAGGTCTAGAACCAGGAAATACGACCATATTAGTCCAATGCTCAGGTCTAGAACCAGGAAATACGACCAAATTAGTCCAGTGCTAAGGACTAGAACCAGGAAATACGACCATATTAGTCCAGTGCTCAGTTCTCGAACCAGGAAATACGACCATATTAGTCCAGTGCTCAGGTCTAGAACCAGGAAATACAACCATATTAGTCCAGAGCTCAGGTCTGGAACCAGGAAATACGACCATATTAGTCCAGTGCTCAGGTCTATAACCAGGAAATACGACCATATTAGTCCAGTGCTAAAGACTAGAACCAGGAAATACGACCATATTAGTCCAGTGTTCAGGTCTAGAACAAGGAAATACGACCATATTAGTCCAGTGCTCAGGACTAGAACCAGGAAATACGACCATATTAGTCCAGTGCTCAGGACTAGAACCAGGACATACGACCATATTAGTCCAGTGCTCAGGTCTAGAACCAGGAAATACGACCATATTTTTCCAGTGCTCAGGTCTAGAACCAGGAAATACGACCATATTAGTCCATTGCTCAGGTCTAGAACCAGGAAATACGACCATATCAGACCAGAGCTCAGGTCTAGAACAAGGAAATACAACCATATTAGTCCAGTGCTCAGGACTAGAACCAGGAAATACAACCATATTAGTCCAGTGCTCAGGTCTAGCACCAGGAAATACGACCATATTAGTCCAGAGCTCAGGTCTAGAACCAGGAAATACGACCATATTAGTCCAGATTTCAGGTCTAGAACCAGGAAATACGACCATATTAGTCCAGTGCTCAGGACTAGAACCAGGAAATACGACAATATTAGTCCAGTGCTCAGGACTAGAACCAGGAAATACGACCACATTAGTCCAGTGCTAAGGACTAGAACCAGGAAATACAACCATATTAGTCCAGTGCTCAGGTCTAGCACCAGGAAATACGACCATATTAGTCCAGAGCTCAGGTCTAGAACCAGGAAATACGACCATATTAGTCCAGATTTCAGGTCTAGAACCAGGAAATACGACCATATTAGTCCAGTGCTCAGGACTAGAACCAGGAAATATGACAATATTAGTCCAGTGCTCAGGACTAGAACCAGGAAATACGACCATATTAGTCCAATGCTAAAGACTAGAACCAGGAAATACAACAATATTAGTCCAGTCCTCAGGTCTAGAACCAGGAAATACGACCATATTAGTCCAGTGCTCAGGACTAGAACCAGGAAATACGACCATATTAGTCCAGTGCTAAAGACTAGAACCAGGAAATACGACCATATTAATCCAGTGTTCAGGTCTAGAACCAGGAAATACGACCATATTAGTCCAGTGCTCAGGACTAGAACCAGGAAATACGACCATATTAGTCCAGTGCTCAGGTGTAGAACCAGGAAATATGACAATATTAGTCCAGTGCTCAGGTCTAGAACAAGGAAATATGACAATATTAGTCCAGTGCTCAGGTCTAGAACCAGGGAATATGACAATATTAGTCCAGTGCTCAGGTCTGGAACCAGGAAATACGACCATATTAGTCCAGTGCTCAGGTCTATAACCAGGAAATACGACCATATTAGTCCAGTGCTCAGGTCTAGACCCAGGAAATACGACCATATTAGTCCAGTGTTCAGGTCTAGAACCAGGAATTACGACCATATTAGTCCAGTGCTCAGGTCTCGAACCAGGAAATACGACCATATTAGTCCAGTGCTCAGGTCTATAACCAGGAAATACGACCATATTAGTCCAGTGCTCAGGTCTAGAACAAGGAAATACGACCATATTAATCCAGTGTTCAGGTCTAGAACCAGGAAATACGACCATATTAGTCCAGTGCTCAGGTCTAGAACCAGGAAATACGACCATATTAGTCCAGTGTTCAGGTCTAGAACCAGGAAATACGACCATATTAGTCCAGTGCTCAGGACTAGAACCAGGAAATACGACCATATTAGTCCAGTGCTCAGGACTAGAACCAGGACATACGACCATATTAGTCCAGTGCTCAGGTGTAGAACCAGGAAATATGACAATATTAGTCCAGTGCTCAGGTCTAGAACAAGGAAATATGACAATATTAGTCCAGTGCTCAGGTCTAGAACCAGGGAATATGACAATATTAGTCCAGTGCTCAGGTCTGGAACCAGGAAATACGACCATATTAGTCCAGTGCTCAGGTCTATAACCAGGAAATACGACCATATTAGTCCAGTGCTCAGGTCTAGACCCAGGAAATACGACCATATTAGTCCAGTGTTCAGGTCTAGAACCAGGAATTACGACCATATTAGTCCAGTGCTCAGGTCTCGAACCAGGAAATACGACCATATTAGTCCAGTGCTCAGGTCTATAACCAGGAAATACGACCATATTAGTCCAGTGCTCAGGTCTAGAACAAGGAAATACGACCATATTAATCCAGTGTTCAGGTCTAGAACCAGGAAATACGACCATATTAGTCCAGTGCTCAGGTCTAGAACCAGGAAATACGACCATATTAGTCCAGTGTTCAGGTCTAGAACCAGGAAATACGACCATATTAGTCCAGTGCTCAGGACTAGAACCAGGAAATACGACCATATTAGTCCAGTGCTCAGGACTAGAACCAGGACATACGACCATATTAGTCCAGTGCTCAGGACTAGAACCAGGAAATACGACCATATTAGTCCAGTGCTCAGGACTAGAACCAGGAAATACGACCATATTAGTCCATTGCTCAGGTCTAGAACCAGGAAATACGACCATATTAGTCCAGTGCTCAGGTCTAGAACCAGGAAATACGACCATATTAGTCCATTGCTCAGGTCTAGAACCAGGAAATACGACCATATCAGACCAGAGCTCAGGTCTAGAACCAGGAAATACGACCATATTAGTCCATTGCTCAGGTCTAGAACCAGGAAATACGACCATATCAGACCAGAGCTCAGGTCTAGAACAAGGAAATACAACCATATTAGTCCAGTGCTCAGGACTAGAACCAGGAAATACAACCATATTAGTCCAGTGCTCAGGTCTAGCACCAGGAAATACGACCATATTAGTCCAGAGCTCAGGTCTAGAACCAGGAAATACGACCATATTAGTCCAGATTTCAGGTCTAGAACCAGGAAATACGACCATATTAGTCCAGTGCTCAGGACTAGAACCAGGAAATACGACAATATTAGTCCAGTGCTCAGGACTAGAACCAGGAAATACGACCACATTAGTCCAGTGCTAAGGACTAGAACCAGGAAATACAACCATATTAGTCCAGTGCTCAGGTCTAGCACCAGGAAATACGACCATATTAGTCCAGAGCTCAGGTCTAGAACCAGGGAATATGACAATATTAGTCCAGTGCTCAGGTCTGGAACCAGGAAATACGACAATATTAGTCCACTGTTCAGGTCTAGAACCAGGAAATACGACCATATTAGTCCAGTGCGCAGCACTAGAACCAGGAAATACGACCATATTAGTCCAGTGCTCAGGACTAGAACCAGGACATACGACCATATTAGTCCAGTGCTCAGGTCTAGAACCAGGAAATAAGACCATATTAGTCCAGTGCTCAGGTCTAGAACCAGGAAATACGACCATATTAGTCCATTGCTCAGGTCTAGAACCAGGAAATACGACCATATTAGACCAGTGCTCAGGAATAGAACCAGGACATACGACCATATTAGTCCAGTGCTCAGGTCTAGAACCAGGAAATACGACCATATTAGTCCAGTGCTCAGGTCTAGAACCAGGAAATACGACCATATTAGTCCATTGCTCAGGTCTAGAACCAGGAAATACGACCATATTAGACCAGAGCTCAGGTCTAGAACAAGGAAATACAACCATATTAGTCAAGTGCTCGGGTCTCGATCAAGGAAATCTGACCATATTAGTCCGGAGCTCAGGTCTAGACCAGGGAAATACGACCATATTAGTCCAGAGCTCAGGTCTAGAACCAGGAAATACGACCATATTAGTCCAGTGCTCAGGTCTAGAACCAGGAAATTTGACCATATTAGTCCAGAGCTCAGGTCTAGACCCAGGAAATACGACCATTTTAGTCCAGAGCTCAGGTCTAGAACTAGGAAATACGACCATATTAGTCAAGTGTTCAGGTCTAGAACCAGGAAATACGACCATATTAGTCCAGTGCTCAGTTCTAGAACCAGGAAATACGACCATATTAGTCCAGTGCTCAGGTCTAGAACCAGGAAATACGACCATATTAGTCCAGAGCTCAGGTCTAGAACCAGGAAATACGACCATATTAGTCCAGTGTTCAGGTCTGGAATCAGGAAATACGACCATATTAGTCCAGTGGTCAGGTCTAGAACCAGGAAATACGACCATATTAGTCCAGTGCTCAGGTCTAGAACCAGGAAATACGACCATATTAGTCCAATGCTCAGGTCTAGAACCAGGAAATACGACCAAATTAGTCCAGTGCTAAGGACTAGAACCAGGAAATACGACCATATTAGTCCAGTGCTCAGTTCTCGAACCAGGAAATACGACCATATTAGTCCAGTGCTCAGGTCTAGAACCAGGAAATACAACCATATTAGTCCAGAGCTCAGGTCTGGAACCAGGAAATACGACCATATTAGTCCAGTGCTCAGGTCTATAACCAGGAAATACGACCATATTAGTCCAGTGCTAAAGACTAGAACCAGGAAATACGACCATATTAGTCCAGTGTTCAGGTCTAGAACAAGGAAATACGACCATATTAGTCCAGTGCTCAGGACTAGAACCAGGAAATACGACCATATTAGTCCAGTGCTCAGGACTAGAACCAGGACATACGACCATATTAGTCCAGTGCTCAGGTCTAGAACCAGGAAATACGACCATATTTTTCCAGTGCTCAGGTCTAGAACCAGGAAATACGACCATATTAGTCCATTGCTCAGGTCTAGAACCAGGAAATACGACCATATCAGACCAGAGCTCAGGTCTAGAACAAGGAAATACAACCATATTAGTCCAGTGCTCAGGACTAGAACCAGGAAATACAACCATATTAGTCCAGTGCTCAGGTCTAGCACCAGGAAATACGACCATATTAGTCCAGAGCTCAGGTCTAGAACCAGGAAATACGACCATATTAGTCCAGATTTCAGGTCTAGAACCAGGAAATACGACCATATTAGTCCAGTGCTCAGGACTAGAACCAGGAAATACGACAATATTAGTCCAGTGCTCAGGACTAGAACCAGGAAATACGACCACATTAGTCCAGTGCTAAGGACTAGAACCAGGAAATACAACCATATTAGTCCAGTGCTCAGGTCTAGCACCAGGAAATACGACCATATTAGTCCAGAGCTCAGGTCTAGAACCAGGGAATATGACAATATTAGTCCAGTGCTCAGGTCTGGAACCAGGAAATACGACAATATTAGTCCACTGTTCAGGTCTAGAACCAGGAAATACGACCATATTAGTCCAGTGCGCAGCACTAGAACCAGGAAATACGACCATATTAGTCCAGTGCTCAGGACTAGAACCAGGACATACGACCATATTAGTCCAGTGCTCAGGTCTAGAACCAGGAAATAAGACCATATTAGTCCAGTGCTCAGGTCTAGAACCAGGAAATACGACCATATTAGTCCATTGCTCAGGTCTAGAACCAGGAAATACGACCATATTAGACCAGTGCTCAGGAATAGAACCAGGACATACGACCATATTAGTCCAGTGCTCAGGTCTAGAACCAGGAAATACGACCATATTAGTCCAGTGCTCAGGTCTAGAACCAGGAAATACGACCATATTAGTCCATTGCTCAGGTCTAGAACCAGGAAATACGACCATATTAGACCAGAGCTCAGGTCTAGAACAAGGAAATACAACCATATTAGTCAAGTGCTCGGGTCTCGATCAAGGAAATCTGACCATATTAGTCCGGAGCTCAGGTCTAGACCAGGGAAATACGACCATATTAGTCCAGAGCTCAGGTCTAGAACCAGGAAATACGACCATATTAGTCCAGTGCTCAGGTCTAGAACCAGGAAATTTGACCATATTAGTCCAGAGCTCAGGTCTAGACCCAGGAAATACGACCATTTTAGTCCAGAGCTCAGGTCTAGAACTAGGAAATACGACCATATTAGTCAAGTGTTCAGGTCTAGAACCAGGAAATACGACCATATTAGTCCAGTGCTCAGTTCTAGAACCAGGAAATACGACCATATTAGTCCAGTGTTCAGGTCTAGAACCAGGAAATACGACCATATTAGTCCAGTGCTCAGGTCTAGAACCAGGAAATACGACCATATTAGTCCAGAGCTCAGGTCTAGAACCAGGAAATACGACCATATTAGTCCAGTGTTCAGGTCTGGAATCAGGAAATACGACCATATTAGTCCAGTGGTCAGGTCTAGAACCAGGAAATACGACCATATTAGTCCAGTGCTCAGGTCTAGAACCAGGAAATACGACCATATTAGTCCAATGCTCAGGTCTAGAACCAGGAAATACGACCAAATTAGTCCAGTGCTAAGGACTAGAACCAGGAAATACGACCATATTAGTCCAGTGCTCAGTTCTCGAACCAGGAAATACGACCATATTAGTCCAGTGCTCAGGTCTAGAACCAGGAAATACAACCATATTAGTCCAGAGCTCAGGTCTGGAACCAGGAAATACGACCATATTAGTCCAGTGCTCAGGTCTATAACCAGGAAATACGACCATATTAGTCCAGTGCTAAAGACTAGAACCAGGAAATACGACCATATTAGTCCAGTGTTCAGGTCTAGAACAAGGAAATACGACCATATTAGTCCAGTGCTCAGGACTAGAACCAGGAAATACGACCATATTAGTCCAGTGCTCAGGACTAGAACCAGGACATACGACCATATTAGTCCAGTGCTCAGGTCTAGAACCAGGAAATACGACCATATTTTTCCAGTGCTCAGGTCTAGAACCAGGAAATACGACCATATTAGTCCATTGCTCAGGTCTAGAACCAGGAAATACGACCATATCAGACCAGAGCTCAGGTCTAGAACAAGGAAATACAACCATATTAGTCCAGTGCTCAGGACTAGAACCAGGAAATACAACCATATTAGTCCAGTGCTCAGGTCTAGCACCAGGAAATACGACCATATTAGTCCAGAGCTCAGGTCTAGAACCAGGAAATACGACCATATTAGTCCAGATTTCAGGTCTAGAACCAGGAAATACGACCATATTAGTCCAGTGCTCAGGACTAGAACCAGGAAATACGACAATATTAGTCCAGTGCTCAGGACTAGAACCAGGAAATACGACCACATTAGTCCAGTGCTAAGGACTAGAACCAGGAAATACAACCATATTAGTCCAGTGCTCAGGTCTAGCACCAGGAAATACGACCATATTAGTCCAGAGCTCAGGTCTAGAACCAGGAAATACGACCATATTAGTCCAGATTTCAGGTCTAGAACCAGGAAATACGACCATATTAGTCCAGTGCTCAGGACTAGAACCAGGAAATATGACAATATTAGTCCAGTGCTCAGGACTAGAACCAGGAAATACGACCATATTAGTCCAATGCTAAAGACTAGAACCAGGAAATACAACAATATTAGTCCAGTCCTCAGGTCTAGAACCAGGAAATACGACCATATTAGTCCAGTGCTCAGGACTAGAACCAGGAAATACGACCATATTAGTCCAGTGCTAAAGACTAGAACCAGGAAATACGACCATATTAATCCAGTGTTCAGGTCTAGAACCAGGAAATACGACCATATTAGTCCAGTGCTCAGGACTAGAACCAGGAAATACGACCATATTAGTCCAGTGCTCAGGTGTAGAACCAGGAAATATGACAATATTAGTCCAGTGCTCAGGTCTAGAACAAGGAAATATGACAATATTAGTCCAGTGCTCAGGTCTAGAACCAGGGAATATGACAATATTAGTCCAGTGCTCAGGTCTGGAACCAGGAAATACGACCATATTAGTCCAGTGCTCAGGTCTATAACCAGGAAATACGACCATATTAGTCCAGTGCTCAGGTCTAGACCCAGGAAATACGACCATATTAGTCCAGTGTTCAGGTCTAGAACCAGGAATTACGACCATATTAGTCCAGTGCTCAGGTCTCGAACCAGGAAATACGACCATATTAGTCCAGTGCTCAGGTCTATAACCAGGAAATACGACCATATTAGTCCAGTGCTCAGGTCTAGAACAAGGAAATACGACCATATTAATCCAGTGTTCAGGTCTAGAACCAGGAAATACGACCATATTAGTCCAGTGCTCAGGTCTAGAACCAGGAAATACGACCATATTAGTCCAGTGTTCAGGTCTAGAACCAGGAAATACGACCATATTAGTCCAGTGCTCAGGACTAGAACCAGGAAATACGACCATATTAGTCCAGTGCTCAGGACTAGAACCAGGACATACGACCATATTAGTCCAGTGCTCAGGTGTAGAACCAGGAAATATGACAATATTAGTCCAGTGCTCAGGTCTAGAACAAGGAAATATGACAATATTAGTCCAGTGCTCAGGTCTAGAACCAGGGAATATGACAATATTAGTCCAGTGCTCAGGTCTGGAACCAGGAAATACGACCATATTAGTCCAGTGCTCAGGTCTATAACCAGGAAATACGACCATATTAGTCCAGTGCTCAGGTCTAGACCCAGGAAATACGACCATATTAGTCCAGTGTTCAGGTCTAGAACCAGGAATTACGACCATATTAGTCCAGTGCTCAGGTCTCGAACCAGGAAATACGACCATATTAGTCCAGTGCTCAGGTCTATAACCAGGAAATACGACCATATTAGTCCAGTGCTCAGGTCTAGAACAAGGAAATACGACCATATTAATCCAGTGTTCAGGTCTAGAACCAGGAAATACGACCATATTAGTCCAGTGCTCAGGTCTAGAACCAGGAAATACGACCATATTAGTCCAGTGTTCAGGTCTAGAACCAGGAAATACGACCATATTAGTCCAGTGCTCAGGACTAGAACCAGGAAATACGACCATATTAGTCCAGTGCTCAGGACTAGAACCAGGACATACGACCATATTAGTCCAGTGCTCAGGACTAGAACCAGGAAATACGACCATATTAGTCCAGTGCTCAGGACTAGAACCAGGAAATACGACCATATTAGTCCATTGCTCAGGTCTAGAACCAGGAAATACGACCATATTAGTCCAGTGCTCAGGTCTAGAACCAGGAAATACGACCATATTAGTCCATTGCTCAGGTCTAGAACCAGGAAATACGACCATATCAGACCAGAGCTCAGGTCTAGAACAAGGAAATACAACCATATTAGTCCAGTGTTCAGGTCTAGAACCAGGAAATACGACCATATTAGTCCAGTGCTCAGGACTAGAACCAGGAAATACGACCATATTAGTCCAGTGCTCAGGACTAGAACCAGGACATACGACCATATTAGTCCAGTGCTCAGGTCTAGAACCAGGAAATACGACCATATTAGTCCAGTGCTCAGGTCTAGAACCAGGAAATACGACCATATTAGTCCATTGCTCAGGTCTAGAACCAGGAAATACGACCATATCAGACCAGAGTTCAGGTCTAGAACAAGGAAATACAACCATATTATTCCGGTGCTCAGGTCTAGAACCAGTAAATACGACCATATTAGTCCAGTGCTAAGGACTAGAACCAGGAAATACGACCATATTAGTCCAGTGCTCAGGTCTAGAACCAGGAAATACGACCATATTAGTCCAGTGTTCAGGTCTAGAACCAGGAAATACGACCATATTAGTCCAGTGCTCAGGACTAGAACCAGGAAATACGACCATATTAGTCCAGTGCTCAGGACTAGAACCAGGAAATACGACCATATTAGTCCAGTGCTCAGGACTAGAACCAGGAAATATGACAATATTAGTCCAGTGCTCAGGACTAGAACCAGGAAATACGACCATATTAGTCCAGTGCTAAAGACTAGAACCAGGAAATACAACAATATTAGTCCAGTCCTCAGGTCTAGAACCAGGAAATACGACCATATTAGTCCAGTGCTCAGGACTAGAACCAGGAAATACGACCATATTAGTCCAGTGCTAAAGACTAGAACCAGGAAATACGACCATATTAATCCAGTGTTCAGGTCTAGAACCAGGAAATACGACCATATTAGTCCAGTGCTCAGGACTAGAACCAGGAAATACGACCATATTAGTCCAGTGCTCAGGTGTAGAACCAGGAAATATGACAATATTAGTCCAGTGCTCAGGTCTAGAACAAGGAAATATGACAATATTAGTCCAGTGCTCAGGTCTAGAACCAGGGAATATGACAATATTAGTCCAGTGCTCAGGTCTGGAACCAGGAAATACGACCATATTAGTCCAGTGCTCAGGTCTATAACCAGGAAATACGACCATATTAGTCCAGTGCTCAGGTCTAGACCCAGGAAATACGACCATATTAGTCCAGTGTTCAGGTCTAGAACCAGGAATTACGACCATATTAGTCCAGTGCTCAGGTCTCGAACCAGGAAATACGACCATATTAGTCCAGTGCTCAGGTCTATAACCAGGAAATACGACCATATTAGTCAAGTGCTCAGGTCTAGAACAAGGAAATACGACCATATTAATCCAGTGTTCAGGTCTAGAACCAGGAAATACGACCATATTAGTCCAGTGCTCAGGTCTAGAACCAGGAAATACGACCATATTAGTCCAGTGTTCAGGTCTAGAACCAGGAAATACGACCATATTAGTCCAGTGCTCAGGACTAGAACCAGGAAATACGACCATATTAGTCCAGTGCTCAGGACTAGAACCAGGACATACGACCATATTAGTCCAGTGCTCAGGTCTAGCACCAGGAAATACGACCATATTAGTCCAGTGCTCAGGTCTAGAACCAGGAAATACGACCATATTAGTCCATTGCTCAGGTCTAGAACCAGGAAATACGACCATATCAGACCAGAGCTCAGGTCTAGAACAAGGAAATACAACCATATTATTCCGGTGCTCAGGTCTAGAACCAGTAAATACGACCATATTAGTCCAGTGCTAAGGACTAGAACCAGGAAATACAACCATATTAGTCCAGTGCTCAGGTCTAGCACCAGGAAATACGACCATATTAGTCCAGAGCTCAGGTCTAGAACCAGGAAATACGACCATATTAGTCCAGATTTCAGGTCTAGAACCAGGAAATACGACCATATTAGTCCAGTGCTCAGGACTAGAACCAGGAAATACGACAATATTAGTCCAGTGCTCAGGACTAGAACCAGGAAATACGACCACATTAGTCCAGTGCTAAGGACTAGAACCAGGAAATACAACCATATTAGTCCAGTGCTCAGGTCTAGCACCAGGAAATACGACCATATTAGTCCAGAGCTCAGGTCTAGAACCAGGAAATACGACCATATTAGTCCAGATTTCAGGTCTAGAACCAGGAAATACGACCATATTAGTCCAGTGCTCAGGACTAGAACCAGGAAATATGACAATATTAGTCCAGTGCTCAGGACTAGAACCAGGAAATACGACCATATTAGTCCAATGCTAAAGACTAGAACCAGGAAATACAACAATATTAGTCCAGTCCTCAGGTCTAGAACCAGGAAATACGACCATATTAGTCCAGTGCTCAGGACTAGAACCAGGAAATACGACCATATTAGTCCAGTGCTAAAGACTAGAACCAGGAAATACGACCATATTAATCCAGTGTTCAGGTCTAGAACCAGGAAATACGACCATATTAGTCCAGTGCTCAGGACTAGAACCAGGAAATACGACCATATTAGTCCAGTGCTCAGGTGTAGAACCAGGAAATATGACAATATTAGTCCAGTGCTCAGGTCTAGAACAAGGAAATATGACAATATTAGTCCAGTGCTCAGGTCTAGAACCAGGGAATATGACAATATTAGTCCAGTGCTCAGGTCTGGAACCAGGAAATACGACCATATTAGTCCAGTGCTCAGGTCTATAACCAGGAAATACGACCATATTAGTCCAGTGCTCAGGTCTAGACCCAGGAAATACGACCATATTAGTCCAGTGTTCAGGTCTAGAACCAGGAATTACGACCATATTAGTCCAGTGCTCAGGTCTCGAACCAGGAAATACGACCATATTAGTCCAGTGCTCAGGTCTATAACCAGGAAATACGACCATATTAGTCCAGTGCTCAGGTCTAGAACAAGGAAATACGACCATATTAATCCAGTGTTCAGGTCTAGAACCAGGAAATACGACCATATTAGTCCAGTGCTCAGGTCTAGAACCAGGAAATACGACCATATTAGTCCAGTGTTCAGGTCTAGAACCAGGAAATACGACCATATTAGTCCAGTGCTCAGGACTAGAACCAGGAAATACGACCATATTAGTCCAGTGCTCAGGACTAGAACCAGGACATACGACCATATTAGTCCAGTGCTCAGGTGTAGAACCAGGAAATATGACAATATTAGTCCAGTGCTCAGGTCTAGAACAAGGAAATATGACAATATTAGTCCAGTGCTCAGGTCTAGAACCAGGGAATATGACAATATTAGTCCAGTGCTCAGGTCTGGAACCAGGAAATACGACCATATTAGTCCAGTGCTCAGGTCTATAACCAGGAAATACGACCATATTAGTCCAGTGCTCAGGTCTAGACCCAGGAAATACGACCATATTAGTCCAGTGTTCAGGTCTAGAACCAGGAATTACGACCATATTAGTCCAGTGCTCAGGTCTCGAACCAGGAAATACGACCATATTAGTCCAGTGCTCAGGTCTATAACCAGGAAATACGACCATATTAGTCCAGTGCTCAGGTCTAGAACAAGGAAATACGACCATATTAATCCAGTGTTCAGGTCTAGAACCAGGAAATACGACCATATTAGTCCAGTGCTCAGGTCTAGAACCAGGAAATACGACCATATTAGTCCAGTGTTCAGGTCTAGAACCAGGAAATACGACCATATTAGTCCAGTGCTCAGGACTAGAACCAGGAAATACGACCATATTAGTCCAGTGCTCAGGACTAGAACCAGGACATACGACCATATTAGTCCAGTGCTCAGGACTAGAACCAGGAAATACGACCATATTAGTCCAGTGCTCAGGACTAGAACCAGGAAATACGACCATATTAGTCCATTGCTCAGGTCTAGAACCAGGAAATACGACCATATTAGTCCAGTGCTCAGGTCTAGAACCAGGAAATACGACCATATTAGTCCATTGCTCAGGTCTAGAACCAGGAAATACGACCATATCAGACCAGAGCTCAGGTCTAGAACAAGGAAATACAACCATATTAGTCCAGTGTTCAGGTCTAGAACCAGGAAATACGACCATATTAGTCCAGTGCTCAGGACTAGAACCAGGAAATACGACCATATTAGTCCAGTGCTCAGGACTAGAACCAGGACATACGACCATATTAGTCCAGTGCTCAGGTCTAGAACCAGGAAATACGACCATATTAGTCCAGTGCTCAGGTCTAGAACCAGGAAATACGACCATATTAGTCCATTGCTCAGGTCTAGAACCAGGAAATACGACCATATCAGACCAGAGTTCAGGTCTAGAACAAGGAAATACAACCATATTATTCCGGTGCTCAGGTCTAGAACCAGTAAATACGACCATATTAGTCCAGTGCTAAGGACTAGAACCAGGAAATACGACCATATTAGTCCAGTGCTCAGGTCTAGAACCAGGAAATACGACCATATTAGTCCAGTGTTCAGGTCTAGAACCAGGAAATACGACCATATTAGTCCAGTGCTCAGGACTAGAACCAGGAAATACGACCATATTAGTCCAGTGCTCAGGACTAGAACCAGGAAATACGACCATATTAGTCCAGTGCTCAGGACTAGAACCAGGAAATATGACAATATTAGTCCAGTGCTCAGGACTAGAACCAGGAAATACGACCATATTAGTCCAGTGCTAAAGACTAGAACCAGGAAATACAACAATATTAGTCCAGTCCTCAGGTCTAGAACCAGGAAATACGACCATATTAGTCCAGTGCTCAGGACTAGAACCAGGAAATACGACCATATTAGTCCAGTGCTAAAGACTAGAACCAGGAAATACGACCATATTAATCCAGTGTTCAGGTCTAGAACCAGGAAATACGACCATATTAGTCCAGTGCTCAGGACTAGAACCAGGAAATACGACCATATTAGTCCAGTGCTCAGGTGTAGAACCAGGAAATATGACAATATTAGTCCAGTGCTCAGGTCTAGAACAAGGAAATATGACAATATTAGTCCAGTGCTCAGGTCTAGAACCAGGGAATATGACAATATTAGTCCAGTGCTCAGGTCTGGAACCAGGAAATACGACCATATTAGTCCAGTGCTCAGGTCTATAACCAGGAAATACGACCATATTAGTCCAGTGCTCAGGTCTAGACCCAGGAAATACGACCATATTAGTCCAGTGTTCAGGTCTAGAACCAGTAATTACGACCATATTAGTCCAGTGCTCAGGTCTCGAACCAGGAAATACGACCATATTAGTCCAGTGCTCAGGTCTATAACCAGGAAATACGACCATATTAGTCAAGTGCTCAGGTCTAGAACAAGGAAATACGACCATATTAATCCAGTGTTCAGGTCTAGAACCAGGAAATACGACCATATTAGTCCAGTGCTCAGGTCTAGAACCAGGAAATACGACCATATTAGTCCAGTGTTCAGGTCTAGAACCAGGAAATACGACCATATTAGTCCAGTGCTCAGGACTAGAACCAGGAAATACGACCATATTAGTCCAGTGCTCAGGACTAGAACCAGGACATACGACCATATTAGTCCAGTGCTCAGGTCTAGCACCAGGAAATACGACCATATTAGTCCAGTGCTCAGGTCTAGAACCAGGAAATACGACCATATTAGTCCATTGCTCAGGTCTAGAACCAGGAAATACGACCATATCAGACCAGAGCTCAGGTCTAGAACAAGGAAATACAACCATATTATTCCGGTGCTCAGGTCTAGAACCAGTAAATACGACCATATTAGTCCAGTGCTAAGGACTAGAACCAGGAAATACAACCATATTAGTCCAGTGCTCAGGTCTAGCACCAGGAAATACGACCATATTAGTCCAGAGCTCAGGTCTAGAACCAGTAAATACGACCATATTAGTCCAGATTTCAGGTCTAGAACCAGGAAATACGACCATATTAGTCCAGTGCTCAGGACTAGAACCAGGAAATACGACAATATTAGTCCAGTGCTCAGGACTAGAACCAGGAAATACGACCATATTAGTCCAGTGCTAAAGACTAGAACCAGGAAATACAACCATATTAGTCCAGTGCTCAGGTCTAGAACCAGGAAATACGACCATATTAGTCCAGTGCTCAGTACTAGAACCAGGAAATACGACCATATTAGTCCAGTGCTAAAGACTAGAACCAGGAAATACGACCATATTAATCCAGTATTCAGGTCTAGAACCAGGAAATACGACCATATTAGTCCAGTGCTCAGGTCTAGAACCAGGAAATACGACCATATTAGTCCAGTGTTCAGGTCTAGAACCAGGAAATACGACCATATTAGTCCAGTGCTCAGGACTAGAACCAGGAAATACGACCATATTAGTCCAGGGCTCAGGACTAGAACCAGGACATACGACCATATTAGTCCAATGCTCAGGTCTAGAACCAGGAAATACGACCATATTAGTCCAGTGCTCTGGTCTAGAACCAGGAAATACGACCATATTAGTCCATTGCTCAGGTCTAGAACCAGGAAATACGACCATATTAGTCCAGTGCTCAGGTCTAGAACCAGTAAATACGACCATATTAGTCCAGTGCTAAGGACTAGAACTAGGAAATACGACCATATTAGTCCAGTGCTCAGGTCTAGCACCAGGTAATACGACCATATTAGTCCAGAGCTCAGGTCTAGAACCAGGAAATATGACCATATTAGTCCAGAGCTCAGGTCTAGAACCAGGAAATATGACCATATTAGTCCAGATTTCAGGTCTAGAACCAGGAAATACGACAATATTAGTCCAGTGCTCAGGACTAGAACCAGGAAATACGACAATATTAGTCCAGTACTCAGGACTAGAACCAGGAATTACGACCATATTAGTCCAGTGCTAAAGACTAGAACCAGGACATACGACCATATTAGTCCAGTACTCAGGTCTAGAACCAGGAAATACGACCATATTAGTCCAGTGCTCGGGACTAGAACCAGGAAATACGACCATATTAGTCCAGTGCTAAAGACTAGAACCAGGAAATACGACCATATTAGTCCAGAGCTCAGGTCTAGATCCAGGAAATACGACCATATTATTCCAGTGTTCAGGTCTATTACCAGGAAATACGACCATATTAGTCCAGTGCTCGGGTCTAGAACCAGGAAATACGACCATATTAGTCCAGAGCTCAGGTCTAGAACCAGGAAATTTTACCATATTAGTCCAGTGCTCAGGTCTAGAACCAGGAAATACGACCATATTAGTCCAGTGCTCGGGTCTAGAACCAGGAAATACGACCATATTAGTCCAGTGTTCAGCTCTAGAACCAGGAATTATGACAATATTAGTCCAATGCTCAGGTCTAGAACCAGGAAATACGACCATATTAGTCCAGAGCTCAGGTCTAGAACCAGGAAATACGACCATATTAGTCCATGTTCAGGTCTGGAACCAGGAAATACGACCATATTAGTCCAAAGCGCAGGTCTAGAACCAGGAAAAATGACCATATTAGTCCAGTGCTCAGGTCTAGAACCAGGAAATACGACCATATTAGTCCAGTGTTCAGGTCTGGAACCAGGAAATACGACCTTATTAGTCCATTGGTCAGGTCTAGAACCAGGAAATACGACCATATTAGTCCAGTGCTCGGGTCTAGAACCAGGAAATACGACCATATTAGTCCAGTGCTCGGCTCTAGAACCAGGAAATATGACAATATTAGTCCAATGCTCAGGTCTAGAACCAGGAAATACGACCATGTTAGTCCAGAGCTCAGGTCTAGAACCAGGAAATACGACCATATTAGTCCATGTTCAGGTCTGGAACCAGGAAATACGACCATATTAGTCCAAAGCTCAGGTCTAGAACCAGAAAATATGACCATATTAGTCCAGTGCTCAGGTCAAGAACCAGGAAATACGACCATATTAGTCCAGTGTTCAGGTCTGGAACCAGGAAATACGACCTTATTAGTCCATTGGTCAGGTCTAGAACCAGGAAATACGACCATATTAGTCCAGTGCTCGGGTCTAGAACCAGGAAATACGACCATATTAGTCCAGTGCTCAGGTCTCGAACCAGGAAATACGACCATATTGTCCAGTGCTCAGGTCTCGAACCAGGAAATACGACCATATTGTCCAGTGCTCAGATCTAGAACCAGGAAATATGACAATATTAGTCCAGTGCTCAGGTCTATAACCAGGAAATACGACCATATCAGTCCAGTGCTCAGGTCTAGAACCAGGAAATTTGACCATATTAGTCCAGAGCTCAGGTCTAGACCCAGGAAATACGACCATATTAGTCCAGTGCTCAGGTCTAGAACCAGGAAATACGACCATATTAGTCCAGTGCTCAGGTCTCGAACCAGGAAATACGACCATATTAGTCCAGTGCTCAGGTCTAGAACCAGGAAATACGACCATATTGTCCAGTGCTCAGGTCTAGAACCAGGAAATATGACAATATTAGTCCAGTGCTCAGGTCTAGAACCAGGAAATACAACCATATTAGTCCAGAGCTCAGGTCTAGAACCAGGAAATACGACCATATTAGTCCAGTGCTCAGGTCTAGAACCAGGAAATTTGACCATATTAGTCCAGAGCTCAGGTCTAGAACCAGGAAATACGACCATATTAGTCCAGTGCTCAGTACTAGAACCAGGAAATACGACCATATTAGTCCAGTGCTAAAGACTAGAAACAGGAAATACGACCATATTAGTCCAGTGCTAAAGACTAGAACCAGGAAATACGACCATATTAGTCCAGTGTTCAGGTCTAGAACCAGGAAATACGACCATATTAGTCCAGTGCTCAGGACTAGAACCAGGAAATACGACCATATTAGTCCAGATTTCAGGTCTAGAACCAGGAAATACGACCATATTAGTCCATTGTTCAGGACTAGAACCAGGAAATACGACAATATTAGTCCAGTGCTCAGGACTAGAACCAGGAAATACGACCATATTATTCCAGTGCTAAAGACTAGAACCAGGACATACGACCATATTAGTCCAGTACTCAGGTCTAGAACCAGGAAATACGACCATATTAGTCCAGTGCTCAGGACTAGAACTAGGAAATACGACCATATTAGTCCAGTGCTAAAGACTAGAACCAGGAAATACGACCATATTAGTCCAGAGCTCAGGTCTAGATCCAGGAAATACGACCGTTTTAGTCCAGTGCTCAGGTCTATAACCAGGAAATACGACCATATTAGTCCAGTGCTCGGGTCTAGAACCAGGAAATACGACCATATTAGTCCAGTGTTCAGGTGTAGAACCAGGAAATACGACCATATTAGTCCAGTGCTCAGGTGTAGAACCAGGAAATACGACCATATTAGTCCAGTGTTCAGGTCTAGAACCAGGAAATATGACAATATTACTCCAGTGCTCAGGTCTAGAACCAGGAAATATGAAAATATTAGTCCAGTGCTCAGCTCTAGAACCAGGAAATATGACAATATTAGTCCAATGCTCAGGTCTAGAACCAGGAAATACGACCATGTTAGTCCAGAGCTCAGGTCTAGAACCAGGAAATACGACCATATTAGTCCATGTTCAGGTCTGGAACCAGGAAATACGACCATATTAGTCCAAAGCTCAGGTCTAGAACCAGGAAATATGACCATATTAGTCCAGTGCTCAGGTCTAGAACCAGGAAATACGACCATATTAGTCCAGTGTTCAGGTCTGGAACCAGGAAATACGACCTTATTAGTCCATTGGTCAGGTCTAGAACCAGGAAATACGACCATATTAGTCCAGTGCTCAGGTCTAGAACCAGGAAATACGACCATATTAGTCCAGTGCTCAGGTCTATAACCAGGAAATACGACCATATTAGTCCAGTGCTCAGGTCTAGACCCAGGAAATACGACCATATTAGTCCAGTGTTCAGGTCTAGAACCAGGAATTACGACCATATTAGTCCAGTGCTCAGGTCTCGAACCAGGAAATACGACCATATTAGTCCAGTGCTCAGGTCTATAACCAGGAAATACGACCATATTAGTCCAGTGCTCAGGTCTAGAACAAGGAAATACGACCATATTAATCCAGTGTTCAGGTCTAGAACCAGGAAATACGACCATATTAGTCCAGTGCTCAGGTCTAGAACCAGGAAATACGACCATATTAGTCCAGTGTTCAGGTCTAGAACCAGGAAATACGACCATATTAGTCCAGTGCTCAGGACTAGAACCAGGAAATACGACCATATTAGTCCAGTGCTCAGGACTAGAACCAGGACATACGACCATATTAGTCCAGTGCTCAGGTGTAGAACCAGGAAATATGACAATATTAGTCCAGTGCTCAGGTCTAGAACAAGGAAATATGACAATATTAGTCCAGTGCTCAGGTCTAGAACCAGGGAATATGACAATATTAGTCCAGTGCTCAGGTCTGGAACCAGGAAATACGACCATATTAGTCCAGTGCTCAGGTCTATAACCAGGAAATACGACCATATTAGTCCAGTGCTCAGGTCTAGACCCAGGAAATACGACCATATTAGTCCAGTGTTCAGGTCTAGAACCAGGAATTACGACCATATTAGTCCAGTGCTCAGGTCTCGAACCAGGAAATACGACCATATTAGTCCAGTGCTCAGGTCTATAACCAGGAAATACGACCATATTAGTCCAGTGCTCAGGTCTAGAACAAGGAAATACGACCATATTAATCCAGTGTTCAGGTCTAGAACCAGGAAATACGACCATATTAGTCCAGTGCTCAGGTCTAGAACCAGGAAATACGACCATATTAGTCCAGTGTTCAGGTCTAGAACCAGGAAATACGACCATATTAGTCCAGTGCTCAGGACTAGAACCAGGAAATACGACCATATTAGTCCAGTGCTCAGGACTAGAACCAGGACATACGACCATATTAGTCCAGTGCTCAGGACTAGAACCAGGAAATACGACCATATTAGTCCAGTGTTCAGGTCTAGAACCAGGAAATACGACCATATTAGTCCAGTGCTCAGGACTAGAACCAGGAAATACGACCATATTAGTCCAGTGCTCAGGACTAGAACCAGGACATACGACCATATTAGTCCAGTGCTCAGGACTAGAACCAGGAAATACGACCATATTAGTCCAGTGCTCAGGACTAGAACCAGGAAATACGACCATATTAGTCCATTGCTCAGGTCTAGAACCAGGAAATACGACCATATTAGTCCATGTTCAGGTCTGGAACCAGGAAATACGACCATATTAGTCCAAAGCTCAGGTCTAGAACCAGGAAATACGACCATATTAGTCCAGTGCTCAGGACTAGAACCAGGACATACGACCATATTAGTCCAGTGCTCAGGTCTAGAACCAGGAAATACGACCATATTAGTCCAGTGCTCAGGTCTAGAACCAGGAAATACGACCATATTAGTCCATTGCTCAGGTCTAGAACCAGGAAATACGACCATATCAGACCAGAGTTCAGGTCTAGAACAAGGAAATACAACCATATTATTCCGGTGCTCAGGTCTAGAACCAGTAAATACGACCATATTAGTCCAGTGCTAAGGACTAGAACCAGGAAATACGACCATATTAGTCCAGTGCTCAGGTCTAGAACCAGGAAATACGACCATATTAGTCCAGTGTTCAGGTCTAGAACCAGGAAATACGACCATATTAGTCCAGTGCTCAGGACTAGAACCAGGAAATACGACCATATTAGTCCAGTGCTCAGGACTAGAACCAGGAAATACGACCATATTAGTCCAGTGCTCAGGACTAGAACCAGGAAATATGACAATATTAGTCCAGTGCTCAGGACTAGAACCAGGAAATACGACCATATTAGTCCAGTGCTAAAGACTAGAACCAGGAAATACAACAATATTAGTCCAGTCCTCAGGTCTAGAACCAGGAAATACGACCATATTAGTCCAGTGCTCAGGACTAGAACCAGGAAATACGACCATATTAGTCCAGTGCTAAAGACTAGAACCAGGAAATACGACCATATTAATCCAGTGTTCAGGTCTAGAACCAGGAAATACGACCATATTAGTCCAGTGCTCAGGACTAGAACCAGGAAATACGACCATATTAGTCCAGTGCTCAGGTGTAGAACCAGGAAATATGACAATATTAGTCCAGTGCTCAGGTCTAGAACAAGGAAATATGACAATATTAGTCCAGTGCTCAGGTCTAGAACCAGGGAATATGACAATATTAGTCCAGTGCTCAGGTCTGGAACCAGGAAATACGACCATATTAGTCCAGTGCTCAGGTCTATAACCAGGAAATACGACCATATTAGTCCAGTGCTCAGGTCTAGAACAAGGAAATACGACCATATTAATCCAGTGTTCAGGTCTAGAACCAGGAAATACGACCATATTAGTCCAGTGCTCAGGTCTAGAACCAGGAAATACGACCATATTAGTCCAGTGTTCAGGTCTAGAACCAGGAAATACGACCATATTAGTCCAGTGCTCAGGACTAGAACCAGGAAATACGACCATATTAGTCCAGTGCTCAGGACTAGAACCAGGACATACGACCATATTAGTCCAGTGCTCAGGACTAGAACCAGGAAATACGACCATATTAGTCCAGTGCTCAGGACTAGAACCAGGAAATACGACCATATTAGTCCATTGCTCAGGTCTAGAACCAGGAAATACGACCATATTAGTCCAGTGCTCAGGTCTAGAACCAGGAAATACGACCATATTAGTCCATTGCTCAGGTCTAGAACCAGGAAATACGACCATATCAGACCAGAGCTCAGGTCTAGAACAAGGAAATACAACCATATTAGTCCAGTGTTCAGGTCTAGAACCAGGAAATACGACCATATTAGTCCAGTGCTCAGGACTAGAACCAGGAAATACGACCATATTAGTCCAGTGCTCAGGACTAGAACCAGGACATACGACCATATTAGTCCAGTGCTCAGGTCTAGAACCAGGAAATACGACCATATTAGTCCAGTGCTCAGGTCTAGAACCAGGAAATACGACCATATTAGTCCATTGCTCAGGTCTAGAACCAGGAAATACGACCATATCAGACCAGAGTTCAGGTCTAGAACAAGGAAATACAACCATATTATTCCGGTGCTCAGGTCTAGAACCAGTAAATACGACCATATTAGTCCAGTGCTAAGGACTAGAACCAGGAAATACGACCATATTAGTCCAGTGCTCAGGTCTAGAACCAGGAAATACGACCATATTAGTCCAGTGTTCAGGTCTAGAACCAGGAAATACGACCATATTAGTCCAGTGCTCAGGACTAGAACCAGGAAATACGACCATATTAGTCCAGTGCTCAGGACTAGAACCAGGAAATACGACCATATTAGTCCAGTGCTCAGGACTAGAACCAGGAAATATGACAATATTAGTCCAGTGCTCAGGACTAGAACCAGGAAATACGACCATATTAGTCCAGTGCTAAAGACTAGAACCAGGAAATACAACAATATTAGTCCAGTCCTCAGGTCTAGAACCAGGAAATACGACCATATTAGTCCAGTGCTCAGGACTAGAACCAGGAAATACGACCATATTAGTCCAGTGCTAAAGACTAGAACCAGGAAATACGACCATATTAATCCAGTGTTCAGGTCTAGAACCAGGAAATACGACCATATTAGTCCAGTGCTCAGGACTAGAACCAGGAAATACGACCATATTAGTCCAGTGCTCAGGTGTAGAACCAGGAAATATGACAATATTAGTCCAGTGCTCAGGTCTAGAACAAGGAAATATGACAATATTAGTCCAGTGCTCAGGTCTAGAACCAGGGAATATGACAATATTAGTCCAGTGCTCAGGTCTGGAACCAGGAAATACGACCATATTAGTCCAGTGCTCAGGTCTATAACCAGGAAATACGACCATATTAGTCCAGTGCTCAGGTCTAGACCCAGGAAATACGACCATATTAGTCCAGTGTTCAGGTCTAGAACCAGGAATTACGACCATATTAGTCCAGTGCTCAGGTCTCGAACCAGGAAATACGACCATATTAGTCCAGTGCTCAGGTCTATAACCAGGAAATACGACCATATTAGTCAAGTGCTCAGGTCTAGAACAAGGAAATACGACCATATTAATCCAGTGTTCAGGTCTAGAACCAGGAAATACGACCATATTAGTCCAGTGCTCAGGTCTAGAACCAGGAAATACGACCATATTAGTCCAGTGTTCAGGTCTAGAACCAGGAAATACGACCATATTAGTCCAGTGCTCAGGACTAGAACCAGGAAATACGACCATATTAGTCCAGTGCTCAGGACTAGAACCAGGACATACGACCATATTAGTCCAGTGCTCAGGTCTAGCACCAGGAAATACGACCATATTAGTCCAGTGCTCAGGTCTAGAACCAGGAAATACGACCATATTAGTCCATTGCTCAGGTCTAGAACCAGGAAATACGACCATATCAGACCAGAGCTCAGGTCTAGAACAAGGAAATACAACCATATTATTCCGGTGCTCAGGTCTAGAACCAGTAAATACGACCATATTAGTCCAGTGCTAAGGACTAGAACCAGGAAATACAACCATATTAGTCCAGTGCTCAGGTCTAGCACCAGGAAATACGACCATATTAGTCCAGAGCTCAGGTCTAGAACCAGTAAATACGACCATATTAGTCCAGATTTCAGGTCTAGAACCAGGAAATACGACCATATTAGTCCAGTGCTCAGGACTAGAACCAGGAAATACGACAATATTAGTCCAGTGCTCAGGACTAGAACCAGGAAATACGACCATATTAGTCCAGTGCTAAAGACTAGAACCAGGAAATACAACCATATTAGTCCAGTGCTCAGGTCTAGAACCAGGAAATACGACCATATTAGTCCAGTGCTCAGTACTAGAACCAGGAAATACGACCATATTAGTCCAGTGCTAAAGACTAGAACCAGGAAATACGACCATATTAATCCAGTATTCAGGTCTAGAACCAGGAAATACGACCATATTAGTCCAGTGCTCAGGTCTAGAACCAGGAAATACGACCATATTAGTCCAGTGTTCAGGTCTAGAACCAGGAAATACGACCATATTAGTCCAGTGCTCAGGACTAGAACCAGGAAATACGACCATATTAGTCCAGGGCTCAGGACTAGAACCAGGACATACGACCATATTAGTCCAATGCTCAGGTCTAGAACCAGGAAATACGACCATATTAGTCCAGTGCTCAGGTCTAGAACCAGGAAATACGACCATATTAGTCCATTGCTCAGGTCTAGAACCAGGAAATACGACCATATTAGTCCAGTGCTCAGGTCTAGAACCAGTAAATACGACCATATTAGTCCAGTGCTAAGGACTAGAACTAGGAAATACGACCATATTAGTCCAGTGCTCAGGTCTAGCACCAGGTAATACGACCATATTAGTCCAGAGCTCAGGTCTAGAACCAGGAAATATGACCATATTAGTCCAGAGCTCAGGTCTAGAACCAGGAAATATGACCATATTAGTCCAGATTTCAGGTCTAGAACCAGGAAATACGACAATATTAGTCCAGTGCTCAGGACTAGAACCAGGAAATACGACAATATTAGTCCAGTACTCAGGACTAGAACCAGGAAATACGACCATATTAGTCCAGTGCTAAAGACTAGAACCAGGACATACGACCATATTAGTCCAGTACTCAGGTCTAGAACCAGGAAATACGACCATATTAGTCCAGTGCTCGGGACTAGAACCAGGAAATACGACCATATTAGTCCAGTGCTAAAGACTAGAACCAGGAAATACGACCATATTAGTCCAGAGCTCAGGTCTAGATCCAGGAAATACGACCATATTATTCCAGTGTTCAGGTCTATTACCAGGAAATACGACCATATTAGTCCAGTGCTCGGGTCTAGAACCAGGAAATACGACCATATTAGTCCAGAGCTCAGGTCTAGAACCAGGAAATTTTACCATATTAGTCCAGTGCTCAGGTCTAGAACCAGGAAATACGACCATATTAGTCCAGTGCTCGGGTCTAGAACCAGGAAATACGACCATATTAGTCCAGTGTTCAGCTCTAGAACCAGGAATTATGACAATATTAGTCCAATGCTCAGGTCTAGAACCAGGAAATACGACCATATTAGTCCAGAGCTCAGGTCTAGAACCAGGAAATACGACCATATTAGTCCATGTTCAGGTCTGGAACCAGGAAATACGACCATATTAGTCCAAAGCGCAGGTCTAGAACCAGGAAAAATGACCATATTAGTCCAGTGCTCAGGTCTAGAACCAGGAAATACGACCATATTAGTCCAGTGTTCAGGTCTGGAACCAGGAAATACGACCTTATTAGTCCATTGGTCAGGTCTAGAACCAGGAAATACGACCATATTAGTCCAGTGCTCGGGTCTAGAACCAGGAAATACGACCATATTAGTCCAGTGCTCGGCTCTAGAACCAGGAAATATGACAATATTAGTCCAATGCTCAGGTCTAGAACCAGGAAATACGACCATGTTAGTCCAGAGCTCAGGTCTAGAACCAGGAAATACGACCATATTAGTCCATGTTCAGGTCTGGAACCAGGAAATACGACCATATTAGTCCAAAGCTCAGGTCTAGAACCAGAAAATATGACCATATTAGTCCAGTGCTCAGGTCAAGAACCAGGAAATACGACCATATTAGTCCAGTGTTCAGGTCTGGAACCAGGAAATACGACCTTATTAGTCCATTGGTCAGGTCTAGAACCAGGAAATACGACCATATTAGTCCAGTGCTCGGGTCTAGAACCAGGAAATACGACCATATTAGTCCAGTGCTCAGGTCTCGAACCAGGAAATACGACCATATTGTCCAGTGCTCAGGTCTCGAACCAGGAAATACGACCATATTGTCCAGTGCTCAGATCTAGAACCAGGAAATATGACAATATTAGTCCAGTGCTCAGGTCTATAACCAGGAAATACGACCATATCAGTCCAGTGCTCAGGTCTAGAACCAGGAAATTTGACCATATTAGTCCAGAGCTCAGGTCTAGACCCAGGAAATACGACCATATTAGTCCAGTGCTCAGGTCTAGAACCAGGAAATACGACCATATTAGTCCAGTGCTCAGGTCTCGAACCAGGAAATACGACCATATTAGTCCAGTGCTCAGGTCTAGAACCAGGAAATACGACCATATTGTCCAGTGCTCAGGTCTAGAACCAGGAAATATGACAATATTAGTCCAGTGCTCAGGTCTAGAACCAGGAAATACAACCATATTAGTCCAGAGCTCAGGTCTAGAACCAGGAAATACGACCATATTAGTCCAGTGCTCAGGTCTAGAACCAGGAAATTTGACCATATTAGTCCAGAGCTCAGGTCTAGAACCAGGAAATACGACCATATTAGTCCAGTGCTCAGTACTAGAACCAGGAAATACGACCATATTAGTCCAGTGCTAAAGACTAGAAACAGGAAATACGACCATATTAGTCCAGTGCTAAAGACTAGAACCAGGAAATACGACCATATTAGTCCAGTGTTCAGGTCTAGAACCAGGAAATACGACCATATTAGTCCAGTGCTCAGGACTAGAACCAGGAAATACGACCATATTAGTCCAGATTTCAGGTCTAGAACCAGGAAATACGACCATATTAGTCCATTGTTCAGGACTAGAACCAGGAAATACGACAATATTAGTCCAGTGCTCAGGACTAGAACCAGGAAATACGACCATATTATTCCAGTGCTAAAGACTAGAACCAGGACATACGACCATATTAGTCCAGTACTCAGGTCTAGAACCAGGAAATACGACCATATTAGTCCAGTGCTCAGGACTAGAACTAGGAAATACGACCATATTAGTCCAGTGCTAAAGACTAGAACCAGGAAATACGACCATATTAGTCCAGAGCTCAGGTCTAGATCCAGGAAATACGACCGTTTTAGTCCAGTGCTCAGGTCTATAACCAGGAAATACGACCATATTAGTCCAGTGCTCGGGTCTAGAACCAGGAAATACGACCATATTAGTCCAGTGTTCAGGTGTAGAACCAGGAAATACGACCATATTAGTCCAGTGCTCAGGTGTAGAACCAGGAAATACGACCATATTAGTCCAGTGTTCAGGTCTAGAACCAGGAAATATGACAATATTACTCCAGTGCTCAGGTCTAGAACCAGGAAATATGAAAATATTAGTCCAGTGCTCAGCTCTAGAACCAGGAAATATGACAATATTAGTCCAATGCTCAGGTCTAGAACCAGGAAATACGACCATGTTAGTCCAGAGCTCAGGTCTAGAACCAGGAAATACGACCATATTAGTCCATGTTCAGGTCTGGAACCAGGAAATACGACCATATTAGTCCAAAGCTCAGGTCTAGAACCAGGAAATATGACCATATTAGTCCAGTGCTCAGGTCTAGAACCAGGAAATACGACCATATTAGTCCAGTGTTCAGGTCTGGAACCAGGAAATACGACCTTATTAGTCCATTGGTCAGGTCTAGAACCAGGAAATACGACCATATTAGTCCAGTGCTCAGGTCTAGAACCAGGAAATACGACCATATTAGTCCAGTGCTCAGGTCTCGAACCAGGAAATACGACCATATTAGTCCAGTGCTAAAGACTAGAACCAGGAAATACGACCATATTAGTCCAGTGCTAAAGACTAGAACCAGGAAATACGACCATATTAGTCCAGTGTTCAGGTCTAGAACCAGGAAATACGACCATATTAGTCCAGTGCTCAGGACTAGAACCAGGAAATACGACCATATTAGTCCAGATTTCAGGTCTAGAACCAGGAAATACGACAATATTAGTCCAGTGCTCAGGACTAGAACCAGGAAATACGACCATATTATTCCAGTGCTAAAGACTAGAACCAGGACATACGACCATATTAGTCCAGTACTCAGGTCTAGAACCAGGAAATACGACCATATTAGTCCAGTGCTCAGGACTAGAACTAGGAAATACGACCATATTAGTCCAGTGCTAAAGACTAGAACCAGGAAATACGACCATATTAGTCCAGAGCTCAGGTCTAGATCCAGGAAATACGACCGTATTAGTCCAGTGCTCAGGTCTATAACCAGGAAATACGACCATATTAGTCCAGTGCTCGGGTCTAGAACCAGGAAATACGACCATATTAGTCCAGTGCTCAGGTCTAGAACCAGGAAATACGACCATATTAGTCCAGTGTTCAGGTCTAGAACCAGGAAATATGACAATATTAGTCCAGTGCTCAGGTCTAGAACCAAGAAATATGAAAATATTAGTCCAGTGCTCAGCTCTAGAACCAGGAAATATGACAATATTAGTCCAATGCTCAGGTCTAGAACCAGGAAATACGACCATGTTAGTCCAGAGCTCAGGTCTAGAACCAGGAAATACGACCATATTAGTCCATGTTCAGGTCTGGAACCAGGAAATACGACCATATTAGTCCAAAGCTCAGGTCTAGAACCAGGAAATATGACCATATTAGTCCAGTGCTCAGGTCTAGAACCAGGAAATACGACCATATTAGTCCAGTGTTCAGGTCTGGAACCAGGTAATACGAACTTATTAGTCCATTGGTCAGGTCTAGAACCAGGAAATACGACCATATTAGTCCAGTGCTCAGGTCTAGAACCAGGAAATACGACCATATTAGTCCAGTGCTCAGGTCTCGAACCAGGAAATACGACCATATTAGTCCAGTGCTCAGGTCTAGAACCAGGAAATTTGACCATATTAGTCCAGAGCTCGGGTCTAGAACCAGGAAATACGACCATATTAGTCCAATGCTCAGGTCTAGAACCAGGAAATTTGACCATATTAGTCCAGAGCTCAGGTCTAGAACCAGGAAATACGACCATATTAGTCCAGTGCTCAGGACTAGAACCAGGAAATACGACCATATTAGTCCAGTGCTAAAGACTAGAACCAGGAAATACGACCATATTATTCCAGTGCTAAAGACTAGAACCAGGACATACGACCATATTAGTCCAGTACTCAGGACTAGAACCAGGAAATACGACCATATTAGTCCAGTGCTAAAGACTAGAACTAGGAAATACGACCATATTAGTCCAGTGCTAAAGACTAGAACCAGGAAATATGACCATATTAGTCCAGAGCTCAGGTCTAGATCCAGGAAATACGACCATATTAGTCCAGTGCTCAGGTCTATAACCAGGAAATACGACCATATTAGTCCAGTGCTCGGGTCTAGACCAGGATATACGACCATATTAGTCCAGTGTTCAGGTGTAGAACCAGGAAATACGACCATATTAGTCCAGTGCTCAGGTCTAGAACCAGGAAATACGACCATATTAGTCCAGTGTTCAGGTCTAGAACCAGGAAATATGACAATATTAGTCCAGTGCTCAGGTCTAGAACCAGGAAATATGAAAATATTAGTCCAGTGCTCAGCTCTAGAACCAGGAAATATGACAATATTAGTCCAATGCTCAGGTCTAGAACCAGGAAATACGACCATGTTAGTCCAGAGCTCAGGTCTAGAACCAGGAAATACGACCATATTAGTCCATGTTCAGGTCTGGAACCAGGAAATACGACCATATTAGTCCAAAGCTCAGGTCTAGAACCAGGAAATATGACCATATTAGTCCAGTGCTCAGGTCTAGAACCAGGAAATACGACCATATTAGTCCAGTGTTCAGGTCTGGAACCAGGAAATACGACCTTATTAGTCCATTGGTCAGGTCTAGAACCAGGAAATACGACCATATTAGTCCAGTGCTCAGGTCTCGAACCAGGAAATACGACCATATTAGTCCAGTGCTCAGGTCTAGAACCAGGAAATACGACCATATTGTCCAGTGCTCAGGTCTAGAGCCAGGAAATATGACAATATTAGTCCAGTGCTCGGGTCTAGAACCAGGAAATACAACCATATCAGTCCAGTGCTCAGGTCTAGAACCAGGAAATTTGACCATATTAGTCCAGAGCTCAGGTCTAGAACCAGGAAATATGACCATATTAGTCCAGTGCTCAGGTCTAGAACCAGGAAATTTGACCATATTAGTCCAGAGCTCAGGTCTAGAACCAGGAAATACGACCATATTAGTCCAGTGCTCAGGACTAGAACCAGGAAATACGACCATATTAGTCCAGTGCTAAAGACTAGAACCAGGAAATACGACCATATTAGTCCAGTGCTAAAGACTAGAACCAGGAAATACGACCATATTAGTCCAGTGTTCAGGTCTAGAACCAGGAAATACGACCATATTAGTCCAGTGCTCAGGTCTAGAACCAGGAAATACGACCATATTAGTCCAGTGTTCAGGTCTAGAACCAGGAAATATGACAATATTAGTCCAGTGCTCAGGTCTAGAACCAGGAAATATGAAAATATTAGTCCAGTGCTCAGCTCTAGAACCAGGAAATATGACAATATTAGTCCAATGCTCAGGTCTAGAACCAGGAAATACGACCATGTTAGTCCAGAGCTCAGGTCTAGAACCAGGAAATACGACCATATTAGTCCATGTTCAGGTCTGGAACCAGGAAATACGACCATATTAGTCCAAAGCTCAGGTCTAGAACCAGGAAATATGACCATATTAGTCCAGTGCTCAGGTCTAGAACCAGGAAATACGACCATATTAGTCCAGTGTTCAGGTCTGGAACCAGGAAATACGACCTTATTAGTCCATTGGTCAGGTCTAGAACCAGGAAATACGACCATATTAGTCCAGTGCTCAGGTCTCGAACCAGGAAATACGACCATATTAGTCCAGTGCTCAGGTCTAGAACCAGGAAATACGACCATATTGTCCAGTGCTCAGGTCTAGAGCCAGGAAATATGACAATATTAGTCCAGTGCTCGGGTCTAGAACCAGGAAATACAACCATATCAGTCCAGTGCTCAGGTCTAGAACCAGGAAATTTGACCATATTAGTCCAGAGCTCAGGTCTAGAACCAGGAAATATGACCATATTAGTCCAGTGCTCAGGTCTAGAACCAGGAAATTTGACCATATTAGTCCAGAGCTCAGGTCTAGAACCAGGAAATACGACCATATTAGTCCAGTGCTCAGGACTAGAACCAGGAAATACGACCATATTAGTCCAGTGCTAAAGACTAGAACCAGGAAATACGACCATATTAGTCCAGTGCTAAAGACTAGAACCAGGAAATACGACCATATTAGTCCAGTGTTCAGGTCTAGAACCAGGAAATACGACCATATTAGTCCAGTGCTCAGGACTAGAACCAGGAAATACGACCATATTAGTCCAGATTTCAGGTCTAGAACCAGGAAATACGACCATATTAGTCCATTGTTCAGGACTAGAACCAGGAAATACGACAATATTAGTCCAGTGCTCAGGACTAGAACCAGGAAATACGACCATATTATTCCAGTGCTAAAGACTAGAACCAGGACATACGACCATATTAGTCCAGTACTCAGGTCTAGAACCAGGAAATACGACCATATTAGTCCAGTGCTCAGGACTAGAACTAGGAAATACGACCATATTAGTCCAGTGCTAAAGACTAGAACCAGGAAATACGACCATATTAGTCCAGAGCTCAGGTCTAGATCCAGGAAATACGACCGTATTAGTCCAGTGCTCAGGTCTATAACCAGGAAATACGACCATATTAGTCCAGTGCTCGGGTCTAGAACCAGGAAATACGACCATATTAGTCCAGTGTTCAGGTGTAGAACCAGGAAATACGACCATATTAGTCCAGTGCTCAGGTCT
This sequence comes from Leuresthes tenuis, assembly GCA_036924055.1. Lineage (NCBI taxonomy): Eukaryota > Metazoa > Chordata > Actinopteri > Atheriniformes > Atherinopsidae > Leuresthes > Leuresthes tenuis. Next base: position 4,142,188 of record JAVGWW010000016.1, read on the forward strand.
AGAACCAGGAAATACGACCATATTAGTCCAGTGTTCAGGTCTAGAACCAGGAAATATGACAATATTAGTCCAGTGCTCAGGTCTAGAACCAGGAAATATGAAAATATTAGTCCAGTGCTCAGCTCTAGAACCAGGAAATATGACAATATTAGTCCAATGCTCAGGTCTAGAACCAGGAAATACGACCATGTTAGTCCAGAGCTCAGGTCTAGAACCAGGAAATACGACCATATTAGTCCATGTTCAGGTCTGGAACCAGGAAATACGACCATATTAGTCCAAAGCTCAGGTCTAGAACCAGGAAATATGACCATATTAGTCCAGTGCTCAGGTCTAGAACAAGGAAATACGACCATATTAGTCCAGTGTTCAGGTCTGGAACGAGGAAATACGACCTTATTAGTCCATTGGTCAGGTCTAGAACCAGGAAATACGACCATATTAGTCCAGTGCTCAGGTCTAGAACCAGGAAATACGACCATATTAGTCCAGTGCTCAGGTCTCGAACCAGGAAATACGACCATATTAGTCCAGTGCTCAGGTCTAGAACCAGGAAATTTGACCATATTAGTCCAGAGCTCAGGTCTAGATCCAGGAAATACGACCATATTAGTCCAGTGCTAAAGACTAGAACCAGGACATACGACCATATTAGTCCAGAGCTCAGGTCTAGATCCAGGAAATACGACCATATTAGTCCAGTGCTAAAGACTAGAACCAGGACATACGACCATATTAGTCCAGTACTCAGGTCTAGAACCAGGAAATACGACCATATTAGTCCAGTGCTCAGGACTAGAACTAGGAAATACGACCATATTAGTCCAGTGCTAAAGACTAGAACCAGGAAATATGACCATATTAGTCCAGAGCTCAGGTCTAGATCCAGGAAATACGACCATATTAGTCCAGTGCTCAGGTCTATAACCAGGAAATACGACCATATTAGTCCAGTGCTCGGGTCTAGACCAGGAAATACGACCATATTAGTCCAGTGCTCAGGACTAGAACCAGGAAATACGACAATATTAGTCCAGTGCTCAGGACTAGAACCAGGAAATACGACCATATTATTCCAGTGCTAAAGACTAGAACCAGGACATACGACCATATTAGTCCAGTACTCAGGTCTAGAACCAGGAAATACGACCATATTAGTCCAGTGCTCAGGACTAGAACTAGGAAATACGACCATATTAGTCCAGTGCTAAAGACTAGAACCAGGAAATATGACCATAATAGTCCAGAGCTCAGGTCTAGATCCAGGAAATACGACCATATTAGTCCAGTGCTCAGGTCTATAACCAGGAAATACGACCATATTAGTCCAGTGCTCGGGTCTAGACCAGGAAATACGACCATATTAGTCCAGTGTTCAGGTGTAGAACCAGGAAATACGACCATATTAGTCCAGTGCTCAGGTCTAGAACCAGGAAATACGACCATATTAGTCCAGTGTTCAGGTCTAGAACCAGGAATTACGACCATATTAGTCCAGTGCTCAGGTCTCGAACCAGGAAATACGACCATATTAGTCCAGTGCTCAGGTCTAGAACCAAGAAATACGACCATATTAGTCCAGTGCTCAGGTCTAGAACCAGGAAATACGACCATATTAGTCCAGTGCTCAGGTCTAGAACCAGGAAATTTGACCATATTAGTCCAGATTTCAGGTCTAGACCCAGGAAATATGACCATATTAGTCCAGAGCTCAGGTCTAGTACCAGGAAATACGACCATATTAGTCCAGTGTTCAGGTGTAGAACCAGGAAATACGACCATATTAGTCCAGTGCTCAGGTCTAGAACCAGGAAATACGACCATATTAGTCCAGTGTTCAGGTCTAGAACAAGGAAATACGACCATATTAGTCCAGTGCTCAGGTGTAGAACCAGGAAATATGACAATATTAGTCCAGTGCTCAGGTCTAGAACAAGGAAATATGACCATATTAGTCCAGTGCTCAGGTCTAGAACCAGGGAATATGACAATATTAGTCCAGTGCTCAGGTCTGGAACCAGGAAATACGACAATATTAGTCCACTGTTCAGGTCTAGAACCAGGAAATACGACCATATTAGTCCAGTGCGCAGGACTAGAACCAGGAAATACGACCATATTAGTCCAGTGCTCAGGACTAGAACCAGGACATACGACCATATTAGTCCAGTGCTCAGGTCTAAAACCAGGAAATAAGACCATATTAGTCCAGTGCTCAGGTCTAGAACCAGGAAATACGACCATATTAGTCCATTGCTCAGGTCTAGAACCAGGAAATACGACCATATTAGTCCAGTGTTCAGGTCTAGAACCAGGAAATATGACAATATTAGTCCAGTGCTCAGGTCTAGAACCAGGAAATATGAAAATATTAGTCCAGTGCTCAGCTCTAGAACCAGGAAATATGACAATATTAGTCCAATGCTCAGGTCTAGAACCAGGAAATACGACCATGTTAGTCCAGAGCTCAGGTCTAGAACCAGGAAATACGACCATATTAGTCCATGTTCAGGTCTGGAACCAGGAAATACGACCATATTAGTCCAAAGCTCAGGTCTAGAACCAGGAAATATGACCATATTAGTCCAGTGCTCAGGTCTGGAACCAGGAAATACGACCATATTAGTCCAGTGCTCGGGTCTAGACCAGGAAATACGACCATATTAGTCCAGTGTTCAGGTGTAGAACCAGGAAATACGACCATATTAGTCCAGTGCTCAGGTCTAGAACCAGGAAATACGACCATATTAGTCCAGTGTTCAGGTCTAGAACCAGGAATTACGACCATATTAGTCCAGTGCTCAGGTCTCGAACCAGGAAATACGACCATATTAGTCCATTGCTCAGGTCTAGAACCAAGAAATACGACCATATTAGTCCAGTGCTCAGGTCTAGAACCAGGAAATACGACCATATTAGTCCAGTGCTCAGGTCTAGAACCAGGAAATTTTACCATATTAGTCCAGATTTCAGGTCTAGACCCAGGAAATATGACCATATTAGTCCAGAGCTCAGGTCTAGTACCAGGAAATACGACCATATTAGTCCAGTGTTCAGGTGTAGAACCAGGAAATACGACCATATTAGTCCAGTGCTCAGGTCTAGAACCAGGAAATACGACCATATTAGTCCAGTGTTCAGGTCTAGAACCAGGAAATACGACCATATTAGTCCAGTGCTCAGGTGTAGAACCAGGAAATATGACAATATTAGTCCAGTGCTCAGGTCTAGAACAAGGAAATATGACCATATTAGTCCAGTGCTCAGGTCTAGAACCAGGGAATATGACAATATTAGTCCAGTGCTCAGGTCTGGAACCAGGAAATACGACAATATTAGTCCACTGTTCAGGTCTAGAACCAGGAAATACGACCATATTAGTCCAGTGCGCAGGACTAGAACCAGGAAATACGACCATATTAGTCCAGTGCTCAGGACTAGAACCAGGACATACGACCATATTAGTCCAGTGCTCAGGTCTAAAACCAGGAAATAAGACCATATTAGTCCAGTGCTCAGGTCTAGAACCAGGAAATACGACCATATTAGTCCATTGCTCAGGTCTAGAACCAGGAAATACGACCATATTAGACCAGTGCTCAGGAATAGAACCAGGACATACAACCATATTAGTCCAATGCTCAGGTCTAGAACCAGGAAATACGACCATATTAGTCCAGAGCTCAGGTCTAGAACCAGGAAATACGACCATATTAGTCCATTGCTCAGGTCTAGAACCAGGAAATACGACCATATTAGACCAGAGCTCAGGTCTAGAACAAGGAAATACAACCATATTAGTCCAGTGCTCGGGTCTCGATCAAGGAAATCTGACCATATTAGTCCGGAGCTCAGGTCTAGACCAGGGAAATACGACCATATTAGTCCAGAGCTCAGGTCTAGAACCAGGAAATACGACCATATTAGTCCAGTGCTCAGGTCTAGAACCAGGAAATTTGACCATATTAGTCCAGAGCTCAGGTCTAGACCCAGGAAATACGACCATATTAGTCCAGAGCTCAGGTCTAGAACTAGGAAATACGACCATATTAGTCAAGTGTTCAGGTCTAGAACCAGGAAATACGACCATATTAGTCCAGTGTTCAGGTCTAGAACCAAGAAATACGACCATATTAGTCCAGTGCTCTGGTCTAGAACCAGGAAATACGACCATATTAGTCCAGAGCTCAGGTCTAGAACCAGGAAATACGACCATATTAGTCCAGTGTTCAGGTCTGGAATCAGGAAATACGACCATATTAGTCCAGTGGTCAGGTCTAGAACCAGGAAATACGACCATATTAGTCCAGTGCTCAGGTCTAGAACCAGGAAATACGACCATATTAGTCCAATGCTCAGGTCTAGAACCAGGAAATACGACCAAATTAGTCCAGTGCTAAGGACTAGAACCAGGAAATACGACCATATTAGTCCAGTGCTCAGTTCTCGAACCAGGAAATACGACCATATTAGTCCAGTGCTCAGGTCTAGAACCAGGAAATACAACCATATTAGTCCAGTGCTCAGGTCTGGAACCAGGAAATACGACCATATTAGTCCAGTGCTCAGGTCTATAACCAGGAAATACGACCATATTAGTCCAGTGCTAAAGACTAGAACCAGGAAATACGACCATATTAGTCCAGTGTTCAGGTCTAGAACCAGGAAATACGACCATATTAGTCCAGTGCTCAGGACTAGAACCAGGAAATACGACCATATTAGTCCAGTGCTCAGGACTAGAACCAGGACATACGACCATATTAGTCCAGTGCTCAGGTCTAGAACCAGGAAATACGACCATATTTTTCCAGTGCTCAGGTCTAGAACCAGGAAATACGACCATATTAGTCCATTGCTCAGGTCTAGAACCAGGAAATACGACCATATCAGACCAGAGCTCAGGTCTAGAATAAGGAAATACAACCATATTAGTCCGGTACTCAGGTCTAGAACCAGGAAATACGACCATATTAGTCCAGTGCTAAGGACTAGAACCAGGAAATACAACCATATTAGTCCAGTGCTCAGGTCTAGCACCAGGAAATACGACCATATTAGTCCAGAGCTCAGGTCTAGAACCAGGAAATACGACCATATTAGTCCAGATTTCAGGTCTAGAACCAGAAAATACGACCATATTAGTCCAGTGCTCAGGACTAGAACCAGGAAATACGACAATATTAGTCCAGTGCTCAGGACTAGAACCAGGAAATACGACCATATTAGTCCAGTGCTAAGGACTAGAACCAGGAAATACAACCATATTAGTCCAGTGCTCAGGTCTAGCACCAGGAAATACGACCATATTAGTCCAGAGCTCAGGTCTAGAACCAGGAAATACGACCATATTAGTCCAGATTTCAGGTCTAGAACCAGGAAATACGACCATATTAGTCCAGTGCTCAGGACTAGAACCAGGAAATATGACAATATTAGTCCAGTGCTCAGGACTAGAACCAGGAAATACGACCATATTAGTCCAGTGCTAAAGACTAGAACCAGGAAATACAACCATATTAGTCCAGTCCTCAGGTCTAGAACCAGGAAATACGACCATATTAGTCCAGTGCTCAGGACTAGAACCAGGAAATACGACCATATTAGTCCAGTGCTAAAGACTAGAACCAGGAAATACGACCATATTAATCCAGTGTTCAGGTCTAGAACCAGGAAATACGACCATATTAGTCCAGTGCTCAGGACTAGAACCAGGAAATACGACCATATTAGTCCAGAGCTCTGGTCTAGAACTAGGAAATACGACCATATTAGTCAAGTGTTCAGGTCTAGAACCAGGAAATACGACCATATTAGTCCAGTGCTCAGTTCTAGAACCAGGAAATACGACCATATTAGTCCAGTGTTCAGGTCTAGAACCAGGAAATACGACCATATTAGTCCAGTGCTCAGGTCTAGAACCAGGAAATACGACCATATTAGTCCAGAGCTCAGGTCTAGAACCAGGAAATACGACCATATTAGTCCAGTGTTCAGGTCTGGAATCAGGAAATACGACCATATTAGTCCAGTGGTCAGGTCTAGAACCAGGAAATACGACCATATTAGTCCAGTGCTCAGGTCTAGAACCAGGAAATACGACCATATTAGTCCAATGCTCAGGTCTAGAACCAGGAAATACGACCAAATTAGTCCAGTGCTAAGGACTAGAACCAGGAAATACGACCATATTAGTCCAGTGCTCAGTTCTCGAACCAGGAAATACGACCATATTAGTCCAGTGCTCAGGTCTAGAACCAGGAAATACAACCATATTAGTCCAGTGCTCAGGTCTGGAACCAGGAAATACGACCATATTAGTCCAGTGCTCAGGTCTATAACCAGGAAATACGACCATATTAGTCCAGTGCTAAAGACTAGAACCAGGAAATACGACCATATTAGTCCAGTGTTCAGGTCTAGAACCAGGAAATACGACCATATTAGTCCAGTGCTCAGGACTAGAACCAGGACATACGACCATATTAGTCCAGTGCTCAGGTCTAGAACCAGGAAATACGACCATATTTTTCCAGTGCTCAGGTCTAGAACCAGGAAATACGACCATATTAGTCCATTGCTCAGGTCTAGAACCAGGAAATACGACCATATCAGACCAGAGCTCAGGTCTAGAACAAGGAAATACAACCATATTAGTCCGGTGCTCAGGTCTAGAACCAGTAAATACGACCATATTAGTCCAGTGCTAAGGACTAGAACCAGGAAATACAACCATATTAGTCCAGTGCTCAGGTCTAGCACCAGGAAATACGACCATATTAGTCCAGAGCTCAGGTCTAGAACCAGGAAATACGACCATATTAGTCCAGATTTCAGGTCTAGAACCAGGAAATACGACCATATTAGTCCAGTGCTCAGGTCTGGAACCAGGAAATACGACCATATTAGTCCAGTGCTCAGGTCTATAACCAGGAAATACGACCATATTAGTCCAGTGCTAAAGACTAGAACCAGGAAATACGACCATATTAGTCCAGTGTTCAGGTCTAGAACCAGGAAATACGACCATATTAGTCCAGTGCTCAGGACTAGAACCAGGACATACGACCATATTAGTCCAGTGCTCAGGTCTAGAACCAGGAAATACGACCATATTTTTCCAGTGCTCAGGTCTAGAACCAGGAAATACGACCATATTAGTCCATTGCTCAGGTCTAGAACCAGGAAATACGACCATATCAGACCAGAGCTCAGGTCTAGAACAAGGAAATACAACCATATTAGTCCGGTGCTCAGGTCTAGAACCAGTAAATACGACCATATTAGTCCAGTGCTAAGGACTAGAACCAGGAAATACAACCATATTAGTCCAGTGCTCAGGTCTAGCACCAGGAAATACGACCATATTAGTCCAGAGCTCAGGTCTAGAACCAGGAAATACGACCATATTAGTCCAGATTTCAGGTCTAGAACCAGGAAATACGACCATATTAGTCCAGTGCTCAGGACTAGAACCAGGAAATACGACAATATTAGTCCAGTGCTCAGGACTAGAACCAGGAAATACGACCATATTAGTCCAGTGCTAAGGACTAGAACCAGGAAATACAACCATATTAGTGCAGTGCTCAGGTCTATTACCAGGAAATACGACCATATTAGTCCAGAGCTCAGGTCTAGAACCAGGAAATACGACCATATTAGTCCAGATTTCAGGTCTAGAACCAGGAAATACGACCATATTAGTCCAGTGCTCAGGTCTAGAACCAGGGAATATGACAATATTAGTCCAGTGCTCAGGTCTGGAACCAGGAAATACGACAATATTAGTCCACTGTTCAGGTCTAGAACCAGGAAATACGACCATATTAGTCCAGTGCGCAGGACTAGAACCAGGAAATACGACCATATTAGTCCAGTGCTCAGGACTAGAACCAGGACATACGACCATATTAGTCCAGTGCTCAGGTCTAAAACCAGGAAATAAGACCATATTAGTCCAGTGCTCAGGTCTAGAACCAGGAAATACGACCATATTAGTCCATTGCTCAGGTCTAGAACCAGGAAATACGACCATATTAGACCAGTGCTCAGGAATAGAACCAGGACATACGACCATATTAGTCCAGTGCTCAGGTCTAGAACCAGGAAATACGACCATATTAGTCCAGAGCTCAGGTCTAGAACCAGGAAATACGACCATATTAGTCCATTGCTCAGGTCTAGAACCAGGAAATACGACCATATTAGACCAGAGCTCAGGTCTAGAACAAGGAAATACAACCATATTAGTCCAGTGCTCGGGTCTCGATCAAGGAAATCTGACCATATTAGTCCGGAGCTCAGGTCTAGACCAGGGAAATACGACCATATTAGTCCAGAGCTCAGGTCTAGAACCAGGAAATACGACCATATTAGTCCAGTGCTCAGGTCTAGAACCAGGAAATTTGACCATATTAGTCCAGAGCTCAGGTCTAGACCCAGGAAATACGACCATATTAGTCCAGAGCTCAGGTCTAGAACTAGGAAATACGACCATATTAGTCAAGTGTTCAGGTCTAGAACCAGGAAATACGACCATATTAGTCCAGTGTTCAGGTCTAGAACCAAGAAATACGACCATATTAGTCCAGTGCTCTGGTCTAGAACCAGGAAATACGACCATATTAGTCCAGAGCTCAGGTCTAGAACCAGGAAATACGACCATATTAGTCCAGTGTTCAGGTCTGGAATCAGGAAATACGACCATATTAGTCCAGTGGTCAGGTCTAGAACCAGGAAATACGACCATATTAGTCCAGTGCTCAGGTCTAGAACCAGGAAATACGACCATATTAGTCCAATGCTCAGGTCTAGAACCAGGAAATACGACCAAATTAGTCCAGTGCTAAGGACTAGAACCAGGAAATACGACCATATTAGTCCAGTGCTCAGTTCTCGAACCAGGAAATACGACCATATTAGTCCAGTGCTCAGGTCTAGAACCAGGAAATACAACCATATTAGTCCAGTGCTCAGGTCTGGAACCAGGAAATACGACCATATTAGTCCAGTGCTCAGGTCTATAACCAGGAAATACGACCATATTAGTCCAGTGCTAAAGACTAGAACCAGGAAATACGACCATATTAGTCCAGTGTTCAGGTCTAGAACCAGGAAATACGACCATATTAGTCCAGTGCTCAGGACTAGAACCAGGAAATACGACCATATTAGTCCAGTGCTCAGGACTAGAACCAGGACATACGACCATATTAGTCCAGTGCTCAGGTCTAGAACCAGGAAATACGACCATATTTTTCCAGTGCTCAGGTCTAGAACCAGGAAATACGACCATATTAGTCCATTGCTCAGGTCTAGAACCAGGAAATACGACCATATCAGACCAGAGCTCAGGTCTAGAATAAGGAAATACAACCATATTAGTCCGGTGCTCAGGTCTAGAACCAGGAAATACGACCATATTAGTCCAGTGCTAAGGACTAGAACCAGGAAATACAACCATATTAGTCCAGTGCTCAGGTCTAGCACCAGGAAATACGACCATATTAGTCCAGAGCTCAGGTCTAGAACCAGGAAATACGACCATATTAGTCCAGATTTCAGGTCTAGAACCAGAAAATACGACCATATTAGTCCAGTGCTCAGGACTAGAACCAGGAAATACGACAATATTAGTCCAGTGCTCAGGACTAGAACCAGGAAATACGACCATATTAGTCCAGTGCTAAGGACTAGAACCAGGAAATACAACCATATTAGTCCAGTGCTCAGGTCTAGCACCAGGAAATACGACCATATTAGTCCAGAGCTCAGGTCTAGAACCAGGAAATACGACCATATTAGTCCAGATTTCAGGTCTAGAACCAGGAAATACGACCATATTAGTCCAGTGCTCAGGACTAGAACCAGGAAATATGACAATATTAGTCCAGTGCTCAGGACTAGAACCAGGAAATACGACCATATTAGTCCAGTGCTAAAGACTAGAACCAGGAAATACAACCATATTAGTCCAGTCCTCAGGTCTAGAACCAGGAAATACGACCATATTAGTCCAGTGCTCAGGACTAGAACCAGGAAATACGACCATATTAGTCCAGTGCTAAAGACTAGAACCAGGAAATACGACCATATTAATCCAGTGTTCAGGTCTAGAACCAGGAAATACGACCATATTAGTCCAGTGCTCAGGACTAGAACCAGGAAATACGACCATATTAGTCCAGAGCTCAGGTCTAGAACTAGGAAATACGACCATATTAGTCAAGTGTTCAGGTCTAGAACCAGGAAATACGACCATATTAGTCCAGTGCTCAGTTCTAGAACCAGGAAATACGACCATATTAGTCCAGTGTTCAGGTCTAGAACCAGGAAATACGACCATATTAGTCCAGTGCTCAGGTCTAGAACCAGGAAATACGACCATATTAGTCCAGAGCTCAGGTCTAGAACCAGGAAATACGACCATATTAGTCCAGTGTTCAGGTCTGGAATCAGGAAATACGACCATATTAGTCCAGTGGTCAGGTCTAGAACCAGGAAATACGACCATATTAGTCCAGTGCTCAGGTCTAGAACCAGGAAATACGACCATATTAGTCCAATGCTCAGGTCTAGAACCAGGAAATACGACCAAATTAGTCCAGTGCTAAGGACTAGAACCAGGAAATACGACCATATTAGTCCAGTGCTCAGTTCTCGAACCAGGAAATACGACCATATTAGTCCAGTGCTCAGGTCTAGAACCAGGAAATACAACCATATTAGTCCAGTGCTCAGGTCTGGAACCAGGAAATACGACCATATTAGTCCAGTGCTCAGGTCTATAACCAGGAAATACGACCATATTAGTCCAGTGCTAAAGACTAGAACCAGGAAATACGACCATATTAGTCCAGTGTTCAGGTCTAGAACCAGGAAATACGACCATATTAGTCCAGTGCTCAGGACTAGAACCAGGACATACGACCATATTAGTCCAGTGCTCAGGTCTAGAACCAGGAAATACGACCATATTTTTCCAGTGCTCAGGTCTAGAACCAGGAAATACGACCATATTAGTCCATTGCTCAGGTCTAGAACCAGGAAATACGACCATATCAGACCAGAGCTCAGGTCTAGAACAAGGAAATACAACCATATTAGTCCGGTGCTCAGGTCTAGAACCAGTAAATACGACCATATTAGTCCAGTGCTAAGGACTAGAACCAGGAAATACAACCATATTAGTCCAGTGCTCAGGTCTAGCACCAGGAAATACGACCATATTAGTCCAGAGCTCAGGTCTAGAACCAGGAAATACGACCATATTAGTCCAGATTTCAGGTCTAGAACCAGGAAATACGACCATATTAGTCCAGTGCTCAGGTCTGGAACCAGGAAATACGACCATATTAGTCCAGTGCTCAGGTCTATAACCAGGAAATACGACCATATTAGTCCAGTGCTAAAGACTAGAACCAGGAAATACGACCATATTAGTCCAGTGTTCAGGTCTAGAACCAGGAAATACGACCATATTAGTCCAGTGCTCAGGACTAGAACCAGGACATACGACCATATTAGTCCAGTGCTCAGGTCTAGAACCAGGAAATACGACCATATTTTTCCAGTGCTCAGGTCTAGAACCAGGAAATACGACCATATTAGTCCATTGCTCAGGTCTAGAACCAGGAAATACGACCATATCAGACCAGAGCTCAGGTCTAGAACAAGGAAATACAACCATATTAGTCCGGTGCTCAGGTCTAGAACCAGTAAATACGACCATATTAGTCCAGTGCTAAGGACTAGAACCAGGAAATACAACCATATTAGTCCAGTGCTCAGGTCTAGCACCAGGAAATACGACCATATTAGTCCAGAGCTCAGGTCTAGAACCAGGAAATACGACCATATTAGTCCAGATTTCAGGTCTAGAACCAGGAAATACGACCATATTAGTCCAGTGCTCAGGACTAGAACCAGGAAATACGACAATATTAGTCCAGTGCTCAGGACTAGAACCAGGAAATACGACCATATTAGTCCAGTGCTAAGGACTAGAACCAGGAAATACAACCATATTAGTGCAGTGCTCAGGTCTAGCACCAGGAAATACGACCATATTAGTCCAGAGCTCAGGTCTAGAACCAGGAAATACGACCATATTAGTCCAGATTTCAGGTCTAGAACCAGGAAATACGACCATATTAGTCCAGTGCTCAGGACTAGAACCAGGAAATATGACAATATTAGTCCAGTGCTCAGGACTAGAACCAGGAAATACGACCATATTAGTCCAGTGCTAAAGACTAGAACCAGGAAATACAACCATATTAGTCCAGTCCTCAGGTCTAGAACCAGGAAATACGACCATATTAGTCCAGTGCTCAGGACTAGAACCAGGAAATACGACCATATTAGTCCAGTGCTAAAGACTAGAACCAGGAAATACGACCATATTAATCCAGTGTTCAGGTCTAGAACCAGGAAATACGACCATATTAGTCCAGTGCTCAGGACTAGAACCAGGAAATACGACCATATTAGTCCAGTGCTCAGGTGTAGAACCAGGAAATATGACAATATTAGTCCAGTGCTCAGGTCTAGAACAAGGAAATATGACAATATTAGTCCAGTGCTCAGGTCTAGAACCAGGGAATATGACAATATTAGTCCAGTGCTCAGGTCTGGAACCAGGAAATACGACCATATTAGTCCAGTGCTCAGGTCTATAACCAGGAAATACGACCATATTAGTCCAGTGCTCAGGTCTAGAACCAGGAAATACGACCATATTAGTCCAGTGTTCAGGTCTAGAACCAGGAATTACGACCATATTAGTCCAGTGCTCAGGTCTCGAACCAGGAAATACGACCATATTAGTCCAGTGCTCAGGTCTATAACCAGGAAATACGACCATATTAGTCCAGTGCTCAGGTCTAGAACCAGGAAATACGACCATATTAATCCAGTGTTCAGGTCTAGAACCAGGAAATACGACCATATTAGTCCAGTGCTCAGGTCTAGAACCAGGAAATACGACCATATTAGTCCAGTGTTCAGGTCTAGAACCAGGAAATACGACCATATTAGTCCAGTGCTCAGGACTAGAACCAGGAAATACGACCATATTAGTCCAGTGCTCAGGACTAGAACCAGGACATACGACCATATTAGTCCAGTGCTCAGGTCTAGAACCAGGAAATACGACCATATTAGTCCAGTGCTCAGGTCTAGAACCAGGAAATACGACCATATTAGTCCATTGCTCAGGTCTAGAACCAGGAAATACGACCATATCAGACCAGAGCTCAGGTCTAGAACAAGGAAATACAACCATATTAGTCCGGTGCTCAGGTCTAGAACCAGTAAATACGACCATATTAGTCCAGTGCTAAGGACTAGAACCAGGAAATACAACCATATTAGTCCAGTGCTCAGGTCTAGCACCAGGAAATACGACCATATTAGTCCAGAGCTCAGGTCTAGAACCAGGAAATACGACCATATTAGTCCAGATTTCAGGTCTAGAACCAGGAAATATGACCATATTAGTCCAGTGCTCAGGACTAGAACCAGGAAATACGACAATATTAGTCCAGTGCTCAGGACTAGAACCAGGAAATACGACCATATTAGTCCAGTGCTAAAGACTAGAACCAGGAAATACAACCATATTAGTCCAGTCCTCAGGTCTAGAACCAGGAAATACGAGCATATTAGTCCAGTGCTCAGGACTAGAACCAGGAAATACGACCATATTAGTCCAGTGCTAAAGACTAGAACCAGGAAATACGACCATATTAGTCCAGTGTTCAGGTCTAGAACCAGGAAATACGACCATATTAGTCCAGTGCTCAGGTCTAGAACCAGGAAATACGACCATATTAGTCCAGAGCTCAGGTCTGGAACCAGGAAATACGACCATATTAGTCCAGTGTTCAGGTCTGGAATCAGGAAATACGACCATATTAGTCCAGTGGTCAGGTCTAGAACCAGGAAATACGACCATATTAGTCCAGTGCTCAGGTCTAGAACCAGGAAATACGACCATATTAGTCCAATGCTCAGGTCTAGAACCAGGAAATACGACCAAATTAGTCCAGTGCTAAGGACTAGAACCAGGAAATACGACCATATTAGTCCAGTGCTCAGTTCTCGAACCAGGAAATACGACCATATTAGTCCAGTGCTCAGGTCTAGAACCAGGAAATACGACCATATTAGTCCAGTGTTCAGGTCTAGAACCAGGAAATACGACCATATTAGTCCAGTGCTCAGGACTAGAACCAGGAAATACGACCATATTAGTCCAGTGCTCAGGACTAGAACCAGGACATACGACCATATTAGTCCAGTGCTCAGGTCTAGAACCAGGAAATACGACCATATTAGTCCAGTGCTCAGGTCTAGAACCAGGAAATACGACCATATTAGTCCATTGCTCAGGTCTAGAACCAGGAAATACGACCATATTAGTCCAGTGCTCAGGTCTAGAACCAGTAAATACGACCATATTAGTCCAGTGCTAAGGACTAGAACCAGGAAATACAACCATATTAGTCCAGTGCTCAGGTCTAGCACCAGGAAATACGACCATATTAGTCCAGAGCTCAGGTCTAGAACCAGGAAATATGACCATATTAGTCCAGATTTCAGGTCTAGAACCAGGAAATACGACCATATTAGTCCAGTGCTCAGGACTAGAACCAGGAAATACGACAATATTAGTCCAGTACTCAGGACTAGAACCAGGAAATACGACCATATTAGTCCAGTGCTAAAGACTAGAACCAGGACATACGACCATATTAGTCCAGTACTCAGGTCTAGAACCAGGAAATACGACCATATTAGTCCAGTGCTCGGGACTAGAACCAGGAAATACGACCATATTAGTCCAGTGCTCAGGACTAGAACCAGGACATACAACCATATTAGTCCGGTGCTCAGGTCTAGAACCAGGAAATACGACCATATTAGTCCAGTGCTCAGGTCTAGAACCAGGAAATACAACCATATTAGTCCAGTGCTCAGGTCTGGAACCAGGAAATACGACCATATTAGTCCAGTGCTCAGGTCTATAACCAGGAAATACGACCATATTAGTCCAGTGCTAAAGACTAGAACCAGGAAATACGACCATATTAGTCCAGTGTTCAGGTCTAGAACCAGGAAATACGACCATATTAGTCCAGTGCTCAGGACTAGAACCAGGAAATACGACCATATTAGTCCAGTGCTCAGGACTAGAACCAGGACATACGACCATATTAGTCCAGTGCTCAGGTCTAGAACCAGGAAATACGACCATATTTTTCCAGTGCTCAGGTCTAGAACCAGGAAATACGACCATATTAGTCCATTGCTCAGGTCTAGAACCAGGAAATACGACCATATCAGACCAGAGCTCAGGTCTAGAACAAGGAAATACAACCATATTAGTCCGGTGCTCAGGTCTAGAACCAGTAAATACGACCATATTAGTCCAGTGCTAAGGACTAGAACCAGGAAATACAACCATATTAGTCCAGTGCTCAGGTCTAGCACCAGGAAATACGACCATATTAGTCCAGAGCTCAGGTCTAGAACCAGGAAATACGACCATATTAGTCCAGTGCTCAGGACTAGAACCAGGAAATACGACAATATTAGTCCAGTGCTCAGGACTAGAACCAGGAAATACGACCATATTAGTCCAGTGCTAAGGACTAGAACCAGGAAATACAACCATATTAGTCCAGTGCTCAGGTCTAGCACCAGGAAATACGACCATATTAGTCCAGAGCTCAGGTCTAGAACCAGGAAATACGACCATATTAGTCCAGATTTCAGGTCTAGAACCAGGAAATACGACCATATTAGTCCAGTGCTCAGGACTAGAACCAGGAAATACGACCATATTAGTCCAGTGCTCAGGTGTAGAACCAGGAAATATGACAATATTAGTCCAGTGCTCAGGTCTAGAACAAGGAAATATGACAATATTAGTCCAGTGCTCAGGTCTAGAACCAGGGAATATGACAATATTAGTCCAGTGCTCAGGTCTGGAACCAGGAAATACGACCATATTAGTCCAGTGCTCAGGTCTATAACCAGGAAATACGACCATATTAGTCCAGTGCTCAGGTCTAGAACCAGGAAATACGACCATATTAGTCCAGTGTTCAGGTCTAGAACCAGGAATTACGACCATATTAGTCCAGTGCTCAGGTCTCGAACCAGGAAATACGACCATATTAGTCCAGTGCTCAGGTCTATAACCAGGAAATACGACCATATTAGTCCAGTGCTCAGGTCTAGAACCAGGAAATACAACCAAATTAGTCCAGTGCTAAGGACTAGAACCAGGAAATACGACCATATTAGTCCAGTGCTCAGTTCTCGAACCAGGAAATACGACCATATTAGTCCAGTGCTCGGGTCTAGAACCAGGAAATACAACCATATTAGTCCAGTGCTCAGGTCTGGAACCAGGAAATACGACCATATTAGTCCAGTGCTCAGGTCTATAACCAGGAAATACGACCATATTAGTCCAGTGCTAAAGACTAGAACCAGGAAATACGACCATATTAGTCCAGTGTTCAGGTCTAGAACCAGGAAATACGACCATATTAGTCCAGTGCTCAGGACTAGAACCAGGAAATACGACCATATTAGTCCAGTGCTCAGGACTAGAACCAGGACATACGACCATATTAGTCCAGTGCTCAGGTCTAGAACCAGGAAATACGACCATATTTTTCCAGTGCTCAGGTCTAGAACCAGGAAATACGACCATATTAGTCCATTGCTCAGGTCTAGAACCAGGAAATACGACCATATCAGACCAGAGCTCAGGTCTAGAACAAGGAAATACAACCATATTAGTCCGGTGCTCAGGTCTAGAACCAGTAAATACGACCATATTAGTCCAGTGCTAAGGACTAGAACCAGGAAATACAACCATATTAGTCCAGTGCTCAGGTCTAGCACCAGGAAATACGACCATATTAGTCCAGAGCTCAGGTCTAGAACCAGGAAATACGACCATATTAGTCCAGTGCTCAGGTCTAGCACCAGGAAATACGACCATATTAGTCCAGTGCTCAGGACTAGAACCAGGAAATACGACAATATTAGTCCAGTGCTCAGGACTAGAACCAGGAAATACGACCATATTAGTCCAGTGCTAAGGACTAGAACCAGGAAATACAACCATATTAGTGCAGTGCTCAGGTCTAGCACCAGGAAATACGACCATATTAGTCCAGAGCTCAGGTCTAGAACCAGGAAATACGACCATATTAGTCCAGATTTCAGGTCTAGAACCAGGAAATACGACCATATTAGTCCAGTGCTCAGGACTAGAACCAGGAAATATGACAATATTAGTCCAGTGCTCAGGACTAGAACCAGGAAATACGACCATATTAGTCCAGTGCTAAAGACTAGAACCAGGAAATACAACCATATTAGTCCAGTCCTCAGGTCTAGAACCAGGAAATACGACCATATTAGTCCAGTGTTCAGGTCTAGAACCAGGAATTACGACCATATTAGTCCAGTGCTCAGGTCTCGAACCAGGAAATACGACCATATTAGTCCAGTGCTCAGGTCTATAACCAGGAAATACGACCATATTAGTCCAGTGCTCGGGTCTAGAACCAGGAAATACGACCATATTAATCCAGTGTTCAGGTCTAGAACCAGGAAATACGACCATATTAGTCCAGTGCTCAGGTCTAAAACCAGGAAATACGACCATATTAGTCCAGTGTTCAGGTCTAGAACCAGGAAATACGACCATATTAGTCCAGTGCTCAGGACTAGAACCAGGAAATACGACCATATTAGTCCAGTGCTCAGGACTAGAACCAGGACATACGACCATATTAGTCCAGTGCTCAGGTCTAGAACCAGGAAATACGACCATATTAGTCCAGTGCTCAGGTCTAGAACCAGGAAATACGACCATATTAGTCCATTGCTCAGGTCTAGAACCAGGAAATACGACCATATCAGACCAGAGCTCAGGTCTAGAACAAGGAAATACAACCATATTAGTCCGGTGCTCAGGTCTAGAACCAGTAAATACGACCATATTAGTCCAGTGCTAAGGACTAGAACCAGGAAATACAACCATATTAGTCCAGTGCTCAGGTCTAGCACCAGGAAATACGACCATATTAGTCCAGAGCTCAGGTCTAGAACCAGGAAATACGACCATATTAGTCCAGATTTCAGGTCTAGAACCAGGAAATATGACCATATTAGTCCAGTGCTCAGGACTAGAACCAGGAAATACGACAATATTAGTCCAGTGCTCAGGACTAGAACCAGGAAATACGACCATATTAGTCCAGTGCTAAAGACTAGAACCAGGAAATACAACCATATTAGTCCAGTCCTCAGGTCTAGAACCAGGAAATACGAGCATATTAGTCCAGTGCTCAGGACTAGAACCAGGAAATACGACCATATTAGTCCAGTGCTAAAGACTAGAACCAGGAAATACGACCATATTAGTCCAGTGTTCAGGTCTAGAACCAGGAAATACGACCATATTAGTCCAGTGCTCAGGTCTAGAACCAGGAAATACGACCATATTAGTCCAGAGCTCAGGTCTAGAACCAGGAAATACGACCATATTAGTCCAGTGTTCAGGTCTGGAATCAGGAAATACGACCATATTAGTCCAGTGGTCAGGTCTAGAACCAGGAAATACGACCATATTAGTCCAGTGCTCAGGTCTAGAACCAGGAAATACGACCATATTAGTCCAATGCTCAGGTCTAGAACCAGGAAATACGACCAAATTAGTCCAGTGCTAAGGACTAGAACCAGGAAATACGACCATATTAGTCCAGTGCTCAGTTCTCGAACCAGGAAATACGACCATATTAGTCCAGTGCTCAGGTCTAGAACCAGGAAATACGACCATATTAGTCCAGTGTTCAGGTCTAGAACCAGGAAATACGACCATATTAGTCCAGTGCTCAGGACTAGAACCAGGAAATACGACCATATTAGTCCAGTGCTCAGGACTAGAACCAGGACATACGACCATATTAGTCCAGTGCTCAGGTCTAGAACCAGGAAATACGACCATATTAGTCCAGTGCTCAGGTCTAGAACCAGGAAATACGACCATATTAGTCCATTGCTCAGGTCTAGAACCAGGAAATACGACCATATTAGTCCAGTGCTCAGGTCTAGAACCAGTAAATACGACCATATTAGTCCAGTGCTAAGGACTAGAACCAGGAAATACAACCATATTAGTCCAGTGCTCAGGTCTAGCACCAGGAAATACGACCATATTAGTCCAGAGCTCAGGTCTAGAACCAGGAAATATGACCATATTAGTCCAGATTTCAGGTCTAGAACCAGGAAATACGACCATATTAGTCCAGTGCTCAGGACTAGAACCAGGAAATACGACAATATTAGTCCAGTACTCAGGACTAGAACCAGGAAATACGACCATATTAGTCCAGTGCTAAAGACTAGAACCAGAACATACGACCATATTAGTCCAGTACTCAGGTCTAGAACCAGGAAATACGACCATATTAGTCCAGTGCTCGGGACTAGAACCAGGAAATACGACCATATTAGTCCAGTGCTCAGGACTAGAACCAGGACATACAACCATATTAGTCCGGTGCTCAGGTCTAGAACCAGGAAATACGACCATATTAGTCCAGTGCTCAGGTCTAGAACCAGGAAATACAACCATATTAGTCCAGTGCTCAGGTCTGGAACCAGGAAATACGACCATATTAGTCCAGTGCTCAGGTCTATAACCAGGAAATACGACCATATTAGTCCAGTGCTAAAGACTAGAACCAGGAAATACGACCATATTAGTCCAGTGTTCAGGTCTAGAACCAGGAAATACGACCATATTAGTCCAGTGCTCAGGACTAGAACCAGGAAATACGACCATATTAGTCCAGTGCTCAGGACTAGAACCAGGACATACGACCATATTAGTCCAGTGCTCAGGTCTAGAACCAGGAAATACGACCATATTTTTCCAGTGCTCAGGTCTAGAACCAGGAAATACGACCATATTAGTCCATTGCTCAGGTCTAGAACCAGGAAATACGACCATATCAGACCAGAGCTCAGGTCTAGAACAAGGAAATACAACCATATTAGTCCGGTGCTCAGGTCTAGAACCAGTAAATACGACCATATTAGTCCAGTGCTAAGGACTAGAACCAGGAAATACAACCATATTAGTCCAGTGCTCAGGTCTAGCACCAGGAAATACGACCATATTAGTCCAGAGCTCAGGTCTAGAACCAGGAAATACGACCATATTAGTCCAGTGCTCAGGACTAGAACCAGGAAATACGACAATATTAGTCCAGTGCTCAGGACTAGAACCAGGAAATACGACCATATTAGTCCAGTGCTAAGGACTAGAACCAGGAAATACAACCATATTAGTCCAGTGCTCAGGTCTAGCACCAGGAAATACGACCATATTAGTCCAGAGCTCAGGTCTAGAACCAGGAAATACGACCATATTAGTCCAGATTTCAGGTCTAGAACCAGGAAATACGACCATATTAGTCCAGTGCTCAGGACTAGAACCAGGAAATATGACAATATTAGTCCAGTGCTCAGGACTAGAACCAGGAAATATGACAATATTAGTCCAGTGCTCAGGACTAGAACCAGGAAATACGACCATATTAGTCCAGTGCTAAAGACTAGAACCAGGAAATACAACCATATTAGTCCAGTCCTCAGGTCTAGAACCAGGAAATACGACCATATTAGTCCAGTGCTCAGGACTAGAACCAGGAAATACGACCATATTAGTCCAGTGCTAAAGACTAGAACCAGGAAATACGACCATATTAATCCAGTGTTCAGGTCTAGAACCAGGAAATACGACCATATTAGTCCAGTGCTCAGGACTAGAACCAGGAAATACGACCATATTAGTCCAGTGCTCAGGTGTAGAACCAGGAAATATGACAATATTAGTCCAGTGCTCAGGTCTAGAACAAGGAAATATGACAATATTAGTCCAGTGCTCAGGTCTAGAACCAGGGAATATGACAATATTAGTCCAGTGCTCAGGTCTGGAACCAGGAAATACGACCATATTAGTCCAGTGCTCAGGTCTATAACCAGGAAATACGACCATATTAGTCCAGTGCTCAGGTCTAGAACCAGGAAATACGACCATATTAGTCCAGTGTTCAGGTCTAGAACCAGGAATTACGACCATATTAGTCCAGTGCTCAGGTCTCGAACCAGGAAATACGACCATATTAGTCCAGTGCTCAGGTCTATAACCAGGAAATACGACCATATTAGTCCAGTGCTCAGGTCTAGAACCAGGAAATACGACCATATTAATCCAGTGTTCAGGTCTAGAACCAGGAAATACGACCATATTAGTCCAGTGCTCAGGTCTAGTACCAGGAAATACGACCATATTAGTCCAGTGTTCAGGTCTAGAACCAGGAAATACGACCATATTAGTCCAGTGCTCAGGACTAGAACCAGGAAATACGACCATATTAGTCCAGAGCTCAGGACTAGAACCAGGACATACGACCATATTAGTCCAGTGCTCAGGTCTAGAACCAGGAAATACGACCATATTAGTCCAGTGCTCAGGTCTAGAACCAGGAAATACGACCATATTAGTCCATTGCTCAGGTCTAGAACCAGGAAATACGACCATATCAGACCAGAGCTCAGGTCTAGAACAAGGAAATACAACATATTAGTCCGGTGCTCAGGTCTAGAACCAGTAAATACGACCATATTAGTCCAGTGCTAAGGACTAGAACCAGGAAATACAACCATATTAGTCCAGTGCTCAGGTCTAGCACCAGGAAATACGACCATATTAGTCCAGAGCTCAGGTCTAGAACCAGGAAATACGACCATATTAGTCCAGATTTCAGGTCTAGAACCAGGAAATACGACCATATTAGTCCAGTGCTCAGGACTAGAACCAGGAAATACGACAATATTAGTCCAGTGCTCAGGACTAGAACCAGGAAATACGACCATATTAGTCCAGTGCTAAAGACTAGAACCAGGAAATACAACCATATTAGTCCAGTCCTCAGGTCTAGAACCAGGAAATACGAGCATATTAGTCCAGTGCTCAGGACTAGAACCAGGAAATACGACCATATTAGTCCAGTGCTAAAGACTAGAACCAGGAAATACGACCATATTAGTCCAGTGTTCAAGTCTAGAACCAGGAAATACAACCATATTAGTCCAGTGCTCAGGTCTAGAACCAGGAAATACGACCATATTAGTCCAGAGCTCAGGTCTAGAACAGGAAATACGACCATATTAGTCCAGTGTTCAGGTCTGGAATCAGGAAATACGACCATATTAGTCCAGATTTCAGGTCTAGAACCAGGAAATACGACCATATTAGTCCAGTGCTCAGGTCTAGAACCAGGAAATACGACCATATTAGTCCAATGCTCAGGTCTAGAACCAGGAAATACGACCAAATTAGTCCAGTGCTAAGGACTAGAACCAGGAAATACGACCATATTAGTCCAGTGCTCAGTTCTCGAACCAGGAAATACGACCATATTAGTCCAGTGCTCAGGTCTAGAACCAGGAAATACGACCATATTAGTCCATTGCTCAGGTCTAGAACCAGGAAATACGACCATATTAGTCCAGTGTTCAGGTCTAGAACCAGGAAATACGACCATATTAGTCCAGTGCTCAGGACTAGAACCAGGAAATACGACCATATTAGTCCAGTGCTCAGGACTAGAACCAGGACATACGACCATATTAGTCCAGTGCTCAGGTCTAGAACCAGGAAATACGACCATATTAGTCCAGTGCTCAGGTCTAGAACCAGGAAATACGACCATATTAGTCCATTGCTCAGGTCTAGAACCAGGAAATACGACCATATTAGTCCAGTGCTCAGGTCTAGAACCAGTAAATACGACCATATTAGTCCAGTGCTAAGGACTATAACCAGGAAATACAACCATATTAGTCCAGTGCTCAGGTCTAGCACCAGGAAATACGACCATATTAGTCCAGAGCTCAGGTCTAGAACCAGGAAATATGACCATATTAGTCCAGATTTCAGGTCTAGAACCAGGAAATACGACCATTTTAGTCCAGTGCTCAGGACTAGAACCAGGAAATACGACAATATTAGTCCAGTACTCAGGACTAGAACCAGGAAATACGACCATATTAGTCCAGTGCTAAAGACTAGAACCAGGACATACGACCATATTAGTCCAGTACTCAGGTCTAGAACCAGGAAATACGACCATATTAGTCCAGTGCTCGGGACTAGAACCAGGAAATACGACCATATTAGTCCAGTGCTAAAGACTAGAACCAGGAAATACGACCATATTAGTCCAGAGCTCAGGTCTAGATCCAGGAAATACGACCATATTATTCCAGTGTTCAGGTCTATTACCAGGAAATACGACCATATTAGTCCAGTGCTCGGGTCTAGAACCAGGAAATACGACCATATTAGTCCAGAGCTCAGGTCTAGAACCAGGAAATTTTACCATATTAGTCCAGAGCTCAGGTCTAGACCCAGGAAATACGACCATATTAGTCCAGAGCTCAGGTCTAGTACCAGGAAATACGACCATATTAGTCCAGTGTTCAGGTCGAGAACCAATAAATACGACCATATTAGTCCAGTGCTCAGGTCTAGAACCAGGAAATACGACCATATTAATCCAGTGCTCAGGTCTAGAACCAGGAAAAACGACCATATTAGTCCAGTGCTCAGGACTAGAACCAGGAAATACGACCATATTAGTCCAGTGCTCAGGTCTCGAACCAGGAAATACGACCATATTAGTCCAGTGCTCGGGTCTAGAACCAAGAAATACGACCATATCAGTCCAGTGCTCGGGTCTCGATCAAGGAAATTTGACCATATTAGTCCGGAGCTCAGGTCTAGACCCAGGAAATACGACCATATTAGTCCAGAGCTCAGGTCTAGAACCAGGAAATACGACCATATTAGTCCAGTGCTCAGGTCTAGAACCAGGAAATTTGACCATATTAGTCCAGAGCTCAGGTCTAGACCCAGAAAATACGACCATATTAGTCCAGAGCTCAGGTCTAGAACTAGGAAATACGACCATATTAGTCCAGTGCTCGGTTCTAGAACCAGGAAATACGACCATATTAGTCCAGTGTTCAGGTCTAGAACCAGGAAATACGACCATATTAGTCCAGTGCTCAGGTCTAGTACCAGGAAATACGACCATATTAGTCCAGAGCTCAGGTCTAGAACCAGGAAATACGACCATATTAGTCCAGTGTTCAGGTCTGGAATCAGGAAATACGACCATATTAGTCCAGTGGTCAGGTGTAGAACCAGGAAATACGACCATATTAGTCCAGTGCTCAGGTCTAGAACCAGGAAATACGACCATATTAGTCCAATGCTCAGGTCTAGAACCAGGAAATACGACCAAAATAGTCCAGTGCTAAGGACTAGAACCATGAAATACGACCATATTAGTCCAGTGCTCAGGACTAGAACCAGGAAATACAACCATATTAGTCCAGTACTCAGGTCTAGAACCAGGAAATACGACCATATTAGTCCAGTGCTCGGGTCTAGAACCAGGAAATACGACCATATTAGTCCAGTGTTCAGCTCTAGAACCAGGAATTATGACAATATTAGTCCAATGCTCAGGTCTAGAACCAGGAAATACGACCATGTTAGTCCAGAGCTCAGGTCTAGAACCAGGAAATACGACCATATTAGTCCATGTTCAGGTCTGGAACCAGGAAATACGACCATATTAGTCCAAAGCTCAGGTCTAGAACCAGGAAATATGACCATAGTAGTCCAGTGCTCAGGTCTAGAACCAGGAAATACGACCATATTAGTCCAGTGTTCAGGTCTGGAACCAGGAAATACGACCTTATTAGTCCATTGGTCAGGTCTAGAACCAGGAAATACGACCATATTAGTCCAGTGCTCGGGTCTAGAACCAGGAAATACGACCATATTAGTCCAGTGCTCAGCTCTAGAACCAGGAAATATGACAATATTAGTCCATGTTCAGGTCTGGAACCAGGAAATACGACCATATTAGTCCAAAGCTCAGGTCTAGAACCAGAAAATATGACCATATTAGTCCAGTGCTCAGGTCAAGAACCAGGAAATACGACCATATTAGTCCAGTGTTCAGGTCTGGAACCAGGAAATACGACCTTATTAGTCCATTGGTCAGGTCTAGAACCAGGAAATACGACCATATTAGTCCAGTGCTCGGGTCTAGAACCAGGAAATACGACCATATTAGTCCAGTGCTCAGGTCTCGAACCAGGAAATACGACCATATTGTCCAGTGCTCAGGTCTCGAACCAGGAAATACGACCATATTGTCCAGTGCTCAGATCTAGAACCAGGAAATATGACAATATTAGTCCAGTGCTCAGGTCTATAACCAGGAAATACGACCATATCAGTCCAGTGCTCAGGTCTAGAACCAGGAAATTTGACTATATTAGTCCAGAGCTCAGGTCTAGACCCAGGAAATACGACCATATTAGTCCAGAGCTCAGGTCTAGACCAGGGAAATACGACCATATTAGTCCAGAGCTCAGGTCTAGAACCAGGAAATACGACCATATTAGTCCAGTGCTCAGGTCTAGAACCAGGAAATTTGACCATATTAGTCCAGAGCTCAGGTCTAGACCCAGGAAATACGACCATATTAGTCCAGAGCTCAGGTCTAGAACTAGGAACTATGACCATATTAGTCAAGTGTTCAGGTCTAGAACCAGGAAATACGACCATATTAGTCCAGTGCTCAGTTCTAGAACCAGGAAATACGACCATATTAGTCCAGTGCTCAGGACTAGAACCAGGAAATATGACAATATTAGTCCAGTGCTCAGGACTAGAACCAGGAAATACGACCATATTAGTCCAGTGCTAAAGACTAGAACCAGGAAATACAACCATATTAGTCCAGTCCTCAGGTCTAGAACCAGGAAATACGACCATATTAGTCCAGTGCTCAGGACTAGAACCAGGAAATACGACCATATTAGTCCAGTGCTAAAGACTAGAACCAGGAAATACGACCATATTAATCCAGTGTTCAGGTCTAGAACCAGGAAATACGACCATATTAGTCCAGTGCTCAGGACTAGAACCAGGAAATACGACCATATTAGTCCAGTGCTCAGGTGTAGAACCAGGAAATATGACAATATTAGTCCAGTGCTCAGGTCTAGAACAAGGAAATATGACAATATTAGTCCAGTGCTCAGGTCTAGAACCAGGGAATATGACAATATTAGTCCAGTGCTCAGGTCTAGAACCAGGAAATACGAGCATATTAGTCCATTGCTCAGGACTAGAACCAGGAAATACGACCATATTAGTCCAGTGCTAAAGACTAGAACCAGGAAATACGACCATATTAGTCCAGTGTTCACGTCTAGAACCAGGAAATACGACCATATTAGTCCAGTGCTCAGGTCTAGAACCAGGAAATACGACCATATTAGTCCAGAGCTCAGGTCTAGAACCAGGAAATACGACCATATTAGTCCAGTGTTCAGGTCTGGAATCAGGAAATACGACCATATTAGTCCAGTGGTCAGGTCTAGAACCAGGAAATACGACCATATTAGTCCAGTGCTCAGGTCTAGAACCAGGAAATACGACCATATTAGTCCAATGCTCAGGTCTAGAACCAGGAAATACGACCAAATTAGTCCAGTGCTAAGGACTAGAACCAGGAAATACGACCATATTAGTCCAGTGCTCAGTTCTCGAACCAGGAAATACGACCATATTAGTCCAGTGCTCAGGTCTAGAACCAGGAAATACGACCATATTAGTCCAGTGTTCAGGTCTAGAACCAGGAAATACGACCATATTAGTCCAGTGCTCAGGACTAGAACCAGGAAATACGACCATATTAGTCCAGTGCTCAGGACTAGAACCAGGACATACGACCATATTAGTCCAGTGCTCAGGTCTAGAACCAGGAAATACGACCATATTAGTCCAGTGCTCAGGTCTAGAACCAGGAAATACGACCATATTAGTCCATTGCTCAGGTCTAGAACCAGGAAATACGACCATATTAGTCCAGAGCTCAGGTCTAGAACCAGTAAATACGACCATATTAGTCGAGTGCTAAGGACTAGAACCAGGAAATACAACCATATTAGTCCAGTGCTCAGGTCTAGCACCAGGAAATACGACCATATTAGTCCAGAGCTCAGGTCTAGAACCAGGAAATATGACCATATTAGTCCAGATTTCAGGTCTAGAACCAGGAAATACGACCATATTAGTCCAGTGCTCAGGACTAGAAACAGGAAATACGACAATATTAGTCCAGTACTCAGGACTAGAACCAGGAAATACGACCATATTAGTCCAGTGCTAAAGACTAGAACCAGGACATACGACCATATTAGTCCAGTACTCAGGTCTAGAACCAGGAAATACGACCATATTAGTCCAGTGCTCGGGACTAGAACCAGGAAATACGACCATATTAGTCCAGTGCTAAAGACTAGAACCAGGAAATACGACCATATTAGTCCAGAGCTCAGGTCTAGATCCAGGAAATACGACCATATTATTCCAGTGTTCAGGTCTATTACCAGGAAATACGACCATATTAGTCCAGTGCTCGGGTCTAGAACCAGGAAATACGACCATATTAGTCCAGAGCTCAGGTCTAGAACCAGGAAATTTTACCATATTAGTCCAGAGCTCAGGTCTAGACCCAGGAAATACGACCATATTAGTCCAGAGCTCAGGTCTAGTACCAGGAAATACGACCATATTAGTCCAGTGTTCAGGTCGAGAACCAATAAATACGACCATATTAGTCCAGTGCTCAGGTCTAGAACCAGGAAATACGACCATATTAATCCAGTGCTCAGGTCTAGAACCAGGAAATTTGACCATATTAGTCCAGAGCTCAGGTCTAGACCCAGAAAATACGACCATATTAGTCCAGAGCTCAGGTCTAGAACTAGGAAATACGACCATATTAGTCCAGTGCTCGGTTCTAGAACCAGGAAATACGACCATATTAGTCCAGTGTTCAGGTCTAGAACCAGGAAATACGACCATATTAGTCCAGTGCTCAGGTCTAGAACCAGGAAATACGACCATATTAGTCCAGAGCTCAGGTCTAGAACCAGGAAATACGACCATATTAGTCCAGTGTTCAGGTCTGGAATCAGGAAATACGACCATATTAGTCCAGTGGTCAGGTCTAGAACCAGGAAATACGACCATATTAGTCCAGTGCTCAGGTCTAGAACCAGGAAATACGACCATATTAGTCCAATGCTCAGGTCTAGAACCAGGAAATACGACCAAATTAGTCCAGTGCTAAGGACTAGAACCAGGAAATACGACCATATTAGTACAGTGCTCAGGACTAGAACCAGGAAATACAACCATATTAGTCCAGTACTCAGGTCTAGAACCAGGAAATACGACCATATTAGTCCAGTGCTCGGGTCTAGAACCAGGAAATACGACCATATTAGTCCAGTGTTCAGCTCTAGAACCAGGAATTATGACAATATTAGTCGAATGCTCAGGTCTAGAACAGGAAATACGACCATGTTAGTCCAGAGCTCAGGTCTAGAACCAGGAAATACGACCATATTAGTCCATGTTCAGGTCTGGAACCAGGAAATACGACCATATTAGTCCAAAGCTCAGGTCTAGAACCAGGAAATACGACCATATTAGTCCAGTGTTCAGGTCTGGAACCAGGAAATACGACCTTAGTAGTCCATTGGTCAGGTCTAGAACCAGGAAATACGACCATATTAGTCCAGTGCTCGGGTCTAGAACCAGGAAATACGACCATATTAGTCCAGTGCTCGGCTCTAGAACCAGGAAATATGACAATATTAGTCCATGTTCAGGTCTGGAACCAGGAAATACGACCATATTAGTCCAAAGCTCAGGTCTAGAACCAGAAAATATGACCATATTAGTCCAGTGCTCAGGTCAAGAACCAGGAAATACGACCATATTAGTCCAGTGTTCAGGTCTGGAACCAGGAAATACGACCTTATTAGTCCATTGGTCAGGTCTAGAACCAGGAAATACGACCATATTAGTCCAGTGCTCGGGTCTAGAACCAGGAAATACGACCATATTAGTCCAGTGCTCAGGTCTCGAACCAGGAAATACGACCATATTGTCCAGTGCTCAGGTCTCGAACCAGGAAATACGACCATATTGTCCAGTGCTCAGATCTAGAACCAGGAAATATGACAATATTAGTCCAGTGCTCAGGTCTATAACCAGGAAATATGACCATATCAGTCCAGTGCTCAGGTCTAGAACCAGGAAATTTGACTATATTAGTCCAGAGCTCAGGTCTAGAACCAGGAAATACGACCATATTAGTCCAGTGCTCAGGTCTAGAACCAGGAAATTTGACCATATTAGTCCAGAGCTCAGGTCTAGAACCAGGAAATACGACCATATTAGTCCAGTGTTCAGGTCTAGAACCAGGAAATACGACCATATTAGTCAAGTATTCAGGTCGAGAACCAGGAAATACGACCATATTAGTCCAGTGCTCAGGTCTAGAACCAGGAAATACGACCATATTAGTCCAGTGTTCAGGTCTAGAACCAGGAAATACGACCATATTAGTCCAGTGCTCAGGTCTAGAACCAGGAAATATGACCATATTAGTCCAGTGCTCAGGTCTCGTTCCAGGAAATTTGACCATATTAGTCCAGAGCTCAGGTCTAGACCCAGGAAATACGACCATATCAGTCCAGTGCTCGGGTCTCGATCAAGGAAATCTGACCATATTAGTCCGGAGCTCAGGTCTAGACCAGGGAAATACGACCATATTAGTCCAGAGCTCAGGTCTAGAACCAGGAAATACGACCATATTAGTCCAGTGCTAAGGTCTAGAACCAGGAAATTTGACCATATTAGTCCAGAGCTCAGGTCTAGACCCAGGAAATACGACCATATTAGTCCAGAGCTCAGGTCTAGAACTAGGAACTACGACCATATTAGTCAAGTGTTCAGGTCTAGAACCAGGAAATACGACCATATTAGTCCAGTGCTCAGTTCTAGAACCAGGAAATACGACCATATTAGTCCAGTGTTCAGGTCTAGAACCAGGAAATACGACCATATTAGTCCAGTGCTCCGGTCTAGAACCAGGAAATACGACCATATTAGTCCAGAGCTCAGGTCTAGAACCAGGAAATACGACCATATTAGTCCAGTGTTCAGGTCTGGAATCAGGAAATACGACCATATTAGTCCAGTGGTCAGGTCTAGAACCAGGAAATACGACCATATTAGTCCAGTGCTCAGGTCTAGAACCAGGAAATACGACCATATTAGTCCAATGCTCAGGTCTAGAACCAGGAAATACGACCAAATTAGTCCAGTGCTAAGGACTAGAACCAGGAAATACGACCATATTAGTCCAGTGCTCAGTTCTCGAATCAGGAAATATGACCATATTAGTCCAGTGCTCAGGTCTAGAACCAGGAAATACAACCATATTAGTCCAGTGCTCAGGTCTGGAAACAGGAAATACGACAATATTAGTCCAGTGCTCAGTTCTAGAACCAGGAAATACGACCATATTAGTCCAGTGCTCAGGTCCAGGACCAGGAAATACGACCATATTAGTGCAGTGCTCAGGTCTCGAACCAGGAAATATGACCTTATTAGTCCAGTGCTCAGGTCTAGAACCAAGAATTACGACCATATTAGTCCAGTGCTCAGGTCTAGAACCAGGAAATACGACAATATTAGTCCAGTGCTCAGGTCTAGAACCAGGAAATTTGACCATATTAGTCCAGAGCTCAGGTCTAGACCCAGGAAATACGACCATGTTAGTCCAGATTTCAGGTCTAGAACCAGGAAATACGACCATATTAGTCCAGTGTTCAGGTGTAGAACCAGGAAATACGACCACATTAGTCCAGTGGTCAGGTCTAGAACCAGGAAATACGACCATATTAGTCCAGTGCTCAGGTCTAGAACCAGGAAATACGACCATATTAGTCCAGTGCTCAGGTCTCGATCCAGGAAATACGACCATATTAGTCCAGTGCTCAGGTCTAGAACCAGGAAATACGACCATATTAGTCCAGTTCTCAGGTCTAGGACCAGGAAATATGACAATATTAGTCCAGTGCTCAGGTCTAGAACCAGGAAATACGACCATATTAGTCCAGTGTTCAGGTCTAGAACCAGGAAATACGACCATATTTTTCCAGTGCTCAGGTCTAGAACCAGGAAATATGACCATATTAGTCCAGTGCTCAGGTCTCGTTCCAGGAAATTTGACCATATTAGTCCAGAGCTCAGGTCTAGACCCAGGAAATACGACCATATCAGTCCAGTGCTCGGGTCTCGATCAAGGAAATCTGACCATATTAGTCCGGAGCTCAGGTCTAGACCAGGGAAATACGACCATATTAGTCCAGAGCTCAGGTCTAGAACCAGGAAATACGACCATATTAGTCCAGTGCTCAGGTCTAGAACCAGGAAATTTGACCATATTAGTCCAGAGCTCAGGTCTAGACCCAGGAAATACGACCATATTAGTCCAGAGCTCAGGTCTAGAACTAGGAACTACGACCATATTAGTCAAGTGTTCAGGTCTAGAACCAGGAAATACGACCATATTAGTCCAGTGCTCAGTTCTAGAACCAGGAAATACGACCATATTAGTCCAGTGTTCAGGTCTAGAACCAGGAAATACGACCATATTAGTCCAGTGCTCCGGTCTAGAACCAGGAAATACGACCATATTAGTCCAGAGCTCAGGTCTAGAACCAGGAAATACGACCATATTAGTCCAGTGTTCAGGTCTGGAATCAGGAAATACGACCATATTAGTCCAGTGGTCAGGTCTAGAACCAGGAAATACGACCATATTAGTCCAGTGCTCAGGTCTAGAACCAGGAAATACGACCATATTAGTCCAATGCTCAGGTCTAGAACCAGGAAATACGACCAAATTAGTCCAGTGCTAAGGACTAGAACCAGGAAATACGACCATATTAGTCCAGTGCTCAGTTCTCGAACCAGGAAATATGACCATATTAGTCCAGTGCTCAGGTCTAGAACCAGGAAATACAACCATATTAGTCCAGTGCTCAGGTCTGGAAACAGGAAATACGACAATATTAGTCCAGTGCTCAGTTCTAGAAGCAGGAAATACGACCATATTAGTCCAGTGCTCAGGTCCAGGACCAGGAAATACGACCATATTAGTGCAGTGCTCAGGTCTCGAACCAGGAAATATGACCTTATTAGTCCAGTGCTCAGGTCTAGAACCAAGAATTACGACCATATTAGTCCAGTGCTCAGGTCTAGAACCAGGAAATACGACAATATTAGTCCAGTGCTCAGGTCTAGAACCAGGAAATTTGACCATATTAGTCCAGAGCTCAGGTCTAGACCCAGGAAATACGACCATGTTAGTCCAGATTTCAGGTCTAGAACCAGGAAATACGACCATATTAGTCCAGTGTTCAGGTGTAGAACCAGGAAATACGACCACATTAGTCCAGTGGTCAGGTCTAGAACCAGGAAATACGACCATATTAGTCCAGTGCTCAGGTCTAGAACCAGGAAATACGACCATATTAGTCCAGTGCTCAGGTCTCGATCCAGGAAATACGACCATATTAGTCCAGTGCTCAGGTCTAGAACCAGGAAATACGACCATATTAGTCCAGTGCTCAGGTCTAGGACCAGGAAATATGACAATATTAGTCCAGTGCTCAGGTCTAGAACCAGGATATTTGACCATATTAGTCCAGAGCTCAGGTCTAGACCCAGGAAATACGACCATATTAGTCCAGAGCTCAGGTCTAGAATCAGGAAATATGACCATATTAGTCCAGTAATCACGTCTACAACCAGGAAATTTGACCATATTAGTCCAGAGCTCAGGTCTAGACCCAGGAAATTTGACCATATTAGTCCAGAGCTCAGGTCTAGAACCAGGAAATACGACCATATTAGTCCAGTGTTCAGGTCTAGAACCAGGAAATACGACCATATTAGTCCAGTGCTCAGGTCTAGAACCAGGAAATACGTCCATATCAGTCCAGTGCTCAGGACTAGAACCAGGAAATACGACCATATTAGTCCAGTGCTCAGGACTAGACCCAGGACATACGACCATATTAGTCCAGTGCTCAGGTCTAGAACCAGGAAATACGACCATATTAGTCCAGTGCTCAGGTCTAGAACCAGGAAATACGACCATATTAGTCCAGTGCTCAGGTCTAGAACCAGGAAATACGACCATATTAGTCAAGAGATAAGGTCTAGAACCAGGAAATACGACCATATTAGTCCAGTGCTCAGGTCTAGAACCAGTAGATATGACCATATTAGTCCAGTGCTAAGGAATAGAACCAGGAAATACAACCATATTAGTCCAGTGCTCAGGTCTAGAACCAGGAAATACGACCATAGTAGTCCAGTGCTCAGGTCTAGAACCAGGAATTACGACCATATTAGTCCAGTGCTAAGGACTAGAACCAGGAAATACGACCATATTAGTCCAGTGCTCAGGACTAGAACCAGGAAATACGACCATATTCGTCCAGTGCTCAGGACTAGAGCCAGGAAATACGACCATATTAGTCCAGTGCTCAGGTCTAGAACCAGTAAATACGACCATATTAGTCCAGTGCTAAGGACTAGAACCAGGAAATACAACCATATTAGTCCAGTGCTCAGGTCTAGAACCAGGATATACGACCATATTAGTCCAGAGCTCAGGTCTAGAACCAGGAAATACGACCATATTAGTCCAGTGTTCAGGTCTAGAACCAGGAAATACGACCATATTAGTCCAGTGCTCCGGTCTAGAACCAGGAAATACGACCATATTAGTCCAGAGCTCAGGTCTAGAACCAGGAAATACGACCATATTAGTCCAGTGTTCAGGTCTGGAATCAGGAAATACGACCATATTAGTCCAGTGGTCAGGTCTAGAACCAGGAAATACGACCATATTAGTCCAGTGCTCAGGTCTAGAACCAGGAAATACGACCATATTAGTCCAATGCTCAGGTCTAGAACCAGGAAATACGACCAAATTAGTCCAGTGCTAAGGACTAGAACCAGGAAATACGACCATATTAGTCCAGTGCTCAGTTCTCGAACCAGGAAATATGACCATATTAGTCCAGTGCTCAGGTCTAGAACCAGGAAATACAACCATATTAGTCCAGTGCTCAGGTCTGGAAACAGGAAATACGACAATATTAGTCCAGTGCTCAGTTCTAGAAGCAGGAAATACGACCATATTAGTCCAGTGCTCAGGTCCAGGACCAGGAAATACGACCATATTAGTGCAGTGCTCAGGTCTCGAACCAGGAAATATGACCTTATTAGTCCAGTGCTCAGGTCTAGAACCAAGAATTACGACCATATTAGTCCAGTGCTCAGGTCTAGAACCAGGAAATACGACAATATTAGTCCAGTGCTCAAGTCTAGAACCAGGAAATTTGACCATATTAGTCCAGAGCTCAGGTCTAGACCCAGGAAATACGACCATGTTAGTCCAGATTTCAGGTCTAGAACCATAAAATACGACCATATTAGTCCAGTGTTCAGGTGTAGAACCAGGAAATACGACCACATTAGTCCAGTGGTCAGGTCTAGAACCAGGAAATACGACCATATTAGTCCAGTGCTCAGGTCTAGAACCAGGAAATACGACCATATTAGTCCAGTGCTCAGGTCTCGATCCAGGAAATACGACCATATTAGTCCAGTGCTCAGGTCTAGAACCAGGAAATACGACCATATTAGTCCAGTCTTCAGGTCTAGGACCAGGAAATATGACAATATTAGTCCAGTGCTCAGGTCTAGAACCAGGATATTTGACCATATTAGTCCAGAGCTCAGGTCTAGACCCAGGAATTACGACCATATTAGTCCAGAGCTCAGGTCTAGAATCAGGAAATATGACCATATTAGTCCAGTAATCACGTCTACAACCAGGAAATTTGACCATATTAGTCCAGAGCTCAGGTCTAGACCCAGGAAATTTGACCATATTAGTCCAGAGCTCAGGTCTAGAACCAGGAAATACGACCATATTAGTCCAGTGTTCAGGTCTAGAACCAGGAAATACGACCATATTAGTCCAGTGCTCAGGACTAGAACCAGGAAATACGACCTTATTAGTCCATTGTTCAGGTCTAGAACCAGGAAATACGACCATATTAGTCCAGTGCTCAGGTCTCGAACCAGGAAATATGACCTTATTAGTCCAGTGCTCAGGTCTAGAACCAAGAATTACGACCATATTAGTCCAGTGCTCAGGTCTAGAACCAGGAAATACGACAATATTAGTCCAGTGCTCAGGTCTAGAACCAGGAAATTTGACCATATTAGTCCAGAGCTCAGGTCTAGACCCAGGAAATACGACCATGTTAGTCCAGATTTCAGGTCCAGAACCAGGAAATACGACCATATTAGTCCAGTGTTCAGGTGTAGAACCAGGAAATACGACCACATTAGTCCAGTGGTCAGGTCTAGAACCAGGAAATACGACCATATTAGTCCAGTGCTCAGGTCTAGAACCAGGAAATACGACCATATTAGTCCAGTGCTCAGGTCTCGATCCAGGAAATACGACCATATTAGTCCAGTGCTCAGGTCTAGAACCAGGAAATACGACCATATTAGTCCAGTGCTCAGGTCTAGGACCAGGAAATATGACAATATTAGTCCAGTGCTCAGGTCTAGAACCAGGATATTTGACCATATTAGTCCAGAGCTCAGGTCTAGACCCAGGAAATACGACCATATTAGTCCAGAGCTCAGGTCTAGAATCAGGAAATATGACCATATTAGTCCAGTAATCACGTCTACAACCAGGAAATTTGACCATATTAGTCCAGAGCTCAGGTCTAGACCCAGGAAATTTGACCATATTAGTCCAGAGCTCAGGTCTAGAACCAGGAAATACGACCATATTAGTCCAGTGTTCAGGTCTAGAACCAGGAAATACGACCATATTAGTCCAGTGCTCAGGTCTAGAACCAGGAAATACGACCATATCAGTCCAGTGCTCAGGACTAGAACCAGGAAATACGACCATATTAGTCCAGTGCTCAGGACTAGACCCAGGACATACGACCATATTAGTCCAGTGCTCAGGTCTAGAACCAGGAAATACGACCATATTAGTCCAGTGCTCAGGTCTAGAACCAGGAAATACGACCATATTAGTCCAGTGCTCAGGTCTAGAACCAGGAAATACGACCATATTAGTCAAGAGATAAGGTCTAGAACCAGGAAATACGACCATATTAGTCCAGTGCTCAGGTCTAGAACCAGTAGATATGACCATATTAGTCCAGTGCTAAGGAATAGAACCAGGAAATACAACCATATTAGTCCAGTGCTCAGGTCTAGAACCAGGAAATACGACCATAGTAGTCCAGTGCTCAGGTCTAGAACCAGGAATTACGACCATATTAGTCCAGTGCTAAGGACTAGAACCAGGAAATACGACCATATTAGTCCAGTGCTCAGGACTAGAACCAGGAAATACGACCATATTCGTCCAGTGCTCAGGACTAGAGCCAGGAAATACGACCATATTAGTCCAGTGCTCAGGTCTAGAACCAGTAAATACGACCATATTAGTCCAGTGCTAAGGACTAGAACCAGGAAATACAACCATATTAGTCCAGTGCTCAGGTCTAGAACCAGGATATACGACCATATTAGTCCAGAGCTCAGGTCTAGAACCAGGAAATACGACCATATTAGTCCAGTGTTCAGGTCTAGAACCAGGAAATACGACCATATTAGTCCAGTGCTCCGGTCTAGAACCAGGAAATACGACCATATTAGTCCAGAGCTCAGGTCTAGAACCAGGAAATACGACCATATTAGTCCAGTGTTCAGGTCTGGAATCAGGAAATACGACCATATTAGTCCAGTGGTCAGGTCTAGAACCAGGAAATACGACCATATTAGTCCAGTGCTCAGGTCTAGAACCAGGAAATACGACCATATTAGTCCAATGCTCAGGTCTAGAACCAGGAAATACGACCAAATTAGTCCAGTGCTAAGGACTAGAACCAGGAAATACGACCATATTAGTCCAGTGCTCAGTTCTCGAACCAGGAAATATGACCATATTAGTCCAGTGCTCAGGTCTAGAACCAGGAAATACAACCATATTAGTCCAGTGCTCAGGTCTGGAAACAGGAAATACGACAATATTAGTCCAGTGCTCAGTTCTAGAAGCAGGAAATACGACCATATTAGTCCAGTGCTCAGGTCCAGGACCAGGAAATACGACCATATTAGTGCAGTGCTCAGGTCTCGAACCAGGAAATATGACCTTATTAGTCCAGTGCTCAGGTCTAGAACCAAGAATTACGACCATATTAGTCCAGTGCTCAGGTCTAGAACCAGGAAATACGACAATATTAGTCCAGTGCTCAGGTCTAGAACCAGGAAATTTGACCATATTAGTCCAGAGCTCAGGTCTAGACCCAGGAAATACGACCATGTTAGTCCAGATTTCAGGTCTAGAACCAGGAAATACGACCATATTAGTCCAGTGTTCAGGTGTAGAACCAGGAAATACGACCACATTAGTCCAGTGGTCAGGTCTAGAACCAGGAAATACGACCATATTAGTCCAGTGCTCAGGTCTAGAACCAGGAAATACGACCATATTAGTCCAGTGCTCAGGTCTCGATCCAGGAAATACGACCATATTAGTCCAGTGCTCAGGTCTAGAACCAGGAAATACGACCATATTAGTCCAGTGCTCAGGTCTAGGACCAGGAAATATGACAATATTAGTCCAGTGCTCAGGTCTAGAACCAGGATATTTGACCATATTAGTCCAGAGCTCAGGTCTAGACCCAGGAATTACGACCATATTAGTCCAGAGCTCAGGTCTAGAATCAGGAAATATGACCATATTAGTCCAGTAATCACGTCTACAACCAGGAAATTTGACCATATTAGTCCAGAGCTCAGGTCTAGACCCAGGAAATTTGACCATATTAGTCCAGAGCTCAGGTCTAGAACCAGGAAATACGACCATATTAGTCCAGTGTTCAGGTCTAGAACCAGGAAATACGACCATATTAGTCCAGTGCTCAGGTCTAGAACCAGGAAATACGACAATATTAGTCCAGTGCTCAGGACTAGAACCAGGAAATACGACCATATTAGTCCAGTGCTAAAGACTAGAACCAGGAAATACAACCATATTAGTCCAGTCCTCAGGTCTAGAACCAGGAAATACGACCATATTAGTCCAGTGCTCAGGACTAGAACCAGGAAATACGACCATATTAGTCCAGTGCTAAAGACTAGAACCAGGAAATACGACCATATTAATCCAGTGTTCAGGTCTAGAACCAGGAAATACGACCATATTAGTCCAGTGCTCAGGTCTAGAACCAGGAAATACGACCATATTAGTCCAGTGTTCAGGTCTAGAACCAGGAAATATGACCATATTAGTCCAGTGCTCAGGACTAGAACCAGGAAATACGACCATATTAGTCCAGTGCTCAGGACTAGAACCAGAACATACGACCATATTAGTCCAGTGCTCAGGTCTAGAACCAGGAAATACGACCATATTAGTCCAGTGCTCAGGTCTAGAACCAGGATATACGACCATATTAGTCCATTGCTCAGGTCTAGAACCAGGAAATACGACCATATTAGTCCAGTGCTCAGGTCTAGAACCAGTAAATACGACCATATTAGTCCAGTGCTAAGGACTAGAACCAGGAAATACAACCATATTAGTCCAGTGCTCAGGTCTAGCACCAGGAAATACGACCATATTAGTCCAGAGCTCAGGTCTAGAACCAGGAAATACGACCATATTAGTCCAGATTTCAGGTCTAGAACCAGGAAATACGACCATATTAGTCCAGTGCTCAGGACTAGAACCAGGAAATACGACAATATTAGTCCAGTACTCAGGACTAGAACCAGGAAATACGACCATATTAGTCCAGTGCTAAAGACTAGAACCAGGACATACGACCATA
The DNA here is from genome assembly GCA_036924055.1 of Leuresthes tenuis. NCBI lineage: Eukaryota > Metazoa > Chordata > Actinopteri > Atheriniformes > Atherinopsidae > Leuresthes > Leuresthes tenuis. Next base: position 4,181,212 of record JAVGWW010000016.1, read on the forward strand.
TTAGTCCAGTACTCAGGTCTAGAACCAGGAAATACGACCATATTAGTCCAGTGCTCAGGACTAGAACCAGGAAATACGACCATATTAGTCCAGTGCTAAAGACTAGATTCAGGAAATACGACCATATTAGTCCAGAGCTCAGGTCTAGATCCAGGAAATACGACCATATTATTCCATTGTTCAGGTCTATTACCAGGAAATACGACCATATTAGTCCAGTGCTCGGGTCTAGAACCAGGAAATACGACCATATTAGTCCAGAGCTCAGGTCTAGAACCAGGAAATTTTACCATATTAGTCCAGAGCTCAGGTCTAGACCCAGGAAATACGACCATATTAGTCCAGAGCTCAGGTCTAGTACCAGGAAATACGACCATATTAGTCCAGTGTTCAGGGCTAGAACCAATAAATACGACCATATTAGTCCAGTGCTCAGGTCTAGAACCAGGAAATACGACCATATTAATCCAGTGCTCAGGTCTAGAACCAGGAAATACGACCATATTAGTCCAGTGCTCAGGACTAGAACCAGGAAATACGACCATATTAGTCCAGTGCTCAGGTCTCGAACCAGGAAATACGACCATATTAGTCCAGTGCTCAGGTCTAGAACCAAGAAATACGACCATATTAGTCCAGTGCTCAGGTCTAGAACCAGGAAATACGACAATATTAGTCCAGTGCTCAGGTCTAGAACCAGGAAATTTGACCATATTAGTCCAGAGCTCAGGTCTAGACCCAGGAAATACGACCATATTAGTCCAGAGCTCAGGTCTAGTACCAGGAAATACGACCATATTAGTCCAGTGTTCAGGTGTAGAACCAGGAAATACGACCATATTAGTCCAGTGGTCAGGTCTAGAACCAGGAAATACGACCATATTAGCCCAGTGCTAAAGACTAGAACCAGGAAATACGACCATATTAGTCCAGTGCTCAGGTCTAGATCCAGGAAATACGACCATATTAGTCCAGTGCTCAGGTCTATAACCAGGAAATACGACCATATTAGTCCAGTGCTCGGGTCTAGAACCAGGAAATACGACCATATTAGTCCAGAGCTCAGGTCTAGAACCAGGAAATTTGACCATATTAGTCCAGAGCTCAGGTCTAGACCCAGGAAATACGACCATATTAGTCCAGAGCTCAGGTCTAGAACCAGGAAATACGACCATATTAGTCCAGTGCTAAAGACTAGAACCAGGAAATTTGACCATATTAGTCCAGAGCTCAGGTCTAGACCCAGGAAATACGACCATATTAGTCCAGAGCTCAGGTCTAGAACCAGGAAATACGACCATATTAGTCCAGTGCTAAAGACTAGAACCAGGAAATACGACCATATTAGTCCAGAGCTCAGGTCTAGATCCAGGAAATACGACCATATTAGTCCAGTGCTCAGGTCTATAACCAGGAAATACGACCATATTAGTCCAGTGCTCGGGTCTAGAACCAGGAAATACGACCATATTAGTCCAGAGCTCAGGTCTAGAACCAGGAAATTTGACCATATTAGTCCAGAGCTCAGGTCTAGACCCAGGAAATACGACCATATTAGTCCAGAGCTCAGGTCTAGAACCAGGAAATACGACCATATTAGTCCAGTGTTCAGGACTAGAACCAGGAAATACGACCATATTAGTCCAGTGCTCAGGACTAGAACCAGGAAATACGACCATATTAGTCCAGTGCTCAGGTCTAGAACCAGGAAATACGACCATATTAGTCCAGAGCTCAGGTCTAGAACCAGGAAATACGACCATATTAGTCCAGTGCTCAGGTCTAGAACCAGTAAATACGACCATATTAGTCCAGTGCTAAGGACTAGAACCAGGAAATACGACCATATTAGTCCAGTGCTCAGGTCTAGAACCAGGAATTACGACCATATTAGTCCAGTGCGAAGGACTAGAACCAGGAAATACGACCATATTAGTCCAGTGCTTAGGACTAGAACCAGGAAATACAACCATATTAGTCCAGTGCTCAGGTCTAGAACCAAGAAATACGACCATATTAGTCCAGTGCTCAGGTCTAGCACCAGGAAATACGACCATATTAATCCAGAGCTCAGGTCTAGAACCAAGAAATACGACCATATTAGTCCAGATTTCAGGTCTAGAACCAGAAAATACGACCATATTAGTCCAGTGCTCAGGACTAGAACCAGGAAATACGACAATATTAGTCCAGTGCTCAGGACTAGAACCAGGAAATACGACCATATTAGTCCAGTGCTAAAGACTAGAACCAGGACATACGACCATATTAATCCAGTGCTCAGGTCTAGAACCAGGAAATACGACCATATTAGTCCAGTGCTCAGGACTAGAACCAGGAAATACGACCATATTAGTCCAGTGCTAAAGACTAGAACCAGGAAATACGACCATATTAGTCCAGAGCTCAGGTCTAGATCCAGGAAATACGACCATATTAGTCCAGTGCTCAGGTCTATAACCAGGAAATACGACCATATTAGTCCAGTGCTAAAGACTAGAACCAGGACATACGACCATATTAATCCAGTGCTCAGGTCTAGAACCAGGAAATATGACAATATTAGTCCATGTTCAGGTCTGGAACCAGGAAATACGACCATATTAGTCCAAAGCTCAGGTCTAGAACCAGAAAATATGACCATATTAGTCCAGTGCTCAGGTCAAGAACCAGGAAATACGACCATATTAGTCCAGTGTTCAGGTCTGGAACCAGGAAATACGACCTTATTAGTCCATTGGTCAGGTCTAGAACCAGGAAATACGACCATATTAGTCCAGTGCTCGGGTCTAGAACCAGGAAATACGACCATATTAGTCCAGTGCTCAGGTCTCGAACCAGGAAATACGACCATATTGTCCAGTGCTCAGGTCTCGAACCAGGAAATACGACCATATTGTCCAGTGCTCAGATCTAGAACCAGGAAATATGACAATATTAGTCCAGTGCTCAGGTCTATAACCAGGAAATACGACCATATCAGTCCAGTGCTCAGGTCTAGAACCAGGAAATTTGACTATATTAGTCCAGAGCTCAGGTCTAGAACCAGGAAATACGACCATATTAGTCCAGTGCTCAGGTCTAGAACCAGGAAATTTTACCATATTAGTCCAGAGCTCAGGTCTAGAACCAGGAAATACGACCATATTAGTCCAGTGTTCAGGTCTAGAACCAGGAAATACGACCATATTAGTCAAGTATTCAGGTCGAGAACCAGGAAATACGACCATATTAGTCCAGTGCTCAGGTCTAGAACCAGGAAATACGACCATATTAGTCCAGTGTTCAGGTCTAGAACCAGGAAATACGACCATATTAGTCCAGTGCTCAGGTCTAGAACCAGGAAATATGACCATATTAGTCCAGTGCTCAGGTCTCGTTCCAGGAAATTTGACCATATAAGTCCAGAGCTCAGGTCTAGACCCAGGAAATACGACCATATCAGTCCAGTGCTCGGGTCTCGATCAAGGAAATCTGACCATATTAGTCCGGAGCTCAGGTCTAGACCAGGGAAATACGACCATATTAGTCCAGAGCTCAGGTCTAGAACCAGGAAATACGACCATATTAGTCCAGTGCTCAGGTCTAGAACCAGGAAATTTGACCATATTAGTCCAGAGCTCAGGTCTAGACCCAGGAAATACGACCATATTAGTCCAGAGCTCAGGTCTAGAACTAGGAACTACGACCATATTAGTCAAGTGTTCAGGTCTAGAACCAGGAAATACGACCATATTAGTCCAGTGCTCAGTTCTAGAACCAGGAAATACGACCATATTAGTCCAGTGTTCAGGTCTAGAACCAGGAAATACGACCATATTAGTCCAGTGCTCCGGTCTAGAACCAGGAAATACGACCATATTAGTCCAGAGCTCAGGTCTAGAACCAGGAAATACGACCAAATTAGTCCAGTGTTCAGGTCTGGAATCAGGAAATACGACCATATTAGTCCAGTGGTCAGGTCTAGAACCAGGAAATACGACCATATTAGTCCAGTGCTCAGGTCTAGAACCAGGAAATACGACCATATTAGTCCAATGCTCAGGTCTAGAACCAGGAAATACGACCATATTAGTCCAGTGCTAAGGACTAGAACCAGGAAATACGACCATATTAGTCCAGTGCTCAGTTCTCGAACCAGGAAATATGACCATATTAGTCCAGTGCTCAGGTCTAGAACCAGGAAATACAACCATATTAGTCCAGTGCTCAGGTCTGGAAACAGGAAATACGACAATATTAGTCCAGTGCTCAGTTCTAGAACCAGGAAATACGACCATATTAGTCCAGTGCTCAGGTCCAGGACCAGGAAATACGACCATATTAGTGCAGTGCTCAGGTCTCGAACCAGGAAATATGACCTTATTAGTCCAGTGCTCAGGTCTAGAACCAAGAATTACGACCATATTAGTCCAGTGCTCAGGTCTAGAACCAGGAAATACGACAATATTAGTCCAGTGCTCAGGTCTAGAACCAGGAAATTTGACCATATTAGTCCAGAGCTCAGGTCTAGACCCAGGAAATACGACCATGTTAGTCCAGATTTCAGGTCTAGAACCAGTAAATACGACCATATTAGTCCAGTGTTCAGGTGTAGAACCAGGAAATACGACCACATTAGTCCAGTGGTCAGGTCTAGAACCAGGAAATACGACCATATTAGTCCAGTGCTCAGGTCTAGAACCAGGAAATACGACCATATTAGTCCAGTGCTCAGGTCTCGATCCAGGAAATACGACCATATTAGTCCAGTGCTCAGGTCTAGAACCAGGAAATACGACCATATTAGTCCAGTGCTCAGGTCTAGGACCAGGAAATATGACAATATTAGTCCAGTGCTCAGGTCTAGAACCAGGATATTTGACCATATTAGTCCAGAGCTCAGGTCTAGACCCAGGAAATACGACCATATTAGTCCAGTGCTCAGGTCTAGAACCAGGAAATATGACCATATTAGTCCAGTAATCACGTCTACAACCAGGAAATTTGACCATATTAGTCCAGAGCTCAGGTCTAGACCCAGGAAATTTGACCATATTAGTCCAGAGCTCAGGTCTAGAACCAGGAAATACGACCATATTAGTCCAGTGTTCAGGTCTAGAACCAGGAAGTACGACCATATTAGTCCAGTGCTCAGGTCTAGAACCAGGAAATACGACCATATTAGTCCAGTGCTCAGGTCTAGAACCAGGAAATACGACCATATTAGTCCAGTGCTCAGGTCTAGAACCAGTAAATACGACCATATTAGTCCAGTGCTAAGGACTAGAACCAGGAAATACAACCATATTAGTCCAGTGCTCAGGTCTAGCACCAGGAAATACGACCATATTAGTCCAGAGCTCAGGTCTAGAACCAGGAAATACGACCATATTAGTCCAGATTTCAGGTCTAGAACCAGGAAATACGACCATATTAGTCCAGTGCTCAGGACTAGAACCAGGAAATACGACAATATTAGTCCAGTACTCAGGACTAGAACCAGGAAATACGACCATATTAGTCCAGTGCTAAAGACTAGAACCAGGACATACGACCATATTAGTCCAGTACTCAGGTCTAGAACCAGGAAATACGACCATATTAGTCCAGTGCTCAGGACTAGAACCAGGAAATACGACCATATTAGTCCAGTGCTAAAGACTAGAACCAGGAAATACGACCATATTAGTCCAGAGCTCAGGTCTAGATCCAGGAAATACGACCATATTATTCCATTGTTCAGGTCTATTACCAGGAAATACGACCATATTAGTCCAGTGCTCGGGTCTAGAACCAGGAAATACGACCATATTAGTCCAGAGCTCAGGTCTAGAACCAGGAAATTTTACCATATTAGTCCAGAGCTCAGGTCTAGACCCAGGAAATACGACCATATTAGTCCAGAGCTCAGGTCTAGAACCAGGAAATACGACCATATTAGTCCAGTGCTCAGGACTAGAACCAGGAAATACGACCATATTAGTCCAGTGCTCAGGTCTCGAACCAGGAAATACGACCATATTAGTCCAGTGCTCAGGTCTAGAACCAAGAAATACGACCATATTAGTCCAGTGCTCAGGTCTAGAACCAGGAAATACGACAATATTAGTCCAGTGCTCAGGTCTAGAACCAGGAAATTTGACCATATTAGTCCAGAGCTCAGGTCTAGACCCAGGAAATACGACCATATTAGTCCAGAGCTCAGGTCTAGTACCAGGAAATACGACCATATTAGTCCAGTGTTCAGGTGTAGAACCAGGAAATACGACCATATTAGTCCAGTGGTCAGGTCTAGAACCAGGAAATACGACCATATTAGCCCAGTGCTAAAGACTAGAACCAGGAAATACGACCATATTAGTCCAGTGCTCAGGTCTAGATCCAGGAAATACGACCATATTAGTCCAGTGCTCAGGTCTATAACCAGGAAATACGACCATATTAGTCCAGTGCTCGGGTCTAGAACCAGGAAATACGACCATATTAGTCCAGAGCTCAGGTCTAGAACCAGGAAATTTGACCATATTAGTCCAGAGCTCAGGTCTAGACCCAGGAAATACGACCATATTAGTCCAGAGCTCAGGTCTAGAATTAGGAAATACGACCATATTAGTCCAGTGCTAAAGACTAGAACCAGGAAATTTGACCATATTAGTCCAGAGCTCAGGTCTAGACCCAGGAAATACGACCATATTAGTCCAGAGCTCAGGTCTAGAACCAGGAAATACGACCATATTAGTCCAGTGCTAAAGACTAGAACCAGGAAATACGACCATATTAGTCCAGAGCTCAGGTCTAGATCCAGGAAATACGACCATATTAGTCCAGTGCTCGGGTCTAGAACCAGGAAATACGACCATATTAGTCCAGAGCTCAGGTCTAGAACCAGGAAATTTGACCATATTAGTCCAGAGCTCAGGTCTAGACCCAGGAAATACGACCATATTAGTCCAGAGCTCAGGTCTAGAACCAGGAAATACGACCATATTAGTCCAGTGTTCAGGACTAGAACCAGGAAATACGACCATATTAGTCCAGTGCTCAGGACTAGAACCAGGAAATACGACCATATTAGTCCAGTGCTCAGGTCTAGAACCAGGAAATACGACCATATTAGTCCAGAGCTCAGGTCTAGAACCAGGAAATACGACCATATTAGTCCAGTGCTCAGGTCTAGAACCAGTAAATACGACCATATTAGTCCAGTGCTAAGGACTAGAACCAGGAAATACGACCATATTAGTCCAGTGCTCAGGTCTAGAACCAGGAATTACGACCATATTAGTCCAGTGCGAAGGACTAGAACCAGGAAATACGACCATATTAGTCCAGTGCTTAGGACTAGAACCAGGAAATACAACCATATTAGTCCAGTGCTCAGGTCTAGAACCAAGAAATACGACCATATTAGTCCAGTGCTCAGGTCTAGCACCAGGAAATACGACCATATTAATCCAGAGCTCAGGTCTAGAACCAAGAAATACGACCATATTAGTCCAGATTTCAGGTCTAGAACCAGAAAATACGACCATATTAGTCCAGTGCTCAGGACTAGAACCAGGAAATACGACAATATTAGTCCAGTGCTCAGGACTAGAACCAGGAAATACGACCATATTAGTCCAGTGCTAAAGACTAGAACCAGGACATACGACCATATTAATCCAGTGCTCAGGTCTAGAACCAGGAAATACGACCATATTAGTCCAGTGCTCAGGACTAGAACCAGGAAATACGACCATATTAGTCCAGTGCTAAAGACTAGAACCAGGAAATACGACCATATTAGTCCAGAGCTCAGGTCTAGATCCAGGAAATACGACCATATTAGTCCAGTGCTCAGGTCTATAACCAGGAAATACGACCATATTAGTCCAGTGCTAAAGACTAGAACCAGGACATACGACCATATTAATCCAGTGCTCAGGTCTAGAACCAGGAAATATGACAATATTAGTCCATGTTCAGGTCTGGAACCAGGAAATACGACCATATTAGTCCAAAGCTCAGGTCTAGAACCAGAAAATATGACCATATTAGTCCAGTGCTCAGGTCAAGAACCAGGAAATACGACCATATTAGTCCAGTGTTCAGGTCTGGAACCAGGAAATACGACCTTATTAGTCCATTGGTCAGGTCTAGAACCAGGAAATACGACCATATTAGTCCAGTGCTCGGGTCTAGAACCAGGAAATACGACCATATTAGTCCAGTGCTCAGGTCTCGAACCAGGAAATACGACCATATTGTCCAGTGCTCAGGTCTCGAACCAGGAAATACGACCATATTGTCCAGTGCTCAGATCTAGAACCAGGAAATATGACAATATTAGTCCAGTGCTCAGGTCTATAACCAGGAAATACGACCATATCAGTCCAGTGCTCAGGTCTAGAACCAGGAAATTTGACTATATTAGTCCAGAGCTCAGGTCTAGAACCAGGAAATACGACCATATTAGTCCAGTGCTCGGGTCTAGAACCAGGAAATTTGACCATATTAGTCCAGAGCTCAGGTCTAGAACCAGGAAATACGACCATATTAGTCCAGTGTTCAGGTCTAGAACCAGGAAATACGACCATATTAGTCAAGTATTCAGGTCGAGAACCAGTAAATACGACCATATTAGTCCAGTGCTCAGGTCTAGAACCAGGAAATACGACCATATTAGTCCAGTGTTCAGGTCTAGAACCAGGAAATACGACCATATTAGTCCAGTGCTCAGGTCTAGAACCAGGAAATATGACCATATTAGTCCAGTGCTCAGGTCTCGTTCCAGGAAATTTGACCATATTAGTCCAGAGCTCAGGTCTAGACCCAGGAAATACGACCATATCAGTCCAGTGCTCGGGTCTCGATCAAGGAAATCTGACCATATTAGTCCGGAGCTCAGGTCTAGACCAGGGAAATACGACCATATTAGTCCAGAGCTCAGGTCTAGAACCAGGAAATACGACCATATTAGTCCAGTGCTCAGGTCTAGAACCAGGAAATTTGACCATATTAGTCCAGAGCTCAGGTCTAGAACTAGGAACTACGACCATATTAGTCAAGTGTTCAGGTCTAGAACCAGGAAATACGACCATATTAGTCCAGTGCTCAGTTCTAGAACCAGGAAATACGACCATATTAGTCCAGTGTTCAGGTCTAGAACCAGGAAATACGACCATATTAGTCCAGTGCTCCGGTCTAGAACCAGGAAATACGACCATATTAGTCCAGAGCTCAGGTCTAGAACCAGGAAATACGACCATATTAGTCCAGTGTTCAGGTCTGGAATCAGGAAATACGACCATATTAGTCCAATGCTCAGGTCTAGAACCAGGAAATACGACCATATTAGTCCAGTGCTAAGGACTAGAACCAGGAAATACGACCATATTAGTCCAGTGCTCAGTTCTCGAACCAGGAAATATGACCATATTAGTCCAGTGCTCAGGTCTAGAACCAGGAAATACAACCATATTAGTCCAGTGCTCAGGTCTGGAAACAGGAAATACGACAATATTAGTCCAGTGCTCAGTTCTAGAACCAGGAAATACGACCATATTAGTCCAGTGCTCAGGTCCAGGACCAGGAAATACGACCATATTAGTGCAGTGCTCAGGTCTCGAACCAGGAAATATGACCTTATTAGTCCAGTGCTCAGGTCTAGAACCAAGAATTACGACCATATTAGTCCAGTGCTCAGGTCTAGAACCAGGAAATACGACAATATTAGTCCAGTGCTCAGGTCTAGAACCAGGAAATTTGACCATATTAGTCCAGAGCTCAGGTCTAGACCCAGGAAATACGACCATGTTAGTCCAGATTTCAGGTCTAGAACCAGTAAATACGACCATATTAGTCCAGTGTTCAGGTGTAGAACCAGGAAATACGACCACATTAGTCCAGTGGTCAGGTCTAGAACCAGGAAATACGACCATATTAGTCCAGTGCTCAGGTCTAGAACCAGGAAATACGACCATATTAGTCCAGTGCTCAGGTCTCGATCCAGGAAATACGACCATATTAGTCCAGTGCTCAGGTCTAGAACCAGGAAATACGACCATATTAGTCCAGTGCTCAGGTCTAGGACCAGGAAATATGACAATATTAGTCCAGTGCTCAGGTCTAGAACCAGGATATTTGACCATATTAGTCCAGAGCTCAGGTCTAGACCCAGGAAATACGACCATATTAGTCCAGTGCTCAGGTCTAGAACCAGGAAATATGACCATATTAGTCCAGTAATCACGTCTACAACCAGGAAATTTGACCATATTAGTCCAGAGCTCAGGTCTAGACCCAGGAAATTTGACCATATTAGTCCAGAGCTCAGGTCTAGAACCAGGAAATACGACCATATTAGTCCAGTGTTCAGGTCTAGAACCAGGAAATACGACCATATTAGTCCAGTGCTCAGGTCTAGAACCAGGAAATACGGCCATATTAGTCCAGTGTTCATGTCTAGAACCAGGAAATACGACCATATCAGTCCAGTGCTCAGGACTAGAACCAGGAAATACGACCATATTAGTCCAGTGCTCAGGACTAGACCCAGGACATACGACCATATTAGTCCAGTGCTCAGGTCTAGAACCAGGAAATACGACCATATTAGTCCAGTGCTCAGGTCTAGAACCAGGAAATACGACCATATTAGTCCAGTGCTCAGGTCTAGAACCAGGAAATACGACCATATTAGTCCAGAGATAAGGTCTAGAACCAGTAGATATGACCATATTAGTCCAGTGCTCAGGTCTAGAACCAGTAGATATGACCATATTAGTCCAGTGTTCAGGTCTAGAACCAGGAAATACAACCATATTAGTCCAGTGTTCAGGTCTAGAACCAGGAAATACGACCATATTAGTCCAGTGCTCAGTTCTAGAACCAGGAAATACGACCATATTAGTCCAGTGTTCAGGTCTAGAACCAGGAAATACGACCATATTAGTCCAGTGCTCCGGTCTAGAACCAGGAAATACGACCATATTAGTCCAGAGCTCAGGTCTAGAACCAGGAAATACGACCATATTAGTCCAGTGTTCAGGTCTGGAATCAGGAAATACGACCATATTAGTCCAGTGGTCAGGTCTAGAACCAGGAAATACGACCATATTAGTCCAGTGCTCAGGTCTAGAACCAGGAAATACGACCATATTAGTCCAATGCTCAGGTCTAGAACCAGGAAATACGACCATATTAGTCCAGTGCTAAGGACTAGAACCAGGAAATACGACCATATTAGTCCAGTGCTCAGTTCTCGAACCAGGAAATATGACCATATTAGTCCAGTGCTCAGGTCTAGAACCAGGAAATACAACCATATTAGTCCAGTGCTCAGGTCTGGAAACAGGAAATACGACAATATTAGTCCAGTGCTCAGTTCTAGAACCAGGAAATACGACCATATTAGTCCAGTGCTCAGGTCCAGGACCAGGAAATACGACCATATTAGTGCAGTGCTCAGGTCTCGAACCAGGAAATATGACCTTATTAGTCCAGTGCTCAGGTCTAGAACCAAGAATTACGACCATATTAGTCCAGTGCTCAGGTCTAGAACCAGGAAATACGACAATATTAGTCCAGTGCTCAGGTCTAGAACCAGGAAATTTGACCATATTAGTCCAGAGCTCAGGTCTAGACCCAGGAAATACGACCATGTTAGTCCAGATTTCAGGTCTAGAACCAGTAAATACGACCATATTAGTCCAGTGTTCAGGTGTAGAACCAGGAAATACGACCACATTAGTCCAGTGGTCAGGTCTAGAACCAGGAAATACGACCATATTAGTCCAGTGCTCAGGTCTAGAACCAGGAAATACGACCATATTAGTCCAGTGCTCAGGTCTCGATCCAGGAAATACGACCATATTAGTCCAGTGCTCAGGTCTAGAACCAGGAAATACGACCATATTAGTCCAGTGCTCAGGTCTAGGACCAGGAAATATGACAATATTAGTCCAGTGCTCAGGTCTAGAACCAGGATATTTGACCATATTAGTCCAGAGCTCAGGTCTAGACCCAGGAAATACGACCATATTAGTCCAGTGCTCAGGTCTAGAACCAGGAAATATGACCATATTAGTCCAGTAATCACGTCTACAACCAGGAAATTTGACCATATTAGTCCAGAGCTCAGGTCTAGACCCAGGAAATTTGACCATATTAGTCCAGAGCTCAGGTCTAGAACCAGGAAATACGACCATATTAGTCCAGTGTTCAGGTCTAGAACCAGGAAATACGACCATATTAGTCCAGTGCTCAGGTCTAGAACCAGGAAATACGGCCATATTAGTCCAGTGTTCATGTCTAGAACCAGGAAATACGACCATATCAGTCCAGTGCTCAGGACTAGAACCAGGAAATACGACCATATTAGTCCAGTGCTCAGGACTAGACCCAGGACATACGACCATATTAGTCCAGTGCTCAGGTCTAGAACCAGGAAATACGACCATATTAGTCCAGTGCTCAGGTCTAGAACCAGGAAATACGACCATATTAGTCCAGTGCTCAGGTCTAGAACCAGGAAATACGACCATATTAGTCCAGAGATAAGGAATAGAACCAGGAAATACAACCATATTAGTCCAGTGCTCAGGTCTAGAACCAGGAAATACGACCATAGTAGTCCAGTGCTCAGGTCTAGAACCAGGAAATACGACCATATTAGTCCAATGCTCAGGTCTAGAACCAGGAAATACGACCATATTAGTCCAGTGCTAAGGACTAGAACCAGGAAATACGACCATATTAGTCCAGTGCTCAGTTCTCGAACCAGGAAATATGACCATATTAGTCCATTGCTCAGGTCTAGAACCAGGAAATACAACCATATTAGTCCAGTGCTCAGGTCTGGAAACAGGAAATACGACAATATTAGTCCAGTGCTCAGTTCTAGAACCAGGAAATACGACCATATTAGTCCAGTGCTCAGGTCCAGGACCAGGAAATACGACCATATTAGTGCAGTGCTCAGGTCTCGAACCAGGAAATATGACCTTATTAGTCCAGTGCTCAGGTCTAGAACCAAGAATTACGACCATATTAGTCCAGTGCTCAGGTCTAGAACCAGGAAATACGACAATATTAGTCCAGTGCTCAGGTCTAGAACCAGGAAATTTGACCATATTAGTCCAGAGCTCAGGTCTAGACCCAGGAAATACGACCATGTTAGTCCAGATTTCAGGTCTAGAACCAGTAAATACGACCATATTAGTCCAGTGTTCAGGTGTAGAACCAGGAAATACGACCACATTAGTCCAGTGGTCAGGTCTAGAACCAGGAAATACGACCATATTAGTCCAGTGCTCAGGTCTAGAACCAGGAAATACGACCATATTAGTCCAGTGCTCAGGTCTCGATCCAGGAAATACGACCATATTAGTCCAGTGCTCAGGTCTAGAACCAGGAAATACGACCATATTAGTCCAGTGCTCAGGTCTAGGACCAGGAAATATGACAATATTAGTCCAGTGCTCAGGTCTAGAACCAGGATATTTGACCATATTAGTCCAGAGCTCAGGTCTAGACCCAGGAAATACGACCATATTAGTCCAGTGCTCAGGTCTAGAACCAGGAAATATGACCATATTAGTCCAGTAATCACGTCTACAACCAGGAAATTTGACCATATTAGTCCAGAGCTCAGGTCTAGACCCAGGAAATTTGACCATATTAGTCCAGAGCTCAGGTCTAGAACCAGGAAATACGACCATATTAGTCCAGTGTTCAGGTCTAGAACCAGGAAATACGACCATATTAGTCCAGTGCTCAGGTCTAGAACCAGGAAATACGGCCATATTAGTCCAGTGTTCATGTCTAGAACCAGGAAATACGACCATATCAGTCCAGTGCTCAGGACTAGAACCAGGAAATACGACCATATTAGTCCAGTGCTCAGGACTAGACCCAGGACATACGACCATATTAGTCCAGTGCTCAGGTCTAGAACCAGGAAATACGACCATATTAGTCCAGTGCTCAGGTCTAGAACCAGGAAATACGACCATATTAGTCCAGTGCTCAGGTCTAGAACCAGGAAATACGACCATATTAGTCCAGAGATAAGGAATAGAACCAGGAAATACAACCATATTAGTCCAGTGCTCAGGTCTAGAACCAGGAAATACGACCATAGTAGTCCAGTGCTCAGGTCTAGAACCAGGAAATACAACCATATTAGTCCAGTGCTCAGGTCTAGAACCAGGAAATACGACCATAGTAGTCCAGTGCTCAGGTCTAGAACCAGGAAATACGGCCATATTAGTCCAGTGTTCATGTCTAGAACCAGGAAATACGACCATATCAGTCCAGTGCTCAGGACTAGAACCAGGAAATACGACCATATTAGTCCAGTGCTCAGGACTAGACCCAGGACATACGACCATATTAGTCCAGTGCTCAGGTCTAGAACCAGGAAATACGACCATATTAGTCCAGTGCTCAGGTCTAGAACCAGGAAATACGACCATATTAGTCCAGTGCTCAGGTCTAGAACCAGTAGATATGACCATATTAGTCCAGTGCTAAGGAATAGAACCAGGAAATACAACCATATTAGTCCAGTGCTCAGGTCTAGAACCAGGAAATACGACCATAGTAGTCCAGTGCTCAGGTCTAGAACCAGGAATTACGACCATATTAGTCCAGTGCTAAGGACTAGAACCAGGAAATACGACCATATTAGTCCAGTGCTCAGGACTAGAACCAGGAAATACGACCATATTAGTCCAGTGCTCAGGACTAGAACCAGGAAATACGACCATATTCGTCCAGTGCTCAGGACTAGAGCCAGGAAATACGACCATATTAGTCCAGTGCTCAGGTCTAGAACCAGTAAATACGACCATATTAGTCCAGTGCTAAGGACTAGAACCAGGAAATACAACCATATTAGTCCAGTGCTCAGGTCTAGAACCAGGAAATACGACCATATTAGTCCAGAGCTCAGGTCTAGAACCAGGAAATACGACCATATTAGTCCAGATTTCAGGTCTAGAACCAGGAAATACGACCATATTAGTCCAGTGCTCAGGACTAGAACCAGGAAATACGACAATATTAGTCCAGTGCTCAGGACTAGAACCAGGAAATACGACCATATTAGTCCAGTGCTAAAGACTAGAACCAGGAAATACAACCATATTAGTCCAGTCCTCAGGTCTAGAACCAGGAAATACGACCATATTAGTCCAGTGCTCAGGACTAGAACCAGGAAATACGACCATATTAGTCCAGTGCTAAAGACTAGAACCAGGAAATACGACCATATTAATCCAGTGTTCAGGTCTAGAACCAGGAAATACGACCATATTAGTCCAGTGCTCAGGTCTAGAACCAGGAAATACGACCATATTAGTCCAGTGTTCAGGTCTAGAACCAGGAAATACGACCATATTAGTCCAGTGCTCAGGACTAGAACCAGGAAATACGACCATATTAGTCCAGTGCTCAGGACTAGAACCAGAACATACGACCATATTAGTCCAGTGCTCAGGTCTAGAACCAGGAAATACGACCATATTAGTCCAGTGCTCAGGTCTAGAACCAGGATATACGACCATATTAGTCCATTGCTCAGGTCTAGAACCAGGAAATACGACCATATTAGTCCAGTGCTCAGGTCTAGAACCAGTAAATACGACCATATTAGTCCAGTGCTAAGGACTAGAACCAGGAAATACAACCATATTAGTCCAGTGCTCAGGTCTAGCACCAGGAAATACGACCATATTAGTCCAGAGCTCAGGTCTAGAACCAGGAAATACGACCATATTAGTCCAGATTTCAGGTCTAGAACCAGGAAATACGACCATATTAGTCCAGTGCTCAGGACTAGAACCAGGAAATACGACAATATTATTCCAGTACTCAGGACTAGAACCAGGAAATACGACCATATTAGTCCAGTGCTAAAGACTAGAACCAGGACATACGACCATATTAGTCCAGTACTCAGGTCTAGAACCAGGAAATACGACCATATTAGTCCAGTGCTCAGGACTAGAACCAGGAAATACGACCATATTAGTCCAGTGCTAAAGACTAGAACCAGGAAATACGACCATATTAGTCCAGAGCTCAGGTCTAGATCCAGGAAATACGACCATATTATTCCATTGTTCAGGTCTATTACCAGGAAATACGACCATATTAGTCCAGTGCTCGGGTCTAGAACCAGGAAATACGACCATATTAGTCCAGTGCTCAGGACTAGAACCAGGAAATACGACAATATTAGTCCAGTGGTCAGGTCTAGAACCAGGAAATACGACCATATTAGCCCAGTGCTAAAGACTAGAACCAGGAAATACGACCATATTAGTCCAGTGCTCAGGTCTAGTTCCAGGAAATACGACCATATTAGTCCAGTGCTCAGGTCTATAACCAGGAAATACGACCATATTAGTCCAGTGCTCGGGTCTAGAACCAGGAAATACGACCATATTAGTCCAGAGCTCAGGTCTAGAACCAGGAAATTTGACCATATTAGTCCAGAGCTCAGGTCTAGACCCAGGAAATACGACCATATTAGTCCAAAGCTCAGGTCTAGAACCAGGAAATACGACCATATTAGTCCAGTGCTAAAGACTAGAACCAGGAAATACGACCATATTAGTCCAGAGCTCAGGTCTAGATCCAGGAAATACGACCATATTAGTCCAGTGCTCAGGTCTATAACCAGGAAATACGACCATATTAGTCCAGTGCTCGGGTCTAGAACCAGGAAATACGACCATATTAGTCCAGAGCTCAGGTCTAGAACCAGGAAATTTGACCATATTAGTCCAGAGCTCAGGTCTAGACCCAGGAAATACGACCATATTAGTCCAGAGCTCAGGTCTAGAACCAGGAAATACGACCATATTAGTCCAGTGTTCAGGACTAGAACCAGGAAATACGACCATATTAGTCCAGTGCTCAGGACTAGAACCAGGAAATACGACCATATTAGTCCAGTGCTCAGGTCTAGAACCAGGAAATACGACCATATTAGTCCAGAGCTCAGGTCTAGAACCAGGAAATACGACCATATTAGTCCAGTGCTCAGGTCTAGAACCAGTAAATACGACCATATTAGTCCAGTGCTAAGGACTAGAACCAGGAAATACGACCATATTAGTCCAGTGCTCAGGTCTAGAACCAGGAATTACGACCATATTAGTCCAGTGCGAAGGACTAGAACCAGGAAATACGACCATATTAGTCCAGTGCTTAGGACTAGAACCAGGAAATACAACCATATTAGTCCAGTGCTCAGGTCTAGAACCAGGAAATACGACCATATTAGTGCAGTGCTCAGGTCTAGAACCAGGAATTACGACCATATTAGTCCAGTGCTAAGGACTAGCACCAGGAAATTCGACCATATTAGTCCAGTGCTCAGGTCTATAACCAGGAAATACGACCATATCAGTCCAGTGCTCAGGTCTAGAACCAGGAAATTTGACTATATTAGTCCAGAGCTCAGGTCTAGAACCAGGAAATACGACCATATTAGTCCAGTGCTCAGGTCTAGAACCAGGAAATTTGACCATATTAGTCCAGAGCTCAGGTCTAGAACCAGGAAATACGACCATATTAGTCCAGTGTTCAGGTCTAGAACCAGGAAATACGACCATATTAGTCAAGTATTCAGGTCGAGAACCAGGAAATACGACCATATTAGTCCAGTGCTCAGGTCTAGAACCAGGAAATACGACCATATTAGTCCAGTGTTCAGGTCTAGAACCAGGAAATACGACCATATTAGTCCAGTGCTCAGGTCTAGAACCAGGAAATATGACCATATTAGTCCAGTGCTCAGGTCTCGTTCCAGGAAATTTGACCATATTAGTCCAGAGCTCAGGTCTAGACCCAGGAAATACGACCATATCAGTCCAGTGCTCGGGTCTCGATCAAGGAAATCTGACCATATTAGTCCGGAGCTCAGGTCTAGACCAGGGAAATACGACCATATTAGTCCAGAGCTCAGGTCTAGAACCAGGAAATACGACCATATTAGTCCAGTGCTCAGGTCTAGAACCAGGAAATTTGACCATATTAGTCCAGAGCTCAGGTCTAGACCCAGGAAATACGACCATATTAGTCCAGAGCTAAGGTCTAGAACTAGGAACTACGACCATATTAGTCAAGTGTTCAGGTCTAGAACCAGGAAATACGACCATATTAGTCCAGTGCTCAGTTCTAGAACCAGGAAATACGACCATATTAGTCCAGTGTTCAGGTCTAGAACCAGGAAATACGACCATATTAGTCCAGTGCTCCGGTCTAGAACCAGGAAATACGACCATATTAGTCCAGAGCTCAGGTCTAGAACCAGGAAATACGACCATATTAGTCCAGTGTTCAGGTCTGGAATCAGGAAATACGACCATATTAGTCCAGTGGTCAGGTCTAGAACCAGGAAATACGACCATATTAGTCCAGTGCTCAGGTCTAGAACCAGGAAATACGACCATATTAGTCCAATGCTCAGGTCTAGAACCAGGAAATACGACCATATTAGTCCAGTGCTAAGGACTAGAACCAGGAAATACGACCATATTAGTCCAGTGCTCAGTTCTCGAACAAGGAAATATGACCATATTAGTCCAGTGCTCAGGTCTAGAACCAGGAAATACAACCATATTAGTCCAGTGCTCAGGTCTGGAAACAGGAAATACGACAATATTAGTCCAGTGCTAAGTTCTAGAACCAGGAAATACGACCATATTAGTCCAGTGCTCAGGTCCAGGACCAGGAAATACGACCATATTAGTGCAGTGCTCAGGTCTCGAACCAGGAAATATGACCTTATTAGTCCAGTGCTCAGGTCTAGAACCAAGAATTACGACCATATTAGTCCAGTGCTCAGGTCTAGAACCAGGAAATACGACAATATTAGTCCAGTGCTCAGGTCTAGAACCAGGAAATTTGACCATATTAGTCCAGAGCTCAGGTCTAGACCCAGGAAATACGACCATGTTAGTCCAGATTTCAGGTCTAGAACCAGTAAATACGACCATATTAGTCCAGTGTTCAGGTGTAGAACCAGGAAATACGACCACATTAGTCCAGTGGTCAGGTCTAGAACCAGGAAATACGACCATATTAGTCCAGTGCTCAGGTCTAGAACCAGGAAATACGACCATATTAGTCCAGTGCTCAGGTCTCGATCCAGGAAATACGACCATATTAGTCCAGTGCTCAGGTCTAGAACCAGGAAATACGACCATATTAGTCCAGTGCTCAGGTCTAGGACCAGGAAATATGACAATATTAGTCCAGTGCTCAGGTCTAGAACCAGGATATTTGACCATATTAGTCCAGAGCTCAGGTCTAGACCCAGGAAATACGACCATATTAGTCCAGAGCTCAGGTCTAGAACCAGGAAATATGACCATATTAGTCCAGTAATCACGTCTACAACCAGGAAATTTGACCATATTAGTCCAGAGCTCAGGTCTAGACCCAGGAAATTTGACCATATTAGTCCAGAGCTCAGGTCTAGAACCAGGAAATACGACCATATTAGTCCAGTGTTCAGGTCTAGAACCAGGAAATACGACCATATTAGTCCAGTGCTCAGGTCTAGAACCAGGAAATACGGCCATATTAGTCCAGTGTTCATGTTTAGAACCAGGAAATACGACCATATCAGTCCAGTGCTCAGGACTAGAACCAGGAAATACGACCATATTAGTCCAGTGCTCAGGACTAGACCCAGGACATACGACCATATTAGTCCAGTGCTCAGGTCTAGAACCAGGAAATACGACCATATTAGTCCAGTGCTCAGGTCTAGAACCAGGAAATACGACCATATTAGTCCAGTGCTCAGGTCTAGAACCAGGAAATACGACCATATTAGTCCAGAGATAAGGTCTAGAACCAGGAAATACGACCATATTAGTCCAGTGCTCAGGTCTAGAACCAGTAGATATGACCATATTAGTCCAGTGCTAAGGAATAGAACCAGGAAATACAACCATATTAGTCCAGTGCTCAGGTCTAGAACCAGGAAATACGACCATAGTAGTCCAGTGCTCAGGTCTAGAACCAGGAATTACGACCATATTAGTCCAGTGCTAAGGACTAGAACCAGGAAATACGACCATATTAGTCCAGTGCTCAGGACTAGAACCAGGAAATACGACCATATTCGTCCAGTGCTCAGGACTAGAGCCAGGAAATACGACCATATTAGTCCAGTGCTCAGGTCTAGAACCAGTAAATACGACCATATTAGTCCAGTGCTAAGGACTAGAACCAGGAAATACAACCATATTAGTCCAGTGCTCAGGTCTAGAACCAGGAAATACGACCATATTAGTCCAGAGCTCAGGTCTAGAACCAGGAAATACGACCATATTAGTCCAGATTTCAGGTCTAGAACCAGGAAATACGACCATATTAGTCCAGTGCTCAGGACTAGAACCAGGAAATACGACAATATTAGTCCAGTGCTCAGGACTAGAACCAGGAAATACGACCATATTAGTCCAGTGCTCAGGACTAGAACCAGGAAATACGACCATATTAGTCCAGTGCTAAAGACTAGAACCAGGAAATACGACCATATTAATCCAGTGTTCAGGTCTAGAACCAGGAAATACGACCATATTAGTCCAGTGCTCAGGTCTAGAACCAGGAAATACGACCATATTAGTCCAGTGTTCAGGTCTAGAACCAGGAAATACGACCATATTAGTCCAGTGCTCAGGACTAGAACCAGGAAATACGACCATATTAGTCCAGTGCTCAGGACTAGAACCAGAACATACGACCATATTAGTCCAGTGCTCAGGTCTAGAACCAGGAAATACGACCATATTAGTCCAGTGCTCAGGTCTAGAACCAGGATATACGACCATATTAGTCCATTGCTCAGGTCTAAAACCAGGAAATACGACCATATTAGTCCAGTGCTCAGGTCTAGAACCAGTAAATACGACCATATTAGTCCAGTGCTAAGGACTAGAACCAGGAAATACAACCATATTAGTCCAGTGCTCAGGTCTAGCACCAGGAAATACGACCATATTAGTCCAGAGCTCAGGTCTAGAACCAGGAAATACGACCATATTAGTCCAGATTTCAGGTCTAGAACCAGGAAATACGACCATATTAGTCCAGTGCTCAGGACTAGAACCAGGAAATACGACAATATTAGTCCAGTACTCAGGACTAGAACCAGGAAATACGACCATATTAGTCCAGTGCTAAAGACTAGAACCAGGACATACGACCATATTAGTCCAGTACTCAGGTCTAGAACCAGGAAATACGACCATATTAGTCCAGTGCTCAGGACTAGAACCAGGAAATACGACCATATTAGTCCAGTGCTAAAGACTAGAACCAGGAAATACGACCATATTAGTCCAGAGCTCAGGTCTAGATCCAGGAAATACGACCATATTATTCCATTGTTCAGGTCTATTACCAGGAAATACGACCATATTAGTCCAGTGCTCGGGTCTAGAACCAGGAAATACGACCATATTAGTCCAGTGCTCAGGACTAGAACCAGGAAATACGACAATATTAGTCCAGTGGTCAGGTCTAGAACCAGGAAATACGACCATATTAGCCCAGTGCTAAAGACTAGAACCAGGAAATACGACCATATTAGTCCAGTGCTCAGGTCTAGATCCAGGAAATACGACCATATTAGTCCAGTGCTCAGGTCTATAACCAGGAAATACGACCATATTAGTCCAGTGCTCGGGTCTAGAACCAGGAAATACGACCATATTAGTCCAGAGCTCAGGTCTAGAACCAGGAAATTTGACCATATTAGTCCAGAGCTCAGGTCTAGACCCAGGAAATACGACCATATTAGTCCAAAGCTCAGGTCTAGAACCAGGAAATACGACCATATTAGTCCAGTGCTAAAGACTAGAACCAGGAAATTTGACCATATTAGTCCAGAGCTCAGGTCTAGAACCAGGAAATACGACCATATTAGTCCAGAGCTCAGGTCTAGAACCAGGAAATACGACCATATTAGTCCAGTGCTAAAGACTAGAACCAGGAAATACGACCATATTAGTCCAGAGCTCAGGTCTAGATCCAGGAAATACGACCATATTAGTCCAGTGCTCAGGTCTATAACCAGGAAATACGACCATATTAGTCCAGTGCTCGGGTCTAGAACCAGGAAATACGACCATATTAGTCCAGAGCTCAGGTCTAGAACCAGGAAATTTGACCATATTAGTCCAGAGCTCAGGTCTAGACCCAGGAAATACGACCATATTAGTCCAGAGCTCAGGTCTAGAACCAGGAAATACGACCATATTAGTCCAGTGTTCAGGACTAGAACCAGGAAATACGACCATATTAGTCCAGTGCTCAGGACTAGAACCAGGAAATACGACCATATTAGTCCAGTGCTCAGGTCTAGAACCAGGAAATACGACCATATTAGTCCAGAGCTCAGGTCTAGAACCAGGAAATACGACCATATTAGTCCAGTGCTCAGGTCTAGAACCAGTAAATACGACCATATTAGTCCAGTGCTAAGGACTAGAACCAGGAAATACGACCATATTAGTCCAGTGCTCAGGTCTAGAACCAGGAATTACGACCATATTAGTCCAGTGCGAAGGACTAGAACCAGGAAATACGACCATATTAGTCCGGTGCTCAGGACTAGAACCAGGAAATACAACCATATTAGTCCAGTGCTCAGGTCTAGAACCAGGAAATACGACCATATTAGTCCAGTGCTCAGGTCTAGAACCAGGAATTACGACCATATTAGTCCAGTGCTAAGGACTAGCACCAGGAAATTCGACCATATTAGTCCAGTGCTCAGGACTAGAACCAGGAAATACGACAATATTAGTCCAGTGCTCAGGACTAGAACCAGGAAATACGACCATATTAGCCCAGTGCTAAAGACTAGAACCAGGAAATACGACCATATTAGTCCAGTGCTCAGGTCTAGATCCAGGAAATACGACCATATTAGTCCAGTGCTCAGGTCTATAACCAGGAAATACGACCATATTAGTCCAGTGCTCGGGTCTAGAACCAGGAAATACGACCATATTAGTCCAGAGCTCAGGTCTAGAACCAGGAAATTTGACCATATTAGTCCAGAGCTCAGGTCTAGACCCAGGAAATACGACCATATTAGTCCAAAGCTCAGGTCTAGAACCAGGAAATACGACCATATTAGTCCAGTGCTAAAGACTAGAACCAGGAAATTTGACCATATTAGTCCAGAGCTCAGGTCTAGACCCAGGAAATACGACCATATTAGTCCAGAGCTCAGGTCTAGAACCAGGAAATACGACCATATTAGTCCAGTGCTAAAGACTAGAACCAGGAAATACGACCATATTAGTCCAGAGCTCAGGTCTAGATCCAGGAAATACGACCATATTAGTCCAGTGCTCAGGTCTATAACCGGGAAATACGACCATATTAGTCCAGTGCTCGGGTCTAGAACCAGGAAATACGACCATATTAGTCCAGAGCTCAGGTCTAGAACCAGGAAATTTGACCATATTAGTCCAGAGCTCAGGTCTAGACCCAGGAAATACGACCATATTAGTCCAGAGCTCAGGTCTAGAACCAGGAAATACGACCATATTAGTCCAGTGTTCAGGACTAGAACCAGGAAATACGACCATATTAGTCCAGTGCTCAGGACTAGAACCAGGAAATACGACCATATTAGTCCAGTGCTCAGGTCTAGAACCAGGAAATACGACCATATTAGTCCAGAGCTCAGGTCTAGAACCAGGAAATACGACCATATTAGTCCAGTGCTCAGGTCTAGAACCAGTAAATACGACCATATTAGTCCAGTGCTAAGGACTAGAACCAGGAAATACGACCATATTAGTCCAGTGCTCAGGTCTAGAACCAGGAATTACGACCATATTAGTCCAGTGCGAAGGACTAGAACCAGGAATTACGACCATATTAGTCCAGTGCGAAGGACTAGAACCAGGAAATACGACCATATTAGTCCAGTGCTCAGGTCTAGAACCAGGAAATACGACCATATTAGTCCAGTGCTCAGGTCTAGAACCAGGAATTACGACAATATTAGTCCAGTGCTAAGGACTAGCACCAGGAAATTCGACCATATTAGTCCAGTGCTCAGGACTAGAACCAGGAAATACGACAATATTAGTCCAGTGCTCAGGACTAGAACCAGGAAATACGACCATATTAGTCCAGTGCTCAGGTCTAGCACCAGGAAATACGACCATATTAATCCAGAGCTCAGGTCTAGAACCAAGAAATACGACCATATTAGTCCAGATTTCAGGTCTAGAACCAGAAAATACGACCATATTAGTCCAGTGCTCAGGACTAGAACCAGGAAATACGACAATATTAGTCCAGTGCTCAGGACTAGAACCAGGAAATACGACCATATTAGTCCAGTGCTCAGGACTAGAACCAGGAAATACGACCATATTAGTCCAGTGCTAAAGACTAGAACCAGGAAATACGACCATATTAGTCCAGAGCTCAGGTCTAGATCCAGGAAATACGACCATATTATTCCATTGTTCAGGTCTATTACCAGGAAATACGACCATATTAGTCCAGTGCTCGGGTCTAGAACCAGGAAATACGACCATATTAGTCCAGTGCTCAGGACTAGAACCAGGAAATACGACAATATTAGTCCAGTGGTCAGGTCTAGAACCAGGAAATACGACCATATTAGCCCAGTGCTAAAGACTAGAACCAGGAAATACGACCATATTAGTCCAGTGCTCAGGTCTAGATCCAGGAAATACGACCATATTAGTCCAGTGCTCAGGTCTATAACCAGGAAATACGACCATATTAGTCCAGTGCTCGGGTCTAGAACCAGGAAATACGACCATATTAGTCCAGAGCTCAGGTCTAGAACCAGGAAATTTGACCATATTAGTCCAGAGCTCAGGTCTAGACCCAGGAAATACGACCATATTAGTCCAAAGCTCAGGTCTAGAACCAGGAAATACGACCATATTAGTCCAGTGCTAAAGACTAGAACCAGGAAATTTGACCATATTAGTCCAGAGCTCAGGTCTAGACCCAGGAAATACGACCATATTAGTCCAGAGCTCAGGTCTAGAACCAGGAAATACGACCATATTAGTCCAGTGCTAAAGACTAGAACCAGGAAATACGACCATATTAGTCCAGAGCTCAGGTCTAGATCCAGGAAATACGACCATATTAGTCCAGTGCTCAGGTCTATAACCAGGAAATACGACCATATTAGTCCAGTGCTCGGGTCTAGAACCAGGAAATACGACCATATTAGTCCAGAGCTCAGGTCTAGAACCAGGAAATTTGATCATATTAGTCCAGAGCTCAGGTCTAGACCCAGGAAATACGACCATATTAGTCCAGAGCTCAGGTCTAGAACCAGGAAATACGACCATATTAGTCCAGTGTTCAGGACTAGAACCAGGAAATACGACCATATTAGTCCAGTGCTCAGGACTAGAACCAGGAAATACGACCATATTAGTCCAGTGCTCAGGTCTAGAACCAGGAAATACGACCATATTAGTCCAGAGCTCAGGTCTAGAACCAGGAAATACGACCATATTAGTCCAGTGCTCAGGTCTAGAACCAGTAAATACGACCATATTAGTCCAGTGCTAAGGACTAGAACCAGGAAATACGACCATATTAGTCCAGTGCTCAGGTCTAGAACCAGGAATTACGACCATATTAGTCCAGTGCGAAGGACTAGAACCAGGAAATACGACCATATTAGTCCAGTGCTTAGGACTAGAACCAGGAAATACAACCATATTAGTCCAGTGCTCAGGTCTAGAACCAGGAAATACGACCATATTAGTCCAGTGCTCAGGTCTAGAACCAGGAATTACGACCATATTAGTCCAGTGCTAAGGACTAGCACCAGGAAATTCGACCATATTAGTCCAGTGCTCAGGACTAGAACCAGGAAATACGACAATATTAGTCCAGTGCTCAGGACTAGAACCAGGAAATACGACCATATTAGTCCAGTGCTCAGGTCTAGCACCAGGAAATACGACCATATTAATCCAGAGCTCAGGTCTAGAACCAAGAAATACGACCATATTAGTCCAGATTTCAGGTCTAGAACCAGAAAATACGACCATATTAGTCCAGTGCTCAGGACTAGAACCAGGAAATACGACAATATTAGTCCAGTGCTCAGGACTAGAACCAGGAAATACGACCATATTAGTCCAGTGCTAAAGACTAGAACCAGGACATACGACCATATTAATCCAGTGCTCAGGTCTAGAACCAGGAAATACGACCATATTAGTCCAGTGCTCAGGACTAGAACCAGGAAATACGACCATATTAGTCCAGTGCTAAAGACTAGAACCAGGAAATACGACCATATTAGTCCAGAGCTCAGGTCTAGATCCAGGAAATACCACCATATTAGTCCAGTGCTCAGGTCTATAACCAGGAAATACGACCATATTAGTCCAGTGCTAAAGACTAGAACCAGGACATACGACCATATTAATCCAGTGCTCAGGTCTAGAACCAGGAAATACGACCATATTAGTCCAGTGCTCAGGACTAGAACCAGGAAATACGACCATATTTTTCCAGTGCTAAAGACTAGAACCAGGAAATACGACCATATTAGTCCAGAGCTCAGGTCTAGATCCAGGAAATACGACCATATTAGTCCAGTGCTCAGGTCTATAACCAGGAAATACGACCATATTAGTCCAGTGCTCGTATCTAGAACCAGGAAATACGACCATATTAGTCCAGAGCTCAGGTCTAGAACCAGGAAATTTGACCATATTAGACCAG
The DNA here is from genome assembly GCA_036924055.1 of Leuresthes tenuis. Taxonomy (NCBI): domain Eukaryota; kingdom Metazoa; phylum Chordata; class Actinopteri; order Atheriniformes; family Atherinopsidae; genus Leuresthes; species Leuresthes tenuis. The sequence goes on from JAVGWW010000016.1 coordinate 4,207,969, forward strand.
AGCTCAGGTCTAGACCCAGGAAAGACGACCATATTAGTCCAGAGCTCAGGTCTAGAACCAGGAAATACGACCATATTAGTCCAGTGTTCAGGTCTAGAACCAATAAATACGACCATATTAGTCCAGTGGTCAGGTCTAGAACCAGGAAATACGACCATATTAGTCCAGTGCTCAGGTCTAGAACCAGTAAATACGACCATATTAGTCCAGTGCTAAGGACTAGAACCAGGAAATACAACCATATTAGTCCAGTGCTCAGGTCTAGCACCAGGAAATACGACCATATTAGGCCAGAGCTCAGGTCTAGAACCAGGAAATACGACCATATTAGTCCAGATTTCAGGTCTAGAACTAGGAAATACGACCATATTAGTCCAGTGCTCAGGACTAGAACCAGGAAATACGACAATATTAGTCCAGTGCTCTGGACTAGAACCAGGAAATACGACCATATTAGTCCAGTGCTAAAGACTAGAACCAGGAAATACGACGATATTAGTCCAGAGCTCAGGTCTAGATCCAGTGCTCAGGTCTATAACCAGGAAATACGACCATATTAGTCCAGTGCTCGGGTCTAGAACCAGGAAATACGACCATATTAGTCCAGTGCTCAGGACTAGAACCAGGAAATACGACCATATTTTTCCAGTGCTAAAGACTAGAACCAGGAAATACGACCATATTAGTCCAGAGCTCAGGTCTAGATCCAGGAAATACGACCATATTAGTCCAGTGCTCAGGTCTATAACCAGGAAATACGACCATATTAGTCCAGTGCTCGTATCTAGAACCAGGAAATACGACCATATTAGTCCAGAGCTCAGGTCTAGAACCAGGAAATTTGACCATATTAGACCAGAGCTCAGGTTTAGACCCAGGAAATACGACCATATTAGTCCAGAGCTCAGGTCTAGAACCAGGAAATACGACCATATTAGTCCAGTGTTCAGGTCTAGAACCAATAAATACGACCATATTAGTCCAGTGGTCAGGTCTAGAACCAGGAAATACGACCATATTAGTCCAGTGCTCAGGTCTAGAACCAGTAAATACGACCATATTAGTCCAGTGCTAAGGACTAGAACCAGGAAATACAACCATATTAGTCCAGTGCTCAGGTCTAGCACCAGGAAATACGACCATATTAGGCCAGAGCTCAGGTCTAGAACCAGGAAATACGACCATATTAGTCCAGATTTCAGGTCTAGAACCAGGAAATACGACCATATTAGTCCAGTGCTCAGGACTAGAACCAGGAAATACGACAATATTAGTCCAGTGCTCTGGACTAGAACCAGGAAATACGACCATATTAGTCCAGTGCTAAAGACTAGAACCAGGAAATACGACGATATTAGTCCAGAGCTCAGGTCTAGATCCAGTGCTCAGGTCTATAACCAGGAAATACGACCATATTAGTCCAGTGCTCGGGTCTAGAACCAGGAAATACGACCATATTAGTCCAGAGCTCAGGACTAGAACCAGGAAATTTGACCATATTAGTCCAGAGCTCAGGTCTAGACCCAGTAAATACGACCATATTAGTCCAGAGCTCAGGTCTAGAACCAGGAAATACGACCATATTAGTCCAGTGTTCAGGTCTAGAACCAATAAATACGACCATATTAGTCCAGTGGTCAGGTCTAGAACCAGGAAATACGACCAAATTAGTCCAGTGCTCAGGTCTAGAACCAGGAAATACGACCATATTAGTCCAGAGCTCAGGTGTAGAACCAGGAAATACGACCATATTAGTCCAGTGCTCAGGTCTAGAACCAGTAAATACGACCATATTAGTCCATTGCTAAGGACTAGAACCAGGAAATACGACCATATTAGTTCAGTGCTCAGGTCTAGAACCAGGAATTACGACCATATTATTCCAGTGCTAAGGACTAGAACCAGGAAATACGACCATATTAGTCCAGTGCTTAGGACTAGAACCAGGAAATACAACCATATTAGTCCAGTGCTCAGGTCTACAACCAGGAAATACGACCATATTAGTCCAGTGCTCAGGTCTAGAACCAGGAATTACGACCATATTAGTCCAGTGCTAAGGACTAGAACCAGGAAATACGACAATATTAGTCCAGTGATCAGGACTAGAACCAGGAAATACGACCATATTAGTCCAGTGCTAAAGACTAGAACCAGGAAATACGAACATATTAGTCCAGTGCTCAGGTCTAGAACCAGGAAATACGACCATATTAGTCCGGTGCTCAGGACTAGAACCAGGAAATACGACCATATTAGACCAGAGCTCAGGTCTAGAACCAGGAAATACGACCATATTAGTCCAGTGCTCAGGTCTAGAACCAGTAAATACGACCATATTAGTCCAGTGCTCCGGTCTAGCTCCAGGAAATACGACCATATTAGTCCAGAGCTCAGGTCTAGAACCAGGAAATACGACCATATTAGTCCAGATTTCAGGTCTAGAACCAGGAAATACGACCATATCAGTCCAGTGCTCAGGACTAGAACCAGGAAATACGACAATATTAGTCCAGTGCTCAGGACTAGAACCAGGAAATACGACCATATTAGTCCATTGCTCAGGTCTAGCACGGGGAAATACGACCATATTAGTCCAGAGCTCAGGTCTAGAACCAAGAAATACGACCATATTAGTCCAGATTTCAGGTCTAGAACCAGGAAATACGACCATATTAGTCCAGTGCTCAGGACTAGAACCAGGAAATACGACAATATTAGTCCAGTGCTCAGGACTAGAACCAGGAAATACGACCATATTAGTCCAGTGCTAAAGACAAGAACCAGGACATACGACCATATTAATCCAGTGCTCAGGTCTAGAACCAGGAAATACGACAATATTAGTCCAGTGCTCTGGACTAGAACCAGGAAATACGACCATATTAGTCCAGTGCTAAAGACTAGAACCAGGAAATACGACCATATTAGTCCAGAGCTCAGGTCTAGATCCAGGAAATACGACCATATTAGTCCAGTGCTCAGGTCTATAACCAGGAAATACGACCATATTAGTCCAGTGCTCGGGTCTAGAACCAGGAAATACGACCATAATAGTCCAGAGCTCAGGTCTAGAACCAGGAAATTTGACCATATTAGTCCAGAGCTCAGGTCTAGACCCAGGAAATACGACCATATTAGTCCAGAGCTCAGGTCTAGAACCAGGAAATACGACCATATTAGTCCAGTGTTCAGGTCTAGAACCAATAAATACGACCATATTAGTCCAGTGGTCAGGTCTAGAACCAGGAAATACGACCATATTAGTCCAGTGCTCAGGTCTAGAACCAGGAAATACGACCATATTAGTCCAGAGCTCAGGTCTAGAACCAGGAAATACGACCATATTAGTCCAGTGCTCAGGTCTAGAACCAGTAAATACGACCATATTAGTCCAGTGCTAAGGACTAGAACCAGGAAATACGACCATATTAGTCCAGTGCTCAGGTCTAGAACCAGGAATTACGACCATATTATTCCAGTGCTAAGGACTAGAACCAGGAAATTCGACAATATTAGTCCAGTGCTCAGGACTAGAACCAGGAAATACGACAATATTAGTCCAGTGATCAGGACTAGAACCAGGAAATACGACCATATTAGTCCAGTGCTAAAGACTAGAACCAGGAAATACGAACATATTAGTCCAGTGCTCAGGTCTAGAACCAGGAAATACGACCATATTAGTCCGGTGCTCAGGACTAGAACCAGGAAATACGACCATATTAGACCAGAGCTCAGGTCTAGAACCAGGAAATACGACCATATTAGTCCAGTGCTCAGGTCTAGAACCAGTAAATACGACCATATTAGTCCAGTGCTCAGGTCTAGCACCAGGAAATACGACCATATTAGTCCAGAGCTCAGGTCTAGAACCAGGAAATTTGACCATATTAGTCCAGTGCTAAGGTCTAGAACCAGGAAATACGACCATATTAATCCAGTGCTCAGGTCTAGAACCAGGAAATACGACCATATTAGTCCAGTGCTCAGGACTAGAACCAGGAAATACGACCATATTAGTCCAGTGCTCAGGTCTCGAACCAGGAAATACGACCATATTAGTCCAGTGCTCAGGTCTAGAAACAAGAAATACGACCATATTAGTCCAGTGCTCAGGTCTAGAACCAGGAAATACGACAATATTAGTCCTGTGCTCAGGTCTAGAACCAGGAAATTTGACCATATTAGTCCAGAGCTCAGGTCTAGACCCAGGAAATACGACCATATTAGTCCAGAGCTCAGGTCTAGAACCAGGAAATACGACCATATTAGTCCAGATTTCAGGTCTAGAACCAGGAAATACGACCATATTAGTCCAGTGCTCAGGACTAGAACCAGGAAATACGACAATATTAGTCCAGTGCTCAGGACTAGAACCAGGAAATACGACCATATTAGTCCATTGCTCAGGTCTAGCACGGGGAAATACGACCATATTAGTCCAGAGCTCAGGTCTAGAACCAAGAAATACGACCATATTAGTCCAGATTTCAGGTCTAGAACCAGGAAATACGACCATATTAGTCCAGTGCTCAGGACTAGAACCAGGAAATACGACAATATTAGTCCAGTGCTCAGGACTAGAACCAGGAAATACGACCATATTAGTCCAGTGCTAAAGACAAGAACCAGGACATACGACCATATTAATCCAGTGCTCAGGTCTAGAACCAGGAAATACGACAATATTAGTCCAGTGCTCTGGACTAGAACCAGGAAATACGACCATATTAGTCCAGTGCTAAAGACTAGAACCAGGAAATACGACCATATTAGTCCAGAGCTCAGGTCTAGATCCAGGAAATACGACCATATTAGTCCAGTGCTCAGGTCTATAACCAGGAAATACGACCATATTAGTCCAGTGCTCGGGTCTAGAACCAGGAAATACGACCATAATAGTCCAGAGCTCAGGTCTAGAACCAGGAAATTTGACCATATTAGTCCAGAGCTCAGGTCTAGACCCAGGAAATACGACCATATTAGTCCAGAGCTCAGGTCTAGAACCAGGAAATACGACCATATTAGTCCAGTGTTCAGGTCTAGAACCAATAAATACGACCATATTAGTCCAGTGGTCAGGTCTAGAACCAGGAAATACGACCATATTAGTCCAGTGCTCAGGTCTAGAACCAGGAAATACGACCATATTAGTCCAGAGCTCAGGTCTAGAACCAGGAAATACGACCATATTAGTCCAGTGCTCAGGTCTAGAACCAGTAAATACGACCATATTAGTCCAGTGCTAAGGACTAGAACCAGGAAATACGACCATATTAGTCCAGTGCTCAGGTCTAGAACCAGGAATTACGACCATATTATTCCAGTGCTAAGGACTAGAACCAGGAAATTCGACAATATTAGTCCAGTGCTCAGGACTAGAACCAGGAAATACGACAATATTAGTCCAGTGATCAGGACTAGAACCAGGAAATACGACCATATTAGTCCAGTGCTAAAGACTAGAACCAGGAAATACGAACATATTAGTCCAGTGCTCAGGTCTAGAACCAGGAAATACGACCATATTAGTCCGGTGCTCAGGACTAGAACCAGGAAATACGACCATATTAGACCAGAGCTCAGGTCTAGAACCAGGAAATACGACCATATTAGTCCAGTGCTCAGGTCTAGAACCAGTAAATACGACCATATTAGTCCAGTGCTCAGGTCTAGCACCAGGAAATACGACCATATTAGTCCAGAGCTCAGGTCTAGAACCAGGAAATTTGACCATATTAGTCCAGTGCTAAGGTCTAGAACCAGGAAATACGACCATATTAATCCAGTGCTCAGGTCTAGAACCAGGAAATACGACCATATTAGTCCAGTGCTCAGGACTAGAACCAGGAAATACGACCATATTAGTCCAGTGCTCAGGTCTCGAACCAGGAAATACGACCATATTAGTCCAGTGCTCAGGTCTAGAAACAAGAAATACGACCATATTAGTCCAGTGCTCAGGTCTAGAACCAGGAAATACGACAATATTAGTCCTGTGCTCAGGTCTAGAACCAGGAAATTTGACCATATTAGTCCAGAGCTCAGGTCTAGACCCAGGAAATACGACCATATTAGTCCAGAGCTCAGGTCTAGTACCAGGAAATACGACCATATTAGTCCAGTGTTCAGGTGTAGAACCAGGAAATACGACCATATTAGTCCAGTGCTCAGGTCTAGAACCAGGAAATACGACCATATTAGTCCAGTGCTCAGGACTAGAACCAGGAAATACGACCATATTAGTCCAGTGCTAAAGACTAGAACCAGGATATACGACCATATTAGTCCATTGCTCAGGTCTAGAACCAGGAAATACGACCATATTAGTCCAGTGCTCAGGTCTAGAACCAGTAAATACGACCATATTAGTCCAGTGCTAAGGACTAGAACCAGGAAATACAAACATGTTAGTCCAGTGCTCAGGTCTAGCACCAGGAAATACGACCATATTAGTCCAGAGCTCAGGTCTAGAACCAGGAAATATGACCATATTAGTCCAGATTTCAGGTCTAGAACCAGGAAATACGACCATATTAGTCCAGTGCTCAGGACTAGAACCAGGACATACGACCATATTAGTCCAGTACTCAGGTCTAGAACCAGGAAATACGACCATATTAGTCCAGTGCTCAGGACTAGAACCAGGAAATACGACCATATTAGTCCAGAGCTCAGGTCTAGATCCAGGAAATACGACCATATTATTCCAGTGTTCAGGTCTATTACCAGGAAATACGACCATCTTAGTCCAGTGCTCGGGTCTAGCACCAGGAAATACGACCATATTAGTCCAGAGCTCAGGTCTAGAACCAGGAAATATGACCATATTAGTCCAGATTTCAGGTCTAGAACCAGGAAATACGACCATATTAGTCCAGTGCTCAGGACTAGAACCAGGACATACGACCATATTAGTCCAGTACTCAGGTCTAGAACCAGGAAATACGACCATATTAGTCCAGTGCTCAGGACTAGAACCAGGAAATACGACCATATTAGTCCAGAGCTCAGGTCTAGATCCAGGAAATACGACCATATTATTCCAGTGTTCAGGTCTATAACAGGAAATACGACCATCTTAGTCCAGTGCTCGGGTCTAGAACCAGGAAATACGACCATATTAGTCCAGAGCTCAGGTCTAGAACCAGGAAATTTTACCATATTAGTCCAGAGCTCAGGTCTAGCCCAGGAAATACGACCATATTAGTCCAGAGCTCAGGTCTAGAACCAGGAAATACGACCATATTAGTCCAGTGTTCAGGTCTAGAACCAATAAATACGACCATATTAGTCCAGTGGTCAGGTCTAGAACCAGGAAATACGACCAAATTAGTCCAGTGCTCAGGTCTAGAACCAGGAAATACGACCATATTAGTCCAGAGCTCAGGTCTAGAACCAGGAAATACGACCATATTAGTCCAGTGCTCAGGTCTAGAACCAGTAAATACGACCATATTAGTCCAGTGCTAAGGACTAGAACCAGGAAATACGACCATATTAGTTCAGTGCTCAGGTCTAGAACCAGGAATTACGACCATATTATTCCAGTGCTAAGGACTAGAACCAGGAAATACGACCATATTAGTCCAGTGCTTAGGACTAGAACCAGGAAATACAACCATATTAGTCCAGTGCTCAGGTCTACAACCAGGAAATACGACCATATTAGTCCAGTGCTCAGGTCTAGAACCAGGAATTACGACCATATTAGTCCAGTGCTAAGGACTAGAACCAGGAAATACGACAATATTAGTCCAGTGATCAGGACTAGAACCAGGAAATACGACCATATTAGTCCAGTGCTAAAGACTAGAACCAGGAAATACGAACATATTAGTCCAGTGCTCAGGTCTAGAACCAGGAAATACGACCATATTAGTCCGGTGCTCAGGACTAGAACCAGGAAATACGACCATATTAGACCAGAGCTCAGGTCTAGAACCAGGAAATACGACCATATTAGTCCAGTGCTCAGGTCTAGAACCAGTAAATACGACCATATTAGTCCAGTGCTCCGGTCTAGCTCCAGGAAATACGACCATATTAGTCCAGAGCTCAGGTCTAGAACCAGGAAATACGACCATATTAGTCCAGATTTCAGGTCTAGAACCAGGAAATACGACCATATTAGTCCAGTGCTCAGGACTAGAACCAGGAAATACGACAATATTAGTCCAGTGCTCAGGACTAGAACCAGGAAATACGACCATATTAGTCCAGTGCTAAAGACTAGAACCAGGACATACGACCATATTAGTCCAGTGCTCAGGTCTAGAACCAGGAAATACGACCATATTAGTCCAGTGCTCAGGACTAGAACCAGGAAATACGACCATATTAGTCCAGTGCTAAAGACTAGAACCAGGATATACGACCATATTAGTCCATTGCTCAGGTCTAGAACCAGGAAATACGACCATATTAGTCCAGTGCTCAGGTCTAGAACCAGTAAATACGACCATATTAGTCCAGTGCTAAGGACTAGAACCAGGAAATACAAACATATTAGTCCAGTGCTCAGGTCTAGCACCAGGAAATACGACCATCTTAGTCCAGTGCTCGGGTCTAGAACCAGGAAATACGACCATATTAGTCCAGAGCTCAAGTCTAGAACCAGGAAATTTTACCATATTAGTCCAGAGCTCAGGTCTAGAACCAGGAAATACGACCATATTAGTCCAGAGCTCAGGTCTAGTACCAGGAAATACGACCATATTAGTCCAGTGTTCAGGTCTAGAACCAATAAATACGACCATATTAGTCCAGTGCTAAGGTCTAGAACCAGGAAATACGACCATATTAATCCAGTGCTCAGGTCTAGAACCAGGAAATACGACCATATTAGTCCAGTGCTCAGGACTAGAACCAGGAAATACGACCATATTAGTCCAGTGCTCAGGTCTCGAACCAGGAAATACGACCATATTAGTCCAGTGCTCAGGTCTAGAACCAAGAAATACGACCATATTAGTCCAGTGCTCAGGTCTAGAACCAGGAAATACGACAATATTAGTCCTGTGCTCAGGTCTAGAACCAGGAAATTTGACCATATTAGTCCAGAGCTCAGGTCTAGACCCAGGAAATACGACCATATTAGTCCAGAGCTCAGGTCTAGTACCAGGAAATACGACCATATTAGTCCAGTGTTCAGGTGTAGAACCAGGAAATACGACCATATTAGTCCAGTAGTCAGGTCTAGAACCAGGAAATACGACCATATTAGCCCAGTGCTAAAGACTAGAACCAGGAAATACGACCATATTAGTCCAGTGCTCAGGTCTAGATCCAGGAAATACGACCATATTAGTCCAGTGCTCAGGTCTATAACCAGGAAATACGACCATATTAGTCCAGTGCTCAGGACTAGAATCAGGAAATACGACCATATTAGTCCAGAGCTCAGGTCTAGAACCAGGAAATTTGACCATATTAGTCCAGAGCTCAGGTCTAGACCCAGGAAATACGACCATATTAGTCCAGAGTTCAGGTCTAGAACCAGGAAATACGACCATATTAGTCCAGTGCTAAAGACTAGAACCTGGAAATTTGACCATATTAGTCCAGAGCTCAGGTCTAGACCCAGGAAATACGACCATATTAGTCCAGAGCTCAGGTCTAGAACCAGGAAAGACGACCATATTAGTCCAGTGCTAAAGACTAGAACCAGGAAATACGACAATATTAGTCCAGAGCTCAGGTCTAGATCCAGGAAATACGACCATATTAGTCCAGTGCTCAGGTCTATAACCAGGAAATACGACCATATTAGTCCAGTGCTCAGGTCTAGAACCAGGAAATACGACCATATTAGTCCAGTGCTCAGGTCTAGAACCAGGAATTACGACCATATTAGTCCAGTGCTAAGGACTAGAACCAGGAAATTCGACCATATTAGTCCAGTGCTCAGGACTAGAACCAGGAAATACGACAATATTAGTCCAGTGCTCAGGACTAGAACCAGGAAATACGACCATATTAGTCCATTGCTCAGGTCTAGCACGGGGAAATACGACCATATTAGTCCAGAGCTCAGGTCTAGAACCAAGAAATACGACCATATTAGTCCAGATTTCAGGTCTAGAACCAGGAAATACGACCATATTAGTCCAGTGCTCAGGACTAGAACCAGGAAATACGACAATATTAGTCCAGTGCTCAGGACTAGAACCAGGAAATACGACCATATTAGTCCAGTGCTAAAGACAAGAACCAGGACATACGACCATATTAATCCAGTGCTCAGGTCTAGAACCAGGAAATACGACAATATTAGTCCAGTGCTCTGGACTAGAACCAGGAAATACGACCATATTAGTCCAGTGCTAAAGACTAGAACCAGGAAATACGACCATATTAGTCCAGAGCTCAGGTCTAGATCCAGGAAATACGACCATATTAGTCCAGTGCTCAGGTCTATAACCAGGAAATACGACCATATTAGTCCAGTGCTCGGGTCTAGAACCAGGAAATACGACCATAATAGTCCAGAGCTCAGGTCTAGAACCAGGAAATTTGACCATATTATTCCATTGTTCAGGTCTATTACCAGGAAATACGACCATATTAGTCCAGTGCTCGGGTCTAGAACCAGGAAATACGACCATATTAGTCCAGTGCTCAGGACTAGAACCAGGAAATACGACAATATTAGTCCAGTGGTCAGGTCTAGAACCAGGAAATACGACCATATTAGTCCAGAGCTCAGGTCTAGAACCAGGAAATTTGACCATATTAGTCCAGAGCTCAGGTCTAGACCCAGGAAATACGACCATATTAGTCCAGAGTTCAGGTCTAGAACCAGGAAATACGACCATATTAGTCCAGTGCTCAGGTCTAGAACCAAGAAATACGACCATATTAGTCCAGTGCTCAGGTCTAGAACCAGGAAATACGACAATATTAGTCCTGTGCTCAGGTCTAGAACCAGGAAATTTGACCATATTAGTCCAGTGCTCAGGTCTAGCACCAGGAAATACGACCATATTAGTCCAGAGCTCAGGTCTAGATCCAGGAAATACGACCATATTATTCCATTGTTCAGGTCTATTACCAGGAAATACGACCATATTAGTCCAGTGCTCGGGTCTAGAACCAGGAAATACGACCATATTAGTCCAGTGCTCAGGACTAGAACCAGGAAATACGACCATATTAGTCCAGTGGTCAGGTCTAGAACCAGGAAATACGACCATATTAGCCCAGTGCTAAAGACTAGAACCAGGAAATACGACCATATTAGTCCAGTGCTCAGGTCTAGATCCAGGAAATACGACCATATTAGTCCAGTGCTCAGGTCTATAACCAGGAAATACGACCATATTAGTCCAGTGCTCGGGTCTAGAACCAGGAAATACGACCATATTAGTCCAGAGCTCAGGTCTAGAACCAGGAAATTTGACCATATTAGTCCAGAGCTCAGGTCTAGACCCAGGAAATACGACCATATTAGTCCAAAGCTCAGGTCTAGAACCAGGAAATACGACCATATTAGTCCAGTGCTAAAGACTAGAACCAGGAAATTTGACCATATTAGTCCAGAGCTCAGGTCTAGACCCAGGAAATACGACCATATTAGTCCAGAGCTCAGGTCTAGAACCAGGAAATACGACCATATTAGTCCAGTGCTAAAGACTAGAACCAGGAAATACGACCATATTAGTCCAGAGCTCAGGTCTAGATCCAGGAAATACGACCATATTAGTCCAGTGATCAGGTCTATAACCAGGAAATACGACCATATTAGTCCAGTGCTCGGGTCTAGAACCAGGAAATACGACCATATTAGTCCAGAGCTCAGGTCTAGAACCAGGAAATTTGACCATATTAGTCCAGAGCTCAGGTCTAGACCCAGGAAATACGACCATATTAGTCCAGAGCTCAGGTCTAGAACCAGGAAATACGACCATATTAGTCCAGTGTTCAGGACTAGAACCAGGAAATACGACCATATTAGTCCAGTGCTCAGGACTAGAACCAGGAAATACGACCATATTAGTCCAGTGCTCAGGTCTAGAACCAGGAAATACGACCATATTAGTCCAGAGCTCAGGTCTAGAACCAGGAAATACGACCATATTAGTCCAGTGCTCAGGTCTAGAACCAGTAAATACGACCATATTAGTCCAGTGCTAAGGACTAGAACCAGGAAATACGACCATATTAGTCCAGTGCTCAGGTCTAGAACCAGGAATTACGACCATATTAGTCCAGTGCGAAGGACTAGAACCAGGAAATACGACCATATTAGTCCAGTGCTTAGGACTAGAACCAGGAAATACAACCATATTAGTCCAGTGCTCAGGTCTAGAACCAGGAAATACGACCATATTAGTCCAGTGCTCAGGTCTAGAACCAGGAATTACGACCATATTAGTCCAGTGCTAAGGACTAGCACCAGGAAATTCGACCATATTAGTCCAGTGCTCAGGACTAGAACCAGGAAATACGACAATATTAGTCCAGTGCTCAGGACTAGAACCAGGAAATACGACCATATTAGTCCAGTGCTCAGGTCTAGCACCAGGAAATACGACCATATTAATCCAGAGCTCAGGTCTAGAACCAAGAAATACGACCATATTAGTCCAGATTTCAGGTCTAGAACCAGAAAATACGACCATATTAGTCCAGTGCTCAGGACTAGAACCAGGAAATACGACAATATTAGTCCAGTGCTCAGGACTAGAACCAGGAAATACGACCATATTAGTCCAGTGCTAAAGACTAGAACCAGGACATACGACCATATTAATCCAGTGCTCAGGTCTAGAACCAGGAAATACGACCATATTAGTCCAGTGCTCAGGACTAGAACCAGGAAATACGACCATATTAGTCCAGTGCTAAAGACTAGAACCAGGAAATACGACCATATTAGTCCAGAGCTCAGGTCTAGATCCAGGAAATACCACCATATTAGTCCAGTGCTCAGGTCTATAACCAGGAAATACGACCATATTAGTCCAGTGCTAAAGACTAGAACCAGGACATACGACCATATTAATCCAGTGCTCAGGTCTAGAACCAGGAAATACGACCATATTAGTCCAGTGCTCAGGACTAGAACCAGGAAATACGACCATATTTTTCCAGTGCTAAAGACTAGAACCAGGAAATACGACCATATTAGTCCAGAGCTCAGGTCTAGATCCAGGAAATACGACCATATTAGTCCAGTGCTCAGGTCTATAACCAGGAAATACGACCATATTAGTCCAGTGCTCGTATCTAGAACCAGGAAATACGACCATATTAGTCCAGAGCTCAGGTCTAGAACCAGGAAATTTGACCATATTAGACCAGAGCTCAGGTCTAGACCCAGGAAAGACGACCATATTAGTCCAGAGCTCAGGTCTAGAACCAGGAAATACGACCATATTAGTCCAGTGTTCAGGTCTAGAACCAATAAATACGACCATATTAGTCCAGTGGTCAGGTCTAGAACCAGGAAATACGACCATATTAGTCCAGTGCTCAGGTCTAGAACCAGTAAATACGACCATATTAGTCCAGTGCTAAGGACTAGAACCAGGAAATACAACCATATTAGTCCAGTGCTCAGGTCTAGCACCAGGAAATACGACCATATTAGGCCAGAGCTCAGGTCTAGAACCAGGAAATACGACCATATTAGTCCAGATTTCAGGTCTAGAACCAGGAAATACGACCATATTAGTCCAGTGCTCAGGACTAGAACCAGGAAATACGACAATATTAGTCCAGTGCTCTGGACTAGAACCAGGAAATACGACCATATTAGTCCAGTGCTAAAGACTAGAACCAGGAAATACGACGATATTAGTCCAGAGCTCAGGTCTAGATCCAGTGCTCAGGTCTATAACCAGGAAATACGACCATATTAGTCCAGTGCTCGGGTCTAGAACCAGGAAATACGACCATATTAGTCCAGTGCTCAGGACTAGAACCAGGAAATACGACCATATTTTTCCAGTGCTAAAGACTAGAACCAGGAAATACGACCATATTAGTCCAGAGCTCAGGTCTAGATCCAGGAAATACGACCATATTAGTCCAGTGCTCAGGTCTATAACCAGGAAATACGACCATATTAGTCCAGTGCTCGTATCTAGAACCAGGAAATACGACCATATTAGTCCAGAGCTCAGGTCTAGAACCAGGAAATTTGACCATATTAGACCAGAGCTCAGGTCTAGACCCAGGAAATACGACCATATTAGTCCAGAGCTCAGGTCTAGAACCAGGAAATACGACCATATTAGTCCAGTGTTCAGGTCTAGAACCAATAAATACGACCATATTAGTCCAGTGGTCAGGTCTAGAACCAGGAAATACGACCATATTAGTCCAGTGCTCAGGTCTAGAACCAGTAAATACGACCATATTAGTCCAGTGCTAAGGACTAGAACCAGGAAATACAACCATATTAGTCCAGTGCTCAGGTCTAGCACCAGGAAATACGACCATATTAGGCCAGAGCTCAGGTCTAGAACCAGGAAATACGACCATATTAGTCCAGATTTCAGGTCTAGAACCAGGAAATACGACCATATTAGTCCAGTGCTCAGGACTAGAACCAGGAAATACGACAATATTAGTCCAGTGCTCTGGACTAGAACCAGGAAATACGACCATATTAGTCCAGTGCTAAAGACTAGAACCAGGAAATACGACGATATTAGTCCAGAGCTCAGGTCTAGATCCAGTGCTCAGGTCTATAACCAGGAAATACGACCATATTAGTCCAGTGCTCGGGTCTAGAACCAGGAAATACGACCATATTAGTCCAGAGCTCAGGACTAGAACCAGGAAATTTGACCATATTAGTCCAGAGCTCAGGTCTAGACCCAGTAAATACGACCATATTAGTCCAGAGCTCAGGTCTAGAACCAGGAAATACGACCATATTAGTCCAGTGTTCAGGTCTAGAACCAATAAATACGACCATATTAGTCCAGTGGTCAGGTCTAGAACCAGGAAATACGACCAAATTAGTCCAGTGCTCAGGTCTAGAACCAGGAAATACGACCATATTAGTCCAGAGCTCAGGTCTAGAACCAGGAAATACGACCATATTAGTCCAGTGCTCAGGTCTAGAACCAGTAAATACGACCATATTAGTCCATTGCTAAGGACTAGAACCAGGAAATACGACCATATTAGTTCAGTGCTCAGGTCTAGAACCAGGAATTACGACCATATTATTCCAGTGCTAAGGACTAGAACCAGGAAATACGACCATATTAGTCCAGTGCTTAGGACTAGAACCAGGAAATACAACCATATTAGTCCAGTGCTCAGGTCTACAACCAGGAAATACGACCATATTAGTCCAGTGCTCAGGTCTAGAACCAGGAATTACGACCATATTAGTCCAGTGCTCAGGTCTATAACCAGGAAATACGACCATATTAGTCCAGTGCTCGTATCTAGAACCAGGAAATACGACCATATTAGTCCAGAGCTCAGGTCTAGAACCAGGAAATTTGACCATATTAGACCAGAGCTCAGGTCTAGACCCAGGAAAGACGACCATATTAGTCCAGAGCTCAGGTCTAGAACCAGGAAATACGACCATATTAGTCCAGTGTTCAGGTCTAGAACCAATAAATACGACCATATTAGTCCAGTGGTCAGGTCTAGAACCAGGAAATACGACCATATTAGTCCAGTGCTCAGGTCTAGAACCAGTAAATACGACCATATTAGTCCAGTGCTAAGGACTAGAACCAGGAAATACAACCATATTAGTCCAGTGCTCAGGTCTAGCACCAGGAAATACGACCATATTAGGCCAGAGCTCAGGTCTAGAACCAGGAAATACGACCATATTAGTCCAGATTTCAGGTCTAGAACCAGGAAATACGACCATATTAGTCCAGTGCTCAGGACTAGAACCAGGAAATACGACAATATTAGTCCAGTGCTCTGGACTAGAACCAGGAAATACGACCATATTAGTCCAGTGCTAAAGACTAGAACCAGGAAATACGACGATATTAGTCCAGAGCTCAGGTCTAGATCCAGTGCTCAGGTCTATAACCAGGAAATACGACCATATTAGTCCAGTGCTCGGGTCTAGAACCAGGAAATACGACCATATTAGTCCAGTGCTCAGGACTAGAACCAGGAAATACGACCATATTTTTCCAGTGCTAAAGACTAGAACCAGGAAATACGACCATATTAGTCCAGAGCTCAGGTCTAGATCCAGGAAATACGACCATATTAGTCCAGTGCTCAGGTCTATAACCAGGAAATACGACCATATTAGTCCAGTGCTCGTATCTAGAACCAGGAAATACGACCATATTAGTCCAGAGCTCAGGTCTAGAACCAGGAAATTTGACCATATTAGACCAGAGCTCAGGTCTAGACCCAGGAAATACGACCATATTAGTCCAGAGCTCAGGTCTAGAACCAGGAAATACGACCATATTAGTCCAGTGTTCAGGTCTAGAACCAATAAATACGACCATATTAGTCCAGTGGTCAGGTCTAGAACCAGGAAATACGACCATATTAGTCCAGTGCTCAGGTCTAGAACCAGTAAATACGACCATATTAGTCCAGTGCTAAGGACTAGAACCAGGAAATACAACCATATTAGTCCAGTGCTCAGGTCTAGCACCAGGAAATACGACCATATTAGGCCAGAGCTCAGGTCTAGAACCAGGAAATACGACCATATTAGTCCAGATTTCAGGTCTAGAACCAGGAAATACGACCATATTAGTCCAGTGCTCAGGACTAGAACCAGGAAATACGACAATATTAGTCCAGTGCTCTGGACTAGAACCAGGAAATACGACCATATTAGTCCAGTGCTAAAGACTAGAACCAGGAAATACGACGATATTAGTCCAGAGCTCAGGTCTAGATCCAGTGCTCAGGTCTATAACCAGGAAATACGACCATATTAGTCCAGTGCTCGGGTCTAGAACCAGGAAATACGACCATATTAGTCCAGAGCTCAGGACTAGAACCAGGAAATTTGACCATATTAGTCCAGAGCTCAGGTCTAGACCCAGTAAATACGACCATATTAGTCCAGAGCTCAGGTCTAGAACCAGGAAATACGACCATATTAGTCCAGTGTTCAGGTCTAGAACCAATAAATACGACCATATTAGTCCAGTGGTCAGGTCTAGAACCAGGAAATACGACCAAATTAGTCCAGTGCTCAGGTCTAGAACCAGGAAATACGACCATATTAGTCCAGAGCTCAGGTCTAGAACCAGGAAATACGACCATATTAGTCCAGTGCTCAGGTCTAGAACCAGTAAATACGACCATATTAGTCCATTGCTAAGGACTAGAACCAGGAAATACGACCATATTAGTTCAGTGCTCAGGTCTAGAACCAGGAATTACGACCATATTATTCCAGTGCTAAGGACTAGAACCAGGAAATACGACCATATTAGTCCAGTGCTTAGGACTAGAACCAGGAAATACAACCATATTAGTCCAGTGCTCAGGTCTACAACCAGGAAATACGACCATATTAGTCCAGTGCTCAGGTCTAGAACCAGGAATTACGACCATATTAGTCCAGTGCTAAGGACTAGAACCAGGAAATACGACAATATTAGTCCAGTGATCAGGACTAGAACCAGGAAATACGACCATATTAGTCCAGTGCTAAAGACTAGAACCAGGAAATACGAACATATTAGTCCAGTGCTCAGGTCTAGAACCAGGAAATACGACCATATTAGTCCGGTGCTCAGGACTAGAACCAGGAAATACGACCATATTAGACCAGAGCTCAGGTCTAGAACCAGGAAATACGACCATATTAGTCCAGTGCTCAGGTCTAGAACCAGTAAATACGACCATATTAGTCCAGTGCTCCGGTCTAGCTCCAGGAAATACGACCATATTAGTCCAGAGCTCAGGTCTAGAACCAGGAAATACGACCATATTAGTCCAGATTTCAGGTCTAGAACCAGGAAATACGACCATATTAGTCCAGTGCTCAGGACTAGAACCAGGAAATACGACAATATTAGTCCAGTGCTCAGGACTAGAACCAGGAAATACGACCATATTAGTCCATTGCTCAGGTCTAGCACGGGGAAATACGACCATATTAGTCCAGAGCTCAGGTCTAGAACCAAGAAATACGACCATATTAGTCCAGATTTCAGGTCTAGAACCAGGAAATACGACCATATTAGTCCAGTGCTCAGGACTAGAACCAGGAAATACGACAATATTAGTCCAGTGCTCAGGACTAGAACCAGGAAATACGACCATATTAGTCCAGTGCTAAAGACAAGAACCAGGACATACGACCATATTAATCCAGTGCTCAGGTCTAGAACCAGGAAATACGACAATATTAGTCCAGTGCTCTGGACTAGAACCAGGAAATACGACCATATTAGTCCAGTGCTAAAGACTAGAACCAGGAAATACGACCATATTAGTGCAGAGCTCAGGTCTAGATCCAGGAAATACGACCATATTAGTCCAGTGCTCAGGTCTATAACCAGGAAATACGACCATATTAGTCCAGTGCTCGGGTCTAGAACCAGGAAATACGACCATAATAGTCCAGAGCTCAGGTCTAGAACCAGGAAATTTGACCATATTAGTCCAGAGCTCAGGTCTAGACCCAGGAAATACGACCATATTAGTCCAGAGCTCAGGTCTAGAACCAGGAAATACGACCATATTAGTCCAGTGTTCAGGTCTAGAACCAATAAATACGACCATATTAGTCCAGTGGTCAGGTCTAGAACCAGGAAATTCGACCATATTAGTCCAGTGCTCAGGTCTAGAACCAGGAAATACGACCATATTAGTCCAGAGCTCAGGTCTAGAACCAGGAAATACGACCATATTAGTCCAGTGCTCAGGTCTAGAACCAGTAAATACGACCATATTAGTCCAGTGCTAAGGACTAGAACCAGGAAATACGACCATATTAGTCCAGTGCTCAGGTCTAGAACCAGGAATTACGACCATATTATTCCAGTGCTAAGGACTAGAACCAGGAAATTCGACAATATTAGTCCAGTGCTCAGGACTAGAACCAGGAAATACGACAATATTAGTCCAGTGATCAGGACTAGAACCAGGAAATACGACCATATTAGTCCAGTGCTAAAGACTAGAACCAGGAAATACGAACATATTAGTCCAGTGCTCAGGTCTAGAACCAGGAAATACGACCATATTAGTCCGGTGCTCAGGACTAGAACCAGGAAATACGACCATATTAGACCAGAGCTCAGGTCTAGAACCAGGAAATACGACCATATTAGTCCAGTGCTCAGGTCTAGAACCAGTAAATACGACCATATTAGTCCAGTGCTCAGGTCTAGCACCAGGAAATACGACCATATTAGTCCAGAGCTCAGGTCTAGAACCAGGAAATTTGACCATATTAGTCCAGTGCTAAGGTCTAGAACCAGGAAATACGACCATATTAATCCAGTGCTCAGGTCTAGAACCAGGAAATACGACCATATTAGTCCAGTGCTCAGGTCTAGAACCAGGAAATACGACCATATTAGTCCAGTGCTCAGGTCTCGAACCAGGAAATACGACCATATTAGTCCAATGCTCAGGTCTAGAAACAAGAAATACGACCATATTAGTCCAGTGCTCAGGTCTAGAACCAGGAAATACGACAATATTAGTCCTGTGCTCAGGTCTAGAACCAGGAAATTTGACCATATTAGTCCAGAGCTCAGGTCTAGACCCAGGAAATACGACCATATTAGTCCAGAGCTCAGGTCTAGTACCAGGAAATACGACCATATTAGTCCAGTGTTCAGGTGTAGAACCAGGAAATACGACCATATTAGTCCAGTGCTCAGGTCTAGAACCAGGAAATACGACCATATTAGTCCAGTGCTCAGGACTAGAACCAGGAAATACGACCATATTAGTCCAGTGCTAAAGACTAGAACCAGGATATACGACCATATTAGTCCATTGCTCAGGTCTAGAACCAGGAAATACGACCATATTAGTCCAGTGCTCAAGTCTAGAACCAGTAAATACGACCATATTAGTCCAGTGCTAAGGACTAGAACCAGGAAATACAAACATGTTAGTCCAGTGCTCAGGTCTAGCACCAGGAAATACGACCATATTAGTCCAGAGCTCAGGTCTAGAACCAGGAAATATGACCATATTAGTCCAGATTTCAGGTCTAGAACCAGGAAATACGACCATATTAGTCCAGTGCTCAGGACTAGAACCAGGACATACGACCATATTAGTCCAGTACTCAGGTCTAGAACCAGGAAATACGACCATATTAGTCCAGTGCTCAGGACTAGAACCAGGAAATACGACCATATTAGTCCAGAGCTCAGGTCTAGATCCAGGAAATACGACCATATTATTCCAGTGTTCAGGTCTATTACCAGGAAATACGACCATCTTAGTCCAGTGCTCGGGTCTAGCACCAGGAAATACGACCATATTAGTCCAGAGCTCAGGTCTAGAACCAGGAAATATGACCATATTAGTCCAGATTTCAGATCTAGAACCAGGAAATACGACCATATTAGTCCAGTGCTCAGGACTAGAACCAGGACATACGACCATATTAGTCCAGTACTCAGGTCTAGAACCAGGAAATACGACCATATTAGTCCAGTGCTCAGGACTAGAACCAGGAAATACGACCATATTAGTCCAGAGCTCAGGTCTAGATCCAGGAAATACGACCATATTATTCCAGTGTTCAGGTCTATTACCAGGAAATACGACCATCTTAGTCCAGTGCTCGGGTCTAGAACCAGGAAATACGACCATATTAGTCCAGAGCTCAGGTCTAGAACCAGGAAATTTTACCATATTAGTCCAGAGCTCAGGTCTAGCCCAGGAAATACGACCATATTAGTCCAGAGCTCAGGTCTAGAACCAGGAAATACGACCATATTAGTCCAGTGTTCAGGTCTAGAACCAATAAATACGACCATATTAGTCCAGTGGTCAGGTCTAGAACCAGGAAATACGACCAAATTAGTCCAGTGCTCAGGTCTAGAACCAGGAAATACGACCATATTAGTCCAGAGCTCAGGTCTAGAACCAGGAAATACGACCATATTAGTCCAGTGCTCAGGTCTAGAACCAGTAAATACGACCATATTAGTCCAGTGCTAAGGACTAGAACCAGGAAATACGACCATATTAGTTCAGTGCTCAGGTCTAGAACCAGGAATTACGACCATATTATTCCAGTGCTAAGGACTAGAACCAGGAAATACGACCATATTAGTCCAGTGCTTAGGACTAGAACCAGGAAATACAACCATATTAGTCCAGTGCTCAGGTCTACAACCAGGAAATACGACCATATTAGTCCAGTGCTCAGGTCTAGAACCAGGAATTACGACCATATTAGTCCAGTGCTAAGGACTAGAACCAGGAAATACGACAATATTAGTCCAGTGATCAGGACTAGAACCAGGAAATACGACCATATTAGTCCAGTGCTAAAGACTAGAACCAGGAAATACGAACATATTAGTCCAGTGCTCAGGTCTAGAACCAGGAAATACGACCATATTAGTCCGGTGCTCAGGACTAGAACCAGGAAATACGACCATATTAGACCAGAGCTCAGGTCTAGAACCAGGAAATACGACCATATTAGTCCAGTGCTCAGGTCTAGAACCAGTAAATACGACCATATTAGTCCAGTGCTCCGGTCTAGCTCCAGGAAATACGACCATATTAGTCCAGAGCTCAGGTCTAGAACCAGGAAATACGACCATATTAGTCCAGATTTCAGGTCTAGAACCAGGAAATACGACCATATTAGTCCAGTGCTCAGGACTAGAACCAGGAAATACGACAATATTAGTCCAGTGCTCAGGACTAGAACCAGGAAATACGACCATATTAGTCCAGTGCTAAAGACTAGAACCAGGACATACGACCATATTAGTCCAGTGCTCAGGTCTAGAACCAGGAAATACGACCATATTAGTCCAGTGCTCAGGACTAGAACCAGGAAATACGACCATATTAGTCCAGTGCTAAAGACTAGAACCAGGATATACGACCATATTAGTCCATTGCTCAGGTCTAGAACCAGGAAATACGACCATATTAGTCCAGTGCTCAGGTCTAGAACCAGTAAATACGACCATATTAGTCCAGTGCTAAGGACTAGAACCAGGAAATACAAACATATTAGTCCAGTGCTCAGGTCTAGCACCAGGAAATACGACCATCTTAGTCCAGTGCTCGGGTCTAGAACCAGGAAATACGACCATATTAGTCCAGAGCTCAAGTCTAGAACCAGGAAATTTTACCATATTAGTCCAGAGCTCAGGTCTAGAACCAGGAAATACGACCATATTAGTCCAGAGCTCAGGTCTAGTACCAGGAAATACGACCATATTAGTCCAGTGTTCAGGTCTAGAACCAATAAATACGACCATATTAGTCCAGTGCTAAGGTCTAGAACCAGGAAATACGACCATATTAATCCAGTGCTCAGGTCTAGAACCAGGAAATACGACCATATTAGTCCAGTGCTCAGGACTAGAACCAGGAAATACGACCATATTAGTCCAGTGCTCAGGTCTCGAACCAGGAAATACGACCATATTAGTCCAGTGCTCAGGTCTAGAACCAAGAAATACGACCATATTAGTCCAGTGCTCAGGTCTAGAACCAGGAAATACGACAATATTAGTCCTGTGCTCAGGTCTAGAACCAGGAAATTTGACCATATTAGTCCAGAGCTCAGGTCTAGACCCAGGAAATACGACCATATTAGTCCAGAGCTCAGGTCTAGTACCAGGAAATACGACCATATTAGTCCAGTGTTCAGGTGTAGAACCAGGAAATACGACCATATTAGTCCAGTAGTCAGGTCTAGAACCAGGAAATACGACCATATTAGCCCAGTGCTAAAGACTAGAACCAGGAAATACGACCATATTAGTCCAGTGCTCAGGTCTAGATCCAGGAAATACGACCATATTAGTCCAGTGCTCAGGTCTATAACCAGGAAATACGACCATATTAGTCCAGTGCTCAGGACTAGAACCAGGAAATACGACCATATTAGTCCAGAGCTCAGGTCTAGAACCAGGAAATTTGACCATATTAGTCCAGAGCTCAGGTCTAGACCCAGGAAATACGACCATATTAGTCCAGAGTTCAGGTCTAGAACCAGGAAATACGACCATATTAGTCCAGTGCTAAAGACTAGAACCTGGAAATTTGACCATATTAGTCCAGAGCTCAGGTCTAGACCCAGGAAATACGACCATATTAGTCCAGAGCTCAGGTCTAGAACCAGGAAAGACGACCATATTAGTCCAGTGCTAAAGACTAGAACCAGGAAATACGACAATATTAGTCCAGAGCTCAGGTCTAGATCCAGGAAATACGACCATATTAGTCCAGTGCTCAGGTCTATAACCAGGAAATACGACCATATTAGTCCAGTGCTCAGGTCTAGAACCAGGAAATACGACCATATTAGTCCAGTGCTCAGGTCTAGAACCAGGAATTACGACCATATTAGTCCAGTGCTAAGGACTAGAACCAGGAAATTCGACCATATTAGTCCAGTGCTCAGGACTAGAACCAGGAAATACGACAATATTAGTCCAGTGCTCAGGACTAGAACCAGGAAATACGACCATATTAGTCCATTGCTCAGGTCTAGCACGGGGAAATACGACCATATTAGTCCAGAGCTCAGGTCTAGAACCAAGAAATACGACCATATTAGTCCAGATTTCAGGTCTAAAACCAGGAAATACGACCATATTAGTCCAGTGCTCAGGACTAGAACCAGGAAATACAACAATATTAGTCCAGTGCTCAGGACTAGAACCAGGAAATACGACCATATTAGTCCAGTGCTAAAGACAAGAACCAGGACATACGACCATATAAATCCAGTGCTCAGGTCTAGAACCAGGAAATACGACAATATTAGTCCAATGCTCTGGACTAGAACCAGGAAATACGACCATATTAGTCCAGTGCTAAAGACTAGAACCAGGAAATACGACCATATTAGTCCAGAGCTCAGGTCTAGATCCAGGAAATACGACCATATTAGTCCAGTGCTCAGGTCTATAACCAGGAAATACGACCATATTAGTCCAGTGCTCGGGTCTAGAACCAGGAAATACGACCATAATAGTCCAGAGCTCAGGTCTAGAACCAGGAAATTTGACCATATTAGTCCAGAGCTCAGGTCTAGACCCAGGAAATACGACCATATTAGTCCAGAGCTCAGGTCTAGAACCAGGAAATACGACCATATTAGTCCAGTGTTCAGGTCTAGAACCAATAAATACGACCATATTAGTCCAGTGGTCAGGTCTAGAACCAGGAAATACGACCATATTAGTCCAGTGCTCAGGTCTAGAACCAGGAAATACGACCATATTAGTCCAGAGCTCAGGTCTAGAACCAGGAAATACGACCATATTAGTCCAGTGCTCAGGTCTAGAACCAGTAAATACGACCATATTAGTCCAGTGCTAAGGACTAGAACCAGGAAATACGACCATATTAGTCCAGTGCTCAGGTCTAGAACCAGGAATTACGACCATATTATTCCAGTGCTAAGGACTAGAACCAGGAAATTCGACAATATTAGTCCAGTGCTCAGGACTAGAACCAGGAAATACGACAATATTAGTCCAGTGATCAGGACTAGAACCAGGAAATACGACCATATTAGTCCAGTGCTAAAGACTAGAACCAGGAAATACGAACATATTAGTCCAGTGCTCAGGTCTAGAACCAGGAAATACGACCATATTAGTCCGGTGCTCAGGACTAGAACCAGGAAATACGACCATATTAGACCAGAGCTCAGGTCTAGAACCAGGAAATACGACCATATTAGTCCAGTGCTCAGGTCTAGAACCAGTAAATACGACCATATTAGTCCAGTGCTCAGGTCTAGCACCAGGAAATACGACCATATTAGTCCAGAGCTCAGGTCTAGAACCAGGAAATTTGACCATATTAGTCCAGTGCTAAGGTCTAGAACCAGGAAATACGACCATATTAGTCCAGAGCTCAGGTCTAGAACAAGGAAATTTGACCATATTAGTCCAGAGCTCAGGTCTAGACCCAGGAAATACGACCATATTAGTCCAGAGTTCAGGTCTAGAACCAGGAAATACGACCATATTAGTCCAGTGCTAAAGACTAGAACCAGGAAATTTGACCATATTAGTCCAGAGCTCAGGTCTAGACCCAGGAAATACGACCATATTAGTCCAGAGCTCAGGTCTAGAACCAGGAAAGACGACCATATTAGTCCAGTGCTAAAGACTAGAACCAGGAAATACGACAATATTAGTCCAGAGCTCAGGTCTAGATCCAGGAAATACGACCATATTAGTCCAGTGCTCAGGTCTATAACCAGGAAATACGACCATATTAGTCCAGTGCTCAGGTCTAGAACCAGGAAATACGACCATATTAGTCCAGTGCTCAGGTCTAGAACCAGGAATTACGACCATATTAGTCCAGTGCTAAGGACTAGAACCAGGAAATTCGACCATATTAGTCCAGTGCTCAGGACTAGAACCAGGAAATACGACAATATTAGTCCAGTGCTCAGGACTAGAACCAGGAAATACGACCATATTAGTCCATTGCTCAGGTCTAGCACGGGGAAATACGACCATATTAGTCCAGAGCTCAGGTCTAGAACCAAGAAATACGACCATATTAGTCCAGATTTCAGGTCTAGAACCAGGAAATACGACCATATTAGTCCAGTGCTCAGGACTAGAACCAGGAAATACGACAATATTAGTCCAGTGCTCAGGACTAGAACCAGGAAATACGACCATATTAGTCCAGTGCTAAAGACAAGAACCAGGACATACGACCATATTAATCCAGTGCTCAGGTCTAGAACCAGGAAATACGACAATATTAGTCCAGTGCTCTGGACTAGAACCAGGAAATACGACCATATTAGTCCAGTGCTAAAGACTAGAACCAGGAAATACGACCATATTAGTCCAGAGCTCAGGTCTAGATCCAGGAAATACGACCATATTAGTCCAGTGCTCAGGTCTATAACCAGGAAATACGACCATATTAGTCCAGTGCTCGGGTCTAGAACCAGGAAATACGACCATAATAGTCCAGAGCTCAGGTCTAGAACCAGGAAATTTGACCATATTAGTCCAGAGCTCAGGTCTAGACCCAGGAAATACGACCATATTAGTCCAGAGCTCAGGTCTAGAACCAGGAAATACGACCATATTAGTCCAGTGCTCAGGTCTAGAACCAGTAAATACGACCATATTAGTCCAGTGCTAAGGACTAGAACCAGGAAATACGACCATATTAGTCCAGTGCTCAGGTCTAGAACCAGGAATTACGACCATATTATTCCAGTGCTAAGGACTAGAACCAGGAAATTCGACAATATCAGTCCAGTGCTCAGGACTAGAACCAGGAAATACGACAATATTAGTCCAGTGATCAGGACTAGAACCAGGAAATACGACCATATTAGTCCAGTGCTAAAGACTAGAACCAGGAAATACGAACATATTAGTCCAGTGCTCAGGTCTAGAACCAGGAAATACGACCATATTAGTCCGGTGCTCAGGACTAGAACCAGGAAATACGACCATATTAGACCAGAGCTCAGGTCTAGAACCAGGAAATACGACCATATTAGTCCAGTGCTCAGGTCTAGAACCAGTAAATACGACCATATTAGTCCAGTGCTCAGGTCTAGCACCAGGAAATACGACCATATTAGTCCAGAGCTCAGGTCTAGAACCAGGAAATTTGACCATATTAGTCCAGTGCTAAGGTCTAGAACCAGGAAATACGACCATATTAATCCAGTGCTCAGGTCTAGAACCAGGAAATACGACCATATTAGTCCAGTGCTCAGGACTAGAACCAGGAAATACGACCATATTAGTCCAGTGCTCAGGTCTCGAACCAGGAAATACGACCATATTAGTCCAGTGCTCAGGTCTAGAAACAAGAAATACGACCATATTAGTCCAGTGCTCAGGTCTAGAACCAGGAAATACGACAATATTAGTCCTGTGCTCAGGTCTAGAACCAGGAAATTTGACCATATTAGTCCAGAGCTCAGGTCTAGACCCAGGAAATACGACCATATTAGTCCAGAGCTCAGGTCTAGTACCAGGAAATACGACCATATTAGTCCAGTGTTCAGGTGTAGAACCAGGAAATACGACCATATTAGTCCAGTGCTCAGGTCTAGAACCAGGAAATACGACCATATTAGTCCAGTGCTCAGGACTAGAACCAGGAAATACGACCATATTAGTCCAGTGCTAAAGACTAGAACCAGGATATACGACCATATTAGTCCATTGCTCAGGTCTAGAACCAGGAAATACGACCATATTAGTCCAGTGCTCAGGTCTAGAACCAGTAAATACGACCATATTAGTCCAGTGCTAAGGACTAGAACCAGGAAATACAAACATGTTAGTCCAGTGCTCAGGTCTAGCACCAGGAAATACGACCATATTAGTCCAGAGCTCAGGTCTAGAACCAGGAAATATGACCATATTAGTCCAGATTTCAGGTCTAGAACCAGGAAATACGACCATATTAGTCCAGTGCTCAGGACTAGAACCAGGACATACGACCATATTAGTCCAGTACTCAGGTCTAGAACCAGGAAATACGACCATATTAGTCCAGTGCTCAGGACTAGAACCAGGAAATACGACCATATTAGTCCAGAGCTCAGGTCTAGATCCAGGAAATACGACCATATTATTCCAGTGTTCAGGTCTATTACCAGGAAATACGACCATCTTAGTCCAGTGCTCGGGTCTAGCACCAGGAAATACGACCATATTAGTCCAGAGCTCAGGTCTAGAACCAGGAAATATGACCATATTAGTCCAGATTTCAGGTCTAGAACCAGGAAATACGACCATATTAGTCCAGTGCTCAGGACTAGAACCAGGACATACGACCATATTAGTCCAGTACTCAGGTCTAGAACCAGGAAATACGACCATATTAGTCCAGTGCTCAGGACTAGAACCAGGAAATACGACCATATTAGTCCAGAGCTCAGGTCTAGATCCAGGAAATACGACCATATTATTCCAGTGTTCAGGTCTATAACAGGAAATACGACCATCTTAGTCCAGTGCTCGGGTCTAGAACCAGGAAATACGACCATATTAGTCCAGAGCTCAGGTCTAGAACCAGGAAATTTTACCATATTAGTCCAGAGCTCAGGTCTAGCCCAGGAAATACGACCATATTAGTCCAGAGCTCAGGTCTAGAACCAGGAAATACGACCATATTAGTCCAGTGTTCAGGTCTAGAACCAATAAATACGACCATATTAGTCCAGTGGTCAGGTCTAGAACCAGGAAATACGACCAAATTAGTCCAGTGCTCAGGTCTAGAACCAGGAAATACGACCATATTAGTCCAGAGCTCAGGTCTAGAACCAGGAAATACGACCATATTAGTCCAGTGCTCAGGTCTAGAACCAGTAAATACGACCATATTAGTCCAGTGCTAAGGACTAGAACCAGGAAATACGACCATATTAGTCCAGAGCTCAGGTCTAGATCCAGGAAATACGACCATATTAGTCCAGTGCTCAGGTCTATAACCAGGAAATACGACCATATTAGTCCAGTGCTCGGGTCTAGAACCAGGAAATACGACCATAATAGTCCAGAGCTCAGGTCTAGAACCAGGAAATTTGACCATATTAGTCCAGAGCTCAGGTCTAGACCCAGGAAATACGACCATATTAGTCCAGAGCTCAGGTCTAGAACCAGGAAATACGACCATATTAGTCCAGTGTTCAGGTCTAGAACCAATAAATACGACCATATTAGTCCAGTGGTCAGGTCTAGAACCAGGAAATACGACCATATTAGTCCAGTGCTCAGGTCTAGAACCAGGAAATACGACCATATTAGTCCAGAGCTCAGGTCTAGAACCAAGAAATACGACCATATTAGTCCAGTGCTCAGGTCTAGAACCAGTAAATACGACCATATTAGTCCAGTGCTAAGGACTAGAACCAGGAAATACGACCATATTAGTCCAGTGCTCAGGTCTAGAACCAGGAATTACGACCATATTATTCCAGTGCTAAGGACTAGAACCAGGAAATTCGACAATATTAGTCCAGTGCTCAGGACTAGAACCAGGAAATACGACAATATTAGTCCAGTGATCAGGACTAGAACCAGGAAATACGACCATATTAGTCCAGTGCTAAAGACTAGAACCAGGAAATACGAACATATTAGTCCAGTGCTCAGGTCTAGAACCAGGAAATACGACCATATTAGTCCGGTGCTCAGGACTAGAACCAGGAAATACGACCATATTAGACCAGAGCTCAGGTCTAGAACCAGGAAATACGACCATATTAGTCCAGTGCTCAGGTCTAGAACCAGTAAATACGACCATATTAGTCCAGTGCTCAGGTCTAGCACCAGGAAATACGACCATATTAGTCCAGAGCTCAGGTCTAGAACCAGGAAATTTGACCATATTAGTCCAGTGCTAAGGTCTAGAACCAGGAAATACGACCATATTAGTCCAGAGCTCAGGTCTAGAACAAGGAAATTTGACCATATTAGTCCAGAGCTCAGGTCTAGACCCAGGAAATACGACCATATTAGTCCAGAGTTCAGGTCTAGAACCAGGAAATACGACCATATTAGTCCAGTGCTAAAGACTAGAACCAGGAAATTTGACCATATTAGTCCAGAGCTCAGGTCTAGACCCAGGAAATACGACCATATTAGTCCAGAGCTCAGGTCTAGAACCAGGAAAGACGACCATATTAGTCCAGTGCTAAAGACTAGAACCAGGAAATACGACAATATTAGTCCAGAGCTCAGGTCTAGATCCAGGAAATACGACCATATTAGTCCAGTGCTCAGGTCTATAACCAGGAAATACGACCATATTAGTCCAGTGCTCAGGTCTAGAACCAGGAAATACGACCATATTAGTCCAGTGCTCAGGTCTAGAACCAGGAATTACGACCATATTAGTCCAGTGCTAAGGACTAGAACCAGGAAATTCGACCATATTAGTCCAGTGCTCAGGACTAGAACCAGGAAATACGACAATATTAGTCCAGTGCTCAGGACTAGAACCAGGAAATACGACCATATTAGTCCATTGCTCAGGTCTAGCACGGGGAAATACGACCATATTAGTCCAGAGCTCAGGTCTAGAACCAAGAAATACGACCATATTAGTCCAGATTTCAGGTCTAGAACCAGGAAATACGACCATATTAGTCCAGTGCTCAGGACTAGAACCAGGAAATACGACAATATTAGTCCAGTGCTCAGGACTAGAACCAGGAAATACGACCATATTAGTCCAGTGCTAAAGACAAGAACCAGGACATACGACCATATTAATCCAGTGCTCAGGTCTAGAACCAGGAAATACGACAATATTAGTCCAGTGCTCTGGACTAGAACCAGGAAATACGACCATATTAGTCCAGTGCTAAAGACTAGAACCAGGAAATACGACCATATTAGTCCAGAGCTCAGGTCTAGATCCAGGAAATACGACCATATTAGTCCAGTGCTCAGGTCTATAACCAGGAAATACGACCATATTAGTCCAGTGCTCGGGTCTAGAACCAGGAAATACGACCATAATAGTCCAGAGCTCAGGTCTAGAACCAGGAAATTTGACCATATTAGTCCAGAGCTCAGGTCTAGACCCAGGAAATACGACCATATTAGTCCAGAGCTCAGGTCTAGAACCAGGAAATACGACCATATTAGTCCAGTGCTCAGGTCTAGAACCAGTAAATACGACCATATTAGTCCAGTGCTAAGGACTAGAACCAGGAAATACGACCATATTAGTCCAGTGCTCAGGTCTAGAACCAGGAATTACGACCATATTATTCCAGTGCTAAGGACTAGAACCAGGAAATTCGACAATATTAGTCCAGTGCTCAGGACTAGAACCAGGAAATACGACAATATTAGTCCAGTGATCAGGACTAGAACCAGGAAATACGACCATATTAGTCCAGTGCTAAAGACTAGAACCAGGAAATACGAACATATTAGTCCAGTGCTCAGGTCTAGAACCAGGAAATACGACCATATTAGTCCGGTGCTCAGGACTAGAACCAGGAAATACGACCATATTAGACCAGAGCTCAGGTCTAGAACCAGGAAATACGACCATATTAGTCCAGTGCTCAGGTCTAGAACCAGTAAATACGACCATATTAGTCCAGTGCTCAGGTCTAGCACCAGGAAATACGACCATATTAGTCCAGAGCTCAGGTCTAGAACCAGGAAATTTGACCATATTAGTCCAGTGCTAAGGTCTAGAACCAGGAAATACGACCATATTAATCCAGTGCTCAGGTCTAGAACCAGGAAATACGACCATATTAGTCCAGTGCTCAGGACTAGAACCAGGAAATACGACCATATTAGTCCAGTGCTCAGGTCTCGAACCAGGAAATACGACCATATTAGTCCAGTGCTCAGGTCTAGAAACAAGAAATACGACCATATTAGTCCAGTGCTCAGGTCTAGAACCAGGAAATACGACAATATTAGTCCTGTGCTCAGGTCTAGAACCAGGAAATTTGACCATATTAGTCCAGAGCTCAGGTCTAGACCCAGGAAATACGACCATATTAGTCCAGAGCTCAGGTCTAGTACCAGGAAATACGACCATATTAGTCCAGTGTTCAGGTGTAGAACCAGGAAATACGACCATATTAGTCCAGTGCTCAGGTCTAGAACCAGGAAATACGACCATATTAGTCCAGTGCTCAGGACTAGAACCAGGAAATACGACCATATTAGTCCAGTGCTAAAGACTAGAACCAGGATATACGACCATATTAGTCCATTGCTCAGGTCTAGAACCAGGAAATACGACCATATTAGTCCAGTGCTCAGGTCTAGAACCAGTAAATACGACCATATTAGTCCAGTGCTAAGGACTAGAACCAGGAAATACAAACATGTTAGTCCAGTGCTCAGGTCTAGCACCAGGAAATACGACCATATTAGTCCAGAGCTCAGGTCTAGAACCAGGAAATATGACCATATTAGTCCAGATTTCAGGTCTAGAACCAGGAAATACGACCATATTAGTCCAGTGCTCAGGACTAGAACCAGGACATACGACCATATTAGTCCAGTACTCAGGTCTAGAACCAGGAAATACGACCATATTAGTCCAGTGCTCAGGACTAGAACCAGGAAATACGACCATATTAGTCCAGAGCTCAGGTCTAGATCCAGGAAATACGACCATATTATTCCAGTGTTCAGGTCTATTACCAGGAAATACGACCATCTTAGTCCAGTGCTCGGGTCTAGCACCAGGAAATACGACCATATTAGTCCAGAGCTCAGGTCTAGAACCAGGAAATATGACCATATTAGTCCAGATTTCAGGTCTAGAACCAGGAAATACGACCATATTAGTCCAGTGCTCAGGACTAGAACCAGGACATACGACCATATTAGTCCAGTACTCAGGTCTAGAACCAGGAAATACGACCATATTAGTCCAGTGCTCAGGACTAGAACCAGGAAATACGACCATATTAGTCCAGAGCTCAGGTCTAGATCCAGGAAATACGACCATATTATTCCAGTGTTCAGGTCTATAACAGGAAATACGACCATCTTAGTCCAGTGCTCGGGTCTAGAACCAGGAAATACGACCATATTAGTCCAGAGCTCAGGTCTAGAACCAGGAAATTTTACCATATTAGTCCAGAGCTCAGGTCTAGCCCAGGAAATACGACCATATTAGTCCAGAGCTCAGGTCTAGAACCAGGAAATACGACCATATTAGTCCAGTGTTCAGGTCTAGAACCAATAAATACGACCATATTAGTCCAGTGGTCAGGTCTAGAACCAGGAAATACGACCAAATTAGTCCAGTGCTCAGGTCTAGAACCAGGAAATACGACCATATTAGTCCAGAGCTCAGGTCTAGAACCAGGAAATACGACCATATTAGTCCAGTGCTCAGGTCTAGAACCAGTAAATACGACCATATTAGTCCAGTGCTAAGGACTAGAACCAGGAAATACGACCATATTAGTTCAGTGCTCAGGTCTAGAACCAGGAATTACGACCATATTATTCCAGTGCTAAGGACTAGAACCAGGAAATACGACCATATTAGTCCAGTGCTTAGGACTAGAACCAGGAAATACAACCATATTAGTCCAGTGCTCAGGTCTACAACCAGGAAATACGACCATATTAGTCCAGTGCTCAGGTCTAGAACCAGGAATTACGACCATATTAGTCCAGTGCTAAGGACTAGAACCAGGAAATACGACAATATTAGTCCAGTGATCAGGACTAGAACCAGGAAATACGACCATATTAGTCCAGTGCTAAAGACTAGAACCAGGAAATACGAACATATTAGTCCAGTGCTCAGGTCTAGAACCAGGAAATACGACCATATTAGTCCGGTGCTCAGGACTAGAACCAGGAAATACGACCATATTAGACCAGAGCTCAGGTCTAGAACCAGGAAATACGACCATATTAGTCCAGTGCTCAGGTCTAGAACCAGTAAATACGACCATATTAGTCCAGTGCTCCGGTCTAGCTCCAGGAAATACGACCATATTAGTCCAGAGCTCAGGTCTAGAACCAGGAAATACGACCATATTAGTCCAGATTTCAGGTCTAGAACCAGGAAATACGACCATATTAGTCCAGTGCTCAGGACTAGAACCAGGAAATACGACAATATTAGTCCAGTGCTCAGGACTAGAACCAGGAAATACGACCATATTAGTCCAGTGCTAAAGACTAGAACCAGGACATACGACCATATTAGTCCAGTGCTCAGGTCTAGAACCAGGAAATACGACCATATTAGTCCAGTGCTCAGGACTAGAACCAGGAAATACGACCATATTAGTCCAGTGCTAAAGACTAGAACCAGGATATACGACCATATTAGTCCATTGCTCAGGTCTAGAACCAGGAAATACGACCATATTAGTCCAGTGCTCAGGTCTAGAACCAGTAAATACGACCATATTAGTCCAGTGCTAAGGACTAGAACCAGGAAATACAAACATATTAGTCCAGTGCTCAGGTCTAGCACCAGGAAATACGACCATCTTAGTCCAGTGCTCGGGTCTAGAACCAGGAAATACGACCATATTAGTCCAGAGCTCAAGTCTAGAACCAGGAAATTTTACCATATTAGTCCAGAGCTCAGGTCTAGAACCAGGAAATACGACCATATTAGTCCAGAGCTCAGGTCTAGTACCAGGAAATACGACCATATTAGTCCAGTGTTCAGGTCTAGAACCAATAAATACGACCATATTAGTCCAGTGCTAAGGTCTAGAACCAGGAAATACGACCATATTAATCCAGTGCTCAGGTCTAGAACCAGGAAATACGACCATATTAGTCCAGTGCTCAGGACTAGAACCAGGAAATACGACCATATTAGTCCAGTGCTCAGGTCTCGAACCAGGAAATACGACCATATTAGTCCAGTGCTCAGGTCTAGAACCAAGAAATACGACCATATTAGTCCAGTGCTCAGGTCTAGAACCAGGAAATACGACAATATTAGTCCTGTGCTCAGGTCTAGAACCAGGAAATTTGACCATATTAGTCCAGAGCTCAGGTCTAGACCCAGGAAATACGACCATATTAGTCCAGAGCTCAGGTCTAGTACCAGGAAATACGACCATATTAGTCCAGTGTTCAGGTGTAGAACCAGGAAATACGACCATATTAGTCCAGTAGTCAGGTCTAGAACCAGGAAATACGACCATATTAGCCCAGTGCTAAAGACTAGAACCAGGAAATACGACCATATTAGTCCAGTGCTCAGGTCTAGATCCAGGAAATACGACCATATTAGTCCAGTGCTCAGGTCTATAACCAGGAAATACGACCATATTAGTCCAGTGCTCAGGACTAGAATCAGGAAATACGACCATATTAGTCCAGAGCTCAGGTCTAGAACCAGGAAATTTGACCATATTAGTCCAGAGCTCAGGTCTAGACCCAGGAAATACGACCATATTAGTCCAGAGTTCAGGTCTAGAACCAGGAAATACGACCATATTAGTCCAGTGCTAAAGACTAGAACCTGGAAATTTGACCATATTAGTCCAGAGCTCAGGTCTAGACCCAGGAAATACGACCATATTAGTCCAGAGCTCAGGTCTAGAACCAGGAAAGACGACCATATTAGTCCAGTGCTAAAGACTAGAACCAGGAAATACGACAATATTAGTCCAGAGCTCAGGTCTAGATCCAGGAAATACGACCATATTAGTCCAGTGCTCAGGTCTATAACCAGGAAATACGACCATATTAGTCCAGTGCTCAGGTCTAGAACCAGGAAATACGACCATATTAGTCCAGTGCTCAGGTCTAGAACCAGGAATTACGACCATATTAGTCCAGTGCTAAGGACTAGAACCAGGAAATTCGACCATATTAGTCCAGTGCTCAGGACTAGAACCAGGAAATACGACAATATTAGTCCAGTGCTCAGGACTAGAACCAGGAAATACGACCATATTAGTCCATTGCTCAGGTCTAGCACGGGGAAATACGACCATATTAGTCCAGAGCTCAGGTCTAGAACCAAGAAATACGACCATATTAGTCCAGATTTCAGGTCTAGAACCAGGAAATACGACCATATTAGTCCAGTGCTCAGGACTAGAACCAGGAAATACGACAATATTAGTCCAGTGCTCAGGACTAGAACCAGGAAATACGACCATATTAGTCCAGTGCTAAAGACAAGAACCAGGACATACGACCATATTAATCCAGTGCTCAGGTCTAGAACCAGGAAATACGACAATATTAGTCCAGTGCTCTGGACTAGAACCAGGAAATACGACCATATTAGTCCAGTGCTAAAGACTAGAACCAGGAAATACGACCATATTAGTCCAGAGCTCAGGTCTAGATCCAGGAAATACGACCATATTAGTCCAGTGCTCAGGTCTATAACCAGGAAATACGACCATATTAGTCCAGTGCTCGGGTCTAGAACCAGGAAATACGACCATAATAGTCCAGAGCTCAGGTCTAGAACCAGGAAATTTGACCATATTAGTCCAGAGCTCAGGTCTAGACCCAGGAAATACGACCATATTAGTCCAGAGCTCAGGTCTAGAACCAGGAAATACGACCATATTAGTCCAGTGTTCAGGTCTAGAACCAATAAATACGACCATATTAGTCCAGTGGTCAGGTCTAGAACCAGGAAATACGACCATATTAGTCCAGTGCTCAGGTCTAGAACCAGGAAATACGACCATATTAGTCCAGAGCTCAGGTCTAGAACCAGGAAATACGACCATATTAGTCCAGTGCTCAGGTCTAGAACCAGTAAATACGACCATATTAGTCCAGTGCTAAGGACTAGAACCAGGAAATACGACCATATTAGTCCAGTGCTCAGGTCTAGAACCAGGAATTACGACCATATTATTCCAGTGCTAAGGACTAGAACCAGGAAATTCGACAATATTAGTCCAGTGCTCAGGACTAGAACCAGGAAATACGACAATATTAGTCCAGTGATCAGGACTAGAACCAGGAAATACGACCATATTAGTCCAGTGCTAAAGACTAGAACCAGGAAATACGAACATATTAGTCCAGTGCTCAGGTCTAGAACCAGGAAATACGACCATATTAGTCCGGTGCTCAGGACTAGAACCAGGAAATACGACCATATTAGACCAGAGCTCAGGTCTAGAACCAGGAAATACGACCATATTAGTCCAGTGCTCAGGTCTAGAACCAGTAAATACGACCATATTAGTCCAGTGCTCAGGTCTAGCACCAGGAAATACGACCATATTAGTCCAGAGCTCAGGTCTAGAACCAGGAAATTTGACCATATTAGTCCAGTGCTAAGGTCTAGAACCAGGAAATACGACCATATTAGTCCAGAGCTCAGGTCTAGAACCAGGAAATTTGACCATATTAGTCCAGAGCTCAGGTCTAGACCCAGGAAATACGACCATATTAGTCCAGAGTTCAGGTCTAGAACCAGGAAATACGACCATATTAGTCCAGTGTTCAGGTCTAGAACCAAGAAATACGACCATATTAGTCCAGTGCTCAGGTCTAGAACCAGGAAATACGACAATATTAGTCCTGTGCTCAGGTCTAGAACCAGGAAATTTGACCATATTAGTCCAGTGCTCAGGTCTAGCACCAGGAAATACGACCATATTAGTCCAGAGCTCAGGTCTAGATCCAGGAAATACGACCATATTATTCCATTGTTCAGGTCTATTACCAGGAAATACGACCATATTAGTCCAGTGCTCGGGTCTAGAACCAGGAAATACGACCATATTAGTCCAGTGCTCAGGACTAGAACCAGGAAATACGACAATATTAGTCCAGTGGTCAGGTCTAGAACCAGGAAATACGACCATATTAGCCCAGTGCTAAAGACTAGAACCAGGAAATACGACCATATTAGTCCAGTGCTCAGGTCTAGATCCAGGAAATACGACCATATTAGTCCAGTGCTCAGGTCTATAACCAGGAAATACGACCATATTAGTCCAGTGCTCGGGTCTAGAACCAGGAAATACGACCATATTAGTCCAGAGCTCAGGTCTAGAACCAGGAAATTTGACCATATTAGTCCAGAGCTCAGGTCTAGACCCAGGAAATACGACCATATTAGTCCAAAGCTCAGGTCTAGAACCAGGAAATACGACCATATTAGTCCAGTGCTAAAGACTAGAACCAGGAAATTTGACCATATTAGTCCAGAGCTCAGGTCTAGACCCAGGAAATACGACCATATTATTCCAGAGCTCAGGTCTAGAACCAGGAAATACGACCATATTAGTCCAGTGCTAAAGACTAGAACCAGGAAATACGACCATATTAGTCCAGAGCTCAGGTCTAGATCCAGGAAATACGACCATATTAGTCCAGTGCTCAGGTCTATAACCAGGAAATACGACCATATTAGTCCAGTGCTCGGGTCTAGCACCAGGAAATACGACCATATTAGTCCAGAGCTCAGGTCTAGATCCAGGAAATACGACCATATTATTCCATTGTTCAGGTCTATTACCAGGAAATACGACCATATTAGTCCAGTGCTCGGGTCTAGAACCAGGAAATACGACCATATTAGTCCAGTGCTCAGGACTAGAACCAGGAAATACGACAATATTAGTCCAGTGGTCAGGTCTAGAACCAGGAAATACGACCATATTAGTCCAGAGCTCAGGTCTAGAACCAGGAAATTTGACCATATTAGTCCAGAGCTCAGGTCTAGACCCAGGAAATACGACCATATTAGTCCAGAGTTCAGGTCTAGAACCAGGAAATACGACCATATTAGTCCAGTGCTCAGGTCTAGAACCAAGAAATACGACCATATTAGTCCAGTGCTCAGGTCTAGAACCAGGAAATACGACAATATTAGTCCTGTGCTCAGGTCTAGAACCAGGAAATTTGACCATATTAGTCCAGAGCTCAGGTCTAGACCCAGGAAATACGACCATATTAGTCCAAAGCTCAGGTCTAGAACCAGGAAATACGACCATATTAGTCCAGTGCT
The DNA here is from genome assembly GCA_036924055.1 of Leuresthes tenuis. Taxonomy (NCBI): domain Eukaryota; kingdom Metazoa; phylum Chordata; class Actinopteri; order Atheriniformes; family Atherinopsidae; genus Leuresthes; species Leuresthes tenuis. Next base: position 4,246,552 of record JAVGWW010000016.1, read on the forward strand.
AAAGACTAGAACCAGGAAATTTGACCATATTAGTCCAGAGCTCAGGTCTAGACCCAGGAAATACGACCATATTAGTCCAGAGCTCAGGTCTAGAACCAGGAAATACGACCATATTAGTCCAGTGCTAAAGACTAGAACCAGGAAATACGACCATATTAGTCCAGAGCTCAGGTCTAGATCCAGGAAATACGACCATATTAGTCCAGTGCTCAGGTCTATAACCAGGAAATACGACCATATTAGTCCAGTGCTCGGGTCTAGCACCAGGAAATACGACCATATTAGTCCAGAGCTCAGGTCTAGATCCAGGAAATACGACCATATTATTCCATTGTTCAGGTCTATTACCAGGAAATACGACCATATTAGTCCAGTGCTCGGGTCTAGAACCAGGAAATACGACCATATTAGTCCAGTGCTCAGGACTAGAACCAGGAAATACGACAATATTAGTCCAGTGGTCAGGTCTAGAACCAGGAAATACGACCATATTAGTCCAGAGCTCAGGTCTAGAACCAGGAAATTTGACCATATTAGTCCAGAGCTCAGGTCTAGACCCAGGAAATACGACCATATTAGTCCAGAGTTCAGGTCTAGAACCAGGAAATACGACCATATTAGTCCAGTGCTCAGGTCTAGAACCAAGAAATACGACCATATTAGTCCAGTGCTCAGGTCTAGAACCAGGAAATACGACAATATTAGTCCTGTGCTCAGGTCTAGAACCAGGAAATTTGACCATATTAGTCCAGTGCTCAGGTCTAGCACCAGGAAATACGACCATATTAGTCCAGAGCTCAGGTCTAGATCCAGGAAATACGACCATATTATTCCATTGTTCAGGTCTATTACCAGGAAATACGACCATATTAGTCCAGTGCTCGGGTCTAGAACCAGGAAATACGACCATATTAGTCCAGTGCTCAGGACTAGAACCAGGAAATACGACCATATTAGTCCAGTGGTCAGGTCTAGAACCAGGAAATACGACCATATTAGCCCAGTGCTAAAGACTAGAACCAGGAAATACGACCATATTAGTCCAGTGCTCAGGTCTAGATCCAGGAAATACGACCATATTAGTCCAGTGCTCAGGTCTATAACCAGGAAATACGACCATATTAGTCCAGTGCTCGGGTCTAGAACCAGGAAATACGACCATATTAGTCCAGAGCTCAGGTCTAGAACCAGGAAATTTGACCATATTAGTCCAGAGCTCAGGTCTAGACCCAGGAAATACGACCATATTAGTCCAAAGCTCAGGTCTAGAACCAGGAAATACGACCATATTAGTCCAGTGCTAAAGACTAGAACCAGGAAATTTGACCATATTAGTCCAGAGCTCAGGTCTAGACCCAGGAAATACGACCATATTAGTCCAGAGCTCAGGTCTAGAACCAGGAAATACGACCATATTAGTCCAGTGCTAAAGACTAGAACCAGGAAATACGACCATATTAGTCCAGAGCTCAGGTCTAGATCCAGGAAATACGACCATATTAGTCCAGTGCTCAGGTCTATAACCAGGAAATACGACCATATTAGTCCAGTGCTCGGGTCTAGAACCAGGAAATACGACCATATTAGTCCAGAGCTCAGGTCTAGAACCAGGAAATTTGACCATATTAGTCCAGAGCTCAGGTCTAGACCCAGGAAATACGACCATATTAGTCCAGAGCTCAGGTCTAGAACCAGGAAATACGACCATATTAGTCCAGTGTTCAGGACTAGAACCAGGAAATACGACCATATTAGTCCAGTGCTCAGGACTAGAACCAGGAAATACGACCATATTAGTCCAGTGCTCAGGTCTAGAACCAGGAAATACGACCATATTAGTCCAGAGCTCAGGTCTAGAACCAGGAAATACGACCATATTAGTCCAGTGCTCAGGTCTAGAACCAGTAAATACGACCATATTAGTCCAGTGCTAAGGACTAGAACCAGGAAATACGACCATATTAGTCCAGTGCTCAGGTCTAGAACCAGGAATTACGACCATATTAGTCCAGTGCGAAGGACTAGAACCAGGAAATACGACCATATTAGTCCAGTGCTTAGGACTAGAACCAGGAAATACAACCATATTAGTCCAGTGCTCAGGTCTAGAACCAGGAAATACGACCATATTAGTCCAGTGCTCAGGTCTAGAACCAGGAATTACGACCATATTAGTCCAGTGCTAAGGACTAGCACCAGGAAATTCGACCATATTAGTCCAGTGCTCAGGACTAGAACCAGGAAATACGACAATATTAGTCCAGTGCTCAGGACTAGAACCAGGAAATACGACCATATTAGTCCAGTGCTCAGGTCTAGCACCAGGAAATACGACCATATTAATCCAGAGCTCAGGTCTAGAACCAAGAAATACGACCATATTAGTCCAGATTTCAGGTCTAGAACCAGAAAATACGACCATATTAGTCCAGTGCTCAGGACTAGAACCAGGAAATACGACAATATTAGTCCAGTGCTCAGGACTAGAACCAGGAAATACGACCATATTAGTCCAGTGCTAAAGACTAGAACCAGGACATACGACCATATTAATCCAGTGCTCAGGTCTAGAACCAGGAAATACGACCATATTAGTCCAGTGCTCAGGACTAGAACCAGGAAATACGACCATATTAGTCCAGTGCTAAAGACTAGAACCAGGAAATACGACCATATTAGTCCAGAGCTCAGGTCTAGATCCAGGAAATACCACCATATTAGTCCAGTGCTCAGGTCTATAACCAGGAAATACGACCATATTAGTCCAGTGCTAAAGACTAGAACCAGGACATACGACCATATTAATCCAGTGCTCAGGTCTAGAACCAGGAAATACGACCATATTAGTCCAGTGCTCAGGACTAGAACCAGGAAATACGACCATATTTTTCCAGTGCTAAAGACTAGAACCAGGAAATACGACCATATTAGTCCAGAGCTCAGGTCTAGATCCAGGAAATACGACCATATTAGTCCAGTGCTCAGGTCTATAACCAGGAAATACGACCATATTAGTCCAGTGCTCGTATCTAGAACCAGGAAATACGACCATATTAGTCCAGAGCTCAGGTCTAGAACCAGGAAATTTGACCATATTAGACCAGAGCTCAGGTCTAGACCCAGGAAAGACGACCATATTAGTCCAGAGCTCAGGTCTAGAACCAGGAAATACGACCATATTAGTCCAGTGTTCAGGTCTAGAACCAATAAATACGACCATATTAGTCCAGTGGTCAGGTCTAGAACCAGGAAATACGACCATATTAGTCCAGTGCTCAGGTCTAGAACCAGTAAATACGACCATATTAGTCCAGTGCTAAGGACTAGAACCAGGAAATACAACCATATTAGTCCAGTGCTCAGGTCTAGCACCAGGAAATACGACCATATTAGGCCAGAGCTCAGGTCTAGAACCAGGAAATACGACCATATTAGTCCAGATTTCAGGTCTAGAACCAGGAAATACGACCATATTAGTCCAGTGCTCAGGACTAGAACCAGGAAATACGACAATATTAGTCCAGTGCTCTGGACTAGAACCAGGAAATACGACCATATTAGTCCAGTGCTAAAGACTAGAACCAGGAAATACGACGATATTAGTCCAGAGCTCAGGTCTAGATCCAGTGCTCAGGTCTATAACCAGGAAATACGACCATATTAGTCCAGTGCTCGGGTCTAGAACCAGGAAATACGACCATATTAGTCCAGTGCTCAGGACTAGAACCAGGAAATACGACCATATTTTTCCAGTGCTAAAGACTAGAACCAGGAAATACGACCATATTAGTCCAGAGCTCAGGTCTAGATCCAGGAAATACGACCATATTAGTCCAGTGCTCAGGTCTATAACCAGGAAATACGACCATATTAGTCCAGTGCTCGTATCTAGAACCAGGAAATACGACCATATTAGTCCAGAGCTCAGGTCTAGAACCAGGAAATTTGACTATATTAGACCAGAGCTCAGGTCTAGACCCAGGAAATACGACCATATTAGTCCAGAGCTCAGGTCTAGAACCAGGAAATACGACCATATTAGTCCAGTGTTCAGGTCTAGAACCAATAAATACGACCATATTAGTCCAGTGGTCAGGTCTAGAACCAGGAAATACGACCATATTAGTCCAGTGCTCAGGTCTAGAACCAGTAAATACGACCATATTAGTCCAGTGCTAAGGACTAGAACCAGGAAATACAACCATATTAGTCCAGTGCTCAGGTCTAGCACCAGGAAATACGACCATATTAGGCCAGAGCTCAGGTCTAGAACCAGGAAATACGACCATATTAGTCCAGATTTCAGGTCTAGAACCAGGAAATACGACCATATTAGTCCAGTGCTCAGGACTAGAACCAGGAAATACGACAATATTAGTCCAGTGCTCTGGACTAGAACCAGGAAATACGACCATATTAGTCCAGTGCTAAAGACTAGAACCAGGAAATACGACGATATTAGTCCAGAGCTCAGGTCTAGATCCAGTGCTCAGGTCTATAACCAGGAAATACGACCATATTAGTCCAGTGCTCGGGTCTAGAACCAGGAAATACGACCATATTAGTCCAGAGCTCAGGACTAGAACCAGGAAATTTGACCATATTAGTCCAGAGCTCAGGTCTAGACCCAGTAAATACGACCATATTAGTCCAGAGCTCAGGTCTAGAACCAGGAAATACGACCATATTAGTCCAGTGTTCAGGTCTAGAACCAATAAATACGACCATATTAGTCCAGTGGTCAGGTCTAGAACCAGGAAATACGACCAAATTAGTCCAGTGCTCAGGTCTAGAACCAGGAAATACGACCATATTAGTCCAGAGCTCAGGTCTAGAACCAGGAAATACGACCATATTAGTCCAGTGCTCAGGTCTAGAACCAGTAAATACGACCATATTAGTCCATTGCTAAGGACTAGAACCAGGAAATACGACCATATTAGTTCAGTGCTCAGGTCTAGAACCAGGAATTACGACCATATTATTCCAGTGCTAAGGACTAGAACCAGGAAATACGACCATATTAGTCCAGTGCTTAGGACTAGAACCAGGAAATACAACCATATTAGTCCAGTGCTCAGGTCTACAACCAGGAAATACGACCATATTAGTCCAGTGCTCAGGTCTAGAACCAGGAATTACGACCATATTAGTCCAGTGCTAAGGACTAGAACCAGGAAATACGACAATATTAGTCCAGTGATCAGGACTAGAACCAGGAAATACGACCATATTAGTCCAGTGCTAAAGACTAGAACCAGGAAATACGAACATATTAGTCCAGTGCTCAGGTCTAGAACCAGGAAATACGACCATATTAGTCCGGTGCTCAGGACTAGAACCAGGAAATACGACCATATTAGACCAGAGCTCAGGTCTAGAACCAGGAAATACGACCATATTAGTCCAGTGCTCAGGTCTAGAACCAGTAAATACGACCATATTAGTCCAGTGCTCCGGTCTAGCTCCAGGAAATACGACCATATTAGTCCAGAGCTCAGGTCTAGAACCAGGAAATACGACCATATTAGTCCAGATTTCAGGTCTAGAACCAGGAAATACGACCATATTAGTCCAGTGCTCAGGACTAGAACCAGGAAATACGACAATATTAGTCCAGTGCTCAGGACTAGAACCAGGAAATACGACCATATTAGTCCATTGCTCAGGTCTAGCACGGGGAAATACGACCATATTAGTCCAGAGCTCAGGTCTAGAACCAAGAAATACGACCATATTAGTCCAGATTTCAGGTCTAGAACCAGGAAATACGACCATATTAGTCCAGTGCTCAGGACTAGAACCAGGAAATACGACAATATTAGTCCAGTGCTCAGGACTAGAACCAGGAAATACGACCATATTAGTCCAGTGCTAAAGACAAGAACCAGGACATACGACCATATTAATCCAGTGCTCAGGTCTAGAACCAGGAAATACGACAATATTAGTCCAGTGCTCTGGACTAGAACCAGGAAATACGACCATATTAGTCCAGTGCTAAAGACTAGAACCAGGAAATACGACCATATTAGTGCAGAGCTCAGGTCTAGATCCAGGAAATACGACCATATTAGTCCAGTGCTCAGGTCTATAACCAGGAAATACGACCATATTAGTCCAGTGCTCGGGTCTAGAACCAGGAAATACGACCATAATAGTCCAGAGCTCAGGTCTAGAACCAGGAAATTTGACCATATTAGTCCAGAGCTCAGGTCTAGACCCAGGAAATACGACCATATTAGTCCAGAGCTCAGGTCTAGAACCAGGAAATACGACCATATTAGTCCAGTGTTCAGGTCTAGAACCAATAAATACGACCATATTAGTCCAGTGGTCAGGTCTAGAACCAGGAAATACGACCATATTAGTCCAGTGCTCAGGTCTAGAACCAGGAAATACGACCATATTAGTCCAGAGCTCAGGTCTAGAACCAGGAAATACGACCATATTAGTCCAGTGCTCAGGTCTAGAACCAGTAAATACGACCATATTAGTCCAGTGCTCAGGTCTAGAACCAGGAATTACGACCATATTATTCCAGTGCTAAGGACTAGAACCAGGAAATTCGACAATATTAGTCCAGTGCTCAGGACTAGAACCAGGAAATACGACAATATTAGTCCAGTGATCAGGACTAGAACCAGGAAATACGACCATATTAGTCCAGTGCTAAAGACTAGAACCAGGAAATACGAACATATTAGTCCAGTGCTCAGGTCTAGAACCAGGAAATACGACCATATTAGTCCGGTGCTCAGGACTAGAACCAGGAAATACGACCATATTAGACCAGAGCTCAGGTCTAGAACCAGGAAATACGACCATATTAGTCCAGTGCTCAGGTCTAGAACCAGTAAATACGACCATATTAGTCCAGTGCTCAGGTCTAGCACCAGGAAATACGACCATATTAGTCCAGAGCTCAGGTCTAGAACCAGGAAATTTGACCATATTAGTCCAGTGCTAAGGTCTAGAACCAGGAAATACGACCATATTAATCCAGTGCTCAGGTCTAGAACCAGGAAATACGACCATATTAGTCCAGTGCTCAGGTCTAGAACCAGGAAATACGACCATATTAGTCCAGTGCTCAGGTCTCGAACCAGGAAATACGACCATATTAGTCCAATGCTCAGGTCTAGAAACAAGAAATACGACCATATTAGTCCAGTGCTCAGGTCTAGAACCAGGAAATACGACAATATTAGTCCTGTGCTCAGGTCTAGAACCAGGAAATTTGACCATATTAGTCCAGAGCTCAGGTCTAGACCCAGGAAATACGACCATATTAGTCCAGAGCTCAGGTCTAGTACCAGGAAATACGACCATATTAGTCCAGTGTTCAGGTGTAGAACCAGGAAATACGACCATATTAGTCCAGTGCTCAGGTCTAGAACCAGGAAATACGACCATATTAGTCCAGTGCTCAGGACTAGAACCAGGAAATACGACCATATTAGTCCAGTGCTAAAGACTAGAACCAGGATATACGACCATATTAGTCCATTGCTCAGGTCTAGAACCAGGAAATACGACCATATTAGTCCAGTGCTCAAGTCTAGAACCAGTAAATACGACCATATTAGTCCAGTGCTAAGGACTAGAACCAGGAAATACAAACATGTTAGTCCAGTGCTCAGGTCTAGCACCAGGAAATACGACCATATTAGTCCAGAGCTCAGGTCTAGAACCAGGAAATATGACCATATTAGTCCAGATTTCAGGTCTAGAACCAGGAAATACGACCATATTAGTCCAGTGCTCAGGACTAGAACCAGGACATACGACCATATTAGTCCAGTACTCAGGTCTAGAACCAGGAAATACGACCATATTAGTCCAGTGCTCAGGACTAGAACCAGGAAATACGACCATATTAGTCCAGAGCTCAGGTCTAGATCCAGGAAATACGACCATATTATTCCAGTGTTCAGGTCTATTACCAGGAAATACGACCATCTTAGTCCAGTGCTCGGGTCTAGCACCAGGAAATACGACCATATTAGTCCAGAGCTCAGGTCTAGAACCAGGAAATATGACCATATTAGTCCAGATTTCAGATCTAGAACCAGGAAATATGACCATATTAGTCCAGTGCTCAGGACTAGAACCAGGACATACGACCATATTAGTCCAGTACTCAGGTCTAGAACCAGGAAATACGACCATATTAGTCCAGTGCTCAGGACTAGAACCAGGAAATACGACCATATTAGTCCAGAGCTCAGGTCTAGATCCAGGAAATACGACCATATTATTCCAGTGTTCAGGTCTATTACCAGGAAATACGACCATCTTAGTCCAGTGCTCGGGTCTAGAACCAGGAAATACGACCATATTAGTCCAGAGCTCAGGTCTAGAACCAGGAAATTTTACCATATTAGTCCAGAGCTCAGGTCTAGCCCAGGAAATACGACCATATTAGTCCAGAGCTCAGGTCTAGAACCAGGAAATACGACCATATTAGTCCAGTGTTCAGGTCTAGAACCAATAAATACGACCATATTAGTCCAGTGGTCAGGTCTAGAACCAGGAAATACGACCAAATTAGTCCAGTGCTCAGGTCTAGAACCAGGAAATACGACCATATTAGTCCAGAGCTCAGGTCTAGAACCAGGAAATACGACCATATTAGTCCAGTGCTCAGGTCTAGAACCAGTAAATACGACCATATTAGTCCAGTGCTAAGGACTAGAACCAGGAAATACGACCATATTAGTTCAGTGCTCAGGTCTAGAACCAGGAATTACGACCATATTATTCCAGTGCTAAGGACTAGAACCAGGAAATACGACCATATTAGTCCAGTGCTTAGGACTAGAACCAGGAAATACAACCATATTAGTCCAGTGCTCAGGTCTACAACCAGGAAATACGACCATATTAGTCCAGTGCTCAGGTCTAGAACCAGGAATTACGACCATATTAGTCCAGTGCTAAGGACTAGAACCAGGAAATACGACAATATTAGTCCAGTGATCAGGACTAGAACCAGGAAATACGACCATATTAGTCCAGTGCTAAAGACTAGAACCAGGAAATACGAACATATTAGTCCAGTGCTCAGGTCTAGAACCAGGAAATACGACCATATTAGTCCGGTGCTCAGGACTAGAACCAGGAAATACGACCATATTAGACCAGAGCTCAGGTCTAGAACCAGGAAATACGACCATATTAGTCCAGTGCTCAGGTCTAGAACCAGTAAATACGACCATATTAGTCCAGTGCTCCGGTCTAGCTCCAGGAAATACGACCATATTAGTCCAGAGCTCAGGTCTAGAACCAGGAAATACGACCATATTAGTCCAGATTTCAGGTCTAGAACCAGGAAATACGACCATATTAGTCCAGTGCTCAGGACTAGAACCAGGAAATACGACAATATTAGTCCAGTGCTCAGGACTAGAACCAGGAAATACGACCATATTAGTCCAGTGCTAAAGACTAGAACCAGGACATACGACCATATTAGTCCAGTGCTCAGGTCTAGAACCAGGAAATATGACCATATTAGTCCAGTGCTCAGGACTAGAACCAGGAAATACGACCATATTAGTCCAGTGCTAAAGACTAGAACCAGGATATACGACCATATTAGTCCATTGCTCAGGTCTAGAACCAGGAAATACGACCATATTAGTCCAGTGCTCAGGTCTAGAACCAGTAAATACGACCATATTAGTCCAGTGCTAAGGACTAGAACCAGGAAATACAAACATATTAGTCCAGTGCTCAGGTCTAGCACCAGGAAATACGACCATCTTAGTCCAGTGCTCGGGTCTAGAACCAGGAAATACGACCATATTAGTCCAGAGCTCAAGTCTAGAACCAGGAAATTTTACCATATTAGTCCAGAGCTCAGGTCTAGAACCAGGAAATACGACCATATTAGTCCAGAGCTCAGGTCTAGTACCAGGAAATACGACCATATTAGTCCAGTGTTCAGGTCTAGAACCAATAAATACGACCATATTAGTCCAGTGCTAAGGTCTAGAACCAGGAAATACGACCATATTAATCCAGTGCTCAGGTCTAGAACCAGGAAATACGACCATATTAGTCCAGTGCTCAGGACTAGAACCAGGAAATACGACCATATTAGTCCAGTGCTCAGGTCTCGAACCAGGAAATACGACCATATTAGTCCAGTGCTCAGGTCTAGAACCAAGAAATACGACCTTATTAGTCCAGTGCTCAGGTCTAGAACCAGGAAATACGACAATATTAGTCCTGTGCTCAGGTCTAGAACCAGGAAATTTGACCATATTAGTCCAGAGCTCAGGTCTAGACCCAGGAAATACGACCATATTAGTCCAGAGCTCAGGTCTAGTACCAGGAAATACGACCATATTAGTCCAGTGTTCAGGTGTAGAACCAGGAAATACGACCATATTAGTCCAGTAGTCAGGTCTAGAACCAGGAAATACGACCATATTAGCCCAGTGCTAAAGACTAGAACCAGGAAATACGACCATATTAGTCCAGTGCTCAGGTCTAGATCCAGGAAATACGACCATATTAGTCCAGTGCTCAGGTCTATAACCAGGAAATACGACCATATTAGTCCAGTGCTCAGGACTAGAACCAGGAAATACGACCATATTAGTCCAGAGCTCAGGTCTAGAACCAGGAAATTTGACCATATTAGTCCAGAGCTCAGGTCTAGACCCAGGAAATACGACCATATTAGTCCAGAGTTCAGGTCTAGAACCAGGAAATACGACCATATTAGTCCAGTGCTAAAGACTAGAACCTGGAAATTTGACCATATTAGTCCAGAGCTCAGGTCTAGACCCAGGAAATACGACCATATTAGTCCAGAGCTCAGGTCTAGAACCAGGAAAGACGACCATATTAGTCCAGTGCTAAAGACTAGAACCAGGAAATACGACAATATTAGTCCAGAGCTCAGGTCTAGATCCAGGAAATACGACCATATTAGTCCAGTGCTCAGGTCTATAACCAGGAAATACGACCATATTAGTCCAGTGCTCAGGTCTAGAACCAGGAAATACGACCATATTAGTCCAGTGCTCAGGTCTAGAACCAGGAATTACGACCATATTAGTCCAGTGCTAAGGACTAGAACCAGGAAATTCGACCATATTAGTCCAGTGCTCAGGACTAGAACCAGGAAATACGACAATATTAGTCCAGTGCTCAGGACTAGAACCAGGAAATACGACCATATTAGTCCATTGCTCAGGTCTAGCACGGGGAAATACGACCATATTAGTCCAGAGCTCAGGTCTAGAACCAAGAAATACGACCATATTAGTCCAGATTTCAGGTCTAAAACCAGGAAATACGACCATATTAGTCCAGTGCTCAGGACTAGAACCAGGAAATACGACAATATTAGTCCAGTGCTCAGGACTAGAACCAGGAAATACGACCATATTAGTCCAGTGCTAAAGACAAGAACCAGGACATACGACCATATAAATCCAGTGCTCAGGTCTAGAACCAGGAAATACGACAATATTAGTCCAATGCTCTGGACTAGAACCAGGAAATACGACCATATTAGTCCAGTGCTAAAGACTAGAACCAGGAAATACGACCATATTAGTCCAGAGCTCAGGTCTAGATCCAGGAAATACGACCATATTAGTCCAGTGCTCAGGTCTATAACCAGGAAATACGACCATATTAGTCCAGTGCTCGGGTCTAGAACCAGGAAATACGACCATAATAGTCCAGAGCTCAGGTCTAGAACCAGGAAATTTGACCATATTAGTCCAGAGCTCAGGTCTAGACCCAGGAAATACGACCATATTAGTCCAGAGCTCAGGTCTAGAACCAGGAAATACGACCATATTAGTCCAGTGTTCAGGTCTAGAACCAATAAATACGACCATATTAGTCCAGTGGTCAGGTCTAGAACCAGGAAATACGACCATATTAGTCCAGTGCTCAGGTCTAGAACCAGGAAATACGACCATATTAGTCCAGAGCTCAGGTCTAGAACCAGGAAATACGACCATATTAGTCCAGTGCTCAGGTCTAGAACCAGTAAATACGACCATATTAGTCCAGTGCTAAGGACTAGAACCAGGAAATACGACCATATTAGTCCAGTGCTCAGGTCTAGAACCAGGAATTACGACCATATTATTCCAGTGCTAAGGACTAGAACCAGGAAATTCGACAATATTAGTCCAGTGCTCAGGACTAGAACCAGGAAATACGACAATATTAGTCCAGTGATCAGGACTAGAACCAGGACATACGACCATATTAATCCAGTGCTCAGGTCTAGAACCAGGAAATACGACAATATTAGTCCAGTGCTCTGGACTAGAACCAGGAAATACGACCATATTAGTCCAGTGCTAAAGACTAGAACCAGGAAATACGACCATATTAGACCAGAGCTCAGGTCTAGAACCAGGAAATACGACCATATTAGTCCAGTGCTCAGGTCTAGAACCAGTAAATACGACCATATTAGTCCAGTGCTCAGGTCTAGCACCAGGAAATACGACCATATTAGTCCAGAGCTCAGGTCTAGAACCAGGAAATTTGACCATATTAGTCCAGTGCTAAGGTCTAGAACCAGGAAATACGACCATATTAGTCCAGAGCTCAGGTCTAGAACAAGGAAATTTGACCATATTAGTCCAGAGCTCAGGTCTAGACCCAGGAAATACGACCATATTAGTCCAGAGTTCAGGTCTAGAACCAGGAAATACGACCATATTAGTCCAGTGCTAAAGACTAGAACCAGGAAATTTGACCATATTAGTCCAGAGCTCAGGTCTAGACCCAGGAAATACGACCATATTAGTCCAGAGCTCAGGTCTAGAACCAGGAAAGACGACCATATTAGTCCAGTGCTAAAGACTAGAACCAGGAAATACGACAATATTAGTCCAGAGCTCAGGTCTAGATCCAGGAAATACGACCATATTAGTCCAGTGCTCAGGTCTATAACCAGGAAATACGACCATATTAGTCCAGTGCTCAGGTCTAGAACCAGGAAATACGACCATATTAGTCCAGTGCTCAGGTCTAGAACCAGGAATTACGACCATATTAGTCCAGTGCTAAGGACTAGAACCAGGAAATTCGACCATATTAGTCCAGTGCTCAGGACTAGAACCAGGAAATACGACAATATTAGTCCAGTGCTCAGGACTAGAACCAGGAAATACGACCATATTAGTCCATTGCTCAGGTCTAGCACGGGGAAATACGACCATATTAGTCCAGAGCTCAGGTCTAGAACCAAGAAATACGACCATATTAGTCCAGATTTCAGGTCTAGAACCAGGAAATACGACCATATTAGTCCAGTGCTCAGGACTAGAACCAGGAAATACGACAATATTAGTCCAGTGCTCAGGACTAGAACCAGGAAATACGACCATATTAGTCCAGTGCTAAAGACAAGAACCAGGACATACGACCATATTAATCCAGTGCTCAGGTCTAGAACCAGGAAATACGACAATATTAGTCCAGTGCTCTGGACTAGAACCAGGAAATACGACCATATTAGTCCAGTGCTAAAGACTAGAACCAGGAAATACGACCATATTAGTCCAGAGCTCAGGTCTAGATCCAGGAAATACGACCATATTAGTCCAGTGCTCAGGTCTATAACCAGGAAATACGACCATATTAGTCCAGTGCTCGGGTCTAGAACCAGGAAATACGACCATAATAGTCCAGAGCTCAGGTCTAGAACCAGGAAATTTGACCATATTAGTCCAGAGCTCAGGTCTAGACCCAGGAAATACGACCATATTAGTCCAGTGTTCAGGTCTAGAACCAGGAATTACGACCATATTATTCCAGTGCTAAGGACTAGAACCAGGAAATTCGACAATATTAGTCCAGTGCTCAGGACTAGAACCAGGAAATACGACAATATTAGTCCAGTGATCAGGACTAGAACCAGGAAATACGACCATGTTAGTCCAGTGCTAAAGACTAGAACCAGGAAGTACGAACATATTAGTCCAGTGCTCAGGTCTAGAACCAGGAAATACGACCATATTAGTCCGGTGCTCAGGACTAGAACCAGGAAATACGACCATATTAGACCAGAGCTCAGGTCTAGAACCAGGAAATACGACCATATTAGTCCAGTGCTAAAGACTAGAACCAGGAAATACGAACATATTAGTCCAGTGCTCAGGTCTAGAACCAGGAAATACGACCATATTAGTCCGGTGCTCAGGACTAGAACCAGGAAATACGACCATATTAGACCAGAGCTCAGGTCTAGAACCAGGAAATACGACCATATTAGTCCAGTGCTCAGGTCTAGAACCAGAAAATACGACCATATTAGTCCAGTGCTCAGGTCTAGCACCAGGAAATACGACCATATTAGTCCAGAGCTCAGGTCTAGAACCAGGAAATTTGACCATATTAGTCCAGTGCTAAGGTCTAGAACCAGGAAATACGACCATATTAGTCCAGAGCTCAGGTCTAGAACAAGGAAATTTGACCATATTAGTCCAGAGCTCAGGTCTAGACCCAGGAAATACGACCATATTAGTCCAGAGTTCAGGTCTAGAACCAGGAAATACGACCATATTAGTCCAGTGCTAAAGACTAGAACCAGGAAATTTGACCATATTAGTCCAGAGCTCAGGTCTAGACCCAGGAAATACGACCATATTAGTCCAGAGCTCAGGTCTAGAACCAGGAAAGACGACCATATTAGTCCAGTGCTAAAGACTAGAACCAGGAAATACGACAATATTAGTCCAGAGCTCAGGTCTAGATCCAGGAAATACGACCATATTAGTCCAGTGCTCAGGTCTATAACCAGGAAATACGACCATATTAGTCCAGTGCTCAGGTCTAGAACCAGGAAATACGACCATATTAGTCCAGTGCTCAGGTCTAGAACCAGGAATTACGACCATATTAGTCCAGTGCTAAGGACTAGAACCAGGAAATTCGACCATATTAGTCCAGTGCTCAGGACTAGAACCAGGAAATACGACAATATTAGTCCAGTGCTCAGGACTAGAACCAGGAAATACGACCATATTAGTCCATTGCTCAGGTCTAGCACGGGGAAATACGACCATATTAGTCCAGAGCTCAGGTCTAGAACCAAGAAATACGACCATATTAGTCCAGATTTCAGGTCTAGAACCAGGAAATACGACCATATTAGTCCAGTGCTCAGGACTAGAACCAGGAAATACGACAATATTAGTCCAGTGCTCAGGACTAGAACCAGGAAATACGACCATATTAGTCCAGTGCTAAAGACAAGAACCAGGACATACGACCATATTAATCCAGTGCTCAGGTCTAGAACCAGGAAATACGACAATATTAGTCCAGTGCTCTGGACTAGAACCAGGAAATACGACCATATTAGTCCAGTGCTAAAGACTAGAACCAGGAAATACGACCATATTAGTCCAGAGCTCAGGTCTAGATCCAGGAAATACGACCATATTAGTCCAGTGCTCAGGTCTATAACCAGGAAATACGACCATATTAGTCCAGTGCTCGGGTCTAGAACCAGGAAATACGACCATAATAGTCCAGAGCTCAGGTCTAGAACCAGGAAATTTGACCATATTAGTCCAGAGCTCAGGTCTAGACCCAGGAAATACGACCATATTAGTCCAGAGCTCAGGTCTAGAACCAGGAAATACGACCATATTAGTCCAGTGTTCAGGTCTAGAACCAATAAATACGACCATATTAGTCCAGTGGTCAGGTCTAGAACCAGGAAATACGACCATATTAGTCCAGTGCTCAGGTCTAGAACCAGGAAATACGACCATATTAGTCCAGAGCTCAGGTCTAGAACCAGGAAATACGACCATATTAGTCCAGTGCTCAGGTCTAGAACCAGTAAATACGACCATATTAGTCCAGTGCTAAGGACTAGAACCAGGAAATACGACCATATTAGTCCAGTGCTCAGGTCTAGAACCAGGAATTACGACCATATTATTCCAGTGCTAAGGACTAGAACCAGGAAATTCGACAATATTAGTCCAGTGCTCAGGACTAGAACCAGGAAATACGACAATATTAGTCCAGTGATCAGGACTAGAACCAGGAAATACGACCATGTTAGTCCAGTGCTAAAGACTAGAACCAGGAAGTACGAACATATTAGTCCAGTGCTCAGGTCTAGAACCAGGAAATACGACCATATTAGTCCGGTGCTCAGGACTAGAACCAGGAAATACGACCATATTAGACCAGAGCTCAGGTCTAGAACCAGGAAATACGACCATATTAGTCCAGTGCTCAGGTCTAGAACCAGTAAATACGACCATATTAGTCCAGTGCTCAGGTCTAGCACCAGGAAATACGACCATATTAGTCCAGAGCTCAGGTCTAGAACCAGGAAATTTGACCATATTAGTCCAGTGCTAAGGTCTAGAACCAGGAAATACGACCATATTAATCCAGTGCTCAGGTCTAGAACCAGGAAATACGACCATATTAGTCCAGTGCTCAGGACTAGAACCAGGAAATACGACCATATTAGTCCAGTGCTCAGGTCTCGAACCAGGAAATACGACCATATTAGTCCAGTGCTCAGGTCTAGAACCAAGAAATACGACCATATTAGTCCAGTGCTCAGGTCTAGAACCAGGAAATACGACAATATTAGTCCTGTGCTCAGGTCTAGAACCAGGAAATTTGACCATATTAGTCCAGAGCTCAGGTCTAGACCCAGGAAATACGACCATATTAGTCCAGAGCTCAGGTCTAGTACCAGGAAATACGACCATATTAGTCCAGTGTTCAGGTGTAGAACCAGGAAATACGACCATATTAGTCCAGTGCTCAGGTCTAGAACCAGGAAATACGACCATATTAGTCCAGTGCTCAGGACTAGAACCAGGAAATACGACCATATTAGTCCAGTGCTAAAGACTAGAACCAGGATATACGACCATATTAGTCCATTGCTCAGGTCTAGAACCAGGAAATACGACCATATTAGTCCAGTGCTCAGGTCTAGAACCAGTAAATACGACCATATTAGTCCAGTGCTAAGGACTAGAACCAGGAAATACAAACATGTTAGTCCAGTGCTCAGGTCTAGCACCAGGAAATACGACCATATTAGTCCAGAGCTCAGGTCTAGAACCAGGAAATATGACCATATTAGTCCAGATTTCAGGTCTAGAACCAGGAAATACGACCATATTAGTCCAGTGCTCAGGACTAGAACCAGGACATACGACCATATTAGTCCAGTACTCAGGTCTAGAACCAGGAAATACGACCATATTAGTCCAGTGCTCAGGACTAGAACCAGGAAATACGACCATATTAGTCCAGAGCTCAGGTCTAGATCCAGGAAATACGACCATATTATTCCAGTGTTCAGGTCTATTACCAGGAAATACGACCATCTTAGTCCAGTGCTCGGGTCTAGCACCAGGAAATACGACCATATTAGTCCAGAGCTCAGGTCTAGAACCAGGAAATATGACCATATTAGTCCAGATTTCAGGTCTAGAACCAGGAAATACGACCATATTAGTCCAGTGCTCAGGACTAGAACCAGGACATACGACCATATTAGTCCAGTACTCAGGTCTAGAACCAGGAAATACGACCATATTAGTCCAGTGCTCAGGACTAGAACCAGGAAATACGACCATATTAGTCCAGAGCTCAGGTCTAGATCCAGGAAATACGACCATATTATTCCAGTGTTCAGGTCTATTACCAGGAAATACGACCATCTTAGTCCAGTGCTCGGGTCTAGAACCAGGAAATACGACCATATTAGTCCAGAGCTCAGGTCTAGAACCAGGAAATTTTACCATATTAGTCCAGAGCTCAGGTCTAGCCCAGGAAATACGACCATATTAGTCCAGAGCTCAGGTCTAGAACCAGGAAATACGACAATATTAGTCCAGTGTTCAGGTCTAG
This sequence comes from Leuresthes tenuis, assembly GCA_036924055.1. Taxonomy (NCBI): domain Eukaryota; kingdom Metazoa; phylum Chordata; class Actinopteri; order Atheriniformes; family Atherinopsidae; genus Leuresthes; species Leuresthes tenuis. The sequence continues at coordinate 4,264,447 of JAVGWW010000016.1, forward strand.
AACCAATAAATACGACCATATTAGTCCAGTGGTCAGGTCTAGAACCAGGAAATACGACCAAATTAGTCCAGTGCTCAGGTCTAGAACCAGGAAATACGACCATATTAGTCCAGAGCTCAGGTCTAGAACCAGGAAATACGACCATATTAGTCCAGTGCTCAGGTCTAGAACCAGTAAATACGACCATATTAGTCCAGTGCTAAGGACTAGAACCAGGAAATACGACCATATTAGTTCAGTGCTCAGGTCTAGAACCAGGAATTACGACCATATTAGTCCAGTGCTCAGGTCTAGAACCAGTAAATACGACCATATTAGTCCAGTGCTAAGGACTAGAACCAGGAAATACGACCATATTAGTTCAGTGCTCAGGTCTAGAACCAGGAATTACGACCATATTATTCCAGTGCTAAGGACTAGAACCAGGAAATACGACCATATTAGTCCAGTGCTTAGGACTAGAACCAGGAAATACAACCATATTAGTCCAGTGCTCAGGTCTACAACCAGGAAATACGACCATATTAGTCCAGTGCTCAGGTCTAGAACCAGGAATTACGACCATATTAGTCCAGTGCTAAGGACTAGAACCAGGAAATACGACAATATTAGTCCAGTGATCAGGACTAGAACCAGGAAATACGACCATATTAGTCCAGTGCTAAAGACTAGAACCAGGAAATACGAACATATTAGTCCAGTGCTCAGGTCTAGAACCAGGAAATACGACCATATTAGTCCGGTGCTCAGGACTAGAACCAGGAAATACGACCATATTAGACCAGAGCTCAGGTCTAGAACCAGGAAATACGACCATATCAGTCCAGTGCTCAGGTCTAGAACCAGTAAATACGACCATATTAGTCCAGTGCTCCGGTCTAGCTCCAGGAAATACGACCATATTAGTCCAGAGCTCAGGTCTAGAACCAGGAAATACGACCATATTAGTCCAGATTTCAGGTCTAGAACCAGGAAATACGACCATATTAGTCCAGTGCTCAGGACTAGAACCAGGAAATACGACAATATTAGTCCAGTGCTCAGGACTAGAACCAGGAAATACGACCATATTAGTCCAGTGCTAAAGACTAGAACCAGGACATACGACCATATTAGTCCAGTGCTCAGGTCTAGAACCAGGAAATACGACCATATTAGTCCAGTGCTCAGGACTAGAACCAGGAAATACGACCATATTAGTCCAGTGCTAAAGACTAGAACCAGGATATACGACCATATTAGTCCATTGCTCAGGTCTAGAACCAGGAAATACGACCATATTAGTCCAGTGCTCAGGTCTAGAACCAGTAAATACGACCATATTAGTCCAGTGCTAAGGACTAGAACCAGGAAATACAAACATATTAGTCCAGTGCTCAGGTCTAGCACCAGGAAATACGACCATATTAGTCCAGAGCTCAGGTCTAGAACCAGGAAATATGACCATATTAGTCCAGATTTCAGGTCTAGAACCAGGAAATACGACCATATTAGTCCAGTGCTCAGGACTAGAACCAGGACATACGACCATATTAGTCCAGTACTCAGGTCTAGAACCAGGAAATACGACCATATTAGTCCAGAGCTCAGGTCTAGATCCAGGAAATACGACCATATTATTCCAGTGTTCAGGTCTATTACCAGGAAATACGACCATCTTAGTCCAGTGCTCGGGTCTAGAACCAGGAAATACGACCATATTAGTCCAGAGCTCAAGTCTAGAACCAGGAAATTTTACCATATTAGTCCAGAGCTCAGGTCTAGAACCAGGAAATACGACCATATTAGTCCAGAGCTCAGGTCTAGTACCAGGAAATACGACCATATTAGTCCAGTGTTCAGGTCTAGAACCAATAAATACGACCATATTAGTCCAGTGCTAAGGTCTAGAACCAGAAATACGACCATATTAATCCAGTGCTCAGGTCTAGAACCAGGAAATACGACCATATTAGTCCAGTGCTCAGGACTAGAACCAGGAAATACGACCATATTAGTCCAGTGCTCAGGTCTCGAACCAGGAAATACGACCATATTAGTCCAGTGCTCAGGTCTAGAACCAAGAAATACGACCATATTAGTCCAGTGCTCAGGTCTAGAACCAGGAAATACGACAATATTAGTCCTGTGCTCAGGTCTAGAACCAGGAAATTTGACCATATTAGTCCAGAGCTCAGGTCTAGACCCAGGAAATACGACCATATTAGTCCAGAGCTCAGGTCTAGTACCAGGAAATACGACCATATTAGTCCAGTGTTCAGGTGTAGAACCAGGAAATACGACCATATTAGTCCAGTAGTCAGGTCTAGAACCAGGAAATACGACCATATTAGCCCATTGCTAAAGACTAGAACCAGGAAATACGACCATATTAGTCCAGTGCTCAGGTCTAGATCCAGGAAATACGACCATATTAGTCCAGTGCTCAGGTCTATAACCAGGAAATACGACCATATTAGTCCAGTGCTCAGGACTAGAACCAGGAAATACGACCATATTAGTCCAGAGCTCAGGTCTAGAACCAGGAAATTTGACCATATTAGTCCAGAGCTCAGGTCTAGACCCAGGAAATACGACCATATTAGTCCAGAGTTCAGGTCTAGAACCAGGAAATACGACCATATTAGTCCAGTGCTAAAGACTAGAACCTGGAAATTTGACCATATTAGTCCAGAGCTCAGGTCTAGACCCAGGAAATACGACCATATTAGTCCAGAGCTCAGGTCTAGAACCAGGAAAGACGACCATATTAGTCCAGTGCTAAAGACTAGAACCAGGAAATACGACAATATTAGTCCAGAGCTCAGGTCTAGATCCAGGAAATACGACCATATTAGTCCAGTGCTCAGGTCTATAACCAGGAAATACGACCATATTAGTCCAGTGCTCAGGTCTAGAACCAGGAAATACGACCATATTAGTCCAGTGCTCAGGTCTAGAACCAGGAATTACGACCATATTAGTCCAGTGCTAAGGACTAGAACCAGGAAATTCGACCATATTAGTCCAGTGCTCAGGACTAGAACCAGGAAATACGACAATATTAGTCCAGTGCTCAGGACTAGAACCAGGAAATACGACCATATTAGTCCATTGCTCAGGTCTAGCACGGGGAAATACGACCATATTAGTCCAGAGCTCAGGTCTAGAACCAAGAAATACGACCATATTAGTCCAGATTTCAGGTCTAGAACCAGGAAATACGACCATATTAGTCCAGTGCTCAGGACTAGAACCAGGAAATAAGACAATATTAGTCCAGTGCTCAGGACTAGAACCAGGAAATACGACCATATTAGTCCAGTGCTAAAGACAAGAACCAGGACATACGACCATATTAATCCAGTGCTCAGGTCTAGAACCAGGAAATACGACAATATTAGTCCAGTGCTCTGGACTAGAACCAGGAAATACGACCATATTAGTCCAGTGCTAAAGACTAGAACCAGGAAATACGACCATATTAGTCCAGAGCTCAGGTCTAGATCCAGGAAATACGACCATATTAGTCCAGTGCTCAGGTCTATAACCAGGAAATACGACCATATTAGTCCAGTGCTCGGGTCTAGAACCAGGAAATACGACCATAATAGTCCAGAGCTCAGGTCTAGAACCAGGAAATTTGACCATATTAGTCCAGAGCTCAGGTCTAGACCCAGGAAATACGACCATATTAGTCCAGAGCTCAGGTCTAGAACCAGGAAATACGACCATATTAGTCCAGTGTTCAGGTCTAGAACCAATAAATACGACCATATTAGTCCAGTGGTCAGGTCTAGAACCAGGAAATACGACCATATTAGTCCAGTGCTCAGGTCTAGAACAGGAAATACGACCATATTAGTCCAGAGCTCAGGTCTAGAACCAGGAAATACGACCATATTAGTCCAGTGCTCAGGTCTAGAACCAGTAAATACGACCATATTAGTCCAGTGCTAAGGACTAGAACCAGGAAATACGACCATATTAGTCCAGTGCTCAGGTCTAGAACCAGGAATTACGACCATATTATTCCAGTGCTAAGGACTAGAACCAGGAAATTCGACAATATTAGTCCAGTGCTCAGGACTAGAACCAGGAAATACGACAATATTAGTCCAGTGATCAGGACTAGAACCAGGAAATACGACCATATTAGTCCAGTGCTAAAGACTAGAACCAGGAAATACGAACATATTAGTCCAGTGCTCAGGTCTAGAACCAGGAATACGACCATATTAGTCCGGTGCTCAGGACTAGAACCAGGAAATACGACCATATTAGACCAGAGCTCAGGTCTAGAACCAGGAAATACGACCATATTAGTCCAGTGCTCAGGTCTAGAACCAGTAAATACGACCATATTAGTCCAGTGCTCAGGTCTAGCACCAGGAAATACGACCATATTAGTCCAGAGCTCAGGTCTAGAACCAGGAAATTTGACCATATTAGTCCAGTGCTAAGGTCTAGAACCAGGAAATACGACCATATTAATCCAGTGCTCAGGTCTAGAACCAGGAAATACGACCATATTAGTCCAGTGCTCAGGACTAGAACCAGGAAATACGACCATATTAGTCCAGTGCTCAGGTCTCGAACCAGGAAATACGACCATATTAGTCCAGTGCTCAGGTCTAGAACCAAGAAATACGACCATATTAGTCCAGTGCTCAGGTCTAGAACCAGGAAATACGACAATATTAGTCCTGTGCTCAGGTCTAGAACCAGGAAATTTGACCATATTAGTCCAGAGCTCAGGTCTAGACCCAGGAAATACGACCATATTAGTCCAGAGCTCAGGTCTAGTACCAGGAAATACGACCATATTAGTCCAGTGTTCAGGTGTAGAACCAGGAAATACGACCATATTAGTCCAGTGCTCAGGACTAGAACCAGGAAATACGACCATATTAGTCCAGTGCTAAAGACTAGAACCAGGATATACGACCATATTAGTCCATTGCTCAGGTCTAGAACCAGGAAATACGACCATATTAGTCCAGTGCTCAGGTCTAGAACCAGTAAATACGACCATATTAGTCCAGTGCTAAGGACTAGAACCAGGAAATACAAACATGTTAGTCCAGTGCTCAGGTCTAGCACCAGGAAATACGACCATATTAGTCCAGAGCTCAGGTCTAGAACCAGGAAATATGACCATATTAGTCCAGATTTCAGGTCTAGAACCAGGAAATACGACCATATTAGTCCAGTGCTCAGGACTAGAACCAGGACATACGACCATATTAGTCCAGTACTCAGGTCTAGAACCAGGAAATACGACCATATTAGTCCAGTGCTCAGGACTAGAACCAGGAAATACGACCATATTAGTCCAGAGCTCAGGTCTAGATCCAGGAAATACGACCATATTATTCCAGTGTTCAGGTCTATTACCAGGAAATACGACCATCTTAGTCCAGTGCTCGGGTCTAGCACCAGGAAATACGACCATATTAGTCCAGAGCTCAGGTCTAGAACCAGGAAATATGACCATATTAGTCCAGATTTCAGGTCTAGAACCAGGAAATACGACCATATTAGTCCAGTGCTCAGGACTAGAACCAGGACATACGACCATATTAGTCCAGTACTCAGGTCTAGAACCAGGAAATACGACCATATTAGTCCAGTGCTCAGGACTAGAACCAGGAAATACGACCATATTAGTCCAGAGCTCAGGTCTAGATCCAGGAAATACGACCATATTATTCCAGTGTTCAGGTCTATTACCAGGAAATACGACCATCTTAGTCCAGTGCTCGGGTCTAGAACCAGGAAATACGACCATATTAGTCCAGAGCTCAGGTCTAGAACCAGGAAATTTTACCATATTAGTCCAGAGCTCAGGTCTAGCCCAGGAAATACGACCATATTAGTCCAGAGCTCAGGTCTAGTACCAGGAAATACGACCATATTAGTCCAGTGTTCAGGTCTAGAACCAATAAATACGACCATATTAGTCCAGTGCTAAGGTCTAGAACCAGGAAATACGACCATATTAATCCAGTGCTCAGGTCTAGAACCAGGAAATACGACCATATTAGTCCAGTGCTCAGGACTAGAACCAGGAAATACGACCATATTAGTCCAGTGCTCAGGTCTCGAACCAGGAAATACGACCATATTAGTCCAGTGCTCAGGTCTAGAACCAAGAAATACGACCATATTAGTCCAGTGCTCAGGTCTAGAACCAGGAAATACGACAATATTAGTCCTGTGCTCAGGTCTAGAACCAGGAAATTTGACCATATTAGTCCAGAGCTCAGGTCTAGACCCAGGAAATACGACCATATTAGTCCAGAGCTCAGGTCTAGTACGAGGAAATACGACCATATTAGTCCAGTGTTCAGGTGTAGAACCAGGAAATACGACCATATTAGTCCAGTAGTCAGGTCTAGAACCAGGAAATACGACCATATTAGCCCAGTGCTAAAGACTAGAACCAGGAAATACGACCATATTAGTCCAGTGCTCAGGTCTAGAACCAGGAAATACGACCATATTAGTCCAGTGCTCAGGACTAGAACCAGGAAATACGACCATATTAGTCCAGTGCTAAAGACTAGAACCAGGATATACGACCATATTAGTCCATTGCTCAGGTCTAGAACCAGGAAATACGACCATATTAGTCCAGTGCTCAGGTCTAGAACCAGTAAATACGACCATATTAGTCCAGTGCTAAGGACTAGAACCAGGAAATACAAACATATTAGTCCAGTGCTCAGGTCTAGCACCAGGAAATACGACCATATTAGTCCAGAGCTCAGGTCTAGAACCAGGAAATATGACCATATTAGTCCAGATTTCAGGTCTAGAACCAGGAAATACGACCATATTAGTCCAGTGCTCAGGACTAGAACCAGGACATACGACCATATTAGTCCAGTACTCAGGTCTAGAACCAGGAAATACGACCATATTAGTCCAGTGCTCAGGACTAGAACCAGGAAATACGACCATATTAGTCCAGAGCTCAGGTCTAGATCCAGGAAATACGACCATATTATTCCAGTGTTCAGGTCTATTACCAGGAAATACGACCATCTTAGTCCAGTGCTCGGGTCTAGAACCAGGAAATACGACCATATTAGTCCAGAGCTCAGGTCTAGAACCAGGAAATTTTACCATATTAGTCCAGAGCTCAGGTCTAGACCCAGGAAATACGACCATATTAGTCCAGAGCTCAGGTCTAGTACCAGGAAATACGACCATATTAGTCCAGTGTTCAGGTCTAGAACCAATAAATACGACCATATTAGTCCAGTGCTAAGGTCTAGAACCAGGAAATACGACCATATTAATCCAGTGCTCAGGTCTAGAACCAGGAAATACGACCATATTAGTCCAGTGCTCAGGACTAGAACCAGGAAATACGACCATATTAGTCCAGTGCTCAGGTCTCGAACCAGGAAATACGACCATATTAGTCCAGTGCTCAGGTCTAGAACCAAGAAATACGACCATATTAGTCCAGTGCTCAGGTCTAGATTCAGGAAATACGACAATATTAGTCCTGTGCTCAGGTCTAGAACCAGGAAATTTGACCATATTAGTCCAGAGCTCAGGTCTAGACCCAGGAAATACGACCATATTAGTCCAGTGTTCAGGTGTAGAACCAGGAAATACGACCATATTAGTCCAGTGCTCAGGTCTATAACCAGGAAATACGACCATATTAGTCCAGTGCTCAGGTCTATAACCAGGAAATACGACCATATTAGTCCAGAGCTCAGGTCTAGAACCAGGAAATACGACCATATTAGTCCAGTGCTAAAGACTAGAACCAGGAAATACGACCATATTAGTCCAGAGCTCAGGTCTAGATCCAGGATATACGACCATATTAGTCCAGTGCTCAGGTCTATAACCAGGAAATACGACCATATTAGTCCCGTGCTCAGGTCTAGAACCAGGAAATACGACCATATTAGTCCAGTGCTCAGGACTAGAACCAGGAATTACGACCATATTAGTCCAGTGCTAAGGACTAGAACCAGGAAATTCGACCATATTAGTCCAGTGCTCAGGACTAGAACCAGGAAATACGACAATATTAGTCCAGTGCTCAGGACTAGAACCAGGAAATACGACCATATTAGTCCATTGCTCAGGTCTAGCACGGGGAAATACGACCATATTAGTCCAGAGCTCAGGTCTAGAACCAAGAAATACGACCATATTAGTCCAGATTTCAGGTCTAGAACCAGGAAATACGACCATATTAGTCCAGTGCTCAGGACTAGAACCAGGAAATACGACAATATTAGTCCAGTGCTCAGGACTAGAACCAGGAAATACGACCATATTAGTCCAGTGCTAAAGACAAGAACCAGGACATACGACCATATTAATCCAGTGCTCAGGTCTAGAACCAGGAAATACGACAATATTAGTCCAGTGCTCTGGACTAGAACCAGGAAATACGACCATATTAGTCCAGTGCTAAAGACTAGAACCAGGAAATACGACCATATTAGTCCAGAGCTCAGGTCTAGATCCAGGAAATACGACCATATTAGTCCAGTGCTCAGGTCTATAACCAGGAAATACGACCATATTAGTCCAGTGCTCGGGTCTAGAACCAGGAAATACGACCATAATAGTCCAGAGCTCAGGTCTAGAACCAGGAAATTTGACCATATTAGTCCAGAGCTCAGGTCTAGACCCAGGAAATACGACCATATTAGTCCAGAGCTCAGGTCTAGAACCAGGAAATACGACCATATTAGTCCAGTGTTCAGGTCTAGAACCAATAAATACGACCATATTAGTCCAGTGGTCAGGTCTAGAACCAGGAAATACGACCATATTAGTCCAGTGCTCAGGTCTAGAACCAGGAAATACGACCATATTAGTCCAGAGCTCAGGTCTAGAACCAGGAAATACGACCATATTAGTCCAGTGCTCAGGACTAGAACCAGTAAATACGACCATATTAGTCCAGTGCTAAGGACTAGAACCAGGAAATACGACCATATTAGTCCAGTGCTCAGGTCTAGAACCAGGAATTACGACCATATTATTCCAGTGCTAAGGACTAGAACCAGGAAATTCGACCATATTAGTCCAGTGCTCAGGACTAGAACCAGGAAATACGACAATATTAGTCCAGTGATCAGGACTAGAACCAGGAAATACGACCATATTAGTCCAGTGCTAAAGACTAGAACCAGGAAATACGAACATATTAGTCCAGTGCTCAGGTCTAGAACCAGGAAATACGACCATATTAGTCCGGTGCTCAGGACTAGAACCAGGAAATACGACCATATTAGACCAGAGCTCAGGTCTAGAACCAGGAAATACGACCATATTAGTCCAGTGCTCAGGTCTAGAACCAGTAAATACGACCATATTAGTCCAGTGCTCAGGTCTAGCACCAGGAAATACGACCATATTAGTCCAGAGCTCAGGTCTAGAACCAGGAAATTTGACCATATTAGTCCAGTGCTAAGGTCTAGAACCAGGAAATACGACAATATTAATCCAGAGCTCAGGTCTAGAACCAGGAAATACGACCATATTAGTCCAGTGCTCAGGACTAGAACCAGGAAATACGACCATATTAGTCCAGTGCTCAGGTCTAGAACCAGGAAATACGACAATATTAGTCCTGTGCTCAGGTCTAGAACCAGGAAATTTGACCATATTAGTCCAGAGCTCAGGTCTAGACCCAGGAAATACGACCATATTAGTCCAGAGCTCAGGTCTAGTACCAGGAAATACGACCATATTAGTCCAGTGTTCAGGTGTAGAACCAGGAAATACGACCATATTAGTCCAGTGCTCAGGTCTAGAACCAGGAAATACGACCATATTAGTCCAGTGCTCAGGACTAGAACCAGGAAATACGACCATATTAGTCCAGTGCTAAAGACTAGAACCAGGATATACGACCATATTAGTCCATTGCTCAGGTCTAGAACCAGGAAATACGACCATATTAGTCCAGTGCTCAGGTCTAGAACCAGTAAATACGACCATATTAGTCCAGTGCTAAGGACTAGAACCAGGAAATACAAACATATTAGTCCAGTGCTCAGGTCTAGCACCAGGAAATACGACCATATTAGTCCAGAGCTCAGGTCTAGAACCAGGAAATATGACCATATTAGTCCAGATTTCAGGTCTAGAACCAGGAAATACGACCATATTAGTCCAGTGCTCAGGACTAGAACCAGGACATACGACCATATTAGTCCAGTACTCAGGTCTAGAACCAGGAAATACGACCATATTAGTCCAGTGCTCAGGACTAGAACCAGGAAATACGACCATATTAGTCCAGAGCTCAGGTCTAGATCCAGGAAATACGACCATATTATTCCAGTGTTCAGGTCTATTACCAGGAAATACGACCATCTTAGTCCAGTGCTCGGGTCTAGAACCAGGAAATACGACCATATTAGTCCAGAGCTCAGGTCTAGAACCAGGAAATTTTACCATATTAGTCCAGAGCTCAGGTCTAGACCCAGGAAATACGACCATATTAGTCCAGAGCTCAGGTCTAGTACCAGGAAATACGACCATATTAGTCCAGTGTTCAGGTCTAGAACCAATAAATACGACCATATTAGTCCAGTGCTAAGGTCTAGAACCAGGAAATACGACCATATTAGTCCAGTGCTCGGGTCTAGAACCAGGAAATACGACCATAATAGTCCAGAGCTCAGGTCTAGAACCAGGAAATTTGACCATATTAGTCCAGAGCTCAGGTCTAGACCCAGGAAATACGACCATATTAGTCCAGAGCTCAGGTCTAGAACCAGGAAATACGACCATATTAGTCCAGTGTTCAGGTCTAGAACCAATAAATACGACCATATTAGTCCAGTGGTCAGGTCTAGAACCAGGAAATACGACCATATTAGTCCAGTGCTCAGGTCTAGAACCAGGAAATACGACCATATTAGTCCAGAGCTCAGGCCTAGAACCAGGAAATACGACCATATTAGTCCAGTGCTCAGGTCTAGAACCAGTAAATACGACCATATTAGTCCAGTGCTAAGGACTAGAACCAGGAAATACGACCATATTAGTCCAGTGCTCAGGTCTAGAACCAGGAATTACGACCATATTATTCCAGTGCTAAGGACTAGAACCAGGAAATTCGACCATATTAGTCCAGTGCTCAGGACTAGAACCAGGAAATACGACAATATTAGTCCAGTGATCAGGACTAGAACCAGGAAATACGACCATATTAGTCCAGTGCTAAAGACTAGAACCAGGAAATACGAACATATTAGTCCAGTGCTCAGGTCTAGAACCAGGAAATACGACCATATTAGTCCGGTGCTCAGGACTAGAACCAGGAAATACGACCATATTAGACCAGAGCTCAGGTCTAGAACCAGGAAATACGACCATATTAGTCCAGTGCTCAGGTCTAGACCCAGGAAATACGACCATATTAGTCCAGAGCTCAGGTCTAGAACCAGGAAATACGACCATATTAGTCCAGTGCTAAAGACTAGAACCAGGAAATTTGACCATATTAGTCCAGAGCTCAGGTCTAGACCCAGGAAATACGACCATATTAGTCCAGAGCTCAGGTCTAGAACCAGGAAATACGACCATATTAGTCCAGTGCTAAAGACTAGAACCAGGAAATACGACCATATTAGTCCAGAGCTCAGGTATAGATCCAGGAAATACGACCATATTAGTCCAGTGCTCAGGTCTATAACCAGGAAATACGACCATATTAGTCCAGTGCTCAGGTCTAGAACCAGGAAATACGACCATATTAGTCCAGTGCTCAGGTCTAGAACCAGGAATTACGACCATATTAGTCCAGTGCTAAGGACTAGAACCAGGAAATTCGACCATATTAGTCCAGTGCTCAGGACTAGAACCAGGAAATACGACAATATTAGTCCAGTGCTCAGGACTAGAACCAGGAAATACGACCATATTAGTCCAGTGCTAAAGACTAGAACCAGGAAATACGACCATATTAGTCCAGAGCTCAGGTCTAGATCCAGGAAATACGACCATATTAGTCCAGTGCTCAGGTCTATAACCAGGAAATACGACCATATTAGTCCAGTGCTCAGGTCTAGAACCAGGAAATACGACCATATTAGTCCAGTGCTCAGGTCTAGAACCAGGAATTACGACCATATTAGTCCAGTGCTAAGGACTAGAACCAGGAAATTCGACCATATTAGTCCAGTGCTCAGGACTAGAACCAGGAAATACGACAATATTAGTCCAGTGCTCAGGACTAGAACCAGGAAATACGACCATATTAGTCCATTGCTCAGGTCTAGCACGGGGAAATACGACCATATTAGTCCAGAGCTCAGGTCTAGAACCAAGAAATACGACCATATTAGTCCAGATTTCAGGTCTAGAACCAGGAAATACGACCATATTAGTCCAGTGCTCAGGACTAGAACCAGGAAATACGACAATATTAGTCCAGTGCTCAGGTCTAGAACCAGGAAATACGACCATATTAGTCCAGTGCTCAGGTCTAGAACCAGGAATTACGACCATATTAGTCCAGTGCTAAGGACTAGAACCAGGAAATTCGACCATATTAGTCCAGTGCTCAGGACTAGAACCAGGAAATACGACAATATTAGTCCAGTGCTCAGGACTAGAACCAGGAAATACGACCATATTAGTCCAGTGCTAAAGACTAGAACCAGGAAATACGACCATATTAGTCCAGAGCTCAGGTCTAGATCCAGGAAATACGACCATATTAGTCCAGTGCTCAGGTCTATAACCAGGAAATACGACCATATTAGTCCAGTGCTCAGGTCTAGAACCAGGAAATACGACCATATTAGTCCAGTGCTCAGGTCTAGAACCAGGAAATACGACCATATTAGTCCAGTGCTCAGGTCTAGAACCAGGAATTACGACCATATTAGTCCAGTGCTAAGGACTAGAACCAGGAAATTCGACCATATTAGTCCAGTGCTCAGGACTAGAACCAGGAAATACGACAATATTAGTCCAGTGCTCAGGACTAGAACCAGGAAATACGACCATATTAGTCCAGTGCTAAAGACTAGAACCAGGAAATACGACCATATTAGTCCAGAGCTCAGGTCTAGATCCAGGAAATACGACCATATTAGTCCAGTGCTCAGGTCTATAACCAGGAAATACGACCATATTAGTCCAGTGCTCAGGTCTAGAACCAGGAAATACGACCATATTAGTCCAGTGCTCAGGTCTAGAACCAGGAATTACGACCATATTAGTCCAGTGCTAAGGACTAGAACCAGGAAATTCGACCATATTAGTCCAGTGCTCAGGACTAGAACCAGGAAATACGACAATATTAGTCCAGTGCTCGGGACTAGAACCAGGAAATACGACCATATTAGTCCATTGCTCAGGTCTAGCACGGGGAAATACGACCATATTAGTCCAGAGCTCAGGTCTAGAACCAAGAAATACGACCATATTAGTCCAGATTTCAGGTCTAGAACCAGGAAATACGACCATATTAGTCCAGTGCTCAGGACTAGAACCAGGAAATACGACAATATTAGTCCAGTGCTCAGGACTAGAACCAGGAAATACGACCATATTAGTCCAGTGCTAAAGACAAGAACCAGGACATACGACCATATTAATCCAGTGCTCAGGTCTAGAACCAGGAAATACGACAATATTAGTCCAGTGCTCTGGACTAGAACCAGGAAATACGACCATATTAGTCCAGTGCTAAAGACTAGAACCAGGAAATACGACCATATTAGTCCAGAGCTCAGGTCTAGATCCAGGAAATACGACCATATTAGTCCAGTGCTCAGGTCTATAACCAGGAAATACGACCATATTAGTCCAGTGCTCGGGTCTAGAACCAGGAAATACGACCATAATAGTCCAGAGCTCAGGTCTAGAACCAGTAAATTTGACCATATTAGTCCAGAGCTCAGGTCTAGACCCAGGAAATACGACCATATTAGTCCAGAGCTCAGGTCTAGAACCAGGAAATACGACCATATTAGTCCAGTGTTCAGGTCTAGAACCAATAAATACGACCATATTAGTCCAGTGGTCAGGTCTAGAACCAGGAAATACGACCATATTAGTCCAGTGCTCAGGTCTAGAACCAGGAAATACGACCATATTAGTCCAGAGCTCAGGTCTAGAACCAGGAAATACGACCATATTAGTCCAGTGCTCAGGTCTAGAACCAGTAAATACGACCATATTAGTCCAGTGCTAAGGACTAGAACCAGGAAATACGACCATATTAGTCCAGAGCTCAGGTCTAGATCCAGGAAATACGACCATATTAGTCCAGTGCTCAGGTCTATAACCAGGAAATACGACCATATTAGTCCAGTGCTCGAGTCTAGAACCAGGAAATACGACCATATTAGTCCAGTGCTCGAGTCTAGAACCAGGAAATACGACCATAATAGTCCAGAGCTCAGGTCTAAAACCAGGAAATTTGACCATATTAGTCCAGAGCTCAGGTCTAGACCCAGGAAATACGACCATATTAGTCCAGAGCTCAGGTCTAGAACCAGGAAATACGACCATATTAGTCCAGTGTTCAGGTCTAGAACCAATAAATACGACCATATTAGTCCAGTGGTCAGGTCTAGAACCAGGAAATACGACCATATTAGTCCAGTGCTCAGGTCTAGATCCAGGAAATACGACCATATTAGTCCAGAGCTCAGGTCTAGAACCAGGAAATACGACCATATTAGTCCAGTGCTCAGGTCTAGAACCAGTAAATACGACCATATTAGTCCAGTGCTAAGGACTAGAACCAGGAAATACGACCATATTAGTCCAGTGCTCAGGTCTAGAACCAGGAATTACGACCATATTATTCCAGTGCTAAGGACTAGAACCAAGAAATTCGACCATATTAGTCCAGTGCTCAGGACTAGAACCAGGAAATACGACAATATTAGTCCAGTGATCAGGACTAGAACCAGGAAATACGACCATATTAGTCCAGTGCTAAAGACTAGAACCAGGAAATACGAACATATTAGTCCAGTGCTCAGGTCTAGAACCAGGAAATACGACCATATTAGTCCGGTGCTCAGGACTAGAACCAGGAAATACGACCATATTAGACCAGAGCTCAGGTCTAGAACCAGGAAATACGACCATATTAGTCCAGTGCTCAGGTCTAGAACCAGTAAATACGACCATATTAGTCCAGTGCTCAGGTCTAGCACCAGGAAATACGACCATATTAGTCCAGAGCTCAGGTCTAGAACCAGGAAATTTGACCATATTAGTCCAGTGCTCAGGTCTAGAACCAAGAAATACGACCATATTAGTCCAGTGCTCAGGTCTAGAACCAGGAAATACGACAATATTAGTCCTGTGCTCAGGTCTAGAACCAGGAAATTTGACCATATTAGTCCAGAGCTCAGGTCTAGACCCAGGAAATACGACCATATTAGTCCAGAGCTCAGGTCTAGTACGAGGAAATACGACCATATTAGTCCAGTGTTCAGGTGTAGAACCAGGAAATACGACCATATTAGTCCAGTAGTCAGGTCTAGAACCAGGAAATACGACCATATTAGCCCAGTGCTAAAGACTAGAACCAGGAAATACGACCATATTAGTCCAGTGCTCAGGTCTAGATCCAGGAAATACGACCATATTAGCCCAGTGCTAAAGACTAGAACCAGGAAATACGACCATATTAGTCCAGTGCTCAGGTCTAGTACCAGGAAATACGACCATATTAGTCCAGTGTTCAGGTGTAGAACCAGGAAATACGACCATATTAGTCCAGTGCTCAGGTCTAGAACCAGGAAATACGACCATATTAGTCCAGTGCTCAGGACTAGAACCAGGAAATACGACCATATTAGTCCAGTGCTAAAGACTAGAACCAGGATATACGACCATATTAGTCCATTGCTCAGGTCTAGAACCAGGAAATACGACCATATTAGTCCAGTGCTCAGGTCTAGAACCAGTAAATACGACCATATTAGTCCAGTGCTAAGGACTAGAACCAGGAAATACAAACATATTAGTCCAGTGCTCAGGTCTAGCACCAGGAAATACGACCATATTAGTCCAGAGCTCAGGTCTAGAACCAGGAAATATGACCATATTAGTCCAGATTTCAGGTCTAGAACCAGGAAATACGACCATATTAGTCCAGTGCTCAGGACTAGAACCAGGACATACGACCATATTAGTCCAGTACTCAGGTCTAGAACCAGGAAATACGACCATATTAGTCCAGTGCTCAGGACTAGAACCAGGAAATACGACCATATTAGTCCAGAGCTCAGGTCTAGATCCAGGAAATACGACCATATTATTCCAGTGTTCAGGTCTATTACCAGGAAATACGACAATCTTAGTCCAGTGCTCGGGTCTAGAACCAGGAAATACGACCATATTAGTCCAGAGCTCAGGTCTAGAACCAGGAAATTTTACCATATTAGTCCAGAGCTCAGGTCTAGACCCAGGAAATACGACCATATTAGTCCAGAGCTCAGGTCTAGTACCAGGAAATACGACCATATTAGTCCAGTGTTCAGGTCTAGAACCAATAAATACGACCATATTAGTCCAGTGCTAAGGTCTAGAACCAGGAAATACGACCATATTAATCCAGTGCTCAGGTCTAGAACCAGGAAATACGACCATATTAGTCCAGTGCTCAGGACTAGAACCAGGAAAGACGACCATATTAGTCCAGTGCTCAGGTCTCGAACCAGGAAATACGACCATATTAGTCCAGTGCTCAGGTCTAGAACCAAGAAATACGACCATATTAGTCCAGTGCTCAGGTCTAGAACCAGGAAATACGACAATATTAGTCCTGTGCTCAGGTCTAGAACCAGGAAATTTGACCATATTAGTCCAGAGCTCAGGTCTAGACCCAGGAAATACGACCATATTAGTCCAGAGCTCAGGTCTAGTACGAGGAAATACGACCATATTAGTCCAGTGTTCAGGTGTAGAACCAGGAAATACGACCATATTAGTCCAGTAGTCAGGTCTAGAACCAGGAAATACGACCATATTAGCCCAGTGCTAAAGACTAGAACCAGGAAATACGACCATATTAGTCCAGTGCTCAGGTCTAGATCCAGGAAATACGACCATATTGGTCCAGTGCTCAGGTCTATAACCAGGAAATACGACCATATTAGTCCAGTGCTCGGGTCTAGAACCAGGAAATACGACCATATTAGTCCAGAGCTCAGGTCTAGAACCAGGAAATTTGACCATATTAGTCCAGAGCTCAGGTCTAGACCCAGGAAATACGACCATATTAGTCCAGAGCTCAGGTCTAGAACCAGGAAATACGACCATATTAGTCCAGTGCTAAAGACTAGAACCAGGAAATTTGACCATATTAGTCCAGAGCTCAGGTCTAGACCCAGGAAATACGACCATATTAGTCCAGAGCTCAGGTCTAGAACCAGGAAATACGACCATATTAGTCCAGTGCTAAAGACTAGAATCAGGAAATACGACCATATTAGTCCAGAGCTCAGGTCTAGATCCAGGAAATACGACCATATTAGTCCAGTGCTCAGGTCTATAACCAGGAAATACGACCATATTAGTCCAGTGCTCAGGTCTAGAACCAGGAAATACGACCATATTAGTCCAGTGCTCAGGTCTAGAACCAGGAATTACGACCATATTAGTCCAGTGCTAAGGACTAGAACCAGGAAATTCGACCATATTAGTCCAGTGCTCAGGACTAGAACCAGGAAATACGACAATATTAGTCCAGTGCTCAGGACTAGAACCAGGACATACGACCATATTAGTCCATTGCTCAGGTCTAGCACGGGGAAATACGACCATATTAGTCCAGAGCTCAGGTCTAGAACCAAGAAATACGACCATATTAGTTCAGATTTCAGGTCTAGAACCAGGAAATACGACCATATTAGTCCAGTGCTCAGGACTAGAACTAGGAAATACGACAATATTAGTCCAGTGCTCAGGACTAGAACCAGGAAATACGACCATATTAGTCCAGTGCTAAAGACAAGAACCAGGACATACGACAATATTAATCCAGTGCTCAGGTCTAGAACCAGGAAATACGACAATATTAGTCCAGTGCTCTGGACTAGAACCAGGAAATACGACCATATTAGTCCAGTGCTAAAGACTGGAACCAGGAAATACGACCATATTAGTCCAGAGCTCAGGTCTAGATCCAGGAAATACGACCATATTAGTCCAGTGCTCAGGTCTATAACCAGGAAATACGACCATATTAGTCCAGTGCTCGGGTCTAGAACCAGGAAATACGACCATAATAGTCCAGAGCTCAGGTCTAGAACCAGGAAATTTGACCATATTAGTCCAGAGCTCAGGTCTAGACCCAGGAAATACGACCATATTAGTCCAGAGCTCTGGTCTAGAACCAGGAAATACGACCATATTAGTCCAGTGTTCAGGTCTAGAACCAATAAATACGACCATATTAGTCCAGTGGTCAGGTCTAGAACCAGGAAATACGACCATATTTGTCCAGTGCTCAGGTCTAGAACCAGGAAATACGACCATATTAGTCCAGAGCTCAGGTCTAGAACCAGGAAATACGACCATATTAGTCCAGTGCTCAGGTCTAGAACCAGTAAATACGACCATATTAGTCCAGTGCTAAGGACTAGAACCAGGAAATACGACCATATTAGTCCAGTGCTCAGGTCTAGAACCAGGAATTACGACCATATTATTCCAGTGCTAAGGACTAGAACCAGGAAATTCGACCATATTAGTCCAGTGCTCAGGACTAGAACCAGGAAATACGACAATATTAGTCCAGTGATCAGGACTAGAACCAGGAAATACGACCATATTAGTCCAGTGCTAAAGACTAGAACCAGGAAATACGAACATATTAGTCCAGTGCTCAGGTCTAGAACCAGGAAATACGACCATATTAGTCCGGTGCTCAGGACTAGAACCAGGAAATACGACCATATTAGACCAGAGCTCAGGTCTAGAACCAGGAAATACGACCATATTAGTCCAGTGCTCAGGTCTAGAACCAGTAAATACGACCATATTAGTCCAGTGCTCAGGTCTAGCACCAGGAAATACGACCATATTAGTCCAGAGCTCAGGTCTAGAACCAGGAAATACGACCATATTAGTCCAGATTTCAGGTCTAGAACCAGGAAATACGACCATATTAGTCCAGTGCTCAGGATTAGAACCAGGAAATACGACAATATTAGTCCAGTGCTAAGGACTAGAACCAGGAAATACGACCATATTAGTCCAGTGCTAAAGACTAGAACCAGGACATACGACCATATTAGTCCAGTGCTCAGGTCTAGAACCAGGAAATACGACCATATTAGTCCAGTGCTCAGGACTAGAACCAGGAAAGACGACCATATTAGTCCAGTGCTCAGGTCTCGAACCAGGAAATACGACCATATTAGTCCAGTGCTCAGGTCTAGAACCAAGAAATACGACCATATTAGTCCAGTGCTCAGGTCTAGAACCAGTAAATACGACCATATTAGTCCAGTGCTAAGGACTAGAACCAGGAAATACGACCATATTAGTCCAGTGCTCAGGTCTAGAACCAGGAATTACGACCATATTATTCCAGTGCTAAGGACTAGAACCAAGAAATTCGACCATATTAGTCCAGTGCTCAGGACTAGAACCAGGAAATACGACAATATTAGTCCAGTGATCAGGACTAGAACCAGGAAATACGACCATATTAGTCCAGTGCTAAAGACTAGAACCAGGAAATACGAACATATTAGTCCAGTGCTCAGGTCTAGAACCAGGAAATACGACCATATTAGTCCGGTGCTCAGGACTAGAACCAGGAAATACGACCATATTAGACCAGAGCTCAGGTCTAGAACCAGGAAATACGACCATATTAGTCCAGTGCTCAGGTCTAGAACCAGTAAATACGACCATATTAGTCCAGTGCTCAGGTCTAGCACCAGGAAATACGACCATATTAGTCCAGAGCTCAGGTCTAGAACCAGGAAATTTGACCATATTAGTCCAGTGCTAAGGTCTAGAACCAGGAAATACGACCATATTAATCCAGAGCTCAGGTCTAGAACCAGGAAATACGACCATATTAGTCCAGTGCTCAGGACTAGAACCAGGAAATACGACCATATTAGTCCAGTGCTCAGGTCTCGAACCAGGAAATACGACCATATTAGTCCAGTGCTCAGGTCTAGAACCAAGAAATACGACCATATTAGTCCAGTGCTCAGGTCTAGAACCAGGAAATACGACAATATTAGTCCTGTGCTCAGGTCTAGAACCAGGAAATTTGACCATATTAGTCCAGAGCTCAGGTCTAGACCCAGGAAATACGACCATATTAGTCCAGAGCTCAGGTCTAGTACGAGGAAATACGACCATATTAGTCCAGTGTTCAGGTGTAGAACCAGGAAATACGACCATATTAGTCCAGTAGTCAGGTCTAGAACCAGGAAATACGACCATATTAGCCCAGTGCTAAAGACTAGAACCAGGAAATACGACCATATTAGTCCAGTGCTCAGGTCTAGATCCAGGAAATACGACCATATTAGCCCAGTGCTAAAGACTAGAACCAGGAAATACGACCATATTAGTCCAGTGCTCAGGTCTAGTACCAGGAAATACGACCATATTAGTCCAGTGTTCAGGTGTAGAACCAGGAAATACGACCATATTAGTCCAGTGCTCAGGTCTAGAACCAGGAAATACGACCATATTAGTCCAGTGCTCAGGACTAGAACCAGGAAATACGACCATATTAGTCCAGTGCTAAAGACTAGAACCAGGATATACGACCATATTAGTCCATTGCTCAGGTCTAGAACCAGGAAATACGACCATATTAGTCCAGTGCTCAGGTCTAGAACCAGTAAATACGACCATATTAGTCCAGTGCTAAGGACTAGAACCAGGAAATACAAACATATTAGTCCAGTGCTCAGGTCTAGCACCAGGAAATACGACCATATTAGTCCAGAGCTCAGGTCTAGAACCAGGAAATATGACCATATTAGTCCAGATTTCAGGTCTAGAACCAGGAAATACGACCATATTAGTCCAGTGCTCAGGACTAGAACCAGGACATACGACCATATTAGTCCAGTACTCAGGTCTAGAACCAGGAAATACGACCATATTAGTCCAGTGCTCAGGACTAGAACCAGGAAATACGACCATATTAGTCCAGAGCTCAGGTCTAGATCCAGGAAATACGACCATATCATTCCAGTGTTCAGGTCTATTACCAGGAAATACGACCATCTTAGTCCAGTGCTCGGGTCTAGAACCAGGAAATACGACCATATTAGTCCAGAGCTCAGGTCTAGAACCAGGAAATTTTACCATATTAGTCCAGAGCTCAGGTCTAGACCCAGGAAATACGACCATATTAGTCCAGAGCTCAGGTCTAGTACCAGGAAATACGACCATATTAGTCCAGTGTTCAGGTCTAGAACCAATAAATACGACCATATTAGTCCAGTGCTAAGGTCTAGAACCAGGAAATACGACCATATTAATCCAGTGCTCAGGTCTAGAACCAGGAAATACGACCATATTAGTCCAGTGCTCAGGACTAGAACCAGGAAAGACGACCATATTAGTCCAGTGCTCAGGTCTCGAACCAGGAAATACGACCATATTAGTCCAGTGCTCAGGTCTAGAACCAAGAAATACGACCATATTAGTCCAGTGCTCAGGTCTAGAACCAGGAAATACGACAATATTAGTCCTGTGCTCAGGTCTAGAACCAGGAAATTTGACCATATTAGTCCAGAGCTCAGGTCTAGACCCAGGAAATACGACCATATTAGTCCAGAGCTCAGGTCTAGTACGAGGAAATACGACCATATTAGTCCAGTGTTCAGGTGTAGAACCAGGAAATACGACCATATTAGTCCAGTAGTCAGGTCTAGAACCAGGAAATACGACCATATTAGCCCAGTGCTAAAGACTAGAACCAGGAAATACGACCATATTAGTCCAGTGCTCAGGTCTAGATCCAGGAAATACGACCATATTAGTCCAGTAGTCAGGTCTAGAACCAGGAAATACGACCATATTAGCCCAGTGCTAAAGACTAGAACCAGGAAATACGACCATATTAGTCCAGTGCTCAGGTCTAGATCCAGGAAATACGACCATATTAGTCCAGTGCTCAGGTCTATAACCAGGAAATACGACCATATTAGTCCAGTGCTCGGGTCTAGAACCAGGAAATACGACCATATTAGTCCAGTGCTCAGGTCTAGATCCAGGAAATACGACCATATTAGTCCAGTGCTCAGGTCTATAACCAGGAAATACGACCATATTAGTCCAGTGCTCGGGTCTAGAACCAGGAAATACGACCATATTAGTCCAGAGCTCAGGTCTAGAACCAGGAAATTTGACCATATTAGTCCAGAGCTCAGGTCTAGACCCAGGAAATACGACCATATTAGTCCAGAGCTCAGGTCTAGAACCAGGAAATACGACCATATTAGTCCAGTGCTAAAGACTAGAACCAGGAAATTTGACCATATTAGTCCAGAGCTCAGGTCTAGACCCAGGAAATACGACCATATTAGTCCAGAGCTCAGGTCTAGAACCAGGAAATACGACCATATTAGTCCAGTGCTAAAGACTAGAATCAGGAAATACGACCATATTAGTCCAGAGCTCAGGTCTAGATCCAGGAAATACGACCATATTAGTCCAGTGCTCAGGTCTATAACCAGGAAATACGACCATATTAGTCCAGTGCTCAGGTCTAGAACCAGGAAATACGACCATATTAGTCCAGTGCTCAGGTCTAGAACCAGGAATTACGACCATATTAGTCCAGTGCTAAGGACTAGAACCAGGAAATTCGACCATATTAGTCCAGTGCTCAGGACTAGAACCAGGAAATACGACAATATTAGTCCAGTGCTCAGGACTAGAACCAGGAAATACGACCATATTAGTCCATTGCTCAGGTCTAGCACGGGGAAATACGACCATATTAGTCCAGAGCTCAGGTCTAGAACCAAGATATACGACCATATTAGTCCAGATTTCAGGTCTAGAACCAGGAAATACGACCATATTAGTCCAGTGCTCAGGACTAGAACCAGGAAATACGACAATATTAGTCCAGTGCTCAGGACTAGAACCAGGAAATACGACCATATTAGTCCAGTGCTAAAGACAAGAACCAGGACATACGACAATATTAATCCAGTGCTCAGGTCTAGAACCAGGAAATACGACAATATTAGTCCAGTGCTCTGGACTAGAACCAGGAAATACGACCATATTAGTCCAGTGCTAAAGACTAGAACCAGGAAATACGACCATATTAGTCCAGAGCTCAGGTCTAGAACCAGGAAATACGACCATATTAGTCCAGTGCTCAGGTCTATAACCAGGAAATACGACCATATTAGTCCAGTGCTCGGGTCTAGAACCAGGAAATACGACCATAATAGTCCAGAGCTCAGGTCTAGAACCAGGAAATTTGACCATATTAGTCCAGAGCTCAGGTCTAGACCCAGGAAATACGACCATATTAGTCCAGAGCTCAGGTCTAGAACCAGGAAATACGACCATATTAGTCCAGTGTTCAGGTCTAGAACCAATAAATACGACCATATTAGTACAGTGGTCAGGTCTAGAACCAGGAAATACGACCATATTTGTCCAGTGCTCAGGTCTAGAACCAGGAAATACGACCATATTAGTCCAGAGCTCAGGTCTAGAACCAGGAAATACGACCATATTAGTCCAGTGCTCAGGTCTAGAACCAGTAAATACGACCATATTAGTCCAGTGCTAAGGACTAGAACCAGGAAATACGACCATATTAGTCCAGTGCTCAGGTCTAGAACCAGGAATTACGACCATATTATTCCAGTGCTAAGGACTAGAACCAGGAAATTCGACCATATTAGTCCAGTGCTCAGGAATAGAACCAGGAAATACGACAATATTAGTCCAGTGATCAGGACTAGAACCAGGAAATACGACCATATTAGTCCAGTGCTAAAGACTAGAACCAGGAAATACGAACATATTAGTCCAGTGCTCAGGTCTAGAACCAGGAAATACGACCATATTAGTCCGGTGCTCAGGACTAGAACCAGGAAATACGACCATATTAGACCAGAGCTCAGGTCTAGAACCAGGAAATACGACCATATTAGTCCAGTGCTCAGGTCTAGAACCAGTAAATACGACCATATTAGTCCAGTGCTCAGGTCTAGCACCAGGAAATACGACCATATTAGTCCAGAGCTCAGGTCTAGAACCAGGAAATACGACCATATTAGTCCAGATTTCAGGTCTAGAACCAGGAAATACGACCATATTAGTCCAGTGCTCAGGATTAGAACCAGGAAATACGACAATATTAGTCCAGTGCTAAGGACTAGAACCAGGAAATACGACCATATTAGTCCAGTGCTAAAGACTAGAACCAGGACATACGACCATATTAGTCCAGTGCTCAGGTCTAGAACCAGGAAATACGACCATATTAGTCCAGTGCTCAGGACTAGAACCAGGAAAGACGACCATATTAGTCCATTGCTCAGGTCTCGAACCAGGAAATACGACCATATTAGTCCAGTGCTCAGGTCTAGAACCAAGAAATACGACCATATTAGTCCAGTGCTCAGGTCTAGATCCAGGAAATACGACCATATTAGTCCAGTGTTCAGGTGTAGAACCAGGAAATACGACCATATTAGTCCAGTGCTCAGGTCTAGAACCAGGAAATACGACCATATTAGTCCAGTGCTCAGGACTAGAACCAGGAAATACGACCATATTAGTCCAGTGCTAAAGACTAGAACCAGGATATACGACCATAATAGTCCATTGCTCAGGTCTAGAACCAGGAAATACGACCATATTAGTCCAGTGCTCAGGTCTAGAACCAGTAAATACGACCATATTAGTCCAGTGCTAAGGACTAGAACCAGGAAATACAAACATATTAGTCCAGTGCTCAGGTCTAGCACCAGGAAATACGACCATATTAGTCCAGAGCTCAGGTCTAGAACCAGGAAATATGACCATATTAGTCCAGATTTCAGGTCTAGAACCAGGAAATACGACCATATTAGTCCAGTGCTCAGGACTAGAACCAGGACATACGACCATATTAGTCCAGTACTCAGGTCTAGAACCAGGAAATACGACCATATTAGTCCAGTGCTCAGGACTAGAACCAGGAAATACGACCATATTAGTCCAGAGCTCAGGTCTAGATCCAGGAAATACGACCATATTATTCCAGTGTTCAGGTCTATTACCAGGAAATACGACCATCTTAGTCCAGTGCTCGGGTCTAGAACCAGGACATACGACCATATTAGTCCAGAGCTCAGGTCTAGAACCAGGAAATTTTACCATATTAGTCCAGAGCTCAGGTCTAGACCCAGGAAATACGACCATATTAGTCCAGAGCTCAGGTCTAGTACCAGGAAATACGACCATATTAGTCCAGTTTTCAGGTCTAGAACCAATAAATACGACCATATTAGTCCAGTGCTAAGGTCTAGAACCAGGAAATACGACCATATTAATCCAGTGCTCAGGTCTAGAACCAGGAAATACGACCATATTAGTCCAGTGCTCAGGACTAGAACCAGGAAAGACGACCATATTAGTCCAGTGCTCAGGTCTCGAACCAGGAAATACGACCATATTAGTCCAGTGCTCAGGTCTAGAACCAAGAAATACGACCATATTAGTCCAGTGCTCAGGTCTAGAACCAGGAAATACGACAATATTAGTCCTGTGCTCAGGTCTAGAACCAGGAAATTTGACCATATTAGTCCAGAGCTCAGGTCTAGACCCAGGAAATACGACCATATTAGTCCAGAGCTCAGGTCTAGTACGAGGAAATACGACCATATTAGTCCAGTGTTCAGGTGTAGAACCAGGAAATACGACCATATTAGTCCAGTAGTCAGGTCTAGAACCAGGAAATACGACCATATTAGCCCAGTGCTAAAGACTAGAACCAGGAAATACGACCATATTAGTCCAGTGCTCAGGTCTAGATCCAGGAAATACGACCATATTAGTCCAGTGCTCAGGTCTATAACCAGGAAATACGACCATATTAGTCCAGTGCTCGGGTCTAGAACCAGGAAATACGACCATATTAGTCCAGAGCTCAGGTCTAGAACCAGGAAATTTGACCATATTAGTCCAGAGCTCAGGTCTAGACCCAGGAAATACGACCATATTAGTCCAGAGCTCAGGTCTAGAACCAGGAAATACGACCATATTAGTCCAGTGCTAAAGACTAGAACCAGGAAATTTGACCATATTAGTCCAGAGCTCAGGTCTAGACCCAGGAAATACGACCATATTAGTCCAGAGCTCAGGTCTAGAACCAGGAAATACGACCATATTAGTCCAGTGCTAAAGACTAGAATCAGGAAATACGACCATATTAGTCCAGAGCTCAGGTCTAGATCCAGGAAATACGACCATATTAGTCCAGTGCTCAGGTCTATAACCAGGAAATACGACCATATTAGTCCAGTGCTCAGGTCTAGAACCAGGAAATACGACCATATTAGTCCAGTGCTCAGGTCTAGAACCAGGAATTACGACCATATTAGTCCAGTGCTAAGGACTAGAACCAGGAAATTCGACCATATTAGTCCAGTGCTCAGGACTAGAACCAGGAAATACGACAATATTAGTCCAGTGCTCAGGACTAGAACCAGGAAATACGACCATATTAGTCCATTGCTCAGGTCTAGCACGGGGAAATACGACCATATTAGTCCAGAGCTCAGGTCTAGAACCAAGAAATACGACCATATTAGTCCAGATTTCAGGTCTAGAACCAGGAAATACGACCATATTAGTCCAGTGCTCAGGACTAGAACCAGGAAATACGACAATATTAGTCCAGTGCTCAGGACTAGAACCAGGAAATACGACCATATTAGTCCAGTGCTAAAGACAAGAACCAGGACATACGACAATATTAATCCAGTGCTCAGGTCTAGAACCAGGAAATACGACAATATTAGTCCAGTGCTCTGGACTAGAACCAGGAAATACGACCATATTAGTCCAGTGCTAAAGACTAGAACCAGGAAATACGACCATATTAGTCCAGAGCTCAGGTCTAGATCCAGGAAATACGACCATATTAGTCCAGTGCTCAGGTCTATAACCAGGAAATACGACCATATTAGTCCAGTGCTCGGGTCTAGAACCAGGAAATACGACCATAATAGTCCAGAGCTCAGGTCTAGAACCAGGAAATTTGACCATATTAGTCCAGAGCTCAGGTCTAGACCCAGGAAATACGACCATATTAGTCCAGAGCTCAGGTCTAGAACCAGGAAATACGACCATATTAGTCCAGTGTTCAGGTCTAGAACCAATAAATACGACCATATTAGTCCAGTGGTCAGGTCTAGAACCAGGAAATACGACCATATTTGTCCAGTGCTCAGGTCTAGAACCAGGAAATACGACCATATTAGTCCAGAGCTCAGGTCTAGAACCAGGAAATACGACCATATTAGTCCAGTGCTCAGGTCTAGAACCAGTAAATACGACCATATTAGTCCAGTGCTAAGGACTAGAACCAGGAAATACGACCATATTAGTCCAGTGCTCAGGTCTAGAACCAGGAATTACGACCATATTATTCCAGTGCTAAGGACTAGAACCAGGAAATTCGACCATATTAGTCCAGTGCTCAGGACTAGAACCAGGAAATACGACAATATTAGTCCAGTGATCAGGACTAGAACCAGGAAATACGACCATATTAGTCCAGTGCTAAAGACTAGAACCAGGAAATACGAACATATTAGTCCAGTGCTCAGGTCTAGAACCAGGAAATACGACCATATTAGTCCGGTGCTCAGGACTAGAACCAGGAAATACGACCATATTAGACCAGAGCTCAGGTCTAGAACCAGGAAATACGACCATATTAGTCCAGTGCTCAGGTCTAGAACCAGTAAATACGACCATATTAGTCCAGTGCTCAGGTCTAGCACCAGGAAATACGACCATATTAGTCCAGAGCTCAGGTCTAGAACCAGGAAATACGACCATATTAGTCCAGATTTCAGGTCTAGAACCAGGAAATACGACCATATTAGTCCAGTGCTCAGGATTAGAACCAGGAAATACGACAATATTAGTCCAGTGCTAAGGACTAGAACCAGGAAATACGACCATATTAGTCCAGTGCTAAAGACTAGAACCAGGACATACGACCATATTAGTCCAGTGCTCAGGTCTAGAACCAGGAAATACGACCATATTAGTCCAGTGCTCAGGACTAGAACCAGGAAATACGAACATATTAGTCCAGTGCTCAGGTCTAGCACCAGGAAATACGACCATATTAGTCCAGAGCTCAGGTCTAGATCCAGGATATACGACCATATTAGTCCAGTGCTCAGGTCTATAACCAGGAAATACGACCATATTAGTCCAGTGCTCGGGTCTAGAACCAGGAAATACGACCATATTAGTCCAGAGCTCAGGTCTAGAACCAGGAAATTTGACCATATTAGTCCAGAGCTCAGGTCTAGACCCAGGAAATACGACCATATTAGTCCAGAGCTCAGGTCTAGAACCAGGAAATACGACCATATTAGTCCAGTGTTCAGGTCTAGAACCAATAAATACGACCATATTAGTCCAGTGGTCAGGTCTAGAACCAGGAAATACGACCATATTAGTCCAGTGCTGAGGTCTAGAACCAGGAAATACCACCATATTAGTCCAGAGCTCAGGTCTAGAACCAGGAAATACGACCATATTAGTCCAGTGCTCAGGTCTAGAACCAGGAAATACGACCATATTAGTCCAGTGCTCAGGTCTAGCACCAGGAAATACGACCATATTAGTCCAGAGCTCAGGTCTAGATCCAGGATATACGACCATATTAGTCCAGTGCTCAGGTCTATAACCAGGAAATACGACCATATTAGTCCAGTGCTCAGGACTAGACCCAGGAAATACGACCATATTAGTCCAGTGCTCAGGTCTATAACCAGGAAATACGACCATATTAGTCCAGTGCTTAGGACTAGAACCAGGAAATACAACCATATTAGTCCAGTGCTCAGGTCTAGAACCAGGAAATACGACCATATTAGTCCAGTGCTCAGGTCTAGAACCAGGAAATACGACCATATTAGTCCAGTGCTAAAGACTAGAACCAGGACATACGACCATATTAGTCCAGTGCTCAGGTCTAGAACCAGGAAATACGACCATATTAGTCCAGTGCTCAGGACTAGAACCAGGAAATACGAACATATTAGTCCAGTGCTCAGGTCTAGCACCAGGAAATACGACTATATTAGTCCAGAGCTCAGGTCTAGATCCAGGATATACGACCATATTAGTCCAGTGCTCAGGTCTATAACCAGGAAATACGACCATATTAGTCCAGTGCTCAGGACTAGACCCAGGAAATACGACCATATTAGTCCAGTGCTCAGGTCTATAACCAGGAAATACGACCATATTAGTCCAGAGCTCAGGTCTAGAACCAGGAAATTTGACCATATTAGTCCAGAGCTCAGGTCTAGACCCAGGAAATACGACCATATTAGTCCAGAGCTCAGGTCTAGAACCAGGAAATACGACCATATTAGTCCAGTGTTCAGGTCTAGAACCAATAAATACGACCATATTAGTCCAGTGGTCAGGTCTAGAACCAGGAAATACGACCATATTAGTCCAGTGATGAGGTCTAGAACCAGGAAATACCACCATATTAGTCCAGAGCTCAGGTCTAGAACCAGGAAATACGACCATATTAGTCCAGTGCTCAGGTCTAGAACCAGGAAATACGACCATATTAGTCCAGTGCTAAGGACTAGAACCAGGAAATACGACCATATTAGTCCAGTCCTCAGGTCTAGAACCAGGAAATACGACCATATTAGTCCAGTGCTCAGGTCTAGAACCAGGAATTACGACCATATTAGTCCAGTGCTAAGGACTAGAACCAGGAAATACGACCATATTAGTCCAGTGCTTAGGACTAGAACCAGGAAATACAACCATATTAGTCCAGTGCTCAGGTCTAGAACCAGGAAATACGACCATATTAGTCCAGTGCTCAGGTCTAGAACCAGGAATTACGACCATATTAGTCCAGTGCTAAGGACTAGAACCAGGAAATACGACCATATTAGTCCAGTGCTCAGGTCTAGAACCAGGAATTACGACCATATTAGTCCAGTGCTAAGGACTAGAACCAGGAAATACGACAATATTAGTCCAGTGATCAGGACTAGAACCAGGAAATACGACCATATTCGTCCAGTGCTAAAGACTAGAACCAGGAAATACGAACATATTAGTCCAGTGCTCAGGTCTAGAACCAGGAAATACGACCATATTAGTCCGGTGCTCAGGACTAGAATCAGGAAATACGACCATATTAGTCCAGTGCTAAAGACTAGAAACAGGAAATACGACCATATTAGTCCAGTGCTCAGGTCTAGAACCAGTAAATACGACCATATTAGTCCAGTGCTCAGGTCTAGAAACAGGAAATACGACCATATTAGTCCAGTGCTAAGGACTAGAACCAGGAAATACGACCATATTAGTCCAGTGCTAAGGACAAGAACCAGGAAATATGACCATATTAGTCCAGAGCTCAGGTCTAGAACCAGGAAATACGACCATATTAGTCCAGATTTTAGGTCTAGAACCAGGAAATACGACCATATTAGTCCCAGGCTCAGGTCTAGAACCAGGAAATACGACCATATTTGTCCAGAGCTCAGGTCTAGACCCAGGAAATACGACCATATTAGTCCAAAGCTCAGGTCTAGAACCAGGAAATACGACCATATTAGTCCAGTGTTCAGTTCTAGAACCAGGAAATACGACCATATTAGTCCAGTGCTCAGGTCTAGAACCAGGAAATATGACCATATTAGTCCAGTGCTCAGGACTAGACCCAGGAAATACGACCATATTAGTCCAGTGCTCAGGTCTAGAACCAGGAAATACGACCATATTAGTCCAGTGCTAAGGACTAGAACCAGTAAATACGACCATATTAGTCCAGTGCTCAGGTCTAGAACCAGGAAATACGACCATATTAGTCCAGTGCTCAGGTCTAGAACCAGGAAATACGACCATATTAGTCCAGTGCTCAGGTCTAGAACCAGGAAATACGACCATATTAGTCCAGTGCTCAGGACTAGACCCAGGAAATACGACCATATTAGTCCAGTGCTCAGGTCTAGAACCAGGAAATACGACCATATTAGTCCAGTGCTTAGGACTAGAACCAGGAAATACAACCATATTAGTCCAGTGCTCAGGTCTAGAACCAGGAAATACGACCATATTAGTCCAGTGCTCAGGTCTAGAACCAGGAATTACGACCATATTAGTCCAGTGCTAAGGACTAGAACCAGGAAATACGACCATATTAGTCCAGTGCTCAGGACTAGAACCAGGAAATACGACAATATTAGTCCAGTGATCAGGACTAGAACCAGGAAATACGACAATATTAGTCCAGTGATCAGGACTAGAACCAGGAAATACGACCATATTAGTCCAGTGCTAAAGACTAGAACCAGGAAATACGAACATATTAGTCCAGTGCTCAGGTCTAGAACCAGGAAATACGACCATATTAGTCCGGTGCTCAGGACTAGAACCAGGAAATACGACCATATTAGTCCAGTGCTAAAGACTAGAAACAGGAAATACGACCATATTAGTCCAGTGCTCAGGTCTAGAACCAGTAAATACGACCATATTAGTCCAGTGCTCAGGTCTAGAACCAGGAAATACGACCATATTAGTCCAGTGCTAAGGACTAGAACCAGGAAATACGACCATATTAGTCCAGTGCTAAGGACAAGAACCAGGAAATACGACCATATTAGTCCAGAGCTCAGGTCTAGAACCAGGAAATACGACCATATTAGTCCAGATTTTAGGTCTAGAACCAGGAAATACGACCATATTAGTCCCAGGCTCAGGTCTAGAACCAGGAAATACGACCATATTTGTCCAGAGCTCAGGTCTAGACCCAGGAAATACGACCATATTAGTCCAAAGCTCAGGTCTAGAACCAGGAAATACGACCATATTAGTCCAGTGTTCAGCTCTAGAACCAGGAAATACGACCATATTAGTCCAGTGCTCAGGTCTAGAACCAGGAAATATGACCATATTAGTCCAGTGCTCAGGACTAGACCCAGGAAATACGACCATATTAGTCCAGTGCTCAGGTCTAGAACCAGGAAATACGACCATATTAGTCCAGTGCTAAGGACTAGAACCAGGAAATACGACCATATTAGTCCAGTGCTCAGGTCTAGAACCAGTAAATACGACCATATTAGTCCAGTGCTCAGGTCTAGAACCAGTAAATACGACCATATTAGTCCAGTGCTAAGGACTAGAACCAGGAAATACGACCATATTAGTCCAGTGCTAAGGACAAGAACCAGGAAATACGACCATATTAGTCCAGAGCTCAGGTCTAGAACCAGGAAATACGACCATATTAGTCCAGATTTTAGGTCTAGAACCAGGAAATACGACCATATTAGTCCCAGGCTCAGGCCTAGAACCAGGAAATACGACCATATTTGTCCAGAGCTCAGGTCTAGACCCAGGAAATACGACCATATTAGTCCAGATTTCAGGTCTAGAACCAGGAAATACGACCATATTAGTCCAGAGCTCAGTTCTAGAACCAGGAAATACGACCATAATAGTCCAGTGCTCAGGTCTAGAACCAGGAAATACGACCATATTAGTCCAGTGCTCAGGACAAGACCCAGGAAATACGACAATATTAGTCCAGTGCTCAGGTCTAGAACCAGGAAATACGACCATATTAGTCCAGTGCTTAGGACTAGAACCAGGAAATACAACCATATTAGTCCAGTGCTCAGGTCTAGAACCAGGAAATACGACCATATTAGTCCAGTGCTCAGGTCTAGAACCAGGAATTACGACCATATTAGTCCAGTGCTAAGGACTAGAACCAGGAAATACGACCATATTAGTCCAGTGCTCAGGACTAGAACCAGGAAATACGACAATATTAGTCCAGTGATCAGGACTAGAACCAGGAAATACGACCATATTAGTCCAGTGCTAAAGACTAGAACCAGGAAATACGAACATATTAGTCCAGTGCTCAGGTCTAGAACCAGGAAATACGACCATATTAGTCCGGTGCTCAGGACTAGAACCAGGAAATACGACCATATTAGTCCAGTGCTAAAGACTAGAAACAGGAAATACGACCATATTAGTCCAGTGCTCAGGTCTAGAACCAGTAAATACGACCATATTAGTCCAGTGCTCAGGTCTAGAACCAGGAAATACGACCATATTAGTCCAGTGCTAAGGACTAGAACCAGGAAATACGACCATATTAGTCCAGTGCTAAGGACAAGAACCAGGAAATACGACCATATTAGTCCAGAGCTCAGGTCTAGAACCAGGAAATACGACCATATTAGTCCAGATTTTAGGTCTAGAACCAGGAAATACGACCATATTAGTCCCAGGCTCAGGTCTAGAACCAGGAAATACGACCATATTTGTCCAGAGCTCAGGTCTAGACCCAGGAAATACGACCATATTAGTCCAAAGCTCAGGTCTAGAACCAGGAAATACGACCATATTAGTCCAGTGTTCAGTTCTAGAACCAGGAAATACGACCATATTAGTCCAGTGCTCAGGTCTAGAACCAGGAAATACGACCATATTAGTCCAGTGCTCAGGACTAGACCCAGGAAATACGACCATATTAGTCCAGTGCTCAGGTCTAGAACCAGGAAATACGACCATATTAGTCCAGTGCTAAGGACTAGAACCAGGAAATACGACCATATTAGTCCAGTGCTCAGGTCTAGAACCAGTAAATACGACCATATTAGTCCAGTGCTCAGGTCTAGAACCAGTAAATACGACCATATTAGTCCAGTGCTAAGGACTAGAACCAGGAAATACGACCATATTAGTCCAGTGCTAAGGACAAGAACCACCAGGGAATACGACCATATTAGTCCAGAGCTCAGGTCTAGAACCAGGAAATACGACCATATTAGTCCAGATTTTAGGTCTAGAACCAGGAAATACGACCATATTAGTCCCAGGCTCAGGTCTAGAACCAGGAAATACCACCATATTTGTCCAGAGCTCAGGTCTAGACCCAGGAAATACGACCATATTAGTCCAGAGCTCAGGTCTAGAACCAGGAAATACAACCATATTAGTCCAGTGTTCAGTTCTAGAACCAGGAAATACGACCATATTAGTCCAGTGCTCAGGTCTAGAACCAGGAAATACGACCATATTAGTCCAGTGCTCAGGACTAGACCCAGGAAATACGACCATATTAGTCCAGTGCTCAGGTCTAGAACAAGGAAATACGACCATATTAGTCCAGTGCTAAGGACTAGAATCAGGAAATACGACCATATTAGTCCAGAGCTCAGGTCTAGATCCAGGAAATACGACCATATTAGTCCAGTGCTCAGGTCTAGAACCAGGAAATACGACCATATTAGTCCAGTGCTAAGGACTAGAACCAGGAAATACGACCATATTAGTCCAGTGCTCAGGTCTAGAACCAGTAAATACGACCATATTAGTCCAGTGCTCAGGTCTAGAACCAGTAAATACGACCATATTAGTCCAGTGCTAAGGACTAGAACCAGGAAATACGACCATATTAGTCCAGTGCTAAGGACAAGAACCAGGGAATACGACCATATTAGTCCAGAGCTCAGGTCTAGAACCAGGAAATACGACCATATTAGTCCAGATTTTAGGTCTAGAACCAGGAAATACGACCATATTAGTCCCAGGCTCAGGTCTAGAACCAGGAAATACCACCATATTTGTCCAGAGCTCAGGTCTAGACCCAGGAAATACGACCATATTAGTCCAGAGCTCAGGTCTAGAACCAGGAAATACAACCATATTAGTCCAGTGTTCAGTTCTAGAACCAGGAAATACGACCATATTAGTCCAGTGCTCAGGTCTAGAACCAGGAAATACGACCATATTAGTCCAGTGCTCAGGACTAGACCCAGGAAATACGACCATATTAGTCCAGTGCTCAGGTCTAGAACAAGGAAATACGACCATATTAGTCCAGTGCTAAGGACTAGAATCAGGAAATACGACCATATTAGTCCAGAGCTCAGGTCTAGATCCAGGAAATACGACCATATTAGTCCAGTGCTCAGGTCTATAACCAGGAAATACGACCATATTAGTCCAGTGCTCAGGTCTAGAACCAGGAAATACGACCATATTAGTCCAGTGCTCAGGTCTAGAACCAGGAATTACGA
Organism: Leuresthes tenuis; assembly: GCA_036924055.1. Classification (NCBI taxonomy): domain Eukaryota; kingdom Metazoa; phylum Chordata; class Actinopteri; order Atheriniformes; family Atherinopsidae; genus Leuresthes; species Leuresthes tenuis. Next base: position 4,299,741 of record JAVGWW010000016.1, read on the forward strand.
CCATATTAGTCCAGTGCTAAGGACTAGAACCAGGAAATTCGACCATATTAGTCCAGTGCTCAGGACTAGAACCAGGAAATACGACAATATTAGTCCAGTGCTCAGGACTAGAACCAGGAAATACGACCATATTAGTCCATTGCTCAGGTCTAGCACGGGGAAATACGACCATATTAGTCCAGAGCTCAGGTCTAGAACCAAGATATACGACCATATTAGTCCAGATTTCAGGTCTAGAACCAGGAAATACGACCATATTAGTCCAGTGCTCAGGACTAGAACCAGGAAATACGACAATATTAGTCCAGTGCTCAGGACTAGAACCAGGAAATACGACCATATTAGTCCAGTGCTAAAGACAAGAACCAGGACATACGACAATATTAATCCAGTGCTCAGGTCTAGAACCAGGAAATACGACAATATTAGTCCAGTGCTCTGGACTAGAACCAGGAAATACGACCATATTAGTCCAGTGCTAAAGACTAGAACCAGGAAATACGACCATATTAGTCCAGAGCTCAGGTCTAGATCCAGGAAATACGACCATATTAGTCCAGTGCTCAGGTCTATAACCAGGAAATACGACCATATTAGTCCAGTGCTCGGGTCTAGAACCAGGAAATACGACCATAATAGTCCAGAGCTCAGGTCTAGAACCAGGAAATTTGACCATATTAGTCCAGAGCTCAGGTCTAGACCCAGGAAATACGACCATATTAGTCCAGAGCTCAGGTCTAGAACCAGGAAATACGACCATATTAGTCCAGTGTTCAGGTCTAGAACCAATAAATACGACCATATTAGTCCAGTGGTCAGGTCTAGAACCAGGAAATACGACCATATTTGTCCAGTGCTCAGGTCTAGAACCAGGAAATACGACCATATTAGTCCAGAGCTCAGGTCTAGAACCAGGAAATACGACCATATTAGTCCAGAGCTCAGGTCTAGACCCAGGAAATACGACCATATTAGTCCAGTGCTCAGGTCTAGAACCAGGAAATACGACCATATTAGTCCAGTGCTCAGGACTAGACCCAGGAAATACGACCATATTAGTCCAGTGCTCAGGTCTAGAACAAGGAAATACGACCATATTAGTCCAGTGCTAAGGACTAGAATCAGGAAATACGACCATATTAGTCCAGAGCTCAGGTCTAGATCCAGGAAATACGACCATATTAGTCCAGTGCTCAGGTCTATAACCAGGAAATACGACCATATTAGTCCAGTGCTCAGGTCTAGAACCAGGAAATACGACCATATTAGTCCAGTGCTCAGGTCTAGAACCAGGAATTACGACCATATTAGTCCAGTGCTAAGGACTAGAACCAGGAAATTCGACCATATTAGTCCAGTGCTCAGGACTAGAACCAGGAAATACGACAATATTAGTCCAGTGCTCAGGACTAGAACCAGGAAATACGACCATATTAGTCCATTGCTCAGGTCTAGCACGGGGAAATACGACCATATTAGTCCAGAGCTCAGGTCTAGAACCAAGATATACGACCATATTAGTCCAGATTTCAGGTCTAGAACCAGGAAATACGACCATATTAGTCCAGTGCTCAGGACTAGAACCAGGAAATACGACAATATTAGTCCAGTGCTCAGGACTAGAACCAGGAAATACGACCATATTAGTCCAGTGCTAAAGACAAGAACCAGGACATACGACAATATTAATCCAGTGCTCAGGTCTAGAACCAGGAAATACGACAATATTAGTCCAGTGCTCTGGACTAGAACCAGGAAATACGACCATATTAGTCCAGTGCTAAAGACTAGAACCAGGAAATACGACCATATTAGTCCAGAGCTCAGGTCTAGATCCAGGAAATACGACCATATTAGTCCAGTGCTCAGGTCTATAACCAGGAAATACGACCATATTAGTCCAGTGCTCGGGTCTAGAACCAGGAAATACGACCATAATAGTCCAGAGCTCAGGTCTAGAACCAGGAAATTTGACCATATTAGTCCAGAGCTCAGGTCTAGACCCAGGAAATACGACCATATTAGTCCAGAGCTCAGGTCTAGAACCAGGAAATACGACCATATTAGTCCAGTGTTCAGGTCTAGAACCAATAAATACGACCATATTAGTCCAGTGGTCAGGTCTAGAACCAGGAAATACGACCATATTTGTCCAGTGCTCAGGTCTAGAACCAGGAAATACGACCATATTAGTCCAGAGCTCAGGTCTAGAACCAGGAAATACGACCATATTAGTCCAGTGCTCAGGTCTAGAACCAGTAAATACGACCATATTAGTCCAGTGCTAAGGACTAGAACCAGGAAATACGACCATATTAGTCCAGTGCTCAGGTCTAGAACCAGGAATTACGACCATATTATTCCAGTGCTAAGGACTAGAACCAGGAAATTCGACCATATTAGTCCAGTGCTCAGGACTAGAACCAGGAAATACGACAATATTAGTCCAGTGATCAGGACTAGAACCAGGAAATACGACCATATTAGTCCAGTGCTAAAGACTAGAACCAGGAAATACGAACATATTAGTCCAGTGCTCAGGTCTAGAACCAGGAAATACGACCATATTAGTCCGGTGCTCAGGACTAGAACCAGGAAATACGACCATATTAGACCAGAGCTCAGGTCTAGAACCAGGAAATACGACCATATTAGTCCAGTGCTCAGGTCTAGAACCAGTAAATACGACCATATTAGTCCAGTGCTCAGGTCTAGCACCAGGAAATACGACCATATTAGTCCAGAGCTCAGGTCTAGAACCAGGAAATACGACCATATTAGTCCAGATTTCAGGTCTAGAACCAGGAAATACGACCATATTAGTCCAGTGCTCAGGATTAGAACCAGGAAATACGACAATATTAGTCCAGTGCTAAGGACTAGAACCAGGAAATACGACCATATTAGTCCAGTGCTAAAGACTAGAACCAGGACATACGACCATATTAGTCCAGTGCTCAGGTCTAGAACCAGGAAATACGACCATATTAGTCCAGTGCTCAGGACTAGAACCAGGAAAGACGACCATATTAGTCCAGTGCTCAGGTCTCGAACCAGGAAATACGACCATATTAGTCCAGTGCTCAGGTCTAGAACCAAGAATTACGACCATATTAGTCCAGTGCTCAGGTCTAGATCCAGGAAATACAACCATATTAGCCCAGTGCTAAAGACTAGAACCAGGAAATACGACCATATTAGTCCAGTGCTCAGGTCTAGTACCAGGAAATACGACCATATTAGTCCAGTGTTCAGGTGTAGAACCAGGAAATACGACCATATTAGTCCAGTGCTCAGGTCTAGAACCAGGAAATACGACCATATTAGTCCAGTGCTCAGGACTAGAACCAGGAAATACGACCATATTAGTCCAGTGCTAAAGACTAGAACCAGGATATACGACCATAATAGTCCATTGCTCAGGTCTAGAACCAGGAAATACGACCATATTAGTCCAGTGCTCAGGTCTAGAACCAGTAAATACGACCATATTAGTCCAGTGCTAAGGACTAGAACCAGGAAATACAAACATATTAGTCCAGTGCTCAGGTCTAGCACCAGGAAATACGACCATATTAGTCCAGAGCTCAGGTCTAGAACCAGGAAATATGACCATATTAGTCCAGATTTCAGGTCTAGAACCAGGAAATACGACCATATTAGTCCAGTGCTCAGGACTAGAACCAGGACATACGACCATATTAGTCCAGTACTCAGGTCTAGAACCAGGAAATACGACCATATTAGTCCAGTGCTCAGGACTAGAACCAGGAAATACGACCATATTAGTCCAGAGCTCAGGTCTAGATCCAGGAAATACGACCATATTATTCCAGTGTTCAGGTCTATTACCAGGAAATACGACCATCTTAGTCCAGTGCTCGGGTCTAGAACCAGGAAATACGACCATATTAGTCCAGAGCTCAGGTCTAGAACCAGGAAATTTTACCATATTAGTCCAGAGCTCAGGTCTAGACCCAGGAAATACGACCATATTAGTCCAGAGCTCAGGTCTAGTACCAGGAAATACGACCATATTAGTCCAGTGTTCAGGTCTAGAACCAATAAATACGACCATATTAGTCCAGTGGTCAGGTCTAGAACCAGGAAATACGACCATATTTGTCCAGTGCTCAGGTCTAGAACCAGGAAATACGACCATATTAGTCCAGAGCTCAGGTCTAGAACCAGGAAATACGACCATATTAGTCCAGAGCTCAGGTCTAGACCCAGGAAATACGACCATATTAGTCCAGTGCTCAGGTCTAGAACCAGGAAATACGACCATATTAGTCCAGTGCTCAGGACTAGACCCAGGAAATACGACCATATTAGTCCAGTGCTCAGGTCTATAACCAGGAAATACGACCATATTAGTCCAGTGCTCAGGTCTAGAACCAGGAAATACGACCATATTAGTCCAGTGCTCAGGTCTAGAACCAGGAATTACGACCATATTAGTCCAGAGCTCAGGTCTAGATCCAGGAAATACGACCATATTAGTCCAGTGCTCAGGTCTATAACCAGGAAATACGACCATATTAGTCCAGTGCTCAGGTCTAGAACCAGGAAATACGACCATATTAGTCCAGTGCTCAGGTCTAGAACCAGGAATTACGACAATATTAGTCCAGTGCTAAGGACTAGAACCAGGAAATTCGACCATATTAGTCCAGTGCTCAGGACTAGAACCAGGAAATACGACAATATTAGTCCAGTGCTCAGGACTAGAACCAGGAAATACGACCATATTAGTCCATTGCTCAGGTCTAGCACGGGGAAATACGACCATATTAGTCCAGAGCTCAGGTCTAGAACCAAGATATACGACCATATTAGTCCAGATTTCAGGTCTAGAACCAGGAAATACGACCATATTAGTCCAGTGCTCAGGACTAGAACCAGGAAATACGACAATATTAGTCCAGTGCTCAGGACTAGAACCAGGAAATACGACCATATTAGTCCAGTGCTAAAGACAAGAACCAGGACATACGACAATATTAATCCAGTGCTCAGGTCTAGAACCAGGAAATACGACAATATTAGTCCAGTGCTCTGGACTAGAACCAGGAAATACGACCATATTAGTCCAGTGCTAAAGACTAGAACCAGGAAATACGACCATATTAGTCCAGAGCTCAGGTCTAGATCCAGGAAATACGACCATATTAGTCCAGTGCTCAGGTCTATAACCAGGAAATACGACCATATTAGTCCAGTGCTCGGGTCTAGAACCAGGAAATACGACCATAATAGTCCAGAGCTCAGGTCTAGAACCAGGAAATTTGACCATATTAGTCCAGAGCTCAGGTCTAGACCCAGGAAATACGACCATATTAGTCCAGAGCTCAGGTCTAGAACCAGGAAATACGACCATATTAGTCCAGTGTTCAGGTCTAGAACCAATAAATACGACCATATTAGTCCAGTGGTCAGGTCTAGAACCAGGAAATACGACCATATTTGTCCAGTGCTCAGGTCTAGAACCAGGAAATACGACCATATTAGTCCAGAGCTCAGGTCTAGAACCAGGAAATACGACCATATTAGTCCAGTGCTCAGGTCTAGAACCAGTAAATACGACCATATTAGTCCAGTGCTAAGGACTAGAACCAGGAAATACGACCATATTAGTCCAGTGCTCAGGTCTAGAACCAGGAATTACGACCATATTATTCCAGTGCTAAGGACTAGAACCAGGAAATTCGACCATATTAGTCCAGTGCTCAGGACTAGAACCAGGAAATACGACAATATTAGTCCAGTGATCAGGACTAGAACCAGGAAATACGACCATATTAGTCCAGTGCTAAAGACTAGAACCAGGAAATACGAACATATTAGTCCAGTGCTCAGGTCTAGAACCAGGAAATACGACCATATTAGTCCGGTGCTCAGGACTAGAACCAGGAAATACGACCATATTAGACCAGAGCTCAGGTCTAGAACCAGGAAATACGACCATATTAGTCCAGTGCTCAGGTCTAGAACCAGTAAATACGACCATATTAGTCCAGTGCTCAGGTCTAGCACCAGGAAATACGACCATATTAGTCCAGAGCTCAGGTCTAGAACCAGGAAATACGACCATATTAGTCCAGATTTCAGGTCTAGAACCAGGAAATACGACCATATTAGTCCAGTGCTCAGGATTAGAACCAGGAAATACGACAATATTAGTCCAGTGCTAAGGACTAGAACCAGGAAATACGACCATATTAGTCCAGTGCTAAAGACTAGAACCAGGACATACGACCATATTAGTCCAGTGCTCAGGTCTAGAACCAGGAAATACGACCATATTAGTCCAGTGCTCAGGACTAGAACCAGGAAAGACGACCATATTAGTCCAGTGCTCAGGTCTCGAACCAGGAAATACGACCATATTAGTCCAGTGCTCAGGTCTAGAACCAAGAAATACGACCATATTAGTCCAGTGCTCAGGTCTAGATCCAGGAAATACAACCATATTAGCCCAGTGCTAAAGACTAGAACCAGGAAATACGACCATATTAGTCCAGTGCTCAGGTCTAGTACCAGGAAATACGACCATATTAGTCCAGTGTTCAGGTGTAGAACCAGGAAATACGACCATATTAGTCCAGTGCTCAGGTCTAGAACCAGGAAATACGACCATATTAGTCCAGTGCTCAGGACTAGAACCAGGAAAATACGACCATATTAGTCCAGTGCTAAAGACTAGAAACCAGGATATACGACCATAATAGTCCATTGCTCAGGTCTAGAACCAGGAAATACGACCATATTAGTCCAGTGCTCAGGTCTAGAACCAGTAAATACGACCATATTAGTCCAGTGCTAAGGACTAGAACCAGGAAATACAAACATATTAGTCCAGTGCTCAGGTCTAGCACAGGAAATACGACCATATTAGTCCAGAGCTCAGGTCTAGAACCAGGAAATATGACCATATTAGTCCAGATTTCAGGTCTAGAACCAGGAAATACGACCATATTAGTCAGTGCTCAGGACTAGAACCAGGACATACGACCATATTAGTCCAGTACTCAGGTCTAGAACCAGGGAAATACGACCATATTAGTCCAGTGCTCAGGACTAGAACCAGGAATACGACCATATTAGTCCAGAGCTCAGGTCTAGATCCAGGAAATACGACCATATTATTCCAGTGTTCAGGTCTATTACCAGGAAATACGACCATCTTAGTCCAGTGCTCGGGTCTAGAACCAGGAAATACGACCATATTAGTCCAGAGCTCAGGTCTAGCACCAGGAAATTTTACCATATTAGTCCAGGAGCTCAGGTCTAGACCCAGGGAAATACGACCATATTAGTCCAGAGCTCAGGTCTAGTACCAGGAAATACGACCATATTAGTCCAGTGTTCAGGTCTAGAACCAATAAATACGACCATATTAGTCCAGTGCTAAGGTCTAGAACCAGGAAATACGACCATATTAATCCAGTGCTCAGGTCTAGAACCAGGAAATACGACCATATTAGTCCAGTGCTCAGGACTAGAACCAGGAAAGACGACCATATTAGTCCAGTGCTCAGGTCTCGAACCAGGAAATACGACCATATTAGTCCAGTGCTCAGGTCTAGAACCAAGAAATACGACCATATTAGTCCAGTGCTCAGGTCTAGAACCAGGAAATACGACAATATTAGTCCTGTGCTCAGGTCTAGAACCAGGAAATTTGACCATATTAGTCCAGAGCTCAGGTCTAGACCCAGGAAATACGACCATATTAGTCCAGAGCTCAGGTCTAGTACGAGGAAATACGACCATATTAGTCCAGTGTTCAGGTGTAGAACCAGGAAATACGACCATATTAGTCCAGTAGTCAGGTCTAGAACCAGGAAATACGACCATATTAGCCCAGTGCTAAAGACTAGAACCAGGAAATACGACCATATTAGTCCAGTGCTCAGGTCTAGATCCAGGAAATACGACCATATTAGTCCAGTGCTCAGGTCTATAACCAGGAAATACGACCATATTAGTCCAGTGCTCGGGTCTAGAACCAGGAAATACGACCATATTAGTCCAGAGCTCAGGTCTAGAACCAGGAAATTTGACCATATTAGTCCAGAGCTCAGGTCTAGACCCAGGAAATACGACCATATTAGTCCAGAGCTCAGGTCTAGAACCAGGAAATACGACCATATTAGTCCAGTGCTAAAGACTAGAACCAGGAAATTTGACCATATTAGTCCAGAGCTCAGGTCTATACCCAGGAAATACGACCATATTAGTCCAGAGCTCAGGTCTAGAACCAGGAAATACGACCATATTAGTCCAGTGCTAAAGACTAGAATCAGGAAATACGACCATATTAGTCCAGAGCTCAGGTCTAGATCCAGGAAATACGACCATATTAGTCCATTGCTCAGGTCTATAACCAGGAAATACGACCATATTAGTCCAGTGCTCAGGTCTAGAACCAGGAAATACGACCATATTAGTCCAGTGCTCAGGTCTAGAACCAGGAATTACGACAATATTAGTCCAGTGCTAAGGACTAGAACCAGGAAATTCGACCATATTAGTCCAGTGCTCAGGACTAGAACCAGGAAATACGACAATATTAGTCCAGTGCTCAGGACTAGAACCAGGAAATACGACCATATTAGTCCATTGCTCAGGTCTAGCACGGGGAAATACGACCATATTAGTCCAGAGCTCAGGTCTAGAACCAAGAAATACGACCATATTAGTCCAGATTTCAGGTCTAGAACCAGGAAATACGACCATATTAGTCCAGTGCTCAGGACTAGAACCAGGAAATACGACAATATTAGTCCAGTGCTCAGGACTAGAACCAGGAAATACGACCATATTAGTCCAGTGCTAAAGACAAGAACCAGGACATACGACAATATTAATCCAGTGCTCAGGTCTAGAACCAGGAAATACGACAATATTAGTCCAGTGCTCTGGACTAGAACCAGGAAATACGACCATATTAGTCCAGTGCTAAAGACTAGAACCAGGAAATACGACCATATTAGTCCAGAGCTCAGGTCTAGATCCAGGAAATACGACCATATTAGTCCAGTGCTCAGGTCTATAACCAGGAAATACGACCATATTAGTCCAGTGCTCGGTCTAGAACCAGGAAATACGACCATAATAGTCCAGAGCTCAGGTCTAGAACCAGGAAATTTGACCATATTAGTCCAGAGCTCAGGTCTAGACCCAGGAAATACGACCATATTAGTCCAGAGCTCAGGTCTAGAACCAGGAAATACGACCATATTAGTCCAGTGTTCAGGTCTAGAACCAATAAATACGACCATATTAGTCCAGTGGTCAGGTCTAGAACCAGGAAATACGACCATATTTGTCCAGTGCTCGGGTCTAGAACCAGGAAATACGACCATATTAGTCCAGAGCTCAGGTCTAGAACCAGGAAATACGACCATATTAGTCCAGTGCTCAGGTCTAGAACCAGTAAATACGACCATATTAGTCCAGTGCTAAGGACTAGAACCAGGAAATACGACCATATTAGTCCAGTGCTCGGGTCTAGAACCAGGAATTACGACCATATTATTCCAGTGCTAAGGACTAGAACCAGGAAATTCGACCATATTAGTCCAGTGCTCAGGTCTAGAACCAGGAAATACGACAATATTAGTCCAGTGATCAGGACTAGAACCAGGAAATACGACCATATTAGTCCAGTGCTAAAGACTAGAACCAGGAAATACGAACATATTAGTCCAGTGCTCAGGTCTAGAACCAGGAAATACGACCATATTAGTCCGGTGCTCAGGACTAGAACCAGAAATACGACCCATATTAGACCAGAGCTCAGGTCTAGAACCAGGAAATACGACCATATTAGTCCAGTGCTCAGGTCTAGAACCAGTAAATACGACCATATTAGTCCAGTGCTCAGGTCTAGCACCAGGAAATACGACCATATTAGTCCAGAGCTCAGGTCTAGAACCAGGAAATACGACCATATTAGTCCAGATTTCAGGTCTAGAACCAGAAATACGACCATATTAGTCCAGTGCTCAGGTCTAGAACCAGTAAATACGACCATATTAGTCCAGTGCTAAGGACTAGAACCAGGAAATACGACCATATTAGTCCAGTGCTCGGGTCTAGAACCAGGAATTACGACCATATTATTCCAGTGCTAAGGACTAGAACCAGGAAATTCGACCATATTAGTCCAGTGCTCAGGACTAGAACCAGGAAATACGACAATATTAGTCCAGTGATCAGGACTAGAACCAGGAATACGACCATATTAGTCCAGTGCTAAAGACTAGAACCAGGAAATACGAACATATTAGTCCAGTGCTCAGGTCTAGAACCAGGAAATACGACCATATTAGTCCGGTGCTCAGGACTAGAACCAGGAAATACGACCATATTAGACCAGAGCTCAGGTCTAGAACCAGGAAATACGACCATATTAGTCCAGTGCTCAGGTCTAGAACCAGTAAATACGACCATATTAGTCCAGTGCTCAGGTCTAGCACCAGGAAATACGACCATATTAGTCCAGAGCTCAGGTCTAGAACCAGGAAATACGACCATATTAGTCCAGATTTCAGGTCTAGAACCAGGAAATACGACCATATTAGTCCAGTGCTCAGGATTAGAACCAGGAAATACGACAATATTAGTCCAGTGCTAAGGACTAGAACCAGGAAATACGACCATATTAGTCCAGTGCTAAAGACTAGAACCAGGACATACGACCATATTAGTCCAGTGCTCAGGTCTAGAACCAGGAAATACGACCATATTAGTCAGTGCTCAGGACTAGAACCAGGAGAATAGTCCAGTGCTCAGGTCTCGCACCAGGAAATACGACCATATTAGTCCAGAGCTCAGGTCTAGATCCAGGATACACGACCATATTAGTCCAGTGCTCAGGTCTATAACCAGGAAATACGACCATATTAGTCCAGTGCTTGGGTCTAGAACCAGGAAATACGACCATATTAGTCCAGAGCTCAGGTCTAGAACCAGGAAATTT